>JAQFVV010006207.1:11675275-12915275 GCA_028023455.1 Epiperipatus broadwayi
TGCTTCACAGGTGGCATATAGTAGTATGGCCTTTAGATATGAAGGTCAACTGTGAAATGAATATCAATTAAACACTGCCCAACTAATAGCTCCTACTGCTTGCAGGGCAAGATTTTAGTTTATCAAAGGCTAGGTACTGTTTCCAAACAGACTTTTCTGTATCCTTCTTTTCCTTCTTTAATCACTTAAGTTATTGTAGAGCCCGGTCGTTGTGAACCCCACATGCAATTTGAATTTGTCAAAATTTCCATCGTTTTACTATACACACAACATTTCCAATTCTGATATTCCTCTTTTATCCTTTTCTTTTGCTTTTTTTTAGCCAAGATCTCGAGAATTAAGAAAACAATGATGAAGGCAGGGTTAGTAGGCTGTCAGTCCTTAGTTAAAACCTTTGCTTGCAATGCCATCATTTTTTATTTTAATTTGGTACTGGATTTAAATGAGACAGTAGTTTTGGCTGGCAAAGATTATATGATTAGGCAATCCTATTTACGGATCACTCTGCCTATCTTGGAAGTAGAAGGATTTAGAAGATGGGATCTAAAAATGGCCGACAGTCTGGCTAGGTTGTCAAGCCTGGTGGATTGTACATTTCAGGGGTAGAAATAACAATAATAAAAATATCAATAGTAATAGTAGTAAGTGGCAGTGGTAGTATTAGAGGTAAGTATGACAAACAAATCTATTTTTTAAATATAGGTATATGAAATGTGCAAACTTTACTTTTAGACCAGAATGGATGGCTGCACTTGTAGCTAAATAACTGTTAAGATTTAAGATTGATGTAGCTGTTTTTAGTAAAGCTTGTCTCCTAAAGAAAGTTTATTAGAACAGATAAATGAATACAAGTTTTGGAAAGACAGATTAGCCAGTGAGACAAGAATTCATGGTGTTGGAGTTGCTGCAAAATCTAATTTATTGTCTTTTATCATTGGAATTCCTTGCTGTATCAAAAGAAAAGTTAATAATCTTAAAGCTTGCATTGTATAATGGTACTAGAGCTCATTTTACCAGTGCCTATGCTCTAATCGTAGTTATCCAGAGAAGGAAAGCTTTTATTTCTTGTTGAATAGCATTATTACAGCACTACTATTAAAAGATCAAATTTTTCTTCTTGATGACTCTAATGCACTGGTTCTGGAACATATAGTAGACTTCTCCCCAAAAGTTATTGGAAATATTAATATTGAGGCTATAAATTCAAATGGCTTATTATTATTGAATTTACACACAATACATGGATTGACTATTACAAACTATTTGTTTTTGCAAAAAACTGCCACAAAGAAATATGGCTGCAGCCGCACTTAAAATAATGGCATTTAATGGATTATAATGTAGTTAGGAATCAGAATACAAAAGAAGTTCACATTACACAAGCACTCACAAGCACAAATTGATGGACTGAGTTTAGATTAAAATGCTCCGAGATTAAAATAATAGCTGCATTAACTATAAGCATTAAATTTTTAAATTTTAATAGCTATTAAACACTAAAATTGCTAATTTAAATCATCAGAACTGTTATATTACTGACGCATAGATTTAAGGAGTGTATTACGGATGCAAGTAATTCTATTCTTGGGTTGGCTTTTTGACAATGATTATAATATTAGTGATTTACTTAAAAAGAAATAAGGCATTCTCTGCTTGGCAAAATAATAGATTAAATGTGGAACTTTCTAATAAATATAAAGAGGCAGAAATTCAACGAATGACAAAAAGGCTTAAAAATGATTGATGGATTAAAACTACAAAGAAGATATCGATGTTTGCTGATCATGATCATTCTAGATCGTTTTTTGATGCACTGAAAGCAACATATGGATTTGAAAAACTGTATTACAATCCTATTAAATCCAGCAATGGCCTTTTCTTATATGATGCTGATAATATTTTGAGCAGGTGAAAAGAGTATTTCGATCAACTTTTGAATAATGATACAAGATTTGAAATGATAGCTTTTAATGATATAACCATGTTAACTACTCATTTAGATTTGGATAATGATATCCAGCTTTATGAAGTCAAAACAGTTATTTGTAATCTTAAATTGGAAAGGCAGCAGATCCTGATGAATTCCCTAGCTTCAAAAATATAATTTTTTTAGGAAAATATTTAGATCCATGAAGTTGTGCCATCTGATCTCAAGGATGCTCTTATTGCTCCAGTTTTTAAAAACAAAGGGAGTATACAAGGTTGTGATAAATCCTCATGGAATATCAGAATTATCTATTAATTTTCTTGAAGAGATTGTTTCCCATTACAGATGAATGATTACAAGAGACTCAATGTGATCTTAAGGAATCAAGAAGCACTATAGATAATAACTTTTGTTGCCAGGCAAATGCCAGAAAAGTATCAGGATCAAATGTATAATTTGTGTACTGCTTTAATTGATTTGGTCAAGGTATTTGATTCAATTAATAGAACAACAGGTCTGTGGCGTTGTTTAAAATTAGTTAGTTTTCTATCAAAATTTATTTGTATTATGATAAATGAGAAAACACGTGGAAAATCTGAAGCATTTGAAATGAAAACTAGTATTAAATAATAATGTGTGCAATTTTGTTTTCAATTTTTATGATAGTAGTCTTTGAAATTGTTTATAGGTGGTTTAATCAGACGGGGATCAAGATACAATATAGGTTTGATGATGGAATTTTTAATTTTAATTGGTTAAGAGCGAAAACAAGAACTTCATCTTCTGGAATTTTGAATTTACAGTATGTTGATGATTGTGCTATTTTTGCCAGTTCAAAAAATGACTTACAAAACATTCTTAATGTTTTAAATGCCATATAATCAAGATCTCATTTTATTGATTACTGTTCAAAAAAATCACATTTTTTATCAGCCAGTGATGAAAAAAAAATCTTTAGCAACTTTCAGCTTGAATAGTCATCAACTTGAGAATATAAAGCAGCTTTAAATATCTTAGTAGTTTTATAAGAAAGGTAGACTTAACAGATTCCAATGTGCTGCTGCTGATTTTAACAAGTTAAAAGATGGTAGTATTTCATCAAAGGAAAATAACTATAGCACAAGTTATGGTACCTAATTTATTGTAAGGATATGAAACATGAACACCCTATCAGCAAAAAATAAAGACATTATAAAAGTTTGATTTAAGGATGCTCTATGAAATTTTTTAAAATACAATGGCAAAATCATAAAACCAATCAATGTTCTTCAGCTTGCAGAATGTGATCCTACTGAATCCATTAGTATAAAATCATACCTTCATTGGACTGGACATCAGAAAATTGAATCAGCTTATATTTTATATGTGAATGTATTTGTGGTTCACAGAATCATTTGTATAGTCATTGCAAAATTAATTTTTAGAATACCCCCCCCCCCAATGGTCATACACATTTTTGGGTGGCTGTTTATTATTATTACTGACCATCACCATGTTTCACAACATTAAGTATCACGTATCATTGCAAAACTCTGGATAAAAACCAATAGTATATCAGTGACAATTAATTATTCAAAAATAACTAGAAAATATTAAATGGAAATAATTCAGATAAACAAGTCCTCACTTTGAGAGAAAATGTAAAACATTTTTAAATATATGTACAAAATATAAATGATCAGACCAAATATTTTTAAAATGTTATGGATTTAATAGATTAATTGGAAAACAATTCAAAAATGAAAGTACTAATAAATTTGGATATGAAGAGAAATAAAAAAGGATATAAAATCTGAAGGTGGAAAAAAAAATCTATGTATTACGAATTCTTTTTTTGAAAAAAATCTAAAATAAAAAGACTTGAAATATCCAAATGAGGGGGGGGGGGTATATAATTTATAAAATTTGCAAACGGGAAAAAAAATTGTATATTATAAATTCTTTTTTTTTTAAAAAAATCTAAAATAGAAATAGTCTATTAAAATATCCAAATGAAGGTAAAGCAGAATTGAATTATATGTCGAATAATAGTAAATATTTATTTCAAGATTATAGTGTTCTTAATAGATGATAGCATTAACAGTTTATATTTCTAAACTTTCAGAAATTTTCTAATCATTTTAAATATTAACTTAGACTTGAATGAGTTCAATAAAATAACTGATATTCTAATAAGGACTGCTACACACACAGCCAACAATTTTAAACTCAGATAAGGCAGTATTTGAAAAAGGAATGAATATGAAAATATCTATAAATGAACCATTTAGAAGAACCAAATATCTGGAATTCTGTAAAATACTATGAAAAAAAATTAATGACGGTATAAAAAAAATAAAAATGTCTATTGGCAAAGAAAGCTATAGATAAGAATGAAAGTATCAAATATCTAAAACAAACTGCTATTGCCAAAAGATTACGTAGTAATAAATAACAAAAAAAAAAAAAACAAAGTAGTCCCTACAATTACATCTCTTGAAATTCTAAGTATAGTATCTTAAATGAAGAAATGGGAGATGCAATTAAATATGGAAAAGGTACACAAAATGATAGAATTATTATCAATATTTTGAAAAAAATCAGATAAAATGTTTGCAAAGCCATAACATAGGAGTGATATTGAGTTTAAAAATATTTAAAATTACAAATTTATCACTCTTCTATACCCTTTACTAAAATCAAAGCAGCTCCTTTACATAATTTTGTAGTCAAATCAACCAAAAAGAAATGCTGGATTTAAAAGTGATTATGGTGCAGTAAATCACATTCAAGTGGAAAAGTTTAATGAGTGTGCGTGCATTTTGCATCGGATTATTAGTTTATGAAAAGGCAGTCAGATCTATAAGCATTTTCGCAACAATTAAAACTCTGAAATAACTATAATAAATTCAGAACATTGTCAAATTCTGAATAATATTTTTAAGAAAAATATATATGGTAAATTGATCAGGAGGTTGTGTAATATATAATTGTTTAGAAAGTCATATGATGGTTAAGTTCATTTAATATGGAGTTGTTTTTTAATTACATTAGTGGGTTAAGAATAGATCTTGAAACCTTTAGCTCCATTTTCTTCTTTCTACTGATATGAAACCACTAAACATCAAGAGTAGACACTAGATAGGGATTTTAATAAATCTTGCATCCATTGATTGATTGAGTGGCATTACTGTATGGAGAGTTTTGCCTGTTTCTACTGATATGCTAAACCAAACAGGTATAAAGAATATTTATCAAAATGCAATAACTGTTATTAAATTTACATGATATTACTAAGAAAAGTAACATTGATAAGGATATTTAACAGAGTATTTTGTGAATTAAAATGGGAGCTCAAAGGAATAAAAATAAAGAGTATTATTTAAATCATATGAGATTTAGCAACAATGCAATTACTTTTGCAAATAATGCTCCAAGGCTTCATGAAATGTTATAAAAGCAAACAAATGAAAGCAAGTACAACTAAAAATAAATGTTAGAAAGACTAAAATAATGTCAATGGTTTTTCAATAAAGAAAAAAAATTGATAGTAATGAATTTGAATAAATAAACAATGTAAATAAAATTAATTATAAAATTAAGCTGGGATGTAATACTTTTAATAAAAATTATGCATTTTACCTGTGTTTATATATAGATCTGATATTTGGATGTTTAATAAAAGAGCAATAGAGTTCAGATCACACAACAAACTTTGAGGAAATATTTACCTTGGGAATAATAAGTGATTGAGATCAAAACATGAGTATTATCATTTGCTACAAGAGATTAAAATGGATATGGGCTAGATATTCTACTGGAAGAGATCAAATGGATCCCAAGAGATTGTACAAGACCACAAGTAATATAGATGAATAAAAATATTTGCTAGAGTGAAGGTCTATGAATCAAGTAGTTGATAATGAAAATGCTATCCAAATATATATAGAATGGGGAAAGAATGTGCTAGTTTAATTTATGAAGAAATATTTGACGGAGGGAGGAGGATAAATAAGATGACTTATGCTAAGTTAATTAAGCTCCTGACCAAAAAGTTATTTTTATAAGTTTTGTTTTAAATAATGGACAATTTTAACGAATGGGTAGTTAAATGGGGCCCAAAAAAATTTTAACACATTTTTTCTCCGTTAAAAAAAAAAAAAAATGCTGACAAAACACAAAACACTTTTTAAAAATAAAAAAGATCTTTAAAATGTTAATAGAAGTCAAATTGTTAACTGGACATTATTGCAACGTAATTGCGGTGGAATTAAAATATGTGCTTACCGTAAAATATTTATGGTTATTATTGCGTCATAAAATTCACCCACCCTCACCCACCTGCTACTACATTCTGCAAGAATTTAAAGTTTATTAAATTTTTAACTGAATGTCGATTAAAATTAATAATGAACAACAAAATTTCAATCAAAAGGAAAAAAAATCTTTAAAGACGTAGAGTAACATTTTTAAAAGCAGAAAAAATATTAGAATGGTTGACAAATAAATGACAGTCGTGTAAATCAATTTCGTTAACCTTAAATATTGCATTTATTAAAATACAAATCACAAACTAGTCATACCGGTAGGAAGAAAAATTGGGATTTTAACGGAATTGTTTACACCCTTATTTGCATATAATAAATTATAGGATTTTTAATACTAAAATAAATATAATTTATATTTCAAAAGATTTAAACGGATATATTTCTTCGTGTATGTATTACGTTGGTGGGTGACTACAATACATATATACACACCCCCTCACGTTTTATTCACGACAGTTTTCCACCTACTCATCTGAAAAAGCCATTAAATTACGTTGGTGACATTTAAAGCCTTTAATAAATAACGTTGATTTTTTTTTTAAAAAAAATAAAATAAAATGTTTTTACTTACAAAAATATATAACACATTTACTAATAAATTTTTAATAAAATAAACTTAAAATAATAATTAATGTATAAACATATTAAACGGAAAGATAAAGAATATTCCAAACGTGGCCAACACAATAAATAACACTTGCTATACTCAAGTTATAACTTAATGACACTATCACTTAATTAATTTCTATAACGACAAATACTTACAGTCTAAATGTTTCTTTTTAGGTCCTATAATTTCTTCTGTAGTCGCTTTACATACTGATTTGGCCAGACCTTGGCCGGCCAAACTGTGCCTGGCCGCAGTAATGCGATCATTAATACTCTGTCCTGACATTGTGAAATTCATAATGCTTATGACAGAGGTTTCAAAGTCTAGTCAAGGGGTTATATTACCCCTTCGACGACTAAGAAAGTCAAATGAGCAGAATTTTGATTACTAAATTGAAAGGATAATGTTATTCCAAAATGGAGGAGATTAAACAAGAAACAAATCACGTGATAGGGACAATTTCCTAATCATGTTAAAGTTTCATTTTTTTTTATATAAATTATATATAAATTTATCAAGTAAATTTAAAAATTAAAAATTATATTTGGTTTTAAACGAATGTATATTTTATAATTAATTAAAATGTGCATTTTATTCATTATATCAAGTTAATCGGTATTATAATATTATCCCTTTACTGGTAGATTTTATTTCCGGGTTAATAGGTCATATAATCGGTCAGAGCCGGTCATACAAATGCTCGACAGCCGAGTGCTCTAATTTGGAAGATTGGTACCTAGTGGTGATTATCCCTGCTGATGTAGTATAGTGGAAATTTGAGTCGAAATGTTGATAAATCTGTAAGCTCTTTAAAACAACGTCATCTGCGATATAATTTGGAATAAAAATCTAAAATGTTTGTTCGACAAAGGATATCCGCTAACTAATTGTCAAGTCCATTAAAATTATTAATGAATAAGGTGTTAAATGCAGGTGTGATGTTATCCCGGATAAATATTAATCATGTTATTAAAATATGATATGAATTTAATATTGATTTTATTATTAATTGTTTGTTTAGTTTTCAAACTACTTTTCATTCAATTTTAAGTGAAATAGTAATTATAATTAAGCGTCAAAGTAATTGGCAACCTGTGCAAGATTTATGCAGAGAAATGATCTTATACAGCCTTCTGGAAGAGAATTTATTACATCTTAATGAATATAAAATATTTTTGAAGTAGTTTATATACTACTATTAAGTCTAATTTATCGTCGATACTTTTTTGGGGGGGAAAGTAATATTAAATCTTGTTCAATTTAATAATGCGTCAATTTTTAATATGTGAGAATGAAATAATTACATTCAAACAGATATGTCATGCTTGCATCATTATCAGTCTAGAAAGTGTGCATTATTTAATAAACATTTAGACTGACATTATCGTTAAACATTTTTGTTATAAAAAAAATTGGCATATATTTCTAATTTTTAATATTTTGTAAAAGCATAAATGAATGATGCTTTTATTATATTAATAATTTTTAGATCATTCATTACATTATATACAACGATTATTTCACCGCCTGCTGCAGTTGGCGAAATATAGCTTCTAGTTGCCATCATCTATAGAAAGAATGGACTACAAGTGTTCTTATAATTTTACTTACTATTTCCAGTTGTAGCATGATATCCTGCCCAATCTCTAGTCTAATGAATAACTAATGAAAATTATTATTATACTTCCATTAAGTAGTTCGCAACAAAATTGTGAGGGCAGCAAGTTTGACACATCAATTAAACTAGTAATCGGCTATCTATAGATAATACACAATGATAAAGATATGTGCAAGAGATTGTGATGGGGGCCAACTGATGGGTGCTAGTTCAGCATTGAAATGTGTATATTGGGGGTCATATATCTTTTTCACATGTCTTTAGTCATATGTTTATGATTATTCCCCTCCGCAAATTATTAAAAGTAAATAGAAACCAGTCCCTACCTTGTGAAAGATCAGTGTAGTGAAAATATACTACATAAATATTTATTACGCTTTTATTGTGTTATGAAACAAATACTATATTAGATATATGTTAATTAGCAGACTCTTCTAGCATTTAGTGCATGCTATGTCTTTGATCTAGATTTTAAACCCAGATGAATCATCAAATTTTTTTTTCAGGAAGTTGATAATTTTAAAATAATCTCTTTTTCCCCACAATTTAGTTGGTCATTTGATTATTGGTTTACAAATGCTTATTAAATATTCATTGCTAGAATATAAATATCTAGTTAATCTAAATTAGATCTGTATAAATGTTGCTGTTCCAGCCATAAATTGAAGTGAAGTTGTAAGAGGAATTGCTTTCATTATTAATGATTAGATGATATTCTTACAGTTAATAAACCCATGATTTACCTTTGGATGTAGTGTTACAGTAACAGTTTTTAATTTAATACACTGTATAGGCTTATATACACCTGCACATATATAATGTAATATATAAGGGATTCGAAGTCGGACTTTCACACGACCTCAACTCTCCATGCCATCTCATATTGATGACCCACCTGATCACACATGTTGAAAAGATAAACAATCACCAATATATGTATTTCATGCTAAACCAGCAATCATCAATTGGTCCAGATTACTATCTCAAGAATAGATGAAAACTGAATAGAAATGATTGAGTTGAGTAATATTTAAAAAGTTCATGTATCTTAAAGATCTTCAATTTTAAGTTTATAAATAGGAATTTGTAAAATATCTTTAAGTTAGAATTGTTTCTGACTAAATTCTAAAACATAAGCTTCATTTGAAAAAGTGAGAGGTTTATTATAATTATTATTATTGATAAGAGTGTAAGAGTGCTTGAAAATTGCTACTGCTATAAGTATTCTGACTTCAGATTAGATGAATCTTTATAGCATTTTAGTTTGCAATTGTAGATTTCTAGAAGTTTTATTTAAACTTAGATATACAATTATAAATTGACAGTTTATTGAAAATCTAATTAAAGTACATACAGATTTTCATATATCTTGAAAAGAAATCAGGTTATGTTCTTCAAATAATGTACACAAATTATATTTAATGACGTATAGAAAAAATCTTCTAATTAAAGTATTATTTTGTGTTTTGCAATAAATACTTGTGTTTTTGACAAAAAAATTTGAAATTCAGTGTTTTAAGCCAATAAACATCACATGATCATCATTTTTTTATGCTTGCTTTTAACTGTTATTAAAACAGGCAAAACTCTCTATACATATTGCCACTCAGTGCGAGCCAGAGTAATCAATGGATGCCAGAAGGCTTGTGCGTAAAGATCTAGGTGCAGTGCTCTCAGATCCAAGGCTCCTCACTGACGAAGGCCACAAGCCAGAAACTAGTCTGGGGATTTTATGTACAAGCCTTTTGGCATCCATTGATTACTCTGGCTTACACTGAGTGGCAATACGTATAGAGAGTTTTGCCTGTTTTAATAAAAGTCAGTGTTCTTATATAAAAAAAAAAAAATAGATTGTTTTATTTTATGTTTTAATGTTAAGTTTATAAAAGAAGATTTAAAAGAGTGTGTGTTAATTAGTTATAGAAATAATGGTGACTTGTATTAACATCAGGAAAATCATATATTCTGACTTGATTCAATTACTTATAAGCTATTGCAATACTAATAAAAATCATGCTTTATCTATACTCATATGACAAAATACAAATGAAATAATTTTATTAAAAAAAGGAATAATAGTATACATTAGACTGAGATTCAACATACAACTAACTATAAATATGCAATAAAATTGATATTCAAAATTTGTCTACTGATAAATAAAATATACATTGTTGAAAGATCTATTAGATGTCATCTGAAAAACATAGAAATCTATAAAAATATAAAACTGGTACAGGAAACAAAAATAACTATAACTGTAAATAAAATATTTAATACAATAATGATATAGTCCAAAGTTTAGAGAGGGGTCATACGATGCTTGAGCACCAAAAAATTAGAATGAGCACACCAAATTCATTCAGTTGATTGAATTTTAAAAAATTCTCAGTTGGAAGTTGAAGTTTTAGTTCTTCAATCTCTTATTCTATTATTGGTTCCTCATTTTTAACCATCATCAGCCCATTACAGAATGAAGATTCACCATGTTTAATCAAATTTTTCTTATCCAGAGCTTTTTTTCTACCATCTTAGCAGAGTTCCTTAAAGTGAACTCTATGTAGTTTTTTACA
This sequence comes from Epiperipatus broadwayi, assembly GCA_028023455.1. Taxonomy (NCBI): domain Eukaryota; kingdom Metazoa; phylum Onychophora; class Udeonychophora; order Euonychophora; family Peripatidae; genus Epiperipatus; species Epiperipatus broadwayi. Next base: position 11,686,311 of record JAQFVV010006207.1, read on the forward strand.
ATTTTGGGGATACAGTTTAAAACTTCATCTGTTACTTTCATCTTTTACGTTGAAATGCCAGACTACTTAATACTTTGATAGTTATTTTTCTCATTTATATATTCCACTTTTGATCCTTACTTTTTACTACAATCTCTCCATGTTTGGTTGTGTGTCTGGAAATTCATTATTGCTTTTACATTAAGAAGTTTTTACAAAAAAAAAATTTTTTATTTTTTTTTTCCAAACATATAGCCATAGTTTCTTTTAATATTAAGTCATTTCTACCAAAAGCAGTCTATTCAATTTTAATTCTATGTTTAAATTTAATGATTATGTTCCATGTGTTTTAATAATCTGATCAAGTTATTTTTCTAATTCATGATTATCGATCTTTATTTTCTGTTGAACATACTTTCAGGTTTTTGTAACATTTCCAAAAGTTCTGAAGTATTATTTATAAAAACAATGATATATTCTTCAAAATCTAAACAACTGAAATAATTTCCATTTTTATTATCTTAACTTCTCATTTTAATTCACAAAATACAATAAAGCTGCTAAAAAAATGTGGAATTACCATGATGTACATCTTATCAATATTAACTCCTTTGGTCAAAACATAATTTCTACTATTGCATTTTGATAAATATTTTTTATTATTTGACAGCAGTCTGGTCTGTATCATTAAATCCAAAACTTTAATCATTGCAGAAATTAGAGAATTGAATATTATTTCATAGTCTGCAAATTCATAACCATAATGGCATTTCATGTTCTATGGATCTTTCTATAACTTCACATAATTGAGTATGATATAATTTCACATAATTGAGTATGATCTATTGTATTAAAAGTACTCAATGGATGCAAGAAGGTTTAAGCAAGCATAAGAAATGGTGATCATGTGTTGTGAAGGTTCTGTAATTTTTAATATTTTCTTTTTTCAATTTTATTAAATATTTATGTTATTACCGTCTTCTTCCAATTATCTGGTACATCTATATTATTTAGGCATTTGGTATAAAGTTTTGCCTTTAGTTTTGCTGCTTTTTCATTTAAATGTCAATAATAATTACATTATTTGTAAAGCTTCTTTATTCTTTCTGTGTACATAAGACTTAAATAGAGAGATATATAATGGAATAAAATAGATTTATAACATGCAATATAAATGTTAATGAAATGTACTTCTCTTAAGATAGAATTGAAAAATAAGCAAGTATATAACAGAATGAAACAGCATAAGACATAATGAAAAGTAGTTGTTAGCCCAACTATCAAATTAAAATTATAAGCAAATACAAAATTCAACAGAAGGGATAAAATAAGTGTAGATAATTTAATAATTTATAGATGGATAATTTTATTTTAAGGCATACATTAAATCCCAAAGTTCTATATGAGGCAATTATTAGCACAATTTAAAGATTACACAGAGATTTTAATGAGTTAATAATTTGTGATATAAATAAACTCTGTAATGAAGCAAAATGGCACAATGACAAATAACTATACTTAATTTCTATATTTAGTAAATGAACAATAAAGAAATAAATAGTTTAGACATAAATATAACGATTTAATTTGCACTCCTATATCTATTACATCTCCCGAATTGCCCAGAATTTTAAATGAAGAAGTGACATGCAATTAAATGTATGAAGAAAGGAAAGGCTCCAGGTAATGATGGAATTATAATTGATAAATTAAAAGAAGCAGGTGAAGAAATAGAAAATTTTTTAACAAAGTTATATACCAAATGTCTAAATGATAAAGATGTACCGGATGATAGGAAGAATGCAGTAATAATATTAATATTTAAAAAAGGTGATAAAGAAGATATTAGAAATTACAGACCTATCAGCCTTTTATCAGTTTTATATAAAATTTTTACCAACTTGTCTACAGAGAACATTGGATTTACCCAAACCAAGAGAACAAGCTGGATTTAAAAGTGGTTTTAGTACAGTAGATCATATCCAGGTATTGAGAGAAGTTATAAAAAGGACAAATGAATATGAGTTGCCATTATGTTTTGGATTTGTAGATTATGAAAAGGCATTTGATTCTATAAACATTTCTTCAGTGATTAAAGCATTGGATCATCAAGGTATAGATCCAGGATATTGTCATATTTTAAAGAATATTTATAAAAATGCAACAGCAACAATTAGATTACATAATGATACTAGGAAAGTCAACATTGAGAAATGTATAAGACAAGGTGACTCCATATCTCCAAAACTTTTTACAGCAATGCTGCTGCAAAGTATTTTGTGGATTAAAATGGGAAGCTAAAGGAGTAATAGTAAATGGAAATTATTTAAGTCATTTAGATTTCACAGATGATGTAGTTGTTTTGGAAAATAATGCTTCAGAGCTGCAGGAAATATTGCAGGAGTTATCAAATGAAAGTAGGACTAAAGATAAATGTTAAAAAGACTAAAGTAATGTTTAATCGATTTACTCAAAATATGAAAATAAAGGATGATTATGATGGATTAGAAGAAGTTAACAGTTACAAGTACCTTGGTCAGATTATTAATACATATGGAGACATAGTGGAGGAAATTAATCAGAATTAAACTTGGTTGGAGTGCTTTTGGTAGAAATAACTTGATACTAAAAGGAAATATGCCTATGTGTTTGAAATGTGTTTTACCAGTTCTTACTTATGGATCTGAGACTTGGATATTTAATAGAAGAGCAATACAGAGACTTCAGACCACTCAAAGAAGTATGGAGAGATGTATGTTGGGAGTAACAAGAAGAGATCGAAAATGCAATGTTTGAGTAAGAGAACAAACTGGTGTTACTGACCTCATTGAAAAAATTAAAAGATTGAAGTGGAGTTGGGCTGGACATATTGTTAGGAGAGATGACAATAGATGGACAATTGAAACTTTAAACTGGATTCCAAGAGATTGTAAAAGACCCAGAAAGAGACCCCATGTGAGATGGATGGATGCGTACAGGGGTGATGTGAAGAGAAGCTAAAGATCGGAGAAGATGGATTAAACTTGGGGAAGCCTTCATCCTGCAGTGTATTGATAATATTTGATAAAGATGATGATGAATGTGCACCAAACGTGATTAATAACTATTGAAATAATAAAGTAAATGCATAAGAACTGTTAAAGTGGAATTTAAGTTTCATAAATTATTTATGATATCAGTAGACTGGCATAGAGGATTCAAAACTTTAAATATTTAACCAGAACATAAAAATTGGTTTTATTGTCAAATAAAATTATCAAATTTAATGTATAATGAGTTTTATAAGATAAAGGAGGATAATTGTTAATTTTATACAGATTTTAATTCTAAAATTCTATTATAACTTAATATTGGCAGATAATATGAAAAAACAAAAGGTAAATAAAGAAGATGACAAATTGAGCATTAAGCAATATTAAATATCTATTTTGTGCAATATGAGAGGAAAAGAAGCAAGTAATAATTTATAACTAAAAAGTTCACTATAGATATAGGTACTTATAACAATATTGTTTCTTTAAATCTTCATTTATGACTTTTCAACACATTAAAAGTTTCATTCTCTTTAATTTATGCATAATCTAGTTTCTTTTTGGTTTCATAATCATATTAAATAGCTATATTTATCTCGAATAATGCAAATTCTTTCCTCCAAATTATTTTTTTCCATTCCTTTCTATATTCACAGCCAAAGACTCTAGTCTCTTTTCATATCTTTTATTAAGTCATTGTTTCATATAAATATCATATTAAAAAAATAATATTATGTGACCATTTTATATAAAAAATAGTCTGGTCAATTTAGAATAAATGATAGAGTTGTTAGTTCATTTCTCATTTTTTCTTAATGTATAAACCTCAATGTTTCTTTTTTTTATAAGTAAATACCTTTAAAGTACACATTTAAAATATATATATCTTATATAATTCTAGACCAAATATTATTTATGAATAATAAGTGACTTAAGAGAATAAAGAGCCCCAAATTACTGCCATTTATTTTTCAAATATTTTTTTTAAAATTGTAAAAGGACCAAGATACAATTCTATATTTAACGCAGCATTAGATAAATAAATAACTTGTATGTGTTTAAATCTATATTTAATAATATCAATTAGAAAGTATCATTATTTAAATCATGTCACAATATGGAAAGACTAATATCTGATAAAATGTAACAGTAAAACCAAAAAAAAATAGTGATGTCATTAAAACCTAATCTCCATTTTGAAAATTTTTTAAGGATATAGAAAATCTTTAAAAGTATATGATTGTTCTATGAATACTGTTAAAAGTATATTTGTAGGTGGTTTCCCTAAAAATAAGTTATTTTTAAATACAATTCAAACTTTATTTATATTTTTCCAAAGATACATTCAGAAATGTTTTGAATGATTTTTTTTTTTAGCTGTTGTTGACCTATAAATGATAATCTAGCATGGGAATTGGATAGTGACTTTTAAATTCATGAATGTAGAATTTATAGTGTTATTCGTGAATCTAAAATTACCATATTAGATTGCTAGTGTTTAAAGCAGTAACATATTTAGAAAAGTATAAATATTTAATAATTCAGAAAATTGGAAATAGCCCAATGATGAACATTAATGCTAATGTCAAATTGACGACTAAGGAATTCATAGCAAGTTGCAGCATTATTAATTACTGACACTTTGACTATGGATATAAAGTCTCATACTTTCAGCAAATAGGAGTTAAAAAGTAAAGAAAAGCAATGATCATAAAAATTGATTCTTTCTTCAGCTCATCTACAAAAATATAATCTTAAAAACTTTCTTTGCCTTCGGCAGCTACTGAAAATTTTGTTCAATTCTGATTTCACAGCTATAGTCAAAATAAATTATAATAATTAATTGATTGTGTTATATATCTCAACTTATCATTAACTAATGGACTAGTCCAGATTCCATCTTATCTTGATTGGATTGAGCCTTCATTGTCATAGACCAATAAATATAGGAATAGGTAACATGTAAATAGTAGAAACAAGCCAATGGATGATGATGCTCAGTGAATTTGATTGCTTTCATTGTGGATGGTGAGACAGCAATAGGCACCCAGTCCACTATAAGGCTGAAGAAATGAGTCAAGTTCACATTAAAACTGGAAACTGCTAGAATCTAATTGAGACAAAGCAAAACTGTAACTGAATAGCTGAAAGTGTCACCATATCTACTCATGAGACAAACAATCATGATACAGATGGAAGTGGTAAGTAACCTTAAAATGATATCTGAAATCCCTTACATTAACAGTTGCATGATAACTAGATACTATATTTTGTCAATGTTATCACGCTGAATATATAACATAGTGTTTATGTGTGATTATAATGAACACAGACGTAAAAAAAGAAATATTCATTAATTGAAACAAATATCCAAATACATATTATAATATATATAACTTATACTTTCATATGACACTGTTGACAAGGTATTGTGTCTAGTTATCATGTGACTATTAATGTATGAAATCTCAGCCTTCTAAGTTCCTTTACTACTTCCAGCTGTTTGGTGAGAGCTTGTCATGTGTATGATTCAGGTTCTAACAGTTTCCAATTCTAATGTGTACTTTCCCACTGCTTTAATCATATAGTGGACAAGATGCATATTCCTTTCATGTCTGATAGTAAATTATTGTTGTATGACTTCCAATTGATTATTTATACCAGTTCCCCATACATAATGAAAACAATTGGTCTGTCTCTGCTTTTGGATATATGATGTCTATTCATACATCTATTATCCATAGCAATGAATTCTCAATATGATCAAAATAAAATGGAATCTGGACTAATCCATTAGCTAAAGGTAAGTTGAAATATCACATTCCCTTCCGCTATCTATATTTACCCTTAAGTTAATGTAGATATTCAGATGCTTTGGTGAATATCTTCCATCACTTTCTGGCTTCATCAGGTGCAGTGTCTTCATTTGTAGATCTGGTGATTTTAAACTGTATAGATTCATAACTGCTGGCTAGTGATTTTTCACTGATGACTGGTGACTCTTCACTGTTGGTTGGTGATCTCAGTGTCACCAGTGATGTATATTTCAATCTTAGCTGTTTTCCGTGTCTTTGGCATTGCTGTCCATCATCTGTTTGAAAACCACTGTTAGCAATCCTTTTAATTGATTATAACTGCTGGAACACATTTGGTGATATTCCTTGAACATAGGATTTGTAATGATCTGCATTTTAGCACTCATTTTTATGGATTGTCCTAGGGTTCAAACCCAATTTATTATCAATTACCTCTGAGTAGACTCTTTTTTGATTTTATTTTAGTTGTGAGTTAATCACTGTAAAGCCCAGGTGACTGAACCAGTCACAGCATAATAAATTAAGCTTACCAACAGACACAATAAGAGGTAAATAACATGTTTTATTAGGCATAGTAATTTTAATTCTTGTTTGACCCAAGAGTGATATTTGATTGCTTTGATAATCCATAAACATTCTCCTGCTAGGATACAGATGATGATTATTTCTCTATTAAAGTTAGGCCACATCTTTATTAACACAATGGGTCATGCAGACCCAGTGTACCATTATTATTTGCATATTATTAATAATTCTGCTTGTGAAAGACAAGTACATGCTTCTCACATTATATAGGCATTGTTGATTTTATTTGATTTTACATTGCCTTTATAGCTTTTTGGAAGAACTATTCTTTTTGAATTACTTGTTTTTTCAAAAAAACAAGCAGCTTCTATGGGACTGACGTGCCTAGAAAATCTGCACACTGTTTTCTGGTGCTATTTGGTGTGTGAATATTTTGCTTTGTCACATCTATAACAAAGTATTTCGTTTGGTTCTCCAATTTATTCAGAAAGTTGTTTTTTTTATTGTCAACTTGGTACTTGTTTGATCCAGTTTTCTGATTGACAAATTTCATACTGTAATCCATTTTCGTAAATGGTGTCACCTGATTTGATATCTAACCTGTGAGATAAATGAATCAAAAGTGATATAGGGATCCATCAATGCTTGAGCCTAAGAGCGTGATCTTTTATTCCGCAAATGAAATGAATTCAGGGCTTCATTTAAGAAGTTCTTATAGTCACAGCTCAAAGCTAGCTTTCTGATTTTTATCACCAGAATGTCTCACTTTCTCCCCCTGCTTTATATATAGAGATTGAAATGATATCTGTGTATCAGGAAAAGTTTGACAGTAGAAATAATGCTTTATCAAAACTAAGCTCATCCAGCAGCATGAGAGCTTCCTATACTCACAAAATCTCATATGTTTGAAATCCATAAACAGATACCAATGTGGACAATTTTAAGTTAGTTAGCTTGCATATAGAAAATCACTTGATCCATAAAGAATGGCCAATTTTCAGGAGAGGCTGGATCAAGCTCTTCTAATGAGCCAATTTTAGAAATTTTGGATTTTTTTTTCTGCAATGGGTAACGACTCATGTTTGATTTTTTTTAAAAAAAATTTCTATTGGTGCATTAATAATGTTAGCTGTCAATTTTAATAACACAGATCTAAAAACCCACAGATGAAGATCCTATTTTATAGTTAATGAGTAACTCACATTTGATTCTCTAATTTTTTATTGATGCACTACTAATGTTAGCTGTCGATTCTTTAGTACTTAATGACAAAGATCTAAACAACAATGGAGGTAAGATCCTGTCATGAATACATCAAACTGTTGTGTTTTTACATCATTATAATAAACAAATTTATAAATATATAATTAAATATTTATTAATTAAAAGAAATATCCAAATACATATTTATAATATATACATTATGCCTTTACCTGATACTATTGGCGTCTTATAGTGTCCAATTGCTGTGCAACTATTAATGTAAGAAACCTTAGATACCCTTCTAAGTTTACCTACCATTTCTGACTACCATGACTGTCTGCTTGTGAATAGTATGGATCCAGCTGTTTGGTAACATCTCTGATTTACGTTCTAGCAGTTTCCAGTTCTCACATGAATTTGCATTACTGCTTTAACCATATAGTGAACAACTGCCATTCAGGTCTGACAGAAAATTTGTCTGTATTTATTTCCAATTGGACTAACTATTTATAATCAGATCGTCATTCATAATGAAAGTAATCAGATTCACTGAACAGTATCACCCGTTATTCTTATATATATATTGGTCCTTGGTGAGGATGCTCAATATGATCAAAATAAGATGGAATCAGGACTAGTCCATTAGTTAGGGGTAAGTTAGATTGTGTAAACTACCAATCACTCAATTGTAAAGGTTACATAGAATTTAAAAAGTTCAGATTAGGACAAACACAATCAAAGATGAGTATTTTATTCATTTTTCATAACATTTGACTGTAATAATTATGTTATTAAATAGCAATTATATCTTTCTATCAATGATTTTAAACTATATGTAAAAAAAAAAAATTAAGGTGTCATTTCATAATAGGAAATCACTCCCATATTAAAGTGATTTTTAATATACCAATATCTAGTCCATCAACAATTCGTATGTAGTAAATAAATGACTAGTTTTTTTTTTTTTTCTGGACATCCAAATGTGATATTTTCTAGATATTAACTAAGTACTTCCATCAATAATTTTGCACTATGCTACATATTAAAATTAAGGTAATCACATATCATTTTTGTGAGTAGCAGAGTTGGACCAGGTCTCTACAATTAGATAAGAATTAAAGTTGCTAAAAGATATAATACTGACATGGGAATGAGATCAATTACAGAAACAGATCGTTGATTTAGATTCAAAAGTTGAGAGTTTTTAATTTCAGTCTTTTAGTTCAAAAGCAATATCATTGCAAGATTTATAAGAGCATTGTTTACAGTTTTGAATTCAAAATAGTCATTGGTAAAATCAAAAGGCAGAAACCAGATTGGGATGCGGATTTAAATACAATACCATCTTATCCACACTTATATTGGTTGTTACTAGAGAAGAAAGCTGTTCTTGTTATAATCCTGTAATAGGCTGAAGAATCAATTTGTGATATATTGGCATTAAAATATAGTAATGTTTACTTTATGTCATCATCATTCTGAATATTATTCCCCCGACAAGTTAAATAAATTTATTTTTAAAAAATAAAATTACGTTATTAATATAGAAAATAAATGTCTGTGTAGGCATACGTTTCTTATGGCAATTATATTACTTTATTAATTTGCTCTGTATATTGTTAACGTAATTTATTGTTGGGTGTATTAAATTCTAATGTGAATTTCCAATATTTTTCTGCAATCTACGTATTTTCATAAATGCATATAAAAAGAAAAAAAACCCAATTTAAAACATATAAAGATCTGCAAAACAAACTAAACTTTCAACAAACTTAACGTGTGGGGGAGCGTTATTGTAAGCGTATACTACTTAGTGTATTCAAATAAGTATAATTTATTACTTGTATAAAATGCTAAAAATGTTATTTTTAAAAATTCTTTTGTTTACAATAAGTTCATTAATTAAGATGTAAAATATTTGTTTTCCAGTGTAGATATTTCATTAACTAGTAATGTTAACTTTAAAATATTATGTTATGAGAAATAAATTGTCTAGACTAAAATTATTCTAAACGTATCAAGTTGCAATTGTTTTGAAATTAATTCAGTTATCTACAGATGTGTATGAAATTCTTGGTTTGAATACAATTAGGTGATAGGATATTATGTCCAATCATTATTGCTTTGATCATGATCAATAATATCTTGTCATTTTTAAATACAACTTATTCTAATATCTTCAAAACTTAACACCATACCGTATAGCCAATAAAAAAAAATGTAAATGAATATTTTTAAATTTTCTATAATTGCATTCCTCATATCAGATTCTATCATATCGCAACAGACCATCACATACACTCTTTCTCATAATATTTTCACCTTGTGGGCCATCCTCATATGAGAGGTGGGCTAGAGGCACTAAACAACTGGGTCTTCATGTCCTTGATACTTTTCCATTACACCAGACTGCTTTCTATTCACTTTTATGACTTTGTGGAAAGCTGAGTTAACATTGTACTATAGTGTTATCTTCACATTTTTATAATTTCTATCAATGTATTCTCAACTTCACTATACGTATTGCCACACACAGCAAGCTAGAATAATCAATGGATGCCAGAAGGCTTGTGCATAAAATCCCCATCCAGTGCCTACTCATCTAAAATCCCCAGACTAGTTTCTGGCTTGTGGCCTTCATCAGTGAGGAGCCTTGGATCTGAGAGCACTGCACCTAGATCTTGGGATCTAATGCAATACATATAGTGAGTTTTGCCTGCTTTAACAACAGTTATACACAAGCATAAGAAGTGGTGGTCATGTGATGTTTATCCTCAACTTCACAGTATTATAATCATCCACCAGTGTAGAAACTCAGACCAGTCTCTCTCACTATGTGTCCATTTCATGAATAATCTTTATTTATCAGGTGAGTATCAAATACCTATATCTTTATGCTGCACATAAATTAATAAATGATTTCACTGAAGAAATATATTAAACAAAATGTATTTTAAATTGATAAGTTACTTTTTCATCTCAAACTCCATTATGTAATACACATGGATCTCCATACTTACATTTATAATTTAGTATTTATATATGTATTAAATGAGAAATTTTCTCTTCCCTATGATATATAATATAAAGTAATATGTCAATTTTACAAACAGGTATGCACTAATATCAATCAGTCATATACTAATATCAAGTCCTAAATTCAAACATGGTCAATAAGTAAGTTGGTTACCACCTATGCTTTTAAAACATTTAGTGATGGGAGAGTCTGTGTAAATTTTATGGAACATGTGTGAAGAGTACTTTCCTTCCACAAAATTTAATATGTGTATATATTGCCATATTATCAATAATTATATATATATTAATTCTAATATTCTCATGGAGATGATGAATTCATAGTATTATTTCCAGTATCTTCCATGTAGTAAAAATATAATAACTAAATAGTTAATGTTTCAATATAATAATAAGTATTTTCCTCAGAGGGAAGTTTCCAGAAATATATATATAATCTGATTGAGGTTTAAAGCTTGAATTTATTTACGTCTCTATAATATTTAACTCTTCAATGCATACAATAAGAAAATATTTTTTAACAGATTTAATTATTCCAACAGTTTTATTAAAATGACAAATAATATATCCTTATAATAAGAGATATTGATTTTCCCACTTTTAAAAAAAAAAAAAAAATCCATTTTTTTTCTTCTGAAATATATTAAATTTTTGATTTGATTAAAATTATTAAACATTGAAATTTATACTTTAAAATCAAGCAAAATTGATTAATTATACCGGTCTTAATAATATATTATATATATAAATAATACATGCATAAACTGAAGGACCTTAAGGCTTAATGGTTAATGCATTGATCTATCATTTGGAAATTTGAGTGAAACTTGAAAATTTTGTTCAAGTTTCAGGCAAGATTAGGATTTTTGTTTCAGGTAGCAGATCATCATAACTCTGATAATCATTCAATTATTGGGCAATAAAAGGGTATCTAGCAATTCATCATCCCCTTAAATTTGATTATCGTTGTGAATTTATCTTCCCTTTATTATTTCTTTATAGTGAGATATCTGAAAGGGACTTTTCTTTGTAATGTATTATTTAAAGACTAACACCAATAAAGATCATAAATGCCATAAATTTTTGTGTGAATATATTAATATTGAAGTATAAAATTAATTAGAACCTCAGAACTGCCAATAAAAATACACTGTGACATCATTTTTAAAAAATTGGATGGATTAGAGATATACCATGTGCCTTCTGTTTAGGTCCTAAAGATGATAGATGAAGTGTCTATCAGGTCAGGCATTTAAATATATTTGTTTAATAAAATTTTATTAATATTAATGCTTTATAAAAACTTCCAAATTATTATTAATTAAATCATGAAATAATATATGATTGTGTTTTGATTCTAAGAATCCCAAGACATTTGTAATGAACAGGGTGATAAAAAATAAACATGTTTTATTAACCCCAAAAACAATAGTATTTACTGAAATTCAGTTCGGGGCACACATGATAAAATTTTAATTATTTTCTTCAGTACATTTAGTGGTATAATGTATTGTGATTCTAACATTTGCCTTTTGAAAAGGGTGCTTCCATGTTGAAAATGAATTTAATGATTTTATTAATAAACATTTTGAAATCTTCATTCTATCAAAAAGCATTGATATTAATGCACAAAATTATTATAATATAATTCTATAGTTTAATTTATATTACATATTTGGCTAATATAAAAGATCTAATAAGTAAGTTCAATTGCCACTCAGACAAATGATAACTTACTGGTTTATATATAGCATAAACTATCAAATTCTTAAAGTCATTTAGTTTTCATCACTAAACAAATTTGTGATTTTGTGATATATACGTCAAACCTCCTGAAAATAATGCTATTTTATTTGGTGGTTCAGATTTTATGTTTTTAACGTCACTATAACCTGAGATCTTATTTCTGTTATGTCAATTGAAATCTGCGGAATAGAAGTTACAAGCTCCAATGACAGCAACTTGTGAACAGTAGGAAAGCGTATGATTGACATTACTTGTGCTGTCCCCTTGCAAATAAAATACAATGATACCTCATATTTCATTATGTAACTTTATGCATTCCATTACTTTGGCCAACATTATTTTTACTGTCTTCAAATATGCACATTTATATCAACATGTTATTTTAATGGTTGACTTTATTTAGAAATAACATTCTTGCATCACACATTTTCGCAATTCATTCTTTTTTTTAACGTGAACATATCTTTATATTAAACATTGTAATGTATTTTCAATTATTTTATGTATGTTCAATGAACTTGAACTGCCTGTTTTCCTGAAGGTTTGTGGTGATGATATTTTAATTGTATTCATATATTGGACTATTTCCATCATGTAATATAATTACGATAGAATGACAGCCTGTTAAGCTAAATTGCGCAGACGCTGTGAGAATGTTGTTAATAAATGAATACCTTTGAACAACCACATGATATAGTAATTATATAAGAGTTCAAAGGTATTCATTTATTAACAACATTCTCACAGCGTCTGCGCAATTTAGCTTAACAGGCTGTCATTCTATCGTAATTATAATCGCACGCAAGACGTTATAAAATAAATGTTTAATCATGTAATATAAGTATTGAATGTCTTTAGAAAATTTAACTTTATTTAAATATTCCAAATACATTCAACTGTTAGTAATATCATACAGATTAGTATATGCACAAGGTTTCAAGAGGTATTATTCTTCCCTCTTCTTCAGATGTTGCTGGCATGATAAGTGACAGTACTAGCATGGGAATCAAACTTGGACCCTTAGATTCTTAAATATAGAATTTTAAGTTAATGCTCTAATCAAAGATGTCTCAGTTGGTTAGAGTCTTACCTTAAAATTCAATATTCAAGAGTCCAAGTTTGATTCCCATGCTAGTACTGTCATGGGTCAGGCCAGAAACATCTGAAAAAGAGGGAAGAATAATACCTCTCGGAACATGCATTATTAACAGTTGAATGTATTTGAAATATTTAAATAAAGTTAAATTTTTCTAAAGACATTCAATATCTATATTAGATGATGGAAATAGTCCAATATATAAATACAATTTGAACTGCATTCTGTCAATTTTATATAACTTTAAATGAAAAAACATCTACTGTATGTTGTTTTTATATGCAAACGGCTATCAGATGTTAGTCTGTAAACCTAATAGCAGCACTTATATACTAACCATACACATTTTATACTCTACTTAACTATTGTTTTTACAATAATACTGCTGTTTTAAATAGGTGAATATAATCTTCAAGTATTTCTCTAATATTCAGTGATTCCTAAAGTTGTAAATAATCTCATTATTAATATCGAGCCATTCTTTCTTCTCAGTCAAATTAACTTTTCTTTTGTTTGTTTTTTCTAATGTTAGTTGCAAGATAATATATTTAGTTTTCACTATATGCCTGCAATAAATTGATTTATGAATATTTTTATTAAGTGTCATTGAAATATGCTATCAATTATTATTTTACTGTTTTATTTAATCTTCAGTATTGTTTTGAAGCTCCTAATTTTCTCATTTTGCTATTTTTAGTTCTCAAGAATTCAAATCTCTATGACCGTTGCATAGATTAAAGCAATGAAAGACTGGTGGAGTTTTGAGATTGAGGTCCATGATATCAGCTTCTATTATATGAATTTCATGTCTTCATGCGAACTCTGAAGCAATAAACTGTTTGATTATTATTTACATCTAATCGAAGAAGTGAATGAATTAGTATTTTATCATTGTTTTAATTTGAAACCAAACTTTCTTTTATCCAGACAATTCACTTGATAGGCTATTTAACTGTAATTTATTTTGTTTGAGTATTTAGTTCATAAAACTTTTACCTGCCAACCTTTTTTTAAAACTACTGTCAAAAACTTAATAAACCTCTATTTTAAATTAAAGCTTCCTTCAATAGAATAAAGATATTTGTATATGATACTCAAATGTCTTTTCATATGATATTCAAATGTTATAATCAAAATTAAAAAGTTTTTACAAGATTAAGCCTTAGATACCTAGCAGAAGAACAGCACCTAAAGTTTGCAGAGTCAGGATAAAAGTTAACATTGTTGAAAATATTTAATTGAATATGGAGAACATTACTTATCTACTTTATTCTAGGCTTAATATAAATCTAATCAAATTATAAAATAAAAAATTTTTCAAATGCTGATGATAATAACAAACTGATGATTAGGTATTAGCAAAATGAAGACTTGTTGTTTATTATCCCAAATACAATTACTTTGTAGTATTTATTTTTCTTCCTTTTTGTTTTTCAAACTCATTAACTACATCATTGTAATTTAAAGTTTCAAATGGACAATGTTCAAAAGATAATACTTTTTAAAAGTTTTTTTTTAATGAACAGCAATATCATATGGTTTTTAAATATTACCAAAATCACACTTTTCTTTATGTTTGCCGCAATATCATATAAATATAATTTATCCATACTTCAAACACTTTTAGCAAACTTTATTTGAACATACACCTACGTTTGGTGTTATTATATAGTTGTTTTTTTATTTTGTTCATTATATCATAGCTCTGAAGAAGACTGCAGGTCAGTCGAAACATAGGTGTATGTACAAATAAAGTTTGCTAAAAGTGTTTGAAGTTTGGATAAATTATATTTATATCATATGGTTTTCTTATATACTTTTGAGAGTAGATCTCTTCATAGAGAAGCTGAGATGGGGGTATCACAGCAGTATATTGTCTGGTGCTCACTGATTGCTCAGTCTTACAGTTTTATGGCTTTAGAGTAAAATGATGAGATCTACTTTGTTATACAATATATGCAAATCCATAACGTATTATTTTATATTTGTCAATTATTATGAAATGTAATGAAAATTTAGCCCAATGTGAAATCATTTTTAAAAAAACATGAATATGAAATTTGATGCAAATCAGTAAAGAAAATATCTGTTTTCAAGATTCTTATTTGTCAGAAAACTAATTTTGTTTCAGCATTCGGCAAATCTGCTGATTCAATTTCTACCAAAATTCTTATATTGTAAACTTTCTACGAAATACTCTAATATTTAATTTGTGCAAAATATGGAAGTTCCTGAACACAGAGCTCTTAAAGCATGAGGGCAATGGTAAGTGCCCATTTGCCTGATAATAAAACCAACATTGATATCCAATAGTCTTAATTTTTTTAAATTTCCAACAATTCCATGATGATCCTATTCTTTCAGTTGACTTCCTGATTATCTAATGTTTTCGAATCATTTTTCTTAATTTCTCTTTTTGTTCATGCTATATTTATACTGATAGTGGCAGAAACAATATTTCAGGTTATTCAATAATAATACATGATTCAATATATTAAATGATACTTATTATAGACATTTATATACAGAGATTCATCTCTGTTATGATTGACAAATTGAAAGAGTTTAGTTGTTAATGATACAACTAGTACTTTGTAGAGGGCACTGAGATTCTCCTTTTGAACATTGACATTTCCAGTTTATAGACAGCTATTCTTATGTGCAAATATGATGATGTCAGAAGTTAACAGCTTTACTCTAGGCTTGAGCATACCTCACTATTTTCTAGCAACAATGGATAACAAGCTTACTGTCATCTTAGGTCTGATAGTTGTCTGATGATGTGTGAATATCCTCTTAATTGGATTTCCAGTATCTAACCAGATTCCCTTCCTCATTGAAGACAATTGGATTCACTGACCTAGCTCTGCAATTGGCCTCTTTAGGTCATTGGCATTGCATTTACTATCATTGTTATTTCATTGATTAGCTACATTGGTGTTCAATCTGATATTGATAACATTGTAGCTCAGACAAATCCACTATTTCAAGGTAAACTTAAGATGAGTTATTTGTATGCGGATTTATGTTCATGTTTTTATATACAGTTTAATTAATTATATGTATATTACTTTTAAACCACTAAATATCACATGATCACCATTTCTTATGCTTGCTCATAATTGTTATTAAAACAGGAAAAACTATCCATACAGTAGTACCATTTATTGTAAGCCAGAGTAATCGATGGATGCCAGAAGGCTTGTGCATAAAATCCCTATCTAGTGCCTATTCATCCAAAAATTGAAAATATTGTATTTTCAATTTTAGATTCATAGTTTTGTAGTTAAGTAGAGATAAAAGGTAGCTGCTGGAGGGTTGCATTAGATCCTAAGATCTAGGTGCAGTGTTCTCAGATCCAAAGCTCCTCACTGACGAAAACTACAAGCTAGAAACTAGTCTGGGGATATTGAATAAGTAGGCACTATATAGGGATTTTAGGCACGTCTTCTGGCATCCATTGATTACTTTGGCTTGCACTGAGTGGCACTACTGTATGGAGAGTTTTGCCTGTTACATTACTTTTAATTTAATTCTGATTTTTATAATATTAATTTTTCTTGTATACTTATTGCTAGAGCTTCATGTATAACATTATGTGAATACTTTCTTTTATCATTTACATTTATTTATTCTGAATAATTTTTTTTATATATTTATTGTTAATTGCAACTTTTCTAAGTGCTATCAAACCCTTATCAAAAATTAAACGATTTAACATATGATAATTTATGTTTTAACAAGCATTTCGTTAAAAATTATTTTGATATGATTCGTTCGTTTGTATTAAGGGAATCTTTAAGCAACCACTAATTAATAATGTTTGTTCAATAATGAAATAATCAAGTTAAGAAAAAAGTAAATTGTCATGTTTGTTAAAAGAGAAGCGAAGTAAAAATAATCTGAGCTATTAAAAAAAGCCATTAAATTAAATTGTTTGGATTCATTTTTTAATATACCTAACTTAACCAAACAAGTATTAAAAAAAAGAAAAAAGAAACGCAACAATTACTATAATTTAATTTAGTACTGTAATCTTTTTGTAAGCAGTTTATTTTTTTTTTTGCAGCAAAAAAAAAAAAAAAAAATCACTTTTCTTAATAAAAACATTATTTATCATTCTTTCAAAATTTAAAAGAACGGAAAGATTTTCAAACTTTGAAAGAAATAATTTAGCGTATAATTACTCATTTTAAGAACAAGTTTAAAAAAACAACAGAATGAAAGATAAATAATTACTATTTTGCAAGCAATCTGCCATTTCTAGTTTTAGAACCTTGTCAATTATTATGAATGAAATAGTTTCGCCGTATGTATAGTACTCTCAGCCCTAAGAAGAAATAAAAATGTTTTCTTTACAGACATGACGATGTACATTTGGGTTGTCTTGATGTTCGTTCACTGAATATTTAAATGAAATTTGGCAAAAATATATGATAAATTTCTGCTAACACGTGTATAGTTCTTTGTTTAAATAACGTCAATGGAAAATATGGTGAACCACAGAACTATTTATAGATTTCTAGGAAAAGTAATATTAGATTTCATATCTAACCGAGATTAACTAGTATTTAAAAAATTCAGATTTGCTTTGTGGTAATAAATGAAAAAAATGTAGGAAATGTAAAGGCGTAATTTAATACTAAACAAAAATAAAGCATAATATTAATATCACATTATATAGGTTGTCAAAAGCAGTTTTCTTCATCCTACTATGTTGATTGCTCACTGTTATAATATATGGCTATAGAATAGGGGAAGAGATCTGCTTTTGGAATGATAAAAATTGTAAGAGGTTGTTATCTGACCCAATTGAAAAGTGGTACTGAAAATCATTTTTCCTTTTCCAGATGTTTGAAGTGTGTATATAAAGATAGAAAATGTAAAGCATATCCAAAAGGTTTTCATTTATATTTGCTGATGACTTCCAAACACAAATTAATCGGTTCATATAGCATGTCCATCTATGATATATTTAGGTAATGTTCTAGATATCAAGTTTTATGGAACAGGTCCCAAGTCAGTCATTCCAGTGCCAAACTTCATATGAACTCCCAAACAACATTTGATTACTCAAAATCTTAGAAAATAGAAATGTGAGTGTAATACTTTATATCAGTTTGAATATTAATAAATTAACTTTTTTTAAAGCATTTTTTCCATAAATTTATGATCCCCATCCCCCTGATATTTCAACTACTAATATTCTTTTTTAGAGACTGCCTTTCTTTGACTTCTTTAAAAAAAAATTAGATAACTGGTTTTTCAAAGACAACTCAAGACAAGCTCTGAGGAAATAGCTCGCTAATTGAAATACCAAGAGTAGAGAATAGGCAAACTCTGAAAAACATTGGTAGCCAAGTGAAACATCAAAAGAACAAAATTAGTAAAACACTGGAAGGGAAGGGAACAGAAAAGTATTTATTAATACAGAAATTTATAAAACCAAAGGTTTAAATAAAAATAGATGTATTCAAATAATTACAAACATTTTTTTTAAAGTAAGATAGTATAGAATAATGAAACAAAATAATGCATAAATAAATTTGATTTCAGCTAATAGCATCACTCTATATTGTTAAGTCCTAAATAGTTATAAATGCAGCATTCAAACACTAAATAAATTTCATTTGACAAAGGCATTTTTACAGTTTGTCTCAACACTATGGCACTACTGAAACTCAAGATACCATCAAAGAGATACAAAGCAAATTTTTAAAGTTTATTCATCTATATCTTGACAATTTATCCCAAACAATTCATGCCAGTATTATTTAGAGTTGCATAGTAATGCAATATCTATCACAAAGTCCTTATTTCGTGAATGGCTTCTCCAAGATATGCTATTTGTACATCCCCAACATATATTGACTTTTATTTCCTCAAGATATACTGCTTATTATTGGCAATCAGTATTTACAGTCATTGCACTTCTATCTTATTGGCAACTATTCCAAAATGTGATCGTTTTAAGTTTTAATATTGGATATAAAAAACTATAACAACAAAAAGATAGGCAAAGAGTAAAAAGTTAGAGTTGAATTTTGTGTTGATTATATAATTATATTTATAAAGTGCATACTCATTACGTAAAGTAATATTTATTAAGGCTGCAACCTTAAGACTATGCACCTGAAAAAATGACAATAGGGACCGATTGGAGTCAGAATTTATGTGCATGTAATTAAATGGTAGAAATGTTAATGCACAAAACCACATCTCATTGTCAATGCAGAAACATATCAATAGCTCATAATGACAGACTTATAGCAATCTAAATCATTGAATACAGTAAGGTAAAACAAGAAGAGAATATAATATGTTATTAAATTTTATAAAGCAATTTAAACAAATCAAAAGCAGAAATATTAAAAAAGTCAACATTAAATAAGTTGGTTTTTCATCATATATTAGTTTGTGCATCCGAAAGTTTTCTAGGTACTTTTAGCTTATGCTTCAAACTCGGTTCTCTTTATACTTCTGGATATCTCTAAAGTATATGTTAAAAGTAAGCTGAGAGAATCATATGGTGTTGGGTTGGCATTGTCTTAACTTTATTAATATATTACAACTCACCTACAAAAAATATAAGATTTTGCTTTTTTTTTTCTATTAACTTTTATTCAGAATTATTTGGATATATTTATCACTTTGGAAATCAAAGATCAAATGAGCACCAAAATGGTAGGCATATAGTACAAAAGTTCTATTCATCTAACAAAATCTAATTCATACTTAAATCAGTCTGCAAATGTTTAGTTCTTAATTATCACTTCATCACTACATTAAACATTCTCAAATCAAACTAACTCAATGGTTTCATCAAAGTATAGGCAATTCTCAACTTTCATACATTCTATTTTCATACAATTCACTATTTTATATGAGAACAAATAAAAAAAGACAAAGCCTGTTATAGAATTTTTATCGAGAAAAGAAAAAGAAGATGGTACTTACAGATTACACCAGGCCCCAAGATTGATTATGGATAATTTCGGACAATAAAATTCATTATTTATATATATATTACATTAATGCAATAATTATACATATATTTTAAAAAATTACACTTTCTATCAGATTCTTTTAAAAACATATAATCCTGTCTAATAATTAATTTATTAATAAAAAAAAAAAATTGACATTTAATTCTTTACCATACTTTTATCTTTCAATTATTGTTAGGAAAACAAACCTCTCTTTTTAAAATATTAAAACTTAACCCCCTACCATCACCTTTTCTCATTTTTATATAAATTTAATAAAAAGTTGTAAGGAAAAATATTTTTAAATTTATAGAAAGTGACAAAAGGTGGGGGAGGGGGTAACTTTTAATGTTTAAAAAAGTTGTTTTTATTTTCCTAGCCATAATTGAAGGACAAATGTGTTATAAGTAATTAAATGTCAATTTATTTATTTATTAATAAATTAATTATTGGACAGGATTATACATTTTTAAAAAATCTCATAGTAAGTGTAATTTTTTAATATATATATAATTATTGTATTAATGTGATATATATATATAATAAATTTTATTGTCCAGAATTTATCCATAATCAACCTTGGTGTCTTTAAATACCAAGAAGTGTACAATTTAACTATCTCTTGATAAATTCATAAAGAAAACACCAGATACTAATCAATAAAGTATTATTTACATATTTCCTAATACACTTCATTAAAATTTTAAAACACTTTTTGCTGTTTTTTTTACATTGTTCTACTTTCATACGCGTTTCAGGAAACAATTACGTACAAAATCAAGAATCGCCGCTGTTTACTAACTATTAACTCAATTTTACCTCTCTCATTGTTGTCTGCATGTGTTAAATTCTCTTTTAAAGGCTAATCTTGCAATTATGGTTATATAATCAAACCATTAATAAACTTCATCAGTACTGGATAGAATTTATTATTATTTGTTACCCACATAATTTCTCATATTTTGGACAATAAAGTTAATGATCTATAATGCTTAGAACTAAATCTTAAAATAATGAAAAAAATTATTTTGCGATTTATTGCTCAGGAAGTTATGTGATATTCAATTGATAGATTGGATGCAACAATTTCATTAATATTTATTTACTTTTCTTAGCCACAACAGATCTGATAATACTGAATGTTTTATCTATGATTATCATTGACATTAAATCTCAAATCATTATTTTTTAAAGATAACAGCATTAATTTGATAATTAATTATCTATAAATATGAGGAATGTTCTATAAGGTTTAGCACAGTAGAATAATGGATTCAAAAGCTATAAATTAATGAGTTGAAGCTTAATTTGTCTTACCAGTGCTAGGATATCTCATGATCACTAAAGTATCTAATTCCTTAAAGTGAATGATTATTATCTCACATATTACTTTGCATGCATTCTCTTTAATAAAAAATAAATATCCTTGTATTCAGTGAGTCAAACAAGAATTTTTGTTCACTCTATAATTATAAAAATGACATTAAACTGCATTTTTTTTCCCCACATAAACTACACTTCTTATAATGGACTTTCACAATGTTTTATTTAAAATATATCAGTTTCAGCTGATTAGCAGCCTTCTTCAGATATTTGAAATATCTTACACACACTTCTTTGAAACTATTAAATTAATGATTTATTCAACTTCATTACTGATATTGTATTTTCTGACAGTTAAGATAATATCGATATTATTGTAATAGAGGTTAATATATATATATATCATTAAAAACCAGTCAACACTTAAACAATCCCAATATCAATAACAATCAACAATTTCAAACTGTTGTCAAGGCAACCTCCTTCTAACAATAAAGGTGTTAAAAGGAGGTTGTCTTGATAATAGTTTGAAATTGTTGATTGTTATTGATATTGGGATTGACAGTCTTGACTGGTTTTTAATGATTACTTACAAACCCATTTAGCCTTGAGCATTATTACATATATATATAATAACAAAAAAAAAATAACAGTAGAAATATGGATAAAAAATTTAACATTAGCAAAAAATGTAGATGTATTGGGTTAAGCATGTGAAGTCATTAATTCATAAGTTTAAATATATATAATTTTAACAAGCTACTAGATTTCCAACAAAAGTTTTAGTTGAATGGTAAAAATTTTTTGATTATAATCTATAACATTATTCAATTCTATTATACTACATTTAATGGTTAAAGGGAGCATGGTAAAAATGTTAGACCAATATCAAATTAATTATTTGCCATTAATAATTTTTATTAGTTATTCATTAGACTAGAGATTATCCAATAATGAATAATATTTCTGTAATGTAATTTTGTGTCAAAGTTGTGAGGACAGCATATTTGATATTTATCAAATAAACTGCAGTAATTTGCTATCTATATATATATACTGAACCATGACAAAGATATATGTAAGAGATTGTGGTCTGGGACAACTGATGAGTGCTGATTCAGCATGAAATGTGCATCTTGGGGATCATAGATCTTTTTCACATCTTCGGTCATATGTTTATGATTACATCTCTCCACAAGATATTAAAAGCGGATAGAAACCATTCCCTACCTTGTGTGAGAATGGTATAGTGAAAATTACACTACATAAATATTATTCATAATTATCTGGCCTGATTGAATTTTGCATCAGACCACTCCAATTTCTTAATTGTTAGTATATATCTTAAATATACTGTTTCAATAGGTTTATTTTTATTATTAAATAATCATAATACTGCAGATCATCATCATCAAATATTATTGATCCACTGCATAATGAAGATATCTCTGAAATAAGTATACTCTGTCCAATCCATATCTTTTCTCTACATTACTCCAGAAAATTCCCTTATTTCATTCATTTATCTCATATGTGGTCTCTTTCTGTATCTTTTATAAATCACTGGGACTCAATTTAAGACTTCAACTGTCCAATTATTATCACCTCTTCTAGTAATACATTTATTTCAGCTCTATTTTGTCCTCTTAATTTTTCAATAATGTTGATGATGATTCACTTGTTTCCTCCTCATTCACATATTTCACATTCAATCTCTTCTTATTTCATCAGTGTACATATCTTCCATACTTCATTGAGAGATCTGATGTCTTTATACTGCTTTCCTGTTAAATGTTCAAGTTTCAAACAAGTTCATCTAATAAATTCTTTTCAAACACATATACATTTTTTATACTAGGTTATTATTACTAAAAGCATTTCATTCAAGTTTAATTCTCTGATCTACTATGTTTCCATTTATATTAATATTCTAATCAGTTGTTAACTTTTCTAATTCATTATTGTCTTTACTTTCTTTTTGTGGAAAACTACAGCATAACTTAAGTTTTTTTTAGCATTTATCTTTAGTCTTACTTTTTTACTTTCATCGGATAACTCTTGAACATTTTTTGAAGTTCTGAAGCATAATTAAAAAAAAAAAATCGCATCAGCTGAAAAATTTATTTAATTTAAATAATCTCTATTTATTTTTATGTTGTTTAATTCGCATTTTAATTCCAATAATAATCTTCATAAAACTGTGGTAAAAAGTTTTAAAGTTATGGAATCACTCTGTCATATACTGTACTCTTATTGTTAATATTAATCTTCTATTTCTTGATGGTTTAAAGCAGCGTTTCTCAACCTGTGGATCGCGACCTCTTTGAGGGTCAACAACCGTTTCACAGGGGTTGCCTAAGACAATTGGAAAACACATTTATGAAGTAACAACAAAAATAATTTTAAGGATGGGGTCACCACAACATAAGGAACTGTATTAAAGGGTCATGTGGCATTAGCAAGGTTAAGAGCCACTGGTGTATCATGGAAATGCTTTTAGAATCAATTAACACTCCTCTATTTTTTCTATAACTTTTCTTAATACTGAATGTAATCTATTATGCTAAAATCACAACTTAAGCTTATTCATTTGGTTGATTTGATTTCAAAACTGATAAAAGGCTGATAAATCTGTAATTTTAATATCTTCTTTTTCACATTTTTGAAATATCAAAATAACTATAGCCTTCTTTTCTCCATTCAACTGGTATATCTTTATCACCTAGAATATTTTGCATATATAATTTTACCTTTTTTTTTTATTTTTAACTTGATTTTTTTAAAAGATCTTAATAATAATCTCATCATTACTTGGAAGCATTTCTTTTTATCAGAATAATAATACTTTTCATTATCATATAAAAATAATAATCAATAAAAGCATTCAAGATGGTGGAAACTATTTATAGACATGGTAATATATTTGAATGTTTCATCAAATAGAAACTTTTTCTCTCTCTGGTTCTTCCTCTTTTGAAGTTTGGTTCAGTTTTATGGAAGCCACATTTAAAAAGAGATATAAATAAAATTCAATTATCTTTAAAAATAGTTTTAAATATCGTCACCTGAAAGATTATTGTATTTCTTTTGTCTAAACAAAGAGTTTAAAATCTGATTTTTTTTTTACATAGTAATAGGTTTTCAAAACTTTGCATCTTAATTCCAATCAGTATGAAACTCAGGCATTCCACTGTAACTTGTAGATGCAATACATTTGAATATTTTCTTTATTTTTCATCTTTCTAATAATTATTTTGATGGTGAAAAGCCTTTCCATCTTGAAACAATTGTCTTATGTCTTAACAACTGACTCGTATTACAATTTTTTTTTTGTTTGTTTGTTTATTTCTATTGTACCTTATATTTACTTTTTGTTTCATTTTGGTGCAATAATTTGCACTTTGGCTACATATATGTATATTAAATAAGAATGAAATGGATTATTATTAATAGTAGTAGTAAGTGTTCTCAAGTCAATATCAATTCCTAATGATCCTTTTTGATTATTTATATAATTTTCAAAGTAGTTTATAGAAATAATTTGTAATTACTTTCTCTTATATAATGTAGAGTGAGCTTTATCAATCACATGATAATCATTACATTCTGTTCCCAATATCACTAATAAGACGATGAAAAACAAAAGAAAAGCCAATAGAAAAAATAAATAAATGAAGATATAAAATATATATATAGGAGATTTTTTTTATACGAAAGACTTAGATGAGAAAAGTGAAAGTTAGTATAGATTTCAGTATAATACAAGAGATACGGTCAAAATATATAAATATTAAATTACAGTATCCTGTTTTACCAAATCTTAATTAAAATTAAGCCTTTATTTTTTTTTTCCTATTGCATAGCCCTGAGTAGATGGGCTCAATAGTAGAATAGTGGATTTAAGAGCTATAGAAGATTTAAAACTCCGAAGACCATTTCACAGTTGAGTAAAAAAAAATTAGGACCAGTTTATTATGTAAGATTTAATATTATTTTATAATAATAAAATGAATTGTAGGGAAAATTTCATGGGAGATCATTTGACATTCGAACG
Source organism: Epiperipatus broadwayi (assembly GCA_028023455.1). NCBI lineage: Eukaryota > Metazoa > Onychophora > Udeonychophora > Euonychophora > Peripatidae > Epiperipatus > Epiperipatus broadwayi. The sequence goes on from JAQFVV010006207.1 coordinate 11,712,107, forward strand.
TCCTAGTTGCTAAGTGAGCATTCAGTTATTTTGAAAAACTGTTTTCTTTTTAACGATACTCAGATGAGAAGAAGGTCTGGAATCTGTAGATCCATGCCAGTCAAATCGCACAGAAAAATTGTCTTTATTAACATTTTGCAGCCTATTTTAAGTACGAAAATAAATAAATGACAGCTGACTAATAAATGAAAGAATTCCTGTGACTAATTATGAATCAATACTTGAACTAAAAATAGAATGTGATTAAGCAGCGCAAACATTTCGTGAAAAAATATATAAATGATTTTAAAAAAAAAAAAAAATTATAAGAATGAATGAATGAATCTCTAAGCGTTTACGTCACTCTCATTTTTGATGTTCAACCAATCATAGAATAAAGATTAATTATTAAGGTAAAACAACCGCTAAAATAATTAAAATAAATTTCACTCAATTACGTAAAATTTTCAAATACTGTAATTTTCAACTAATTATATTAATTCGCATATTTTTCCATTGGTGAATATTTAATCCATCAATAGTATTTAAATAAATTTGTTGGGATAAAATATAGACATAATCTTTTAGAAAGTCTTTATAAATTCAAAGCTCACGAACATCTGCATTATTAATAAAATCGTGCGCAGAAATATTATACATATAAATGATTAGATTAATAAGAAAAAAATGGAAATTAATTGATAATAGTTGATATATTGGAAATCATGTTTATTCTTTCTCATAACCACATACATTTCGTTTAATTATGATATCAATCCAAATTAACCTGGAACCTCTAATTAAGAGTAGCTAGATACCCATTTTCTAATCACTAGGGATGTCCAAAGACAGTATTCGAATCCTAAATTATGGATATAGCAGATGGATATATTAATCACTATACCATTAGGACCGTTGATTCCCACGTGATGCATTATAAATATTTAAATCTACTTATATTATTATATGTATATTTTGTTCTTTATTGCTTTTATTTACTATATGTAACACAAATGTACTCTGTATTCTGTATTGTTTTTATAGCCCTGTGTAGTTTGGTAGAGTGATAGTATGGCAAACTTTAGAGCCGAAGAGCCATGGATTGTAGATCTATCTTCATTATTTTCAATGCTCAAACATTTATTTTTATTTATTTATTTTTATTTTTTTTTTGCTCTTATTCACTACATGTAATCTATAGTTAGTTATAAGTTGTCATATTGCATTTAAATAAACTGAATAAAAAATGAATATTATTATTGTTGCTGCAACTGCTACTATTAGTAGTAGTAATAGTAGTTTTTAAAAGGCCATTAAATTATTTGTACAAACAAGTTATTGTGTGAATCATGGTTTTACATAAAAATAAATTGTTCCTATTGTATAAGCAAATCTTTTACACAGTTCTACAGATGAATGAATTTTTATAATTGTTTTACATCGACTTATATTAATATTTTACAAATTCTTCTACTCATAGTGGCATGAGTAAAGAGACCAAACTCCAAATAGTTGCAAATATCTACAGGTGCAAGAGTCTGATCTCTTATGTTAATTTTTGATAATTTCTTCAGAGAAATGGATTTTAGCCTTTGTGACATTGGATTAAATACAAAGTGACATCTTATAAACCAAGGAGTGAAAATGAAATAAGTAATAACTCTAATCTGAAGGAAAAAACCTTTTTTTAATATTTTCAATAATGAGATTAATTGTAGATATTTGAAAGTGAATGATTGTTGAGATAAGTTATCAATAGGTTAGTAAAGAAGGACAAGTATAGAGGAATTATTCTATTGTTTCCTAATCTCTCTCACACAATCCACATATTGCATCAATAGTTGCAAAAGTCATTTTATTGGCTATGAATGCATTTGTTGATAAAGCTTTTAGATTTATGTTAATTAAAAAATCTAAATATTTAGGCTCCAAGTGCTAAAATTTATATTTTGGTAATTACTGGGACACCTGTTGATTTGTCACACTGATAATCTCATAAACTGCCCAGTAGGAGATCAATTAGTGACTTTGTATGTATGAAAATACTATCAAAAAGTTTTTAAATAGATTTGTTTTCTATTGGTGGTGGTATATCTGTGGGTGGAATAGAAAAAAAAGCACTCAATGTTAGGGAAGAAGTTAATATCCTCTAAACTAGCTCCGTATATAGAAGGTTGATATATAATGTAGAGATAGACCATTATGCTTTAAATCTAGAAACTATATTTTTCCACCATATTAGCTCTATGCATATTGAATTAATTTTATTTATAATTAGTATATTTTATGACTGGAACATAGTAATTGATCTTAGGAAATACTAGCATGTTAAGTAAAGATACCTTTGCATGTAAAGAAAAATAGACTTTTGAGAAGGAATTAATGATTTTTTTATTGAATCTAAAAGCTGATTTTGAATTATTAATTTCATGTCATTATAGTTTTTAAATTACAGAAAAACCTAGAAAACTCATAGGAGATCCTTTACAATTAGATTCATTTTTTCCACCTGTAAGAATGCATCAAGATGACTTTTCTTTATTGAAAATTAAAGAATTAACAGAGAATTCTTCAAGAATTAAAAAAACAAATAGAAGAAATCTTTTAAATGGAAAGAAAACAACTATATCATCCATATATGTAATATGTTTAATAGTTGTATTGATAAAAGTAACAAAAATTCCAGGTAATTTCGCCTATATTTTTAAAACTTTTGTATATGTCAGGATTCTCTTCCAGTCTGTTTTTTTCTTTTTGCAAGCTGCACATTTGTGTGTATCAACTCCACTAAGAAAAACTTCCATCTCTTGATTTAAGTTCACACCACTATCCTGTTGATTGTCTAGTCCAATGTTCAAAGCAGTTTATAAATTATTGTTTTTAGCTTTATTTTCTTTATTAGAGATATCAAGATATTTAGAATCATGTAACAAATTAATTTTTGCTGCCTTTTCCCTTCTTTTCCTTTTTTCTTACTTTTTCCTTTATTCACATAATCCTCTTCTGATGATGAATTATTGCTAGCACTATGTATAATATCATCATTATATTTTACACATGAATCATCCTGATTGGATAAATTTATTATTTCAAAATTTATATTTTTATTTTGAAAGACTTGCTGATCATCTTTTCTAGTGGTTGGGATACGAGGTTTGAGAATTGGTGATTTCTATAGTTTTTAAGTCCACAAAGTTTACAAAAATGATCTGAAGAATCTTTTATAAAATGTGTTCTAGCCTTACAAAAAATACTGGGAAGCTATTCCTCTAAAGGTAATTATAATTGGTCATCTGTCTGTTGAATGCAAGGTAGGTATATCTATTGCTTGCACTTTTTTATGTAACTGATTATCAAATGTAGCAGTATTAGTAAAAATTGAAATGGAAGCTCTTTTTTCCAGTAGATACTTAAAATTTCCAACTTTGCTTTAGTTATTTAATAATCCTTACAAGCTTTCAGAAGTAAAATTCCCATGACAGTTTTTTATCATGCCCAAGAGTTTTTCAGGCCTATTAATATTTATATAGCATAAAATTTTATCATTTATAATATATATATATTCTTTTCAAAAGTTGTCTTTTGTGTGATATTGTTGAATTTTAATATTAAATACCTATTGTTGGGATGATCCAAAACATTGAAAAACATTCCCCATAACTTTTTGTCTGTCAAATACATGTAATAGTCGAAAGCAATTAAATCAGTAATAGTAATTATAGAAGTTTTTTCGTTGTAAAATTTGGCAAATGAATTTAAAGCAGGTACAGAAATTGAATTATTAAACTTTTCTAAAATATACCTGTTATAGTCCTCCCTTATCTCAGAAGTGGATTATTCCAGATTCCTCCCTATCTGATTGGATTAAGCATTGTTTATCACAGGCCAATAGGCTAATGTACAGCTAAAACATAGCCAATGATTATTACAGGCCAATAAGCAATGATGCTTGCTGAATCCGAATGTTTTCAATAAGGTCAGGGATCTGGCTATAAATAGTCAGCCTTTTGTGAGAATCAGGGAAGAATGTCTGTCTAGCCTGAAAAGACTGTACGCATTCTCCCAGGGAAGCCCTGCTAACCTGAACAGCAGTCAGCATTCCGACTAATAGCAATCCGCTATTTGTCTATGCAGCTAGGCAAATCCACAGAGAGACTGGTTGCTGTTAAGACTACTGTTGACTCGAGGCAAGCTGTCTTGTACAGCCAGAGGGGTCATTTTCCCTACCCGTGAGGCAAGCTATCAGGTGTAGCTGGAAGCAATAGAACCACAAGACTTCGGATTCAAGAGTTCCTGTATAACTATTGTTTATTGTATATATACTGTATAATTTATTGTATATAGTTATGAATAATAAATATTATATTAATTGTAATACTGGTATTAGTATTAATTTCTGTAGGTTGGGTCTGTAACCCAGATCAAGCACAACAATATCATATACTCCTTAATAAATAAGGAGAAGTGGAATTTTTTTTTTTTTTTTCTAAAATAGTTAAATAATCCTGGTGGTCAATTTTAATATTAGCATATATATTTGAATTAACTGTATGAAATTATTTTCTTCTTCATTTCCAATATTAAAAAATTCAGCAATATTATCTTCCTTTAAAACATTTTTCGTAATAATATCTTTACGATTTATTTTAACAGCACTTGCATAGGATTGAATATCTTTAATCTGGGATTCAATTTTTTTTTTCTAATAAATTTAGTAAATTCAGATATTTTTTTTTTATTCCTTCAACACTTTTTTAATTAGAATTATTATTTATTTGTATTATTTCTTTTGAAGTTGCAGCATTGCAAAAATTAGTTTTAATTTCTACTGATTTTTCATTGTTGTCAGAGGCTTGCATTAATTTTAACACAAGAATTTGATTTTTTTCTATTCTAAATAATCCAGTCCATTGTTAGACATTGAAAACTTTTTAAAAATAATTTGAGAATTATTAGATATTTCAAATTGATTTTTATCAATATATAAATAACTAAAGATCTAGGGAGAGCTCATCTTGAAGAGAAAAATGAGCTCTATCAATTGCTATAATTTTCAGTTTTTAAAAGTATGAAAATCTTCAAATTTATCAGACGCTGAAATAACAGCCAACTGCTCTGAATAAGCGCCACCTGGTGAACACCATATTCCTGTTTTTGGAATGCCTCAATGCAATGTGCTTCTTTTTAATTTAATGTATTCATTGATAACTTCAGAAATGTTCTGCAAACGATTGCATAATTTTCAGAAGTGTCTGCTACATTAATGTCTACTTATTATTTCATTGGGATGTAATCAACTTCTTGAAATAATGTGACAATAAAATAAATATGGGCAAATGCTTTGTTATTGCTTATTCTAAAAAAATCTAAGACTTTGCAATTTTTATAACTTCTTAGGAACCCTAAAGATTTTAACACAAGGATCTCAGAACCATACTTTCAAAATTAATAACTCTTTCCATCATTGTATAGAATTCAAAAGCTTGTTATAGATATGGAAAGAATGTTTATTTTTTCAATAAAATTTTTAGGTCTTTGGTATTTCCCATCTTGCCATGTATCATTTAGTGCAGTGATATAGTATCAGATTGTGGAGCATAAGTTTCTCAGATCGATTTCAGTTGACACTACTGAGACTTAATTTTTTTTATAAATAGATTATATGAAATTCACATCCAAATTTAATCTGTTTTTAGAAAATTCTCAATAGTCAATGATGACAATGTAATAAACTGGAAGGAATCGTGCTATTCCATCTCTAGAAAATGGACTATATGAAGACATGGAATAAATTTGAATAGATTTGCATAAATTACTGCCCAGTCTTTTAAAAATCACAACTCAAACTGACACTCCTAAGATAGGCTATGCATATGGAATCTAAAGGTTCCTGAATGCACTCAGCCTGATAATTCTCTTGAAAATGAGCTTCACTTGTTTGCGTAACATGCAATTTGTAACTTACTACTCGAAGGTGAAGTATAAACAAGAATTTTATTTCAATAGTCAATCGCTTAAATAAGGATCAATATATCTCTCTATATCTGAGACAAAAGCAAGTGATACACAAGTTCTTGCTTTCAACATATGATTACCTCTAATTTTTTTACTTCAGTTCATATTCACGTTTTTCATTTAAAAATTGAAATATATTTAAATTTTTACTTCTGTTCCATTTACTTAGAACGATTTTGCAAATAAAGATATTCTCAGTCTCGATTTTGATCAATTTTCTCTAGTCTCATAAAAATGTATAATCTCTAATTTTTATTTTTTTTTAAAAAAGGTATAATCTGTAACCTTTTTGATTGCATGACATTTTTTATTATTATATATTTTTTTACTAATATTTTATATATATTAAGTTTTCTATAGTTGTGTATGCAATTTTATTATTCAATCAATAATTGGAAAAATGTGTTTCATCTGCATTAAAAAGTCATCAACATTCTATGATAGAAGAAAAAAATAATTAAAGATGAAACACACAAGATTATAAAAAGTCTCTTAGAATTTGACCAACGCACCTGTTTGCTTTTTCAAGTTTAGAAATTTGCATCAGGGACAAATGAATTTTGGGAAAATTTTCAGGCCATATGCAGTTTGATTTTTCTTTTAGTCAAATATTTAGTATTAATTAGTAACTGGATGTCTTGCTATCATTAACTAGATAATAAAAATCCTAATTTGGTCTGAATTGGACAAATAAGTGTTGTTATATCGACTGTGTAAATAAAAAATATATTATCATCATGAAAAAGAAAATCAATCTCTAATGCCTTATTTATAAATATATATTAAAATCTCCATGCACTCTAATAGTTTAAAAGCATAATAATAGATTTACATTTATTCATAATTAATATATGATTAATTGTAGATAGTTGAAAATGAGATTCCATTTCTCTCTTGTGATAGAATATCTAAATTTGCACAAATAATTGACAATTTGAACACCAGACATACAATAGATTCAAGTTCTGAGATAAGCAAAGTAAGTAGTAGTTGATTTATATAAGAATACCCTTATATAAGAATATTCTTATATAAGAATACATTTATATACATTTATATAAGAATATGTGGTGCTGATTTAGAGTGCATTTACCACCATTTTGAATTCTAAGGTCTGCCCAAAACCACTGTTGTCACATCCAAGCAATAAATGACACCAAGTAATCCACATGGGATCACTTGAATGTGTCATCAGGGTTTTGGGTGGTCTTTAGAATTGTGAGCACAGTCTAAATACTAAAAGCTTATAACTTCTATAATACAAATTTTATTACAATAATGTTGGCACAAAAAACCAAAGTATGAGGGAAGGATGATTTTTAACAATACAAAATATCATCCAACAATGCAGAAGTCTGATTAAACCAAGCTTATAATTTCGAAATACTAAAAGTTTATAACTTCTAAAATATTAATTTTATTGCAATATATGTCCATAAGCACATGTTGAAATAATGTAAAATTGATCACACCAAGCTTGTAATTTCAAAATACTAAAAACTTATAATTTCTAAAATAAACCAGGCAAAATTCTCCATACAGCACTCAGTGACAACCAGAGTAATTAGTGGATGCCAAAAGGTTTGTGCATAAAATCCCCATCTACTGCCTACTCATCCAATATCCTCAGCCTTCATCAGTGAGGAGCTTAGGATTATTCTGGTTGGCACTAAGTGGTACTAAGTTCTAAAATACAAATTTTATTATAATATATGCCTCTACATTCTGAATCAGTATCGAATATGCTTTAAGCATAAGCAAATTGTCTTATGCTTTTAAACTATTACTGGCAAGTGAGTGCACAGAGATTTTAATATACATTTATAAACAGCGCATGATTGGAGATGGATTTCTTTTTTATTGATTACAATTATTTCAGTGCTTAATAATAATAGATTTAAAAAATATTATTGTGATATGATGTGACTTTTACTATTGATCGTGACACCGTCCTCCAGGTTGCTGATCTATGATTTAGCTTTATTCTGCATTCACCTTTTAACAATTTATTTTAATTCAAATGACAAATATTGATTGCATCTATATGCTGCCAAAATATTTTTATTAAAAAATAAAAAATGAGAATGAAACAGAGAGTTTTACTTTTATATAAAAATGAATAGTTAAATCAGTTGATAATTTTTAAAACACACAGAAATAATAAACAAAAACAATGAAAAAATTTTTTTACCCTGTATAAAATTTTACGAGTCCATAAAACAATTTAAAATAACAAACAAGCTTAAGAGATAGGGTCATGTGATCTATGAATTGATCTATGACTTTTATTTTGACTATTTATAGTCTCTCCAAAAGTCTTATCAATTTTATATTGCTATGACTACTACTATGTCATCTGAAGATCTTCAGCCCCATTCTTTTGTTGATAGCTGGGTTTGGACATGTACATGTCTGAAAATTTCAGATTTTCCACTCATAGAACTTATAGCCTAAGTTTTTTTTCCCCCCCCCGGGGGGGGCCCTTAATATTTTTTATACCCCCCAGGGGAAACAAAAATAATTCCCCCCACAAAAAAAAATAAAGGGGGGGGGGGGGGGGGGGGAGTTTTTAAAGACGGGGCGGCCCACCCCCCCCCACCCCCCCGGGGAAGGGCCAAAAACCACAAAACCGGGGGGGGGGGGGGGGGGGGGTGCCCGAGAGGGAAATTTTAGGGGGGGGGCCGGGCCAAGCATTTATCATAAAGCTTGAAGAGGAATTGGCAATCCTCACTGTTTATAACAAACAAGACAGTTAGATGGTTGAGTCATTACATACATATTATTTGATGCATTAGTTCCAGCTTTGAATCCCAAGTCCTCACTGGTGAAAGCAAAAGCCAAAAAGTAGTCTAGAAATCAGAGAGCACTGTTAACTAATATTCATTAATTGATCAAGTGTTCATTGCATGATTTAGGGAGTAGGATGAAGCAAAGAGCAAAAATGTAATATTTTGTTGCTATTAATATTCCTAGTCAAAGGATACTAGAAGCTACAACGAGTATAAAATTTGAGATATTAAAATATGCAGTTACTAACCTGGTTGTCAGTTCTCTATAATTATGCAAATGACCTTATTGAAAAGTCTTAAGATTTATTTCTTTTAAATTTCGAACCATTAGCTTGAATAATATAAAGAAATTAAAGATGAGGATTATATGTATTAAGTCCATTAATTTAATTCCACTTTAAACTCTTAAGATTTCATTAGCATGGACTTTATAGAAATGTGAATGTTATATCTCCACAAGATGGCTCAGCAATAGTATGGAAAGAACAGCTTTTGAAAGCATATGCTAAGAACAACTGAAGAAGATTGTGTCAGTAGCAATAAAAAAGTCTAATGAAAAAGTTTTTATACGTCATGTTTTTTTAACAAAATATCTTCATACTTTGTATGAAATATTAGAAACTGAAAATATTTTGCAATTTACATTTGCAAAAGATACTTTCATTATAAAATTTATAAGAAATTATGATCTTGCATTTAATTTTTGGGTCTAATAGCAGTTAATAATAGTTTTTTAAAAATCAATTTATACTAAACTGGATAATCAGAAAAGAGTTATATAGTAATGAATTTGAGTCCATTTTTTATTAATGCATATATGATAAATTTTCTGCTTAATGGCATGTAGCATAATTAAATAACAGAGTATTACAAGATGTAACATATTGGCCATAGTTCACCATTGCTCGCTAGCCTTTTAATACAATACTTTCTAACATTTCAATTTTAGAGTTGCATTATAAATTTGTAGATAAATGAACCAATCATCACCCAGGAAGTCACATGACTGAGTAATAGAGTTGAGCTTTATCCAGATTTCTTTAATTAATTCTTTATATCCTCCGCTTTACCACTGCATTAACCACATAAGAAGGGACTTCACATCATTAAGATGTATTCTTTTAGTATATACAAAGTACCTTAGTTAAATGTATACTAGCTATCATTCATTAATAAACAAAATTATATAGTTGCTAATAATCTGTAATTATTGTAATTTATTAAGTAATCTTTTTTTTTTCACTACTACTTATATTTAATTTTTTTTTTACAGATAGTTAGGAAACCAAATTTGGATTTGAACAAGAAAATAACCTAAAAAAAAACTATAAACCATATATACAACTTAAAATAAATAAATATAAAGCAACAAAATAATAGAGGACTATCAATTATTGACACCTAATAATGATGTATATTTGCAACTTAATGTTAATTTAGGAACTTCATTATTTTACATTATAAAATAATGAAGCTTCCTAAATCATTAATGTAGTTCCAAATCTACAACCAATTGCAAATTACCGATGGTGATCTAATGTACCATTTTGTCTAGTGTCCTAACCTGCTTTCGTTCCGAAAACTTAACATATATAACGATCATTCTAGCAGGATGTTTATTCTTAGAATATAAAATCAGAAAATTACGATTTTTTTAATGCACTGAAATAAATAAGTAAACGAAAATAATTGTTATTTGAATTAATATTATTTATTAATAAATTTTTTATCATGCAAGACGTTTCAAATGTTTAACAACACTTCCTTATTATGGAAAATTGCCAGTAAATGTCACCTGTTAGTAGCGTAAAATGTTATTGGTTAGTTTTAACTGAATGTTTTTATTATTATTATAAAGATGCATAATTTATGGTAATAGACATAAATAAATAAGACAATTAATTTTTAAAATGGGGAATATCACGATATAAATTTCAAAATTAGCAATATGCAGATTTAAGTTCAAATGTAAATGAAATTTCTCAACCTTGGTTTTGTTTATCATTTATAATTAGATTTATTTTTAATTGATTTAACTTTATCTAAATTGCAGCACTGTATATGATACACATCTAAGTTTTCAATCACTTGATTAGAATAAATTACACTTAGAAAACATTTTAGGAAGTGCAGAAATGTTTAGATAACAAATTATAACGTAATAGGTTTTATAAATATATAATCTTATTACTTTGACTGTTATGGAATATATAATGAATTTGTTTTTTTATAGTGTTATTATCCTATAAAATTTTGCAAAATTGAGTTAGGGGAGCACGCTTTCAGCTGCGTTTCCAGTAACTGAAAACATCCTTCTACAATATAATTCCACAAAATTTTACATAGTAATATTATTAATAACTAAGTTTATATTTATCTGAGTGGCAATGAATCTCATGATATAACACCTAACTGATATGTTTATGACTTGAGTTCAAAATGAAGTTAGGTGAATTTTTTTTTTTTTTCAGCTAATATCTAATATTAGTCTAAAAGTTGGTATCCAGTTATTCTTATGTAGGAAGTAATTGATTTAATTTTACCTAAATTACAACACTGTATATAGTCCAAAAACTTGAGCTGAGTCAAGCCACTATAAAAAGGTATTTTAAAACTATATATATATATTCTAATTTAATAACACCGAGTTAACTTTCGATGATTTTTCGCAAGAATAGTGCAAAATTAATTAACTAGCAACGCAGAGAGCAGGCTGACTATGTAGTTTATAAAATATGCAAATTATTGCAATGAGAAATGTAAATTATAAAAATCAGATGTTCCATTTTTTTGACAAAGTGATGCAAGATCTTTTTTCTATTGATTGAATTTGGTTCTCTTGCAATAATTCATTCCTCCTTGAACTTTCTCTTATGATCATCCCTCTTTGTGCAAAGATGGTTTTAATAATAGAAGGGGAAAACATGTGTCCTGTAGCAAGCTCATGCTCCAGGAAAATTGACATATTGCCGGTCTCAAGCTAATAGATCTATGAGAATCACCCAGCATTCCTATCTTTATAAAAAGGCAAAACCAGACTGGCAATATAAGTCAATTTTCCCGGAGCATGAGCTTGCTACAGGGCACGTTTTTTCCTTCTATTATTAAGACCCTACTGCACAGAAAGGGATGATCATAAGAGAGAGTCCAAGGAGGCATGGATTATTGCAAGAGACCAAAATTCAATCGGGAATGAATTTTGTGTTTTCTTTATAAAAAAAAAAAAAAAAAAATGAAATATTTGACTTTAATAATTTACATTTCTCATTGCAATAATTTGCATATTTTATAAACTATATATTCAACCTGCAACCAGCATTGTTAATTAATTAATTTTTGCACTATGATTCTGGCAAGAAGTTGGCAAAAGTTAACTCAGTACTATTAAGTTAGAATACATATATATACTTGATTTAAAAATATCTTTTTATAGTGGCTTGAATCAGCTCAAGTGTTTGGAGTATTTCATTAGAATATGAAAGAGTATAGAGTTAACTAATAACACTGTATATAGTACACATCTAAATTTTCAAACACTTGTTTTTAAATAAATTACAGTTAAAAAATATTTTAGGAAATGCAGAAATATTTAGATGACAAATTATTTTGTCTGTCATGAAATATATAACAAATTTGATTATCAATTTTGTATAATTAATTCATATGAGCATACTTTCAGCCATCTGTCTCCAATAATGAAAACATGCTTTTGTAACATAATCCTATAAAATTTATTATATATTTATCTTTGTGCCAACAAATCCCATGATATAACATCTGTCTGCCCTGTTTGTAAACTGAATTCAAATACAAGCTAGATATTTTTTTTAGGCTCTTAATATCCAGTCTATACATAATCGTGGTAATATACAATATTAGGTAGTAAATTGATATCCACATGCTTTTAGAAGATAAATCAGGAATGGAAAACACTCAAATCTTCACCATTCAGAAAATGGATGTTTACCAATTAATTGATCTTATGAGGAATGGAGATATTTGTTATTTAATTGTGAAAAAAAATATAAGTGATAAACTGTTGATCAGTGAATTGCGAGATGGTTATTAGCAAATTTGTGAACATTTCCAAAAAATTGCACCTATTAAAACAGGCAAAACTCACTGCTAGCTCTATAGAGTAATCAATGGATGCCAGAAGGCTTGTGCATAGAATCCCCATATAGTGCCTACTTATCCAATATTCCTAGACTAGTTTCTGGCTTGTGGACTTCATCAGTGAGGAGCTTTGGATCTAAGAGCACTGCACCTAGATCTTAGGATCTTAGGATTTTCATACATCCATAGTCTTCCAATCCAGCTATCTAACTTAAATAGCTACACATTAGATAAAGTGTTAGGCTTGTCCTGGTATTTTTTTATCTAATGCTTGAATATCCTAGCACCTCACTGATGACACCAATAGCAGAAACCGGTCTGGGATTGGGTATATTCTACAAAGCTTGTTAAGAGCTTATTTTGCCAACTCTATATATAGCATTTGTAAATACAAGCTTATTTAATTTAGGTCATGTGACATCTGATCTGATTTTTTTTTGGTAATGTATTTAAATAATATACGTAAACAATCAAGTGCTATGCTCAGATTACCAGACTCCATAGAAATTGATTTATGAAGATCAGTTGTGAATAACAAATATTTAATTCTGACCAAGTAATTTCTTCTGTTGCCTTATTTTATTAAAGGCAAATATTGTTTCTAGTGCAAACAGTCTTATTTTTATTCTTCCATCATTTAGTTAATCTAATACTAGGTTGTAACTATATTTCTATCCTTTAGGCACATTCAGAGTATTTATGACTCCAATTCACTTCTCTCTTTTTGTTTTTAGATAAAGCTCCCAAGTCAGGAAAAGGCTTAATAGGCTGTCAGTCCTTAATTATAATTTTTGCTTGAGCAATATAATCACTAATAAGTCTGCTTGGAATTTAGATTTTAAGCCAAGGTTTTCAGCTGGCAAGGATTGTATGATTAGGAAGCCCTATTTAGGAATCCCTCTGCCTAACATAGAAGTGAAAGATATCTAGAAAATGTGTTTATAAAAATGTCCTGGCTCACACAGTCTTGCTAAGTTGCCATGCTAGCAAATTGCTCATTGCAACAATATAAATAATAATAACATAGTAGTAATAGTGATAAGTAGTGATAAGACAAGAAGCCTTGATAATGCTAAAGATAAAGTATAATCCCCCCCCCTAAATATAAGTACTTCTAAAGCTGTATATAATTTTCTTATACTGAATATTTCCAATATATGTAATTAGAGGGATTTGAACTCAGCATTTTTCAATCTTATTCATTCTCCACTCCATCTCAAGCAATTAATAACATGACCATATACTTTATATGATCTACATGCAAAACCAGCACTCATCAGTTGGATCAGACCACAATCTCCCACACATATATTCAATCAGTGCTCAGTTTATATTAAGATGGCAATTCTTCAAACTTTAATGGAAAGGCTTCAATATTCTCAGCTTTCCAACTATTTAACCATCCATTTCATTGAAAAACCAACGATGGAATGCTCAAAGTTCGTTTTGGATTTGTTATTATAGTCAGATCCATGTAGTCATTACATCAATTTAACCCCTCATATATTATTACATATCCATATATATAAATTAATAATAGAGAGATGGACTAAACTTATACTAATTCTAAAGCAGTATGTAGTTTGCTTATGCTGAATATTTCCTATATATGTAATTAGAGGGCTTTGAACTCAGGATTTTTCAGTCTATTTATTCTCCACTCCTCAAAGTAACTAATGCACATGATTACATACATGTGAAAAAGATACATGGTCTCCAATAAAGGGCTGCACTGATAATTACTGAGTTGTTAAGATTTGAAATCAATATAGCTGCTCTTAATGAAAATTGTCTTCCAAAGAGAGGAAGCTTAATAGAATTGATGAATAGGCTAAAGTTTTTTGGAAGCACAGATTAGTTAGAGAAAGAAGAATGCAAGACATTAAACTTTTAAAAACTAATGTAATGCATTCTATTTTTGCACTTCCTTGTTATAGGAATGAAATGCTGATAATGTTAAAACTTTGCTTGCACAATAGAACTACAGCTCATTTTATTAATGTTTATTCTCTAACCTTAGATACAGAGAAAGAAAGGTTTTATTCCTTGCTTAAGGCATTATTACAGTAATGCCATTAAACAATCATTTTTTGCTTCTTGAACACTTAAATGCTCATGTTGATACACCTAATAAACTTTGGCCTAAAAGTAGTATTGTTGCTGTAAATTCAAATCATCTGCACATAACACATGGATAAATTGTAGCAAATACTTTGTTTAGGCAGAAAACTGCCATAAAAACGTAAATGCATCCTCATTTGAGATCATTAATATTTAATAGATTATATTATAGTTAGAAGTCAGAATAAAAGAGGTCTTCATAGTATTAAAGCAGGCACAACTCTCCATACAGTAGTGCCACTCAGTACAAGCCAGAGTAATCAATGGTCCCAGTTATGAACAAACATAAGAAACATTGATTATGTGATGTCTTCATAGTATGTCAACACCCATATGTACAAATTGTTGGATGGATTATATATTAGCATGTTCTAAGATTAAAATGATACTTGCATTATAAAATCACTTTTAATTATATTTGCAAGAAAATTGATGTTTGTTTTTTTAGACATGTCTATTATTCATATTAATTTCAACAGCTATTAAACACTAAAACTGATAATTTAGACTTTCAGGATTATCATATTACTGATGTGTAGGATTCTGTTAAGAAATATATTATGGATACAAGTAAATCTATTTTAGCTTCATTAAAAAAAAGAATCGTGGCTGATTTTCTACAGAGATATTATTATTAGTGACATGACTAATAGAAAAGATGTCATTTCCAGAATATTAAATTAAATGTGGACATTCGTGAAAATATATCTAAAGAAAAAAGTTTAATAAAAAACCAGAAAGCTCAAACATAATTTGTGGATTATACCAGCAAAGAAGACACAGTTATTCACTGATCCTGGTCATTCTAGATCTTTTTGATGCAATGAAGCAACATATAATGCTGAGAAATTGTGTCATAATGTTATTAAATCCAGCAAGGGCACCCTCTTATATGATGACAATGAAATTTTGAGTAGGTGGAAGGAATATTTTGACTATCTTTTGAATAATGATACAAATATTAAGATAATGATTTTAAAATGATATATTCATTTTATCTACTCATTTAAATTTGAACAAATATATCCAGCTGAAAACAAAACAGCTGCTCTTAAAAATGGATTAAAAATGGAAAGGCTTCATGTTGTGATGAAATATCTGAAGAAGTCTTAAAATATGAGTGACATATATTAGCTTCAAAAATAATCAATTATTTTAGGTATATATAGACCCATAAAGTTGTGCTGCCTGATTTTAAGGAAGCTTCTATTGTTATAATATTTAAAAATATAGAGAATCTGAAATTGTTATGTAATAGCATTAGCATACACTATAGACAAGATACTTTCAAGATTTTGTTGAATAGCTTGCTTCCAAGAGGCTTAAGGTAGTTTCAGAATAGCAATCAGCACTATAGATATAGTTTTTGTTACAGATTTAATTAAGGCAATTATTTGATTTTAATTAATCAAACAGGTTTATGGCATTGTTTGAAATTAATTGATTATCCATCAAGATGTATTCATATTATATTTTTTGTATATAAGAGAGAAAATATATTATTAATATCTGAGACATTTAGAAGAAAACCGGTATTAAATAAAGATGTATCTGCTTTAAAATTGTTTTCCAATTTTTATGACAGTTGACTTTGAAAGTATTTTTAGGGACTTAATTTGTTGGTAAAATTTTTAATTTGAATTGATTAAAAGCAAAAACATGAACATTTTTTTGGATTCTGATTTGCAATATGTTGATGATTGTATTATTAAAAATGATTTACAGAATTTACTTAATGATTTTGAATGTTACCTTTAAAGACTTTGATTCAATAATTAATGTTCAAAAAAATTCAAATCCTTTTTCACCAATGATAAAAGAAAATCTTCAACAACTTTTAATTTGGATAGTTATTGACTTGATAATTTAAACCAATTTAAATATCTTAATAGTTTATAAGTAGAATGATGGATTTAAATGTTGGGGTACAATATGGACTCCAATGTGCTTGTTTTTTTTTTTGACAAATTAAAAGATAGAGGATTTCATCACAGGAAAATTACTACTACAACTAGGTTTTTTCTGTATATGGAGCTACTATTTTACCTAATTTATTGTATGAAAGTGAAACTTGGGCACTTTATCAATACAATATAAAGGCATTAGAAAAGTTTCCTTTAAGTTATGCTCTATAAAATTTTAAAAGTACAATGGCAAGATCATGAAATCAATCAAGATGTTTGTCAATCCACTATTGGAAAATCATAGAGAATGGACATGAAAATGAATGAATAATGCAAGAATATTTAAAAGGATGTTTCATAAGCATAAATTTTATGGAAGAGATAGAACCTGTCTATATTATAAGGATTATCTCAAAGATATTCTAAAGAGGTGCAATATTGATTATCTATTAAAGAATATAGCAAAGAATAGAATTCATTGGAGACCTACAAATAACATGGATTTGAAGTCTTCCAGAAGTTTATTATTGAAGGAATTAAAAGACATCATTGCAAAACATCAAATAGAAAAGTTGATCAGTATATTCTATATGTGGACTTATTTATGGTAAACACATTGTAAAATTCATTACTAGAACAGTTTTTTACTTCAGTTCCTTTCCTTGAAGTTGAACTGGCCATATTCATTGAAAGAAGAGAAGCAAATTGTATTTTAAATATTTTTCAAATGTACTTTTAAAAAATTCTGTTATTAAAAGGTGGATAAACAGTTTTGTATGAAGATTGTGATATGGCTGATAATTAAGATATTTGAATAATAGAAAAATAACTGTAAAGTAAATATTAAAAAGCAAATGTATTTTCAAATAATAAACTTGTAATAATGATGCTAGAAATAGATTTAATAAGTTTTTAGTTTGAATTACAACCACAATAAGTTAAATGGCTATTAAGAATACAAAGTTGCAGAGTCAATAGCATATATTCCAATTGCTATTAGAAGATAAGCCATTCCACACTTTCATTGAAAAGACTTTAGATTAATTATTCATGTAATTCTGAAATGGTAAAATCCTCATCATTATGCTTCTGCCAAGGATTAATTAACTATATCAGAAATGGCATTTTGTTAAGTTATGCTGGTACATAATTTAAAAAAAATATGGGATGAATATTAAAAAGAAAAATATTGACTAACAGAGAGACATTGTTAATAGAATTGTTGAATTTAGACAAGCAAGTTTATCACAATATTTATATCTTCCAGTTCAATTATTTAAAAAAATGAATATTTAATTTTTCTTAACCTATATAATAATTTTGATGTCTATAGGTCAAATACATTCATGAAATTAATGTATATATACAGTGTAACATTTTTTTCAAATAAAATTATTTTATTAATTATTATTTGTTTAAACTTTTATTCCTTATTTATATAAAGTATTTCAAATATTTATTTTAAGTAGTTTTAAAACAACTTTTCTTTTCTTTGTTAAAATTAAAAATGGGAAGATTTGTTAATAAACTTGATTAAACTGTCACATTTATTTATTTAATATAGCAATTATTATCATTATTATTTAAATGTAATGTTGTAATTAGATCTCTATTAAATATGTACAGGTTGATAATTGATTTTAGTTTAATGCATCAACTATTTCATTGTTAATTTATTAAATTGTATAATCTATTATAGGGTCTATAGTCTTTATGTTTTGTCCAGGAACAGGAATAAATAAATCATATTAAAACATATATGATAAAGTGTAATTTTTCTCAGCCTTATCAATAAATAGATATTCTTTTACTTTATATTATTTGATTAAAAATGTTATAGGTATATAGTATGAAGCAAGTATTGTATATAGCAAATAAATATAAATGTAATGCATATTCTCCTTTTCCATCAATCTAATTAGTTGAATTATTATTGTGATTTATACTATTGATGATTACATTTTTAGATAACCATGATCATCATCATTATTGGAACCACTTCCAGTTAAATACAGTTACATTTCTGTAATCTCTTCATCAACACATATATTCAAGTGCATATAAATAATGCAGCAGTTTTTGGTTACTAATAACCTCTTATCATCATCATCTGATCATCATTATCAGTGGGTAACCTGACTATTTGAATCTGTTTTTTCTCATTTTCAGTTATATACTTTGCACATCAATATATAACCAGGTAGGGAGATAGTTTTGTTAACTTTACCCCATTAAAATATGTATGTGTGTGAACATATATTTTGGATTAGACCCTATATACAATTGTTAGACATTAATACCATCATTATAGCACTATTTCAACTGGATCAAAGAACCATTTTCTGTATAATTGAGATCATTCAGTAATGTGGGAGATACATCCAAAATAACAAAACTATTTATTTATATTTAAAGATGTTTTATCCCTGAATTTAAATTTGTCAAATATTAAACTGAGATACTTTGTTCAATAAAATTAAAAAAATAAGTATCATATTAGGTTGGTAATTTATAAATAAACAGTAGGATGTAAATTTCCAATGATTTTTTAAAAGCAATTTGTCATATATTATTCAAATAGAATATGGTTTTTTATTCATTAAAACTAAGCAATGATTTAGAAATAGGAAAGAAAGGTAATGTAGAAAATAGAGTTTGAAGTTAATTGCATTTTTATTCAATATGCCTTATGAAATTTTTTTAAATGGAAAATAGCTTAACATAATAACCTTGTTTATTAAAAAGTCTGGTCATCTAAGATTTCTCATGATCCCTCTAACTATCTTTTAATAATAAGTGTCATATCTGGACAATATTTTCGTATTAGTAAAATCTATATTAAAACAGGCAAAACTCACTATACGTATTGCCACACACAGCAAGCTAGAGTAATCAATGGATTCCAGAAGGTTTGTGCATAAAATCCCCATCTAGTGCCTACTCATCCAATATCCCCTGACTAATTTCTGGCTTGTGGTCTTCGTCAGTGAGGAGCCTTGGATTTGAGAGCATTGCACCTAGATCTTAGGATCTAATGCAACCCTCCAGCAGCCACAAGCCACTAGTCTGGGGATATTGGATGAGTAGGCACTAGATGGGGATTTTATGCACAAGCCTTCTGGCATCCATTGATTACTCTAGCTTGCTGTGTGTGGCAATATATATAGTGAGTTTTGCCTGTTTTAACAACAGTTATACACAAGCATAAGAGGTGGTGGTCATGTGATGTTTATTGGCTTAAAATGTATATTATAATAAGCATTTAAAATGTGGAGATAAAACTGAGCACATTCATCTAATCTGTACTAACGCAATACTTGCTTGTATTCATGTGATAGGCTTTGCAAACCCAACTAAAGATTGTTTTAGATTCCTTTGGCCTTGATAATTGTTTGTGAATATCATAACTATACTGTAGCACTTATTTATCTTTGATTTTTTGACATAGTTTCAAATGTTGAAAATAGCCTTGTTTATAACTCAAATGCGTTGAGTGGCACTACTGCATGGAGGGAGTTTTGCCTATTTTAATATTTGTTTGTTAATAAAGAATCGTGAATGTAATTAAATCTTCAGGAGAATTTGACAGAAAAAAGAAATGGTCTTGCAAAGAGGAATTTTCTATTGAACAGATTTAAGTAAGGATGATTTTAAAAATGTTTTTAAACATCCTATGGGATATATGGCTTTTTTAAAAATAGAAAGATTACCCTATATTTTAGAAATAAGTACATTAAGAAAAGAGAATCCAATTCCATGTAAATTTGATTGATGTATGTCTCCATACCATTACTGAATAACTTCTACTATCTGGATGATAGCTGGGTTATTCAATCTCAATAATAGCATAATGTTAACGGTAAGCAATTGTATTTATGGACAAATTTAAAAAATATGTTCATATATCTTTTTTGGTAAAAAAAAAATGGAATATTTAAACAATAAATTCTATAAACGAGAGATGATATCCGATCATCATCATCAACTGTAATGTGCCACCTTTGCATCTTAATATTATACATTAGTATAACTGAGAAGAACTACTTTCCTTTTATTTAAATTTTGATGTTACCTTTGTAGAGCTTTTGTATGTCTCAGTCATAATAAATAAAAGAAAGATTGTTCTTTTATTGATCTTAGAAGGAAGTCTAGGCTTACTTTGTTGAAAATACTTCCTTCAATATTATTAAAAAATTAATTTAGAAACTTCATCAGCATAATATCTTTACAATGAATCCATTTCAAATAATAATTTAAAATATTTTTAAGTATACATAACTGCTCTCCAATTTTTAATTTGTAAAGAGAATATAATTATACACAAAATTGAATTAAAGGAAGATTTAGTTAAAATGCTATCATCTGGATAAGATTCTGGACCAGAAAATTGTGATTAAAATTGAGTGAATGAATCTATTGAACAATTAAATTTGCATATGGTCAGCAATGTTCGCAAGGAACTAAATTCTGGTCAAAATAATGGAAAATATTCCCAGAATTGCTATTTGATTTGGTGTATAAAAAACCAAAGCATTGATAATATCCTGAATTTCATATCCATATTGAAATAGAAATGAAATAATGGATTAATAGTTTAAATAAATACAGAAAAGTATAAACTGAGAGAAGAAAATATATAGAAAGAGTTTTTCATAGGAAGTGGTCATTTGGTATATCAAATATGTTGAAAATGTACCTCTGCAAGAGAGTTATAAAGTCCTATATTTGGCTAATTGTTTTTAGTGGAATAAATATTTGGACTCTTTTAGTTAATGATGCTAAAAATTAGAGGCTCTTGAGATATGGGCTAAAGAAAAACAGAGAAAATGGTATGAGGAACAAGTCAAATGATAAGATTATATGTCTGATAGATTAAAAAAGATTGCTTATTTCTCAAAATGGCAGATTGAATTGATATGAGTTTTATACTACAGCATCCCCACTTGCTCAGAAAGATATTATAGAAAAAGATGCATGAGAAACAACCAAAGAAGAAAATTTATTTTGTTTTTATATATCAACTATGTAGAGTTACTAATACTCAAAATTGCTATATATTTAAAGCAAGCATCAGAAAATTTATAAATTATTTTCTTAAATGTTTAACAAGCCTTTGGAAAGAAGAACTAATACTATGTTGTCCTCTGAACTAAAAAATTCTACAGTTTAAATCCCCTTCTAATCATTTCTTTTATCATGTCTTTTATCATTTCTCTTGATATTACTACCACTTCCTAGTTTTTTATAATTGACTTAACTGCCCCCTTTCTGTAACTTCTGCAATCTTATAGTATTTATGAGTGACCAATAGTAGAATCATTAAAAGAGATTAAAAATGTAAAGTTCTGTTTTGCCTAGTCTCCTAACAATGAATATGATTGGCTTAAGCTCTACTAAATTTTTAAAAATTAAAGTTCTACATTATTTAATGCTGGGTATTCTATATGTATGTGTGATTCTTACAATTGCATTGAAATCACTGTTATGTTGATAGGTAACTTCATGAGACCATTATTGCTAATTCCTAAGTAATGACAAAATAGAATAATCTACACTATTGCAATTTGTCATTTTCAGTCAGTACAGAATTACAGAAATATAAAATTCTAATGCAAATCTTCCAGACTAAAGTATATCAATTAGTTACAATAGATAGGTCCATTCTGACATGTATCGGTAGTTCATTTTAAAACTAACATGATTTACATACACACATATAATAGTAATCCCTTTTAGAGAAAAAAAAAATTACTTATTGAGTTCAATAACTTGGTCTCAAATACAGATCATGTGTGTATTAGTTATGGATTTTGTCCATAATCATAACTTGATGTCACTTATCAATATGGCTCATATATGATGGAGAAAAAGATTGATCAGTACCATCTAAGAATAAATTTCAACATATATGCTCTGTCATTAAAATTTTTAAACACAAAGCACTCTACATAGCTTTTTTCAAATGGGTTGTATTTTACACAAATCCAGACAAGAAAACAGACACTAAGTAATGCATTAGAGCCTAATGATTTATATCAAAAATAAAAGAGGGTAGGGGTCGTTACCATATATTTTACATTAATCATCATTGAAATAGTTCTAAAATGCTTTTAAACATGGTCTGGAATACCTTAAAATAATTATTGGAAAATCATGTCAATATATAAAAAGGCCTTAATATTTTTATATTACATGCAAAAATAAATCATTTACAATAGTTTGAACCACTAAACATCACATGATCACTATCTCTTATACTAACACATAATTGTGGTATTACTGTATGGAGAGTTTTGCCTTGTTTAATTACAATAGTTTGCTTAATATATATTCATAAAATATACTTTAAAAAAATTCTAAGACATCCAGTAAGAGATTTTTTTTTTAAATTAAAGGAATTCTGAAAAAAAAAGATCTTAATATTGCAATAATGTAACGAGTTATATTAGAACACATTACCTTTTCATACTTTTTGTATATGATGAATTCACTCTGCTTAAATTAATATATTGTTAGCCTCGATGGTATAGATGAATCTCATATTTAAGCTAAATATTAACAATTGTAATAAAATTAAACTATCTCAATGCATTCAATAGATTCCAAGTATTTTCAAATGAACACTGAAATTTATTCATATTCAGATTTAATATTTTTATTTCTCAATTGAAAAAGTTGTGTGTGTGCGTGTTAGATGGGCGTGAATAAATGTAAATGTGCATCAGCAAAACATCTATAAAAATAAATGTCAATATTGAAGGTAATAAAAATAATTAAAATATAAAAAAAAACATTTCCTGCAATTTATTGATATTATATTAATAAAGGAATATATTTACTTATCTGCAAACCACAAGCAGAATGTTGTTTGAATTCTGATAAATTAAATATTTTATTTCTTTTCTATTATTATAAAAATAAGATAGTATTTAATTTAAAAATGTTCAAGTACAAATACGTGGGAATTTGGAGATATGAGAAAAAGATATTTTTGAGCATCTTTGCATTACGTAAAAAAGAATAATAGATCGCAATTTTTATTAAAAAAATGTGGCGGGCGTGTGTGAGAATATTAAACGGCAGCAATGAAATGTTATATTAGTTACAAATTACCCCCTAGACTATACTAGAATAAGTAATTAAATTTGACCTAAAACACCTGCATCTGAACAATCCTACTACGTTTTTTGGGACACCATCTTGCGAAACAATATCTTCATAAATATTATTTAACTCCAAGTTAAAATTTTATCAGTTATCTTGCAAATGCTAGGAATTATTACACCAAATCCCATAGATAAGTCACCAGTAACCAATCATCGAGGAGAGCTATATTTTATTTTATCTCTTACTTCCATAAAGAGGATGAAATTAAGAGATAGCAGTCATTCAAAAAAAAAAAAAAAGTGCATGCTTTTTTAAAAATATTATAGGAAATTCTTGTTTTATAAAATTATTTATATCTGTTATGTTCAAATTAACAGCATCAATATGTAGCTAGAGTAATGTGATATTTTATTGGTTTATGTTCAAATTAGATTATTAAAGTTGTATTGTAAAGTTTAATACTTTAACGACATTGAAACAAGCTTACTTTTTTTTGTTTGTTTGTTTGTTTAGGGTCAAATTTCCATATATAATTTTATAATAATGGGAGAGGGGTTATAAATATGTATGTAGTTACAAGAAAATTCGAATACGTTATCTGAGAACATAGTAAATGGAATAGGAGAAGATAAATAAAATAGTTCTTGGAATTACTTTGGGAACATAAAACATGTTTAAATAATCACATGTACATGTATTTTATAATTCATTATATGAGAAATTATTTAAATGAAAATTAATAAATATTTATGATGCATTTGAAAAATTAATTTGCTTCCGATA
The DNA here is from genome assembly GCA_028023455.1 of Epiperipatus broadwayi. Taxonomy (NCBI): domain Eukaryota; kingdom Metazoa; phylum Onychophora; class Udeonychophora; order Euonychophora; family Peripatidae; genus Epiperipatus; species Epiperipatus broadwayi. Next base: position 11,736,921 of record JAQFVV010006207.1, read on the forward strand.
GATTATATTAAGATTGATATATTGATGGAATTTGTTTTCAGTTATAAAAGCATTGCATAAGAAATAAAGATGTGGTTATCATTATATGCTATCTGCAGTAAGTATAACATTTTAAAAGAATGAATTTTACATCTAAGCCATTATATAATAAATAATCAAAAGTTAGATTCTAAGTTCGTCATACTTTAAAAATGAAGGTATCTCAAAAACTTTTATGCAGAATTATAATTTACTATATTATTCAGTAAGGCTTTAACCTCAAGAATATGTATGTAAAAATGTGATATTAGAGACCTCTACAGGTCTTAACCACAAGCTTACGCCTTGGAAGAAAAGAGGGGAACCATGGCATTTTACACACATATTCTTGAGGTTAAAGCCTTAGTAAATATTACTTATGTGCGTTTAAATAAATTTATAATTATAGTATTCAGTGAAAAGATATGTTTTTCCCCCATCCAGATACAGATAAGAAAGATCATTGTTATAATGTTAACATAATGCTAGGATAGTTAGTTATTATTCTAAATGATGCTCCTATATGTATATGATATATATGATACATGGTACAAATAGAATTAGTTACCTGTGGATATAGTAGTATAGTATATAGATAAATTTTTGAAAATATATTTCTTCAGCATAATATTATGTCAACGCCCCTAAATAAACTATTTATACTCATTTTATGTGATTATTAAAAACCATTTTATATAGTAGTGAGAATGATTGACATCATCTGAATGATGTATGACCATGATCTATTTTTATATTATTTATTTTTAATCTTTATTTTTCATTAGTTATAATAAATTAAAACTAGTTCAAGAATCCAATAAAAATAGAATATGATTAGAAAATATTTTTTATGTTTGTTAGTTTAAGATAATAAAAAATTGTTACTATTATTGTTATTAAACCACTAAACATCATATGATCACCATTTCTTATGCTTGCTCATAACTGTTATTAGCAAGCATAAGAAATGGTGATCATGTGATGTTTGGTGGTTTAATACCAATCCTGTCTAATAGGATAGTGGTGGTTATGGTTACTAAAGAACCAAAGACACCAAAATGTATGGGTACTGAACTGAGTTTAGACCTATGTGGCTACATAAGTTAATGAACTTAGATTGAAAATATTATTGTGTTTTCAATTTTATTATCATAGTTTTGTAGTTAGGTAGAGATAACAAGTGGCTGCTGGAGGGTTGCATTAGATCATTAAGATCTAGGTGCAGTGTTCTCAGATCCAAGGCTCCTCACTGATGAAGGCCACAAGCCAGAAACTAGTCTGGAGATGTAGGATGAGTAGGCAGTTAGATAGGGATTTTATGCACAAGCCTTCTGTCATCCATTGATTACTCTGGCTTGCACTGAGTGGCACTGCTGTATGGAGAGTACTACTATTGTTGTTATTATTTTTGTTGGTAGTTTTCAAAGTAATTTATTTTGATTTAAGACAGTTTTTTTGTGATTAAAGGCAACCATTTCAAATTATTTCACCCAACTTGATATTATATTTTTGTAAGTTATAGACAAAATATTCCTGTATATATGCATACAAATCTATCTAATCTTCATTTCTCACTGTGTGTGTTCCGTATGTATACATATACATATACATATATATATATTATTAAAAACCAATCAGCACTTAGACAATCCCAATATCAATAATAATCAACAAATTCAAACTGTTGTGAAGGCAACTTCTTTTAACAATAAAGGTGGAATTCCACCACTATTAAAGGTCTAATATACTTACATATATATTATAACAGGCCACATTTATATCAAAATGGTGATTTATGTATTTAAAAAAAAAATACATTTAATGTAAGAAGAAAAAATGTAACAGAAAATAAGACATATACTGAATCCATATTTAAACTAAAACTTTATGGCACTAATTAATAGCTCAGAATTAATAATTAGTCTTTATTTCCTTAATTTGTTGCCCAATTTTATTAACCTTTACCCATTAATAGTATAAATGTTTCATTTTTTTTATAGCAACCACCTTTTTTTATCCATTTAAAATGTAACAAGAGGTCAACTTTCAATTCTCACATTTCTAATTAGCTGAAAAATAAAAAGTCTGATTGGATAGTGTTTATAATATAGAAGGGGGTAAGATATTTTATCTATTCTCTTGGAAATAATTTATGAAATTCTGAAATAATATTTGACTTTAACTTTATTCTTTAAATCTGCCAAATTGTATCAAATTTTGTTGCTACATAATATATGCATTAATTCAGAGGTCACGCTTTAGATAACTTGGAAAGAGAACTACTAGTCACCTTTTCACTAGGACACACTGTGTAGTATAATTTAAAATATTATAGGACATTATGGAATCATTTCTCTTTTTTTTATTGCTGATTATTTTATTGGCCGAGTGAGGTAAAAGTCTAAACTTTTAATTGGTCAAATCACAAACTCAACTGTCAAAATATATTCATCTTTTAATATTATATTCACTTTAGTTTCATTTGTAAAAAGTATATTAATAATTTGTCAGGTTATGAAAGTGAATGAAAGTTTTTTCAAAAATAAATTTTTATTTATAATTATAAAAATATTCGCTAGTGGCAAGTCTAAAATAAAAATTAGTAACCAACTAAAAAGTGTTGTGACGTCAGTGATTTCTTTCTCAGTTTTATGTTCCCGAAAAATAAATAATTTTTACCAAAATCTTATATATTTTTTTATTTATTTTTAGCATATTTTATCAAAATAATTTATAATATGTCAAAAAATACTTTTAAAATGGTCTAAAACATTCGTTTATCACTTTCGAAAAGAAATCGTAGCGATTTCATTATTGACAAGCGATTTTCTTTGTCCTTGACTATTAACAGCCAATCAGCATCAAGGATGGGTTAGAATGGACAGCCCTCTTCTTTTGTTAGACCTACAAAATCCATTTTATTGATTTTTTACTTGTAAAATAATTCAAGAGAGGGTAGCATCTTACGGAACTTTTTATAACCTTTCAAATGACGGTAAAATATTTACCATAGTGTTAAAAATGACGGGATCCAAGTGACGGGAAGCCGGTCACGTTTTTAGCTGATCCTGATGGAAAAAAGGTTAATAAAAAAATCATTACTGTCATTCTAAAAGTAAATAACCTGGAAATTTTCATATATGCTAAAACAAGTATTTTTTCGAAGTCACTGATAAAACATATGCAGCAAAATAGAATAATAATATATGTAGAACATAATTTGAATAATGAAATCTATTATAATTTTTTGCAGAAAAAGAATATCAATATATTTGAATAAATACTTTAATGGTAGCTATCTGCCCTAGTATCTTTAGACATTTAAAAAAATAATGGCTGATTAAGACCTGATACCAAAAACAGTATTGTTGCATTTTAATATAAGAGAAATTTTGAATTTTTTAATAGTTTGTTTGTGTATAAAATAATTCTATAAATTGATTTGTAATTTCTGATTACATTTGCATTATTATAAAAATAAAAAGTACAAAGAAAATTATTATTCCTGATTTACATATATATTAAAGTAGATGAATGACATGACTATTTCATGGTACTTAATAATGTAATTGAAAGTAAATAAAATAAAGTCATATGACCCAATGTTTTAAGCTTGTAAGAGTGGTGCTAATTGCTCTACCAAATTTTATTGATAAATGTTGCAAAAGAAACCATTTAAAAATCTCTATCTAGAAATTATCCCCTAATCCTCAGACAACCGGTTTCATGCTTTGACAATCCTCAGTGAGGTGCTAGGATAATTTCAGACACAAGATCTAAAAATACCAAATCAAAGTCAGCATTTATCTAAAAGTTAACTATTAAGTAGAAAATCTGAATTTTTCAGACACCTATATGTCTTCAATCCCAGCTATCTAACTTAAATAGCTATATGGGGCTGAGAAATCTTCAGCCAAATCATATATTCATAACCTTAGCAATATAACATCACTTAAGACATAAAAGCAAAACTATAAATAGTAAATAAAATAAGTCATATATCATATGACCCAATTAGTACCGCGCATTATTCTTATTTATAAGCTTAAAAAATTGGGGCAGGTGATATATGACTTTATTTTATTTACTATTTATAGTTTTGCTTTTAGATCTTAAGCGATGATATATTGCTAAGGCTATTAATATATGCTTTGGCTAAAGATTTCTCAGCCCCATATAGTTGCATAGCTGGATTTGAAGACATATAGGTGTCTGAAATTTTCAGATTTTCTACTTAATAGTTAACTTTTAAATAAATGCTGGCTTTGAATTGGTATTTTTAGATCTAGTATCTGAAATGATCCTAGCAGCTCACTGAGAATTGCCAAAGCATGAAACCAGTGGTCTGAGAACTGAGGGATAATTTCTAGATAGAGATTTTTAAATGCTTTCTTTTGCTGCATTTATCATTAAAGCTTGCTGGTGCAATTAGCACTGCTCATTATAATTGAAAATAATTTGTATTGAAATGAATGATAAAATGTTACATTATTTCAATTACTACATAAGAAAACTAGACAGTCTAATTAAGAAAAAAATAACATAATTATATGAGGTAGAAAAAAATAATGGAACTAATGTATTTACATTTTAGTGTGTGTGTATATATATATATATAAGGGAAATAGAAAAGATAGATTTATGCTATATATTTTTAATAGTTGCATTTTTCATGAAAATAAAAAAAAATTGTTTTTGTTTTATTATTATGTCAAGCGTTGATAGCCGAGTGGTTAGCACAGCTGCCTTAAAAGCTGTTGTCCCGGATTCGCTTCCCGCTGCGTTGACACATAAAATTATAATGAGGTGATTTTTAATCCAAAAAATTTAATTACGAAGGTAATGATAAAAAAAAACAATGTTAGTTAAACGTAATTATAGGATTAAAGGTTTAAAAATAGAATAATAAACAAGTCAAAAAGCATATATATAAGTATTAGTTTCTTTAAAAACTCTCTTGAAAGCTAGATCTTAAAAAAGCTAACAGTAACTAAAAAGAGAAAATCACATTAACTTCTTGAAATATGCCTATGGAATTATACTTGTCAGTTGAACTTGAATACTACAAGAAATTTCAACTCCCAATGCAACTAAGATGAATTAGCAAATAGAAAGGAAGAAAAATTAAAATCACAATTAACAAAGTGGATATTCTAGCCTTATCCCCAAAATGTGCATATCTATGAGAGAAACCAAAGCATGAACCTTTGAAGCCTCACAAAAAGCTACTCCAATAATTTTGGCAAAGAAACTAATGCTGTTGTGGAGACAGATATCAGATACTTAAATTTTTATTTTTTTTTAAAAAAAAACCTATCATTTATATGTTATATTTTGCTATGACCTCTAAATATGTGCATATTGGATTCTGTATATTTTATATTTAAAAATATATAGATAAATGAAAATTGATTGAAATATGAAAGAGGAAGCAAATGTTTTTTTTTTTTTCTTGATTTAAAAGAAATAACTTAAACGGCTTCCATTGCTTCATAGTTCAATGTATCTTAATATTTTTTTGGAGAGAATAAAACAATTTTTTAGTCATTATTTAGTATTCATTTTAAAAATTACTTATTGATTAAAATATATATATACATATTTTTAACTGTCTCTTTTCAAACATAATGATTAATAGCAAGTACAAAAATTTCATAATATTTTAAATAAACGAAGTAATAATAGTGGATATCAATATAGTCAGATACTACATTCCATTTTTTGTTTAGTTTCTGTTTTTAAACACTATTTGGAGCTTCTGAAGCCATACTGTGGTAACTAATTGATAAATTGAAGATTTAATGTACTTTTGACATTAACATGCATTTAAAGATTATAATTACTGGAAGTTAGATTTTTCTATGCACAAGGCAAATTCCTAATGTACATTCCATATGTTATTGTTGTTGCATCTGTTATTACTGTGTGGCTATTCATATAGCATATGGACAGAAATGGGCTGCTCACCAACACACATAAGCCAGAATGATGAGTTTATTGGCTTTTCATCTCTGAGTTTACGATCAAGAAACATCATGGCCTTTTTTCTCAGTTGCCTGATAAGGTAGAATGAATGTGTGTGTAAATGAAAAATTTTTCTAATACATATATACAATCATGACAGACAGAAATAAATCATGGCTTTTATTCCCAGAAGGCTGTAAAATCATCAGCCAAGACAATAGTTAGCAGCCAAAGGCAGAGGGTGCTAAGAATCCCCTGAATGTGGATCCAGATTGCCATTAGATGACAACTTTTTATTTAGGTACTTACAACTGCAGATCACTTTCAAGTGAAGAAAGATTGCAAGAATTAGAAGAAGAACTGTCTCATATTAAATGGGACATTATTGGACTTTGTGAAGTTAGAAGAAAAGGTGAAGAGACAATTGATTTAAAAAGTGGACATGTACTCTATTACAAAGGCACAAATATTGGAAGTACAAGTAGGAGTATGATTCATTATAAATAAAAAGTGGAAGAACAACATTGTGGAGATTGATGGTGTATCAGACAGAGTGGCAAGATTAGTTATACAACTTAATAGCAGATACCAAATGCAGATAATTCAGGTTTATGCCCCAACAAGTTCTCATAGTGATGAAGTAGTAGAAGATTTTTATATGGATGTACAAAAGGCTTTTGATCAGACTAAACAACATTTTAAAATTGTTATGGGAGACTTTAATGCTAGAATTGGTAAACAAATGAAAGATGAAAGTGCTGTAGGTAATTTTGGTTATGGTAATAGAAATGAGAGAGGACATAGACTTATGGAGTTTGCAGAAAAATAAAAACTTTATATTATGAATTCTTTTTTTTTTTTGAGAAAAATGTTAAAAGGAAATGGACATGGAAGCATCCAAATGAAGGTACAGCAGAATTGGATTATATTTTGACTAACAGAAAATACATATTTCAAGATTGTAATGTTCTTAATAAATTTAACACAGGAATTGATCATCGATTAGTAAGATGTAACATACATGTTAATGCAAAACTAGAGAGACAAAAATTATTAAGAAAAACAATATTTACAGTTGATATTCCTAATCTTCAGAAACATTCTAATGAATTTAAATTAGAACTTGTCAAATATTAGTAGATTTTGAACATGATTCAGATTTGAATGAAATTAATAGGAAAATAACTGATACATTTTTAAAAACTGCAACAAAGATAGCTGGTAGAAAAAAGCAGCAATTGACCAATAAAATTTCTACTGAGACTAGAGAATTTATGAAGAAAAGAAGGAATATGAAGATATATAAAAATGATGCATTAAGAAGGATTGAATATCTCAAATTTTGTAAAATGGTCTGAAAAAGAGTTGATAATGATATAAGAAAGTATAATTGTGAACTAGCAAGGAAAGCTGTAGAAGAGAATAAAAGTCTCAAGAGTGTAAAACAACATTTTGGTATTGGTAGGAAATTTATATCTGCAATAAGAAAAAAAGATGGAACTATTACTAAAAAGAGAGATGACATCATGAAATGGGTAGAAGAGTTCTATCAAGAATTATATAGTAATAAAGAACAAGTATCTCCTACATTTATTATGTCTTCTGAATTGCCCAGGATTTTAAATGAAGAAATGAGACATACAATTAAATTTATGAAGAAGGGAAAAGCTCCAGGTAATGATGGAATTATAAATGATATATTAAAAGCAAGTGAAGAAATATAATTTTTTTTGGCAAAGTTATTTACCAAATGTCTAAATGATAAAGTTGTACCAGATGATTGGAAGAATGCAGTATTATTGTTAATATTTAAACAAGGTGATAAAAGAGATATTAGAAATTACAGACCTATCAGTCTTTTATCAGTTCTATACAAAAATTTTACCAAAATAATTACAACTTATCTACAGCAAACTTTGGATTTTAACCAACAAAAAAAAAAAAAAAAGTTTGATTTAAAAGTGGTTTTAGTACAGTATATCATATCCAAGTATTGAGAGAAGTTATAGAAAGGACCAATGAATATGAGTTGCCATTATGCTTTGGATTTGTAGATTATGAAAAGGCATTTGATTCTATAAGCATTTCTTCAGTGATTAAAGCATTGGATCATCAAGGTATAGACCCAGGATATTGTCATATTCTGAAGAATATTTATAAAAATGCAACAGCAACAATTAGATTACATAATGATACTAGGAAGGTTAACATTGAGAAGGGTGTAAGACAGGGTGACTCCATATCTCCAAAACTTTTTACAGCAGTGCTGCAAGAAGTATTTTGTGGATTAAAATGGAAAGCTAAAGGAGTAAAAGTAAATGGAGATTATTTAAGTCATTTAGATTTTGCAGATGATGTAGTTGTTTTTGCAAATAATGAGCTTCAGAGAAATGTTGCAAGAGTTATCAGATGAAAGTAAGAAAGTAGGACTAAAGGTAAATGTTAAAAAGACTAAAGTAATGTTCAATGGATTTTCTCAAAAGATGAAAATAAAGATTGATTATGATGAGTTAGAAGATTAACAACTACAAATACCTTGGTCAGATTATTACTACAGATGGAAACATAATGGATGAAATTAATCATAGAATTAAACTTGGTTGGAGTGCTTTTGGTAGAAATAACTTAATATTAAAAGGAAATATGCCTATGTGTTTGAAAAGGAAGGTTTTTAATAAATGTGTTTTACCATTTCTTACTTATGCATCAGAGACTTGAACACTTAATAGAAGAGCAATATAGAGACTTCAGATCACTCAAAGAAATATGGAGAAATGCATGTTAGAAGTAACAAGAAGAGATCAAAAAATGCAATACATGGGTAAGAGAACAAACAGGTGTTATTGACATTGTTGAAAGAATTAAAAGACTAAAATGGTGCTGGCTGGACATATTTCTAGAAGATGATAATAAATGGACAATTGAAATCTTAAACTGGATTCCATAAGTTTGTAAAAGACTCAGAAAGAGACCACATGTGAGATGAATTAAATAAAAAGAGTGTGCAGGGATGATGTGGAGAAGAGGGGCTAGAGATCAGACATGAATTGAACTTGGTGAGACTGCAGTGAACTGATAATGGTTAACGATGATGATGAATCTAAATATAAATATATCAAGAGTGGAACATAGATTTGAAGATTTACAACATTTATCTGTATTTAAATAATGTGATAGTTTTTTCCAATAATTTATTTAGAAAGTAATCTAAAATGTAAAGTTTGCAAAAATTGAACAAGTATTATTGACAAAGAAAACATTTTCCTTTAATGTGAAATTTTTTTTTTTTTTTCAAATTTTTACAAAGTAATCTCAAAATAAAAGTTTGTGTTTGTATTTATACACTAATAAAATTTCAGTTTATTGAACATTTATGCACGTCATTGAAAAATGAAACATTTTCCTGTAATGAGACATTAACTAAACCATAGATAACCATATTCATGGATTGAAGATAAATTCTGAACATAACAGCAACCCTATCTTAAGTATTACAGTTTCATCTGGACCACATAAGCTATCTTAGCAATAAAATAGTGGCAAACCAAAATCTCTTTCTAGCCTTTCTATAGGATGATTGCTATGTTTGTTGCTGGTAATGAAAATAGCAAAAAAAAATCGTACCCCCCCCCCCTTTTTAATGTTTGATTAATAAATCTTGCTATGTATCACTTAATTAACACATTTTCTTTGATAAAAAATATATCATTTACAATGAATTGATTCTTTAGTAATATTTTTCATAAAACTCAACATTTACAAATCACTGAGGTTCAGTAGCTCCATGCAGTGGATAAAAGCAGAAACTAAAAGGAAAATCGAATATAATATATTGATTAGATCAGTACTTAATAATATTTCAATTATAATTCTAAAATTTAGTTAGATTAGCAAGAAAACTTATTACATAATATATATATATGGTGTATCCATACATGTAAATTTGTTAAAACTGTCCAAGAGTTAAATAAAAAATGAGAGAAAAATAGTGCTATAATGATTTCAACTACAAATTAAGTATATAACATGTTTATTATTATACATATGATAGGCATATTGTCTTGCATGGAAATTGAGACTCTTGTGTTAATGAACATTCATAGTATAGTTATATGAATTTTATTTAATAATTATTTATAAGCTCTCATTATAATTAATTATACGTTAGACATTCAAGGTATTAGAAGTAAAAGGACACTGTTTATTGGGGTTATGAATTATTAATTTTAATGATACTGGGTTATAAGGAATAGAATCCAAAGACTGACCACCTCTTTGAATTATTTTTAGTTTAATGAAGATATGTGTGTAATTATGTATATGTTGTTCAAGATTTACACTGGAGGTATATTTGGTAGACTAACTTTATTTTGGATATATATATGATGGCTATGAATTTAAAGGTGATTGAGTAATTGGATTATTTTTAAAAGTCATTAATATGTGGAGTTATATCCTTGATGCATTAAAATTCTAGGGTATTTGTTAACGGCAATCAGTGCTCGATCATATAACCATATCATTATATTATACATTATGGTATAAATAATTAATACTTTTAGACTTGATCAGGTATAAACTTTGGACATTTTTCAAGGAATTGGAATGATATTATTTGTTGTGTATTTATCTTTCTGCACATGTTCATGAACACTTTTTAGCAAAAACATTTTATTGTACCTATATGCATACACAATCTTACATTTTGACTGTCCTGCAGTCTTCTTCAGAGCTATGATATAATGAACAAAATAAAATCATAGCTCTGAAGAAGACTGCAGGACAATCGAAACTTAAGGTTGTGTATGCATATAGGTACAATAAAACGATTTTACTAAAAAGTGTTCAAAGTAATGGATAAATTTTATTTATATCTGATATTATAGCAAAATAAAGGAAGTGGTGAATTTGGTAATATTTCTGAATAAATTATTGTTTATTATTATTAATTTAAATATTGTGAGATTTCAATTATTTTTATACAAAAAATTGTCATGTACCATGTCGATAATCTATTTCATCCAAGAGTAACTCATGTGATACTTGATTTGGACAGTTATTATAAATAAAGGATGGAATATTGGTCAGATTAATTAGTCAAGCATATTGCGAGTTACCATAAAGATTAAAAATATAATTAAAAGTTGTAATAAACAATATCAGAAATGAAATAGGATATAGCTTGGGAACATTTCTTATTGTTATTCATCAGGTGGTGCCCAGATTTTAATAATGATTATGAACTCACTCATAAAGGATGAACTAAACATATCTTTTATTTAATATTATTATGCTTACTGCATATTATCATATTAGATATTAGCATATTCAAAGATATAGTCAGTTACATTTTGTTTATTATCAATGTATTATTGACTATTACAATATAAATATTGTAAGAATGGCTTACAATCCTGTCATACTATCCTATGTTAGCCCATTCTACCAATTGGAGCCATCAAAAATATTGGCTTAACCAATAAATTGCTAAGCACATACCAATGTTATTTTTTTTAGATTCATATATACACAACAAGTTTTTTTTTTTAAAAAAAAAGCTAAAATACTAAATTCGACAGCAACTTAATGTTTCTACTATAATAAAAAAGGTTATAAAAATCACTAAACAATTAGATTAAACTCTCTAAAGAAAAATCGGTCAAACATATATGTATGTTAACACCAAAGTCAGAAACTTGTGTTGTATGTCATTAATTAGATTAGAACAATAACCAAGACATTTATATAAGAGGCACAAAATAATGATCTAATCTAAATTTAATCATGTTGCAAACAATTTCGGAAACGAAATTAAAACAACAATAAATTATTGTTTTAATACCAATACTGTAAGTAAAATCTCTACAGCAATAGGAAGTTATGTCAATATATAAGGAAATGCAAGATTCAACACATCAAAAGTCAGAAATGAGCTAAACCTCATTTTCAAACTGAATGTTATATAAAAGCAATTCGAATCTTCATCCTTTCTTTTTTCAAATAATACTCTTGCTAAATAAAAGCCAACTTCATTATGCTTAAAAATTCAAATGCAAAGATATGATGTATGTATTCAGAATTAATTTTTTTTTATAGCTTTAAAGTTTATAGAAGCCAAACCAGCAAATTAAATTGAAAATTTATAAGTAGCCAAGTTAATTCGAAAAAGCAAAAAGATTTTTTTTTTTTGCCTAAGAAATTTTAATTTTATTCATGCAAGAAAAAAATAAATAGTTATCAACAATCAAAGAGAAAGAAAATAAATAATTGTTCTCTTATATATATAAAACCAAAACTGTCTAACACTATACTTGCAAAAATAAAAATGCAAAACCATAAAACAATACAATATTAAATTAAATCCAAAATTTTACCAAAATCCTTACACAACCATGGTTTCATCTACTACAATTAGACCTTCTCAAGTGAAAATCAAACTAAAGGAAATAACATATATATACAAACAAACAAACCTTCCCATAATTCATTTCAAACTCCACCTTCCTTTAATATCAAAAGAAGTCTTCATAAGATTGATAGCCTCAGAATCAAGAAGTTTTATCATCAAAGTCTCCTTTATTCTTCTTTTTAACTCATTCTTTTCATAAAAAATAACCGAAACATTGTCAAACAATATTCTATGACCTGTATTCAATTCATGAATATATAAAGCTGAGTTAAGATACCTATGTTTAACTCTACTTATATGAATCTTAATCCTTTCATCAAGGCTAAATTGACTCTGGCCTACACAAAACTTATCACAACTACATGGAATCTTATAAACAATACCAGGAATAGACCTACTATCAATAGACTGTTTTGAACCATTAAGTAATGAATTCAAATCAGAACCTTTCTTCCATGCAACCTTCCTTCCACCTAACAAATGACTATTCCTATAAACCAAATTATAAATTGATGCTTTAAATGGTAAAGACATATAATCATCATCCTTACCAACAAAATTCTTACCATCAAAATCATGACTATAAACATTATTATTAAATACCACTTTTTTAATAAAATCATGACTCTAACCCAATTCTACATATTCAGCTGCAAATTGACTTCTTTGAATATCAGCATTATTATTAAAATTATTAAGCCTTCCATTCCTACAACAAAAATTCAACAAAGACATTTTTTATGTATAAAAGGTTGATAACTATCAGGCCTAATCATATTTCTCAAATTCTTAGGTTTTATAAAATAACTACAAAACAAAACATCATTAACCTTCTCAACATTTAAATCTAAAAACTTTGATTTTACAAAATCAAAATCACCACCCTCAATTGTAAACTTAATACTAGAATCAAAAGCATTCAATCCACATAAAAACTCTTCTAATTTCTCTTTCTGAATAACAAACAAACAATCATCAACACACCTAACAAATAATTTAATAGAACATGAAAACATATTAATAACACTACACTCCAAATAATCAATATAGACAGCACACATCAATGGAGAAATAACATAACCAATAACCCAACTCTCTCTTATCTTATAAAACACATTATTAGACATAAAATATATTGAATCCTCTAACAGCAAAAGCAAATCATGAAAAACTTTAATCTTATCTGCAGAAAAACATTCCAATTTATTTAAAATTGAAAGAAAAACATCAATACCCTTTTTTTGTTTGTATATATATGCTATTTCCTTTAGTTTGATTTTCACTTGAGAAACTCTATTTGTAGTAGATGAAACCATGGTTGTGTAAGGATTTTGGTAAAATTTTGGATTTAATCTAGTATTGTTTTATGGTTTTGCATATTTATATATATATTGCTACTAAATACCCAATTGCAACCGAATGTATTATGTATGTAATATATATCATTATACAGTGTGTTTCAGCTAAAAGCAATGACAATGTAGGGCATAGAATGTCATCACCAGAGCCATGAAAACAGAGTGACTTCATCTGTTTATTGCCGTAAAGCCCGGAGATCATCCATTGTCTTTTATAAGATACCTTCACATAACCCAAGAGAAAATCATCTGGACATGATCTCTATATTATCATTCCTACAGGAGAATGCCACTCTTTGAGGAAACAGTATTCTATTTTTATCCAGAGAGATATACATTGAAAATGATGGACTAATAATATAAAGGACATTTCCAGAAGACTCATCGAATTTTAGCTAATATGATTAAATGAAAATTTTGATTTTTTTAAATTTTCTATTGTTACTTTTTTTTAAAAATTTTGGTTTCACACTTGGAAGCAAATGTTTTCACATTTTTTGGAAAAGTTTATTATGCAAGTAAGAAGGGGGAAGTTATTAGGTTTAACTAGATTTTTTTTGTTATTAATTAAAGTCTAGAAATAAAAGTTAAGATTTCAATATTATCTCACATTAAGCACATACACTATAAAACAGAGCAGAATTGATGTTAGTTTGTTTATCATTAATTAACATTTGTTATGTGTTTCTTTGGTATAATTGATTAACAACTTTATGTGAATGCTTCTTTTCTATTAATATTAGAGATATCTGAGATGTAAAGGAGAGCTCCCAAGAAAATTTACCACCATTAATATGAACTGGACAACAAGGATTTTTATGCAGTGATTGTAAATAGGATTGATTAGCCAGTTAGATTCACGGTTATGTAAATATTATTATATATGTCTTTGTAAATAGCTGAAGCCAAGCGCACAAATTTCTATCATGGGTCGAGGGATAAGGTTTTTTTATTATTATCATTATTAGATAACAATATGGTAGAAGCTCATCATTGACATAGCAGATTATATAATTCAGTATTATTAATTTTTTTTTTTTTTTATTATTATCAATAAATGTTAAAATAATTTGTTACTTTAATCTGGTCCCTAGCTCATCATTATTCTTATATCCCACCACTAACCTTATTATCATCTTATTCTTATTATTAAAAGCATAAATAAATATATTCATGCCAATCAATGTGATAATCTTCAATATATACATATACACACACCTTATTCTATATGCAATGTTATTAGAAGATACTTATAGAGTTTAGATAATCAATTATCATCTATATAGAGATGTAACAGTTGCTAATTAGTGTGATTTCATTTCCTGATAAGAGAGTCAAAAGCAATTACTCCCTGAGTTTGAATACTGTGGTATAATTGAGTCAGAAAGGGGTGAAAATTGTATGAACTAACCCAAATTATGTCTAAGTTAATAAAAATATACATAGCTAGCCTATTAGAAGTAGATACAATCATAGGTTATGTATTTCATCAAGTAATCATTTGCATCCTATCCAAACATCCAAAGTCCACCTTAGTAAGATGCACCCCCTCTCTCCCAAGCAATCCCCCTGCCCCATTGCAATATATATATATATGTAATATCAAGTGATGTAAATATAATAATCAAAATTAACATATTGCTACTCAAGATGGTGGAAAATGCGGTAAACTGGCTAAAACAAAGGAAATTATTCTTTAATTTTATTTAGGCATTTTTAATTTTGTAGAGTTATTCTAGTGTATTTTATTTATTATACTTATATCACTTGATATTACATATTTTATCTAGGATTTCTACCATGCCATATAGTAATATGTTTGTTCCATGGTTATTGACTGAATGGCGAAGGAATTATAAACATTTGTGCGAGTTTAATGAGCTTTAAATATTAACTTATTGCTACTCAAGATGGCAGAAAATGCCATAAGCTGGCTATAACAAAGGAAATTATTCTTTAATTTTATTTAGGCATTTTTAATTTTGTAGGGTATATATATATATTATTAAAAAGGAAAATGTTATAAGCAAGAAATGTATATTAGAGCATACCATGTACATAAGAGGTTTAAATATTAACCACATCAATATCTCATTAAACTACTATCCAGTACATGCATGCAATCTATAAATCATAGATTTGTTTTGTGATTGCTGAGGAAAGAATTTCATCAAATATCAGTAGGGTTGATATTGGATTTATTTATCCTATAAATAATGTTATTATGTAAATCCTAGCTATAAAAGTTGTAGCTGCGAGATTATTTTCATCTTTTTTTTTTGTTTTGAAATAAAAAAATGATTTGTTTATTAAAAGAATTTGTTTGAAAAGTGATTTAAGCTTTCTTGTCTCATAAGAGTGCTTTTCAAATTCTCATAATTCGAATAGCAAAATAGTATTTAGTTTTAGATTTATAGGATATTTTTACCTATATCAGGAATTTATATTACTTTTTATTCGAGTGAATCAAAGCTAGTTCATTAACTGGAAAGATTTGAAATTTATATAATTATACTTGTTTGAATATGTGGTAAGTGGAAATTAATAATGTACTTGATTTTACTTCTTAGAGAAAAAAGTTAATATATTAGTCATAATTAAGTGTAGTGGATCTTAAAATGAAATTTAGAAATTTAAATGAATCTGCAGAGATCCTCATACACTCTCCATTAGTTGTTACACTTTTAACACAGTAATAATATGATGTTATAATGATTACATTTTTATTATCTATTAGTCCTAAGGGAATTATAAAATTAGTTTGCTTTTATAAATAACTTATTTACATGATTATGAACATAGTTTTGCCTCATCGATAAAATCAATTATTTTGGTATCTGGATAAAGTATCAATTATAAAGGTTACTTCCCTTTTTAATACTGTGCTAAAAGCATATATATAGATCTGTGGCCTGTATGATTGATTGCATTTTTTTTAGTGGCTGTGCCATGATATTTAGCTAGTGGTGACAATCTATACTATAAATCGTATATCATCAAAGTCCTTGTTTATTACATCATGAATTTTGCTTACTCAAACAAACACAAAAAATCATTTTGATGTTAGAAACTCAGTACAATTATTTTAATGTTATGGACAAAATAAAATCATTTTGGCATTCTGGTCTATTCCATTATTGTGTGTGTGCATATATATATACATATATAATATTTTAAATACAAGTATACGTTATATAACTGGAGGAGTCTAAATGTAATATAGGGTGTTTGAACACAGACTTTTAAACTCTTTTTAGTCATCTACTCTATCTTATACAACCGATACACATGATCACACACAGATGAAAAAGATAAGAGATCTCCATTATACTTATACTGAATCAACAGTCACCAATTGGTTCAGATCATCTCCCACACATACATATAATCAGTGCTTGGTTTATATTAAGATAGCAAATCTTTACACTTTAATGGGCAGGTTTTAATCTATTTCACCCTCCAACTCTTCAGCCATCTATATCATTGAAAATCTGTTGATGGAATGCCCAAATCCCTTGTTAATGCCAATATTATTGTCATGTGCATGTTGACTTTAAATCACCCTGATTCCTCATGTATAGAATCTTGTCCATTTAAATATACAGAAGATTGATAGAAAGGATATAGGCTGAATTTGTAATATTTTAAATAAAAATGTACTTTATATGTCTGGAGTATTTAAATGGAGAAGATCCATGAGGGGTCGGTGTGACTTAAAGTCAACATGGGCATGACAATAATATAGGCATTAACAATGAATTTGGGCATTCCATCATCAGATTTTCAATGGTATGAATGGAATAGATTGAAGGCTGTTTATTAAAGTGTGAAGATTGCTATCTTAATATAAACTGAGTACTGATTATATGTATGTGTGGGAGATGATTTTCCGAATCAATTGATGAGTGCTGGTTCAGCTCAAAATACTTATATTGGAGATCATTTATCTTTTTCACATGTGTGTGGTCATGTGTATTGGTTGTATGAAATGGAGTAGATGGCTGAGGGAGCTTGAGAGTCTGTATTCAAATCTCCTATATATATATGTTGAAATGAAGATTTTCACGGGTTGCATAAATAAAAGACATATTTTGCGGGTTCATTCGTATTAAAAAATTTTAAATATTGATATTCCAACATTTTGACTTGGTCACACAAGTCATCCACTGGGTGATAAAAGGTAGAAAGACGGTTGTAGAGGTGCTACAATCACTGATTTGAATAAACATTAAAGTTCCACCAATAACAAAAATGTTAAATTTAAGAATGTTTTTTAAAAAAATATTTCCAAATAGGAGGAAGTTTGCATGTATCATCTTGCTTATTGATACAATCTGGCCTTTTAAGTATCTCAATGGCTTCTCTAATTTTGCACTGGTAGAGATTATCACATCTGGATATGATCCTGGTACTAGAAAAATCATTTTTATGACCTGAATCTATAGTATGGAGTGAGAGTGCTGATGATGATGAGTGTTGTTTAACTGCATTAGCGTGCTCATCTCTTCTAACACTGATGTGACAATTACTCATACCTATGTAAGAAACTCTACAATTTTTACATGAGAATATCAATATTTACGCCGGAATATCAATATTTAAAATTTTTTAACATGGATGAACCCGCAAAATATGTTTTTTATATATATGTATGTAACCTTGTGGAATGAAATTAATCTGTGCTATGAGATTAAAATTAAATTTATTTGCACCATTGATAAGTTTTTTTAAAAGCATAAGTAAATCACTTACGCTTAGAGCCTATTCTTATATATGCCAACTCTTATTGACTGTGCTTAAAGCAGTAATTGATCTTATTATAAGCTTGATATTTCAATTGACAAATTATTTGGGAGTACATGTAAATTTAATATTAATAATAGTACATATGCAGAAAGTATAATTTCCTTCTACAAGGTTACATATATGTAAATCGCTAAATTATTTATTTTATATGGGTGTGTATATTGATATCAATTCAACTGCAATAATGATATAATGCTAAGAGTATATGTTACTAATACTCTGGATTTCTTCTACAGTTATAAATTCTCTCATAGTGCACATATGTATATATAAGAGATCAGGTGAGCAGAATATGAGAACAGAGATTTTTGCCAATCCAATGACCTGCTTGTTAAAAAACAATGAGGATTGCCAATTCCTCAACAAGCTTTGTGATAAATGCTTAGCCAGAGCCAGCACTTAAAATATATCTGTCAGAAACCCCCTCCCCATGGTTTCGTGCTTCGGCACTCCTCAGAGAGGTGCCAGGGTGGGTTCAGACACTTAATCCTCATTGTTTATAACTTACAAGCTTAAGAGATAGGGTCATGTGATCTATGACTCTTATTTTGACTATTTACCATTAAGTTCATTAAATAATATATTTATATATTACTCAATAATAACATTTATATTGTTTAAATTTAATAAAAATGGCTTCAAAATATTAATTTTGATAGCATTTATTAACCCAAACTAACATATTTTCTTTACTAATACAAACTATCACACCTAATTAATATTAATACTATAATAAAAATACCTAGGGACTTAGAAAGAGAATTGTTGTTTTGGAATAAAATCGTGAGCTTAAACCTTAACCATTACCCCATACTGCTAATGACTTAATTAAATAAAATTTATTTCCAATACTACTATTAATTTACTGTGAAACTGAAAATTATATATTTAAATACCTCATAAATAAATTATTATTTAAAAATAATTAGGATTAAATAAAATCTTAAGTATCTTTTACTCATTTTTATTCTATTATTTTTATTGCCTAAATAATAGGAGCATAACTTGTTAATAAAAAAAGTTTCCAATGATGTAATCATGCTAAGAATTGCAAAACAAGTGCATGATAGAATTATAACTAAATAGTAAGCTTTAACAAATCTTTCTGATAATACATAGCATGTATTTCAAATTCGCTTTTTAATTTACATTCATCTTTAATGATATACAGTATAAGAACCCATTCTATTTTTCAACCACTAAAAATAAAATATGGGTCTAAAAAATGATATCACAATCCAACTAAATCATTGAATGTCATTATTTTATATGATAATAATGATAATTTGAGCAAGCGGAGAACAATTTATTTTGAATAATAGTACAACAATACAAAGTATCCATTCTATCGATTAATTTGTATTTGAATAGAATAGGCATATCCATCTTGATCACCATTTCTTATGCTTGCTCATATTATTGTGTTTTCAATTTTATTCTCATAGTTTTGTAGTTAAGTAGAGATAAAAGGTGGCTGCTGGAGGGTTGCATTAGATTCTAAGATCTAGGTGCAGTGCTCACTGACGAAAGCCACAAGCTAAAAACTAGTCTGGGGATATTGGATGAGTAGGCACTAGAGATTTTATGCACAAGCCTGCTTGTACTGAGTGGCACTACAGTATGGATAGTTTTGCCTGTTTCATATCCATCTTGATTAGGTTAAAATGGCTTTTTATTATTTTAAAAAGCAAAAAACTGTAAATCCTTATAATTTATCTAGTGAAATTTTAAAATATTGCAGTGATATATTAACTTCAAAAATATTAACTTTTTAAATATATATATATATAGTCACATTAATTTGTAGCATCCTTTTTAATATTCCAATTTATAAAAATAAAGAGGATAGAAAATATTTTAGTAACTATCGTAATATATTAATTTTATCATTATAATATTGTTTTTTTTTCAAAGATGCTTTTGATTAGACTGCTTTTCTTTTTTTTTGTTATTATCTAATACTGAAATCATCTTTCTGTTCTATATTATTTTTGCATTTAATGTCAAAATTAATCCCTTTATCTAGGTATATTTTAATAGCTGTGCAAATTGCACACTCTTGGCTTCCAAAACTCATTTCAAATAAAAATATAAAATTAAGTACAAATAAATAATTAAGAAAATATTAATACACATTTTTAGAAAAATAAGTCAACCATATTTTCTTTTGATGATAATCTTTCAATAGATGTCTGAAGATAAGATATTTTTAGTCAAGGATGTTCTAAAACAAATAACATTATAGGCAGACAGACAATAAATTTAACTATCTTTTGTAAGGCAATCGTCTCAGAGTATATAGAATATGAAAATTCTGGTACTATTTATTGCAGACTATAGTATATATTTTTTTATAGAAAAATTTGTTTTATATAGCTGATGTGTCATTGATAAAACTATTTTCCTTCAAATTTCTTCTTTTATTTCCAATAAACAGACATGGTTATATATATTATAATGATAATCACCATTTTAATAATTGGCCATACATCCAGGTAACAGTAAAATAAAAGAAATACAATATTCGGCAAATTAAATTGTCAGCTTGGGGAATTTAAAGACAACTAATAGGCGACCATGTACACCATAGAGTGAATGCATACCATTTATTTTTAATTGACAATTGGGTATTAGTCATAAGCAATGATCAAATAAACATGCATAAAACAAGTTTCCATACACATTCAATTATATTTCCTGATCATTATTCCTCTCCATCTAATCATTTATTACATTAACAAAATAAATAATCAACTTGGTTCCGATGAAAAATGACAAACAAAATTATTAATAACAACAATAACTTTAATTAAAGAATAGACTCATATGATAATAAATAAATGTATTTACATATTTACAATTAAGAAAATTATATGGTGATTACATGCAAGAGGGAAAAAATCTTTGTAACTTACAATAACTCTTTGAGGATGACTATAGAAAGTTCAGTTAATTTAACATCTTCATGAGCTCACATATTTATTTTGTATCTGTAAATGTGGGAACATGGCCATCAATCATGAAACCTTTAATATCTGCTGGCAGTATAATATTTTAGCTTCTTTTGGTTTATTCCATGACAGTTTTCCTACGAGAGCTTCCATTGCAATTTTCTTCCGAGGATTTAAAATAGGTATTCACAGATTAATTTATTGAAGTAAATTTCCATGGAACAATCATTTTAGATAATTATTTTTTCTTTTGTAGCAAGTAAATGTCAACTATTTCATGAACATTAAATGGTGATGAATTGATTGGCAGAATCCAGATTAATTTTTAAAGCATATTTTTGCCTACAGCTCTATATTCAGTTACAATACTGGAAAGGTCAGGTAAAGCATTCTGAAGGGTTTCCTACTCCATAAAATGCATGATATTTACTTTAAAATCATAAATTTTTTTTTACTTCTTTATAGTCAAAAACATTAGGATGAAGTATATTACAATTCTTCCCATCGTTTCTGGAAAGAGACAGTTTTATAAAGCTATTGGTTCTCATAACAATATTTTTATTTTTATCCCAATCATTTGCAACTGGTTTCTATTTTATTTAAAATTGTAATATTATTTTTTAAAATAATAAACTAATAACACCTTTTATCTTTACACTTACTTTTAATATTTTAAAATCACTTTAAAATTTATTAATAGCATGAACGGCTGAAACCTTTAACAGATGCACCTTAAAAATGCTTAAATGATAGCCAATCAGATAGTAATAATGACTGCACAAGGAGCTCTCAATTCAAAACATAAGTAAAAGATTTTATGAAAAAAGATGGAACCCACCTTCTTCTTTACTTAAATTTATATATAAATAAGCCAGACTGAAGCATTTTTGATATAAATTTAAGTAGAGAAGAAGGTGGGTTTTATCTTTTTCTCGTAAAATCTCTGACTTGTGTTTTGAATTGAGAGTTCCTTGTGCAGTCATTATTAACTATCTGATTGGCTGTCATTTAAGCATTTTTAAGGCGCATCTGTCAAAGGTTTCGGCCTTTCACATTATTATTATATCATCTGCTTGCGCTTAATAAATTTAATATATTTAAAATTTATTCTATATCTTTTAATATTTTGTTATACTTAATGAAGAATATTAAAAATATTAGCATAAAAGCAATGCCTATAAACTTATCTGTGATGGTTACATTTGCCTCTTTTCCATTTAAGAATAAAATAGAGTCAATTTAGCCATAAATATAGCTCAATTTTATTCCAAATAAAAAAACAATTTCTTTCAATTTTACAATAAATGTCATCCTTACCCATACTTCTTTGGAAATAGTCTTACGAGCTGATATCAACATAATAAAGTCACCTTTACAAAAACAATACATTAGTATTCATATATATAAAAAAAACACTGTTTCATTAATTCCATTAAAATTATTTTTTGGACCTAATCATCTGCCTACATTGTTGAGATGAACAAGGAAATCACCCACTGACAGTGAGTGTATCATGCAATATGAACATCACAGAGCTATGTTGAGCACAAATATAATATCATCTAAACCCTATAACAAAATATACATTTAATAAAGCCTTGCTCTACTATGAGACTTAGAGGCTGACAAATATAAAATATGCTTGGGAGCAATGCTGAAATAAGAACTCTGAAATATCAATAAAAATGTGACAATCTCAAAAACAATGGAACATTCCCCATTTGTCACCAAAAACCACATGATCAAATTTCAACAAATTTATAAAATTAATTTTGGTTTCAGACTGTATAGTGTTTTACTTTACATGCTTAATCAACAATGCAAAAAAATAGACTATCATATAAATTCTGAGCTCTGATGTTTTAACTTTTCATTTATTGACATTGTAGGAAAACAGAGTATGAAATTTGCATATTATCCTCATTTAAATATGACACAAATAATTATGAAACTTCTATCAAACATTTAGAGCAGTGGTGCCCAACCTTTAACTTGACGCGAGCCAGTTGAGAATTTAAAAAAATTTGGGGAGCCACAATTATATATTACATTTTTCATATTACATTTATAAACATGGTACTTGGGTACTAAACCTACAATGTAGGGAGATGGGGGGGGGATGGCCTATTCACATTGGTATCAATCCGCCGTTTCTAATGTGGCCAAAATAACGTGTACACGGATCTTTCTCGATGAAAACATCAATATATACAGCAAAATATATATGTGTACACGAATCTATCTCGATAAAAACAACTATTTACAGCACTAAACATCAATATATATATACAGCAAAATATATACGTGTACACGGATAAAAACAACTGTTTACAGCACTAAACATCGATATATACAGCAAAATATATACGTGTACATGGATCTTTCTCGATAAAAACTATTTCCAGCACTAAACACAATATATATACAGCACCAAAACAAACGTCTACAAGGATCTTTCTCGATAAAAACAACAATATATACAAGAGCACTAAACACAATATATATATATATAGCACCAAACCAAACGTGTACAGCAAAAAAAAAAAATGGTGTAATATGTTAAAAAGAAAAAAAAATGTAAATACATTTTATTTATTAAAAATTTGGTAACATACATATAAATTACAATTACAGGAAAAATATATTTTATTTAATGTGAAACCTGACACTGCATATCGTTATTGTTTGTATTGTAAAAATGTTTATTTTTTAGTGTGTGCATGTGCCATCAAGGAACATAAAATATTTTATCAATTTTTTTGAAGAGTGCAATTCGAGCCACATTAAACAGTTACGCGAGCCACATGTGACTCGCGAGCTACGGGTTGGGCATCCCTGATTTAGAGTATAAATACAGAACACTTTTTTTAACAACCTTTCAATATTGAATGGAACATCATTATTATATCTAGTTCATTTGCCATGACCTTTTTTTCTAACTATTGTTTTAGCATTTGAACAGTACAATTCTTTTTTTTTTTAAAAACTAGTCATCCCCCCCCCCATGGTCAGTAGCATCTGTCTTTGCCACATGTACTGTATAAATTATTTTTTCATTCTCTTATATCAAGTATGTATTCACAAATCCAGAGTATCCATCCTTATTCATAGAAGGATTAAACCTTGCCTCTATCTAAATACCTTTTTAATCAATATGCAGATCCTCACTTGGACTGATCTGTAATACCCTTTATTTATGATATAGTAACTCTGATTTATTTTTAGAAAAAATGAATATTTTTACTTTCATCCTCATATAATGAGTTCTTGAACATAACTTCTTATTAGACAATTTACAGAGTTTAATTATTTGTCTAAACTTTGAATTTCTTTTCTAGTTTTCTAAATTTTAGTCTAGGTAATTTCAAGTACTTTTATTATACACTCTACCAAGAAAATTAGTTTTATATTTGACTCTACTAAAGTGATCTTTTTGATCATCCAATTTCTTAATATTTAAGCACGAGTGCGGCGCAATTGCTCCCAAAAGCTATTAATACAAAATAGCTAACTAAAAATATTAAACTAGCTGAGCACTTTCAAAGGATCTTTGCCTTCGTAATCATAGCTTGCTAATACATTTAATGTTATGCAAATATGCTAATTCCAAAGCACGTGTTCTTCCTGTTTATGGCATCGTTGTCTCATGAGATGAATAAAGCCTCTTTGATTTTTCTTTTGAGGTCATGTCTCTCCCTACACATGATTGTGGGATTGTCCGGAATGCACTCGTGGTGACTTGTGCTCTGGTGCTGATAGAAAACTGAATAGGTAGAAGGATCGTTGCGAGCTCTATTGTATGAATATTTATGTTGTGCTAATCGCGTGGCCAAAGATGCTCTGCTTTCCCCATAATATGTGCCTTTACAATTATTGCTGGAACATGCAATATTATATACTGTGTGGGGGGTCTGTAACAGTGGAGTTTGGTCATTAGTGTTATTAAATTGTTAGAATTTGGAGGGGTTCGAAAACAAAGCTGATATTTGTTGTTAAGGATGGAATGCAATTTCTTGTGTAAATTGGATATATATGGAAGCAATAATTTGGGTTTATCCTGTGTGATGTGAGAGTTAAGACGTTTATTCTGTATGTGTAAAATTTTTTGTCAACAATTGCCTGAACGCTAAATTCAATAGGTCATCTCTGTATTCTATTACATTTGCTTTTGCATCTGCCTTTATTCATCTCATGAGACAACGATGCCATAAACAGGAAGGACACGTGCTTTGCTTTATCAAAAAAATGGAATTAGCATATTTGCATAACATTAAATGTATTAGCAAGCTATGATTATGAAGGCAAGATCCTTTGACAAGCTATGATTATGAAGGCAAGATCCTTTGAAAGTGCTCAGCTAGTTTAGTTTATTTTTAGTTAGCTATTTTGTATTAATAGCTTTTGGGAGCAGTTGCGCCACACACGCACTCGTGCTTGAATACATATATTTCCCAAAAGTAAAAATTATTTGACTTAATCTAATATTTAAGTAACTTAATTCATTTTTCAAATCATACATTTCTTCACTCCTACCTTTATTGTATGTGAATTCTGATGTATAGTCAACTATCATGTAAGTTTCACCCTCCAAAGCTTTGGTGTTAAAATTATTTAGATTATCAATACACTGAACATTTTTAACTAATACAGTTGAGAATTCATAACTGGCTTTATCTACTTCACCTATCACAAAACTTTCTTTATTATTTTCTCTAATCTTTATCATTTGCTTCTGTAAACAAATTTTTCATTTTTTCTCTCAGTTCTTTATTTTGCTTTTTCGTATCATTTATGATCTCTTTAATTTTTTTATTTTATTTAAACATGCTTTCCATATTCTCTTTAATTTTTTTATTTTGTGTTTTAAATCTTCACTTTGATTTTCAAACTTTCTATTCAATTCTGTGTTTTGTATTTTAAGTTCTGTCAATTCTTTGAGCATGCTTATGATCAGGTTCTTAAGCTTGCTATCATGAGTATCAGTTTACTTTCCTGAGCATCCATTTTTGTTTCAGCTCGAGTAATTATATATATAATTTATATTTTTAAAACATTATCTACTCACTTTTCTATAAAAAATACTTTAAAAAAACGTATATAATCACTCTAATATTTCTTTTACTTATTTAATAATTAGAATGTTCACCTCTTTTTCCATCATGCAATCCTGTTTGTTTTAATCAAGAAAATCCCAGACACAAGCCCCCAAATGTATCAGTAACTGCCCTTTTAAAAATTGGCAATGAATCCAGTTAACCATAAAAAAAAAACAATATTTGGCAAGTTAAATTTTCATCTAGAAGAATTTAAAGACAACTAATGGGCAACCATGTACAGAGTGGAGTGACTGCATACAATTTATTTTTATTGACAAGTCAAT
This sequence comes from Epiperipatus broadwayi, assembly GCA_028023455.1. Taxonomy (NCBI): domain Eukaryota; kingdom Metazoa; phylum Onychophora; class Udeonychophora; order Euonychophora; family Peripatidae; genus Epiperipatus; species Epiperipatus broadwayi. The sequence goes on from JAQFVV010006207.1 coordinate 11,763,807, forward strand.
AATATTAACAAGCAGTTATCAAATTGAACATGTATAAAAATAAGTTTCCACACACCCATCCACCTAATAATTTATTACATTAACAAAATAAATAATCAGCTTGTCTTGTATGAAAAATGACAAACAATAAAATTATTAATTACAACAATAACTTTAATGGTGATCATGCACAAGAGGAAAAAAATCTTTGAAATTTAAAATAACTCTTTGAGGATGACTATAGAAAGTTCAATTAATTTACTTCAGCATCTTTGTCAGCTCACATATATTGTAACGGGCACATACGTACGTTACATTATTTTTTATTAGTAAACATATAAAAAAAAAGTTCACCAATAAAAATTTCTTTTTTAAGAATTAAAATAAAAAAATCATCTTAAACTCGTATATATATAAAATTGCACAGATAAATAATTATTAAAATAAAACTTTATTAAAGAAAAAGTATTTTAAAACTAAATTTTCAGAAAAGATTTAGAGATAAAAATATATGTTTAAGTTTGAAAACAGATTAATTAATCTTTTGTAAAATGGAAATGATTATTTTAATTAGTAAACTAGCCTTGGGCATCTAAAATGTATAAGCAACGGTCAGATAGGAAAACAATAGGAACAGAATGGCCAATGAAAGAAATCCATCGGGAAAATCGGACCTCAATGGAAGGATCATCATCAACGATGACGTAACGTCCATTGGATCCTAAAGTTATGTATAAAAGGACAAGTTTGAAAATTATTAATTAGTTAGTTATTGATTATTATTTACGATGTGACTATATGCGTTGGTGCGGAGTTGAAAGAGAAGGGATTGAAAAAGACGCACTCTTCAATCCCTTCAGTTCTGCTAAGAAAGAAAGAGAAATGAACTCTCGTTTTCTACATTGAGGACCAACTAAACTAAAAAACCTCCGGATAAATAAAAAACAATGGCTAACTCAACAAATCTCTTTAGGATGGCGTGGGAATTCACGTTCATGGCAAGCAACGGATAAAACTACGGACGTGTTAAAACCGTAAGAACTTTATAAAATATAATGAACAATATTAATTTGAAAACACTAAGAACTTTAAATTTTAAACTTTCCTAGTATTTAAAATAATTGCAATAGAATCCTATCTGACCAATTTTAATATTAATTTTAATAATGTTATGATGTATTTTTTTTGTGTAAAATCATTTCCATTTATTTATTTATTTTTTTTGTTCTTTAAGTTTATTTATGATTTCTGTTTTCCGATAAATTAAAATATATCAATGTTAAATTTAAGTCGGGCGTAAATGGCTATATAGATTTGTAAAGCTATATTAGGGAAGGGTAATCTTAGGTTATTTGTGTCGTTGTTAAATTGGGTCAATGGATTGGATATATTGATGTAGTTAGTAGATGTAGTCGGAGATTCGCTACTGGCAGAATCGTTTATATATATGCCGCACTCACCCGTTTGCCTATGGAAGGAATTATAAGACGGAGAACGCAGTTCCTTTCTATGGAGTTTTTTTTTTATTGTTCTTCTCGTTAGATAGATGTAATATTCCTATCTGATGAGAGTCAATGTCTTCTCTTAATCTTTTTGGTGCTGCCGTATTCCGTATTACATTGAATACATTGATATATCTGATGAATTGATGCCAGTTTGACTGCGGATTTTAGCCTAAGGTTAAATAGGGATAGAATGTTTATTTTCAAATACAAATCTATGTAGTCTATTCATACTCGACACTAAACAAAAATGCATTAAATTTAAGTTGTTTATAGACGTTTGCATGGATTGGTTATCGGTTAGGTATGTTTTGGGTTTTCATATTTGATCAAAATATATAGACATTCGATAAATAATGATACCTTACGGTGAGTATCTAAAATGTATTTATTCGGATGTCTTTTAAGTTATTGGTGACAATGCAAGTATCTTATGGTGAATACTATTGGGTTACTTATAAATTTCCCTCTGCAATTGTCGGTATCAATGATTTTATATTTTGATCGTTTATGTTTATTTTGAAATGTTTTTAACCGTTGTAATCTATGTAACCGATCTGTACTCAACATTTTAAAACAAACTTTTATAAACTCCTCTGTGCGAACTTATAAAAAAATTTAAAATGTAAAGTTGTAAAAATTAAAATGTAAATTAAAATCAAAGTTAAAAATGTAAGTTAAATTTTAAAAGGTAAACTGATGCTAAAATAATTTTAAATCTTATATATGTGCGTTAATAAATGTTTGTATGTTAATTACTGGCAGTGGCTTATTTTATTCTTTTTTTATATATACTCTTATATGATATTATTAAATCTCTGCTATTCCACTGAGCTAGTGACATGGGCTAACGACCGGATGCAAAATATAAAAAAAAAAAAAATTTTTTTTTTGACTTACGTATCTGCCTACTTAATAAATTTTTCTAGGTTCAAATGCCTAGATGGCGCCCTGTAGTGCAAATTACGTAAGTCTATCTTTTCCAGATCATTACAATATATTTAGTATCTGTAAATGTGGTAACATGGTCATTAATCATTAAATTTTAATATCTTCTGGAAATATAATATTTTAGCTTTTTTGCTTCATTTCATGGCATTTCTGAGCATTTAAAATACTCAGATTTGCAGATGAATTTATAGAAGTACATTTCCATGGGATAATCACTTTAGATAACTAGTTTATTTTTGTTTTCCTGAAGGTTTTGTGATGATGGTGTTCTAGTTTTAATTTTATATTGAACTATTTCCATCATCTAATAATATATGTATTGAATGTGCCAATGAACATATATGTTTAATTGGGAAAATACACAAATATTGTATAGAGAAGAAAAGGTACAAAGAAGAAAATTTAAAGATGCTGCTCACATGACAATGGCAAAAAAATCACATAAGCCAACCCAGTGTGATGATACATAATGTATGGAAACCACTAATCAACTGTGCTCTTAGGAAAAAGTGAAGAAATCAGGAGGAACCTCATAGATAAGTATATGAAATTACTACAGACTGTTGCCTTTGGCAGGACGGTCCAATTGATTTAGAGCGTTACCTTAAAATTCAAAAATCAAGAATCTAAGGACCCAAGTTCGAATTCCATGCTAGTATTGTCACTGGTCAGGTCAAGAGGGGAGACTAATACCTCTCAAAACATTGTGCACACACTAACCTGTTAAATGTGTTATTACTAACAGTTGAATGTATTTGGAATATTTAAATAAAATTAATTTTTTTTAAAGACATTCAATACATATATTACTAGATGATGGAAATAATCCAATATAAATATACAACTAGTTTTTCTTTTGTAGCAAGTAAATGTCAAATATTCTATCAGCATTAAATAGTGATGAATAGATCAGAAGAATCAAGGTTAATTTTGAAGGCATATTTTTACCTACAGCTCTATATTCAGCTACAATACTGGAAAGTTTGGGTAAAGCATTCTGGAAAGTTTCCTACTCCATAAAATGCATGACATAAATTTTTTTGAAGTCTTTATAGTCAAAGACATGATGATGAATGGTGTTACAATTCTTCCCATCATTTCTTAGCAAGCAAATGCTTTTAAAAGCTTTCGTTGGTTCCCATAGCAACATTTTAATGTTTACTTTTACACCAGTTATTTGCAACTTGTTTCTATAGCAATGGTTTTTATTTAAAATCATATTATTTTTTTAAATAATAAAATAACATTTTATCTTTACACTTATTTTTTAACATTTTAAAACCACTTTATATTTTAATATTTTGTTATGCATAATAAAGAAGAATATTAAAAATATTAGCATAAAAGTAATATCTGTAAACTCAGAGAGGGTTACAATATATATATTCACATAATGTTAAGTTCTTTGTTCATATGGGTAATTAGGTACCAAGTAATAATATATGATCATCCTTAAGAGATAATTTGCCATTGCTTGTTATCCCTTTAACAATTTATTTTAACATCCCAAATTTGGAGTTTATAATAATTTAATTAAGCTATATCATTACGAGACCTTTTCAAAAAAATTCATTATGTTCAACAGAAAATTTATATATAACAATAAAATATAGTACAATATATAATCACATTAGAACAGAAACATATTAGAAAATACATTAAATTACCAATACAGAATATAAATTAAATCAAATAACAGAATACATATAAAATAACAAATATGTACACACACATTTACAAATATTTGCATATACATACATCTTTCTCCAAAACAACTCTCATTTTATTTTTAAAACTTAAATATATTTAATTAATCTTTAACCTACAGAGTTCTGGTGAAATAAAAATGTTTGTTGAATTTAAATTCTGGTTTAGAAAATTCTATTAGGAGTATGACTCTCATATTCACAGAATTGTACTTTCTTACTTTTTTAAAAATTAAGATATTCCAAAAATGTTGATACAAATCTTAGTTATTATCTAATAAGTATGATTATATTGAGCAAAATGAGTAATGAAATAATTTATCTATATATGTTGAGATGGTTATGTGTCTCATGGCACACAATAACACAGTAGTGTGTGCGTGTATATATACAAAGTTGAAAGGAAAAGTAGAAATAAACACAGACAAAAATTATTTATAGATATTTTCTATGTAACCCTGGAATAACGGTTAAGGATAAATAATTTTGAATAAAAAAATTGTAAATTAAGCATTTAAAAAGGTCTAATTAATATTTTATTAATTCTGAAATTACAATAAATATACTGGTAATTATAGAATTCCATTATCTATTTTGATTAAAGAAATTTTTTAAAATTAAAATTTGTATAACATATTTTGATAAAAAAAATCCTACAAAGTTTTTTTTGAGTGGATTAATATAAATTGAAAATAGTCATTAACTTTTTTCAACCAAGATAAAGAAAACATACTTTTAATCACTGTTTTTTAAATTTCACCCCAACTGTAAAAATGTTGGTAAAAAAAGATAAAGGGGAGTTTAACAGATTATGACAATAAGATTATTACTACTAAGAAGAGATAACTGAAGGCAAGGGACAATGGATCCAGCTAATGCTAGTTCACAATGGTAGAATTTGGATTCATATGGAAGCAAGTTCCAACTTTTATGTGCTTTATAGCCAGCGTATATGTGTGTATTATATGACATAGTGATTGAAGGGATCTCATAGCAGGCCAACGGTTACTGGATTACACTTTTCCAAAGATCACAACAAGCCAGTCTATAGTTTTAGAAGAGACCAGCTTATCTAGAGATTGCCATGCTATATATGCAGTTTTACCAATATGCAAAGAACCACAGACAAAAGTACTGGTTCATGTATATAAAGTATTTATAGATATCAGCTGGTTTTAAAGATAAATAATTTTTGACTAAGTTATTCAAGTAAAATTAGAATAATGAAAGAAAATAATAAATAAATGTTCTATACCTATCACACTAAAGTAATTATGCATCATAAATTACTAGAAAGAGAATAACATCTAAATCCTGTTTCATTTATCACATAGCTATTAAGAGATGTATATGCATATTACATTTTGATTTCTTAAATTAATCAATGTGTAGTTTAGTCATCAGAAAACAAAAAATAATTTTTGCAGACAAAATATGTATGGTAAACAAAGTATCTTCACCCACCCATACAGATTTGTTTGTGACTTATTCAATAAAATATAGCTATATTGGTTATTTATTATTGCATATTTCACAGAGTCATTTACAAAAAATATTTAATAAATATTAAATTTAGGAGGAAAACATAAATAATAAAATCATAAGAAAAGAATATTTCTGTTAATAGATTTAAGTAATAAAATCTTTTAAAATGTTTATTTTGGTTTTATAAAGATTTAAATTCTAACCTAAAGTTTATATTTGTACTTCATTTATTTCATAGGATTTTGATAGAGATTTCACATTTAAAAAGTACATTTAAGCCAATCTACTTACTGGTTTTACATATTGAATATTCATTTAAGACTGGATCTTGAGCCTTCATGATTTAGCGAAAAGTTTAGCTGGATGATCTTTTTACATTTACTATACTCTTTAACCAATCATTCTGTTATTTTTATCTATAAATTTGAGGACTTGCATTACTAGAAATATGGATAAATTATAATAATTTCAATCTTCTAATAGTAAGTAGTTACTTTACGAGTGATTTTGATTCAGAAAGCAAATGCTAGTGAATTAAATTCTTTTTTGAATTCTCTTTTCAATTTTAAGATAATAATCCTCAAATCACTTGAATAATCTAATGGCTAAATAATCTGACTGACCCTAGAATTCCTATTTATAATAATTCCACTGCCATGTTATGTTATTTAGCAAACATCATTTATTTTATAAACAGTGAGGATTGCCAATTCCTCTACAAGCTTTATGATAAATGCTTAGCCAGAGCCAGCACTTAAAATATCTCTGTCAGGAACCCCTCCCCAAACCCCTGACCATGGTTTCGTGCTTTGGCACTCCTCAGAGAGGTGTCAGGGTAGGTTCAGACACTAGATCTAAAAATACCAACCCAAAGCTAAGCACTTAGCTAAAAGTTATCTTTTGAGTGGAAAATCTGAAATTTTCAGACATGTACATGTCTTCAAACCCAGCTATCCAACTCAAATAGCTATATGGGGCTGATAGATCTTCAGCCATGCCATATAGTAGTAGTCATAGCAATATAAAATTGCATAAGACTTTTTGGCAGAGACTATAAATAGTCAAAATAAAAGTTATAGATCAATTCATAGATCACATGACCCTATCTCTTAAGCTTGTAAGTTATAAACAGTGAGGATTGCCAATTCCTCTACAAGCAAATTATCTGATTTTTAAAATTAAGTTTCATAAATATGTTAACAGTCTTTTCTTTAAAGTTATTTTTACATTTATATCACATAGCTGATGTAAATTTAAATATTTTATGGTGTAAATTATTTAAAAATAATTTTAATTTTGTTCACACACTAGTAAATTTTATTTATGTTACAAATTTATGTACAAAAGTTGTCATATTATTTTAATTTTACTATAGTCCTGACATTATAAAATCAAAAATTAGACTTTAGCGAGTTCCCCTGTCTTTAACATTTCCTCTTAATAAAAATAATACATTTATGTTTTAATTATGCATAATTATACTAACTTTATTTCTAAGTTAACAGATAGCTACCATGCTAGGAATATCAATATTGCACACATTTATTTTACAATTCATATTTTTAATTTTCTATTTCTTCCACCTTCTGGATTCCTTATTTACTTATTCTTTATCATTCCTTTTCAATAATTCCTTTATCTGCTCACACTTTGTCTCTAATGATTTTAATTTTGCTTCTACATCTTTTACCCCATCCTCTATCTTACTTATTCTTTGTCTAACTATCTCCATTGTGCTACCTATTTTTTCATCCATATCTCTTGTCACTCCACTAAAAACATACTCTATCCTATCTTCCTCAACTACATTTTGTGTTATTTCCCCTGACTTTTTCTTTAAACTATCTACATTTAAAAAACCCCTTTTCACCTCTATTATCACATTTACACACTGTCTACATAACTATAAATCAGTTACATCCTTCCTAGTTTTATTCAAGCATTTCAAATGGTAAACCTCATCACATAGTAGCAAATTATTCTACACGATAATGCCATCTAGTGCAAGATCTACTAATCTATAGATGCTAGAAGGTCATACATTATAATTTGTATCTGGTGTCTTCCCATTCAATATCCCCAGACTAATTTCTAGCATGTGGCCTTCATCAGTGAGGAGCCTTGGATCTGGAAACAGATCATCTTGATCAGTGGATCTAATGCAATTCACCGTCTCCTACCTTTTTCTTTTTTGGTCTGAAAACACAGTAATGTTTTCAATCCAAGCTAATTCACTTGTGTAGTCATAGAGATCTGAATCCAGTTCAGTATCTTTATATTTTGGTGTCTTGATTTTTTAATAATCATAGTTATCATTATGCTTTGGCTAGGATTGATATTAAACCATTAAAACATCACATGATCACCTTTACTTGTGCTTAAATAAATTGCTAAAACAGTAGAAAATTTTTCACAATAGAACTCCCAGATCCAATGCTCCTCACTGACAATGGTCATCAGCTAGAAACTAGTCTGGGGATATTGAATGGACTGCTCTAGGTAGAAATTATCATGTCAACCTTCTCACATCTACTGATTTCCCAACCTTGCACTAGGTGGCACTATTGAGTGGAAATATTTGCTACTATTTTAACAGTTTGTGTAGATGGAAGAAAAGATGATTGTGTGATGTTTTAATAGGTTCATATCATTCCTAATCAAAGCATAATGGTGACTATGGTTGTTAAAAACCAAGGATACCAAAATACATAGATACTGAACTAGATTCAGATCTGTATGACTATAGAAATGAATTAGTTTTGATTGAAGACATTTGTCTTTTGAGTTTAGGCTGATAACTTTAAAAAGTTAAAAGATGTCTGCCAGAGGGGTGCATTAGTTCCAAAGATCCATATTGTATGGCAAGATACTGGATGATTTTGATGCACAAACTCTACACCATCTATTGATTACTATAGCTTGCACTAGGTGGCATGTTAATATGGAGAAAGTTGTTGCTGTTCTATATACTAATGTATAAAGAAATTTCTTATTACTTAAATAGTTATTTCAGAAGTCCTGAAATATTTGAATAAGCTTGATTCAGTAAAGTAGCAAAAGATATATTATTAATACATTTTTAAAAAAAGCATACCAAAATTTTTTTTAAGTGTTTTAAATGGCTATAGCTCATATTTAGAATGCATTAGTATTTTTACTGCAACATTGAAATCAAGCAGAAAAAATTGTTATGCTTTGCTATATATCATCTTTGTCAAAAACAGGTGCTTATTAAAGTATATAAATATTTGTTATTTCAAAAGAGCGGGCAGAGGGCAGTACAAACAGTTGATCACACTAGGCTTTGCATGATCTATAGTTTTAATGAAAATCAAAAGCCAAAATGTTTTCTTACTTACTAAACTTTAATTACATTTCCTTTTTTTTTTTACCTGCCAAAATTCTGTAAATTTGAAGACTCTATCACATTGAATTAATAAAATTGTAAAAACACTGGTTGTGCAGCTACATAAATGTGCATGCTTATATATTTCACAATGTTCTGGTTATGTTAATGTGAAATCAACATATCTCAAGAATGATTCTCTCTTTTTTTTTTCCTTATGTGTCATAGCATCGGCTGGGAAAGGAACCCGATAACCCAGGACAACTGCTTGTAAGGCAGCTGTGCTGACCTTTTGACCACCAATGCTTGACAAGAATGGTTCTCTTTGTTAGCTATTGAATCAGAATACGCAAAAAAAAAAAAAAAATATGACGATATTTAAGGATTCACAATAAATCATTCAAGGAAATAAAAGATATCTTTTTCAATTATATGTATTTTATTTTCTCAAATGTTCATTCAATAAAATTATACAAAGTCGTATTTATAATTTATAAATAATCATGAATAAGTAATTATTTATACATTATAAGTATTAATTTGAGCAAATTTGAGTAAGTGAAATAAAATACATATAATGCAAAAAAAGATATATATTTTATTTTCTTCCATGTTTTTTCCTTTTAATAAATTCTCATTCAAACTAAATAAAAATTTTAACGAAGAAAATTATTCTTCATTTGATTTACAATAATTGCAAACCAGTTCAGACACCTTTTTACTATATATAAGCTAGTCTGATCTTACGAATTTTTTCACCCACACAATAACATAAGGATATTAAAAAGAAAGAAGGAAAGAAATAATATAAACAAAAATACCCAGGCCAGAATTGTTTTCTTTTTAAAAAAGTTGCAAGCTATTTCTTTCTTTCGATCTTTTGTATAAACAGTAAGAGATGTATTTTTTAAAATAAGAAAACAGAATGCAATTTTTTTTTTGTTCAAATTTTGGAAATTTGTAATAATAAATAAAATCGCTTTTAACTTTATTTTTACAAATTTGTAATAATAAATAAGTTTTCTGATTTATTATGTGTAATCTGGAATTGCATTTGTAAAAAAAAAATTGTAAGAAACATCAGTTTGTTTGTTTTTTAACTTTGTTATTTAGAAAAAAAGCATTCTTAAATAGGCAAATTAAGAGTCATAGATCACATGACCCTATTCTCTTGAGCTTGTAAGTTATAAACAATGAGGATTGCCAATTCCTCAACAAGCTTTGTGATAAATGCTTAGCCAGAACCAGCATTTAAAACATCTCTGTCAGGACCCCCCCCCCAACCCCTGGCATGGTTTCTTGTTTTAAAAAAGCCATAGACCTTTGATTACCTCATCCCCCCCCCAAAAAAAAATATGTTTTTCAGAATTCCAGAGAATTTAGCTGATTAAAACAAGAGCGTTAACTTGTGAATTATTAACACAGATAATATAGAAAACTATGAAATAGTGAAAATCACATAATGATGGTGAAAAGAAAGTCTAATTAGTGTACTAGCCAACTAAATCTGAAATTATGTAGTTTTCTGAAGATGCCAATTTTAAAAACACCTCATTCCAATATGCAACAACCATCAAAGATCTAAAACTAGCATTTCCTGTCATCTTTCATATGATTTCTGTCAACCTATTCATAATGAATGCCTAATCCAATCATACCATCATTCTACTCAGAGAATAATTCAAGAAAAGTACATCAAACAAGGCTTTAAACCTTAAAAACTGTCATATAGATCAATTTTTAAAAAGGCTTCGGACCTATAATTTAAATAAAGTATAAAATCAGAATTCTGATGCTATGATAAGATAAATTTTTATGTAAAATAAAACAGCTTTATAAAATAATAATCATAATACTTATAGCAAATATTAATACTGATATTCTCTAAATAATTTTAACATTTTGTTTTCCCTTTAAATATGTATTTATTTATTTTTTAGTTCTTAACATAACTTTTTTTTCAGAATGCTAAAGCAAATAGAATTTAGAATTAACTTTGCATTCAATTATTAAAATAGTTAATATTTATTATAACTTTGATGTATCTGTTTATCAATTGATTGATCTTTTGCCAATATTTATTTATATTCTTATAGTTAAATAATAATAATTATATGATTGCGTTATATTGGATGTAAGCAAATCAGAGCCTATAATTTAAATTCAATCTAATTAAATGAATTTTCTCCAATATGAATACATACTTGCCTAATATATATATAAATATAACTCTTTGAAATGCTTTATCTCTGAAACTGTAATATAAGTGAAAGATAATAACAATATAGTGAGAGCGAAGCTTTGGATTTAGTCATAGATGTAGCAATGAATATAACGAAAGTGGGAGAGTATGTTTAGTAATCCAAAAACAAGTAAATCTGCATTGTAAATTAAATGTTTAGAGTGGGCCATTTCTTGGAGAGAGAAATGCAGAATTGTTTTTGATTGGTGGCATATTTATTCCAGAGATGTACATTTGGCAATGCAATAAGAAAGATTAGTTCTATAGATGTTTCTTGTTTAGAAATGACTGCCTAATCAGCAATATGTTTTAAATAAATAAATAACATGTATAGTGGCAAGGGATGGACCGTCTCTGTACTTTAAAATGTTTGATGGAAATCATGAGCAGAAAATATGGTTTAATACTCAGTCTGACCATCATTAGTTAGGATATTAAGTTTAAAGATAATTTGTTGTTATTTTTAACATCCATTAACCCCAGGTTTTAAACCCTCATACACTTTTATAAAGTATTGTATAAATCCAAAAAAGAGAGGAAACCCATAATCTCATTTCATTTGGGGGTCTAAAGTGTTGGGCAGTTTTAAGAAATATTGATTCACATTCGCATGTTTTTTTAAGGACCATTTTAATATATACACATCTGCAAATAAGACAATTTTTTAAAAATATCTAAGTATTTTTATCATGACTAAAATACTCTCCTCCCCCTGCATAAAAATATTGGGTCAGGCCCCACTTTTGCTGAGGCAAGCTCTGAATGTCAGACTTATAAAAAACTACACATAAAGTACTTTTGAATCTCAGGTTAATATATTAATCCTTAATTATGTAAATACTAAAAAAATTACTCAAGTGAAAGTTTTACAAATGGCAAATTATGAGTCAACTGCATGTTATATTCAGCTGTTAGATTTTAGAAGTTTGAGTGATATAATTAGTTGTCAATCATCACTTGTAAATAAATGATCTCACTTGCTCATAAGAATTCAACAGCTTTTTGGCAGATATTTCTTAGAAACTCCTGACATAAAATCATTCCATTAGAATATCTCAAAATAAGATGGAATTACTAGTGGTACAAATGCTTCCTCTGTATGAATATGATAAAAAGTAATAAGTATATACATAAAAAAAATAATTCACACATTCAAGATAAAATAATTATTTATGAAAAGTAAATCTTTCATCTTATAACAAACATTCCAATTTTATTCGAGATGATCGATTTGGATTGACATTATACAAATTTAAATCAAGTAAATCACTTTATCATTACACTTAATTTTAGTAATTTTTCTTTTTTGCTAAACAATTTGTCAAAGAGACTTTGCGAAGATTGCTCTACAGTAAAAAAGTCAATTTTACATAATAAAATTTAAACATTGCTAAAAATTAAGGTTAAAAGGGGTGATTTCCTTGATAATGAATGAAATGCAATGGTAAAAGCGTAAAGTATTTAAATAATAATCGTAAATTGTATATATGGAATTAAACTATTTCATTATAAACGATTAAATAAATATAAATTAAATGAATTTATACATAATAAATTAATATACATATATTATTAACTAAATATTGTCTAACGCTATACTAGTAATAATAAATAAAATAGAAAATCATATAACTTTAAAATACTAGCTAATAAATAAATTTCTAATACAATTCTCTCAATAGCAGGAAAATTGTAATATAAATTTGTTTTTTTAGCTATTAATGCAATGTTATATGATTTCCCATTTTATTATTGTTAAGAGTACAGTATATGTATGTATTTAAAAATTTGAAAAGAACAATCTAGAATGGAAAATTGAGTAATTTCATTTTCATTTAGTAGAGGTCGCAAAAATTCATATTCATTAAACATGGCGCTTCACGTACCAAGAGCTCCCAATTTTGCCCAAATGTTAAAAGAAGGGGCGAAGGTAATTTTTCTTACAATAACTCAATAATTTTAACGTTTAGTTATATTTTTAAAATATCGATATTCTTTAATTATTGAATTATTAATTAAAAGATTTGCTGAATAATTTCTCTTAAACACGTGCTAACGTTAATATTTTAAATCAGTCTTAGAGTTTTTCAAATATTTTAATTGAAGCAAAGTTTCAAATACATGTTAATGTTCAGTTGTTATATAATTTTGTTAGATAATCGTAACAATAAATATCGTCATCAATAAACTATAAATGATTTTTTGATATGGTTTACTTCCTAGGCAAATTAGATGATTTATATCTTTGCCTATGAGCTTGTGGACCAACTTCTGCTTTCCCAATTTTGCAACTGCTAACATAAACATATTTTTCCTTCACCAGCACGGTTTTTTTTTTTTTGCGTTTAGGTTTTTTCTATTTTTATTCTAATTATGATTTTGCTCATCCTAATCTATTTGCAGTAATAACATTTGAGTAGTTAAAAATCTAATAAAGTTGACATCAACATCAATGGCTTCTAATAAAGTTTTATCTATTTATTTTCATTCTCCAAGTTTTGCTTTTAAGTATTATTATAAAAGTTTTTCATGAAATTCTGTTTCATTATATCTTTATAATAATACAACATTGTATTCATGTAGCAGTGTGATTGGTTGCATTATGCTTTTTACATATTATGTTTGTGATTAGTAATATAGAAATGTTTTATTTTTTCCACTTGGTTATACTTCTTTCCCTATTCTGTTATCATTTATAATAATCATAAAACAAATATCTATATTGCTTTATATTATAAATTTAAATTTCTTTTTATTGTTGTCGATATTTACTCCCCTCTTTCCCATCCATTAATTATATTGCTGTTATTGTATCATAAATTTATGAATATTTAGCGATGTAAATCCATGCAACCTTTATTATATACAAACACAAAAAAATTTGGCAAGCTTATCCATCACTTTTTTTCCTCTAAGAATGTTACTTCTACTATGAAATTAATGTGATCAGTTTTAATGGAATCTAGTTCTTACTAGGTCTGATTTCACAAGCTTATACTTGTCCATTTATAAAAATTACAATGATATTTTCAATTGAGTTAATATATGTTGTGGGAACTATGGGTTGAGAGAAAACCACACCATAGTATATTGTATATTTGTTGCTGTAAAGAATTTATAAAATGGTGATATATTTTAAGGATGAACATAAAAGTTTCAGAGATACTGCTAAACTCAGTAGATAGCAAGTATTATTAGAATACCTAAATGAAAATAGAGATTAATTCAGACATATATTAAATAATGAACAACTTTAATTATAAACTAAAGCAGTGGTCTTCAACCACCGGTCGGCCAGGCCGGGCCGTAGAAGTTCTTTACTGGTCCGCGATAGACTGGCAAGAAAGTTTTAATAATAAAATAATACGATTTTAAACTTTTAATTAATATAAACAATTTTTATTTATTTTTTTCATCGCACTTTTACCTGATTAAAAAAAAAAGAAACAGAACAAAATCTAATCAGTCATACATAAATTAATTTGTTTTTCTAGTTATCACAGATATTTATGGGGGGAGGGGGATAGAATTAAATTTTTTATTACTTTTCTAAAAAAATTCAAAATTAAAAAAAAAAAAAGTTTTTTATTATACAAACTCCATATATATATATAACTTCATCTAAGGCTAAGCTGTTTACATCTTTAAGAAAATTTATCTATAGACTTCTGCTGGTCCATGAAACCTTATCCTTATTTTTGCCCTCTGCGAAACCTTATCCTTATTTTTACCTGTCCGCATGTGTGAAAAGGTTGAAGACCACTGAACTAAAGTGTAACCAAGTTAAGTAATATAATTGCAAAATTGTGAGATGGATCAATAACTTTTCTTATGATGCAATTTATGATAACCATTGTGAATATATCAGGTAAATTCATCCCATCACAGTTACAAAATGAAATATATCTTTTATTAAACTCCATCAACCCTTTATATCATTCATTCTGCTATATAAATAATTTAATTATTGAATTTTTATTGTATTTTTAAAATATTTTTTAGTATGACATATTGGCTGATGCCAAGTTAAATTATATAAATACAAAACTTTATCTATAGGCAGCGTATGTTACTGATAGAAGATAAAGAGATTTAGATAAAAAAATATGTTTATGTATATAATACTATAAATAGAAATGTTTAATGAGAATTAAAAATAAGTTAAACTGTTCTGGCCTTTACAGAAAGAAAAAAACCCAAAGAAAATATTTAGTTTGTCAAAATATAGCTCCCCTTATTTTATTTTCATTGTCTGTGCACAATAAATTTATGTATTATCTTAGGTCCATTTGATTTCTTTTAGTTCAGGGTAATATAATTTTGGTATCTTTGTAATATCTTGAATTTTAGCTTATTTTTCAGATTAAAGTACTTTGTCAATTTCTCATTGAATAAAGTGAATGATAATCATTTATAAGATTTATCTTTGTTCTTCCTAGGCACAGAACTGTTATTCCAAATGATAATCATAATTGGATACAAATTTCTACTCACTTTACATTTGCTTAATAAGTTATATTTCTTAAATATACTTTGGGTTTTATTTACAATAATTGTTGGAATATATAATGAAAATTACTTCTTCATATTGCAAGAAGTATTTTGTGGATTAAAATGGGAAGCTAAAGGGGTGAAAGTAAATGGAGATTATTTAAGTCATTTAGATTTTGCAGATGATGTAGGTGATTTTGCAAATAATGCTTCAGAGCTGCAGGAAATGTTGCAGGAGTTATCAGATGAAAGTAGGACTAAAGATAAATGTTAAAAAGACTAAAGTAATGTTTAATGGATTTTCTCAAAATATGAAAATAAAGATTGATTATGATGAGTTAGAAGAAGTTAACAGTTGTAAATACCTTGGTCAGATTATTAATACAGATGGAAACATAATGGATGAAATTAATCATAGAATTAAACTTGGTTGGAGTGCTTTTGGTAAAAGTAACTTGATACTAAAAGAAAATATGTGTTTGAAAAGGAAGGTTTTTAATAAATGTGTTTTACCAGTTCTTACTTATGGATCTGAGACTTGGACGAGCAATACAGACCAGATTACTCAAAGAAGTATGGAGAGATGCATTGCATGTTGGGAGTAACAAGAAGAGATCGAAAACGCAATATATGAGTAAGAGAACAAACAGGTGTTACTAACCTTATTGAAAAAATTAAAAGACTGAAATGGAGTTGGCTGGACATATTGCTAGGAGAGATGATAATAGATGGACAATTGAAATCTTAAACTGAATCCAAAAGATTGTAAAAGATTCAGAAAGAGACCACATGTGAGATGGATGGATGAAATAAGAAAGTGTGCAAGAGTGTTATGGAGAAGAGAAGCTAAAGATCGGAGATGGATTGAACTTGGAGAGACCTTCATCCTGCAGTGGATTGATAATGGTTGATGATGATGATAACTTTTTGTAGCACTGTCTTGTTATTGGTAGATTAATTATTATTAATCTTTTTTTCATTACAGTTATGTTACGTAACATAAGCTTTAGTTACTGATAGATGTCAGATGATAGTGCTTAATAAATCTCTATTCTATGCAGTCTAATCTAATATGCCTAGGCTAATTTCTAGCTTATAGCATTCATCAGTGAGGATCCTTGGAACAGTGCACTTGGATCATTAAGATTTAATGCACCTTCTAGCAGCCATCCATTTACTTCTTTCTTTTACTATCAAGCTAAACATAGATTGGAGTGCTGAGATTAATCATTCCTAATGTCTAAGTTTCTCATTTGGAACCTGGTTTTTAATTCACTGATCACATTATTAGTTTTTCTTACTTCTTATCAATGTTTATTAGTATACAAGTTCTTTATTTTGGACTTTCTGACACTGTGGAATGCTATAGTTATATAAAACAAATGACCTAATTAAATGAAATAGCAAACTATTTGTATTAATTCACAAGTTTAATTATATATATTATTTACCAAACTATACCAAAAATTATTTATAACTAATCTTAAACTTTGTTAGATCTTTTCAAAAAACTGCTTTAATTACTTGATAATTAATAAAGTTGTTTATTTTTCTACGAAAAAAATTAAATTGTTTATTAATTTTAATTTAATGAATTTATTCAGTTTATTTATTGTTTTATCTTGGAATTTTCCCAAGAACAAACATCATTTAATATAAAACAGGCAAAACTCACTATACATATTGCCACACACAAGGTTGTGCATAAAATCACCATCTAGTGCCTACTCATCCAATATCTCCAGACTAGTTTCTGGCTTGTGGCCTTCATCAGTGAGGAACCTTGATTTGAGAGCACTGCATCTAGATCTTAGGATCTAATGCAACCTTCCAGCAATCACCTTTTATCTCCATTTAACTACAAAACTTAAACTGGAAACACCTTAATGTTTTTAATCCAAGCCCATTAGCTTATGTAGTCATATGGATTGAAAACATTAAGGTGTTTTCAATTTAGACTCATAGTTTTGTAGTTAAATGGAGATAAAAGGTGGTTGCTGGAGGGTTGCATTAGATCCTAAGATCTAGATGCAGTGCTCTCAGATCCAAGGCTCCTCACTGATGAAGGCCACAAGCCAGAAACTAGTCTGGGGATATTGGATGAGTAGGCATTTGATGGGGATTTTATACACAAGCCTTCTGGCATCCATTGATTATTCTAGCTTGCTTTGTGTGGCAATACGTATAGTGAGTTTTGCCTGTTTTAACAACAGTTATACACAAGCATAAGAGATGGTGGTTATGTGATGATTATTTAATATAGCATATAAGTTTTTTTTTTATATATAACAAATTTCCACAACTTATTTAAATAAATATGTGCTGGCATTTTGAAAATATATTATTAATTTTAAAAAGAAATTATTTTTTTGAAAAGTACAGTATTAATGGTAGAACAGTTTTTAATGCTGACAAGTTTTTTTGATCTAACAATAAAAGTTAGCTGGATTTGATCTTTTTAGATATTACTCGAATTTTTATGAACTGATTCAGAATAATGGAATTTAATAACCAATGTCATAGTGAAATGTAGGGTAAACACTAATCATGAATCACCCACTTAGTGACTTTTAAATTAATAACTACAGTGATAGAATTGAAGAACTTAATAAAACCATTGGTAAATCCATCACTTGGTTAGAATCTTTGCATGTTCCTTTATGATATTTTGTTAATGGTTAAATTGTGTCTAATTGTGAAAAAAAAATCCACATTAAATAAATTATATATTGTTAAATTACTTTCTAGCACAATGATGATAATAATTATAAATGCATGTAAATATTTGATTTCTCGTTATATACATTTCAGTTTAAAATATGATTGTGTGCCATTTGCAAGTCTTTATTTAAATTCACATTTCTTAAGCATGAGATAACTTTTTGAGAGACTTTGAAAACATTCAAAACTAGAAAAAAATTTACTAGAAAGTTTAATTTACAGATTTATATTAACCCCTTTCACCCCTAAACATTTAAAGCAATGGCTTCATGGATAATAGATTAGTCTGCTTTAGATTTGACTTGGATAAGTTCAGAACAATTTTATTTTCAGATAATAGACACATTTCTAAATAAGTTGAGAATTTTTAAGTATTCGGCAATGACTTTAGTATTGATAATGAGGCATATGTAATTTTAAAAAAGTCACTATTCTTATTATCATTTTGTGCTATAAAAGTCATAAAATGGAAAATTATCAAATTTATATTTCTAATCTTGATTTTTAAATAATACTTACTGTCACATTAGGCAAATTGATCATTATTGCATTAATGATTATGTATAAGATAAATTAATTTTAGCTGGCAGAATATTTTTTTAGTTAAGCTTGTAATTTTTTCACAAAGTAGTACATTTTGTAAGAAGCCCTGATATCTCTGTTTTTAAACAAGGTGATGTGATGTGATGTATTTGGCTTCTCCTTAAACGAAGTCAAGAATATCTCAGCAATTATGCCCACATAAACCTGTTAGCCACTTTATTTTCCATTCCCCACTCTTAAGTCTTCCCATATTCTGCCCCCATCCCATTTCCACAACATAATCTTTGTCAACTCTATGGCCTTTATATCTAAATCCCCTTTTTCTTTTCCCAAACCCAACATCAAAACCAATAACTCACTTTCTGTATAATCACTTTGTTCATATCTATTCTCCCATAACTTCATTATCTGTACCCTTTCTGCTTTCAAGCATTTACATTCAATCAACAGATGCCTAATATTTTCTATACCTTCCTTACACAATTTGCACACTAAATCACCCATAGTTTTCCATTTACATGTATATTCTCTTGTTGCTAAAGATCCTGTTCGAGCCTTAAACAATAAACTACTTTCCTTACTATTATCATAAATTAACTCTCATCTAATATTCTGTTTACTTCTATATATATTTAAACTCTTCCTACCCTCCATACTAGTTCTCCATCTCTCCAACTCCATATTTTTTTATTAATGCTTCTATTCTTTTATCCCATTCCTTACCTAACTCGCATCCAGTATTCCGTTTACTTCTATATATATTTAAACTCTTCCTACCCTCCATACTAGTTCTCCATCTCTCCAACTTCCTATTTTTTATTAATGCTTCTATTCTTTTATCCCATTCCTTACCACTATAATACTCAACAATCCTCCTAACACAATCATCCCACCTTTTATACAAGTATACTGATATAAATTCTTTATCCAAATCTTTTGCATACCGCATTACCTTTCTCACCCATCTTGTTACCTGCCTTTATTCATAACCCAATTAAACACTATTTTGGCTATTCTTTTACTATCCATAAACTGCAACCTATCCAACATTTTCAATTTACTTTTTGCATATCTCATAAAAACTTGACCTTCCCATTTCTCCTTGAATTGCCGCCTTTGCTGTCCACATCTCTGCATCTAATGCATGTCTTCCTACTTCCCTTTGTATTTTCGCTAAATAATCTAAAACCCTTTTACTAACACATAATGCATCATTACCATATGTTAACCCTGCTACTGCAACTCCTGTACAATTCTAACTACATCATATTTATTATATGAAAATACTGTTAGTTTCTTTACCAAACCCTTTCTTTTCTTTGCTTCATTTACCAATTTTTTCTCCCATTCATCCAAGCAATTTTCCTGATTACATAAGATAATTCCCATATCCCTATATCTATCCACCACACTTAACTTTATATCCCCCAATAAAAATTCTACATCTCTTTCCCCAGTATTAACCATCATTATATTTGATTTTTCTTCATCAATTCTTCATCAAATTTAATCCCCATCTCTTTACCCACCCTTGCACATGTCCTCAACATAATTTCCATATCTTCTTTCTACACACAAAAAGATATCGTCCGCAAAAAAAAGACCCGACAAAGTATATACTCCCTTGCCACCTATTAACGGTATCTCTACCCCTCTTCCTAGTCTTTCTATTGCTTTCTCCATTTCATTCAAAAACAACAAAATAGGTGACATAGGGCATCCTTGCTTTAATCTCACCCCATTTTTAACTTTAACCGATTCTATATCCCCTAATTGGTAAGTATAATAATTATTTTCATATAATTTAATAATATTTGCTAAAGCTTCATCCATTCCCAAATTGGCTAACCTTACCCATAATCTATTTCTATTTAGTCTATCATATGCTTTCTCTATATCTATAAAACACATATATAACGATCTACCTGAATTCCTACTCATCTCCATAAGTTGTGTAACTACAAACAAAACTCCTTGCATTTCCCCCACTACATTATTCTCTTCCATCCATTTTACAACTCTTTCAGCTACCATATATGAGAAAACTATATAAAACTGTTGTTACTGCTATCGGTCTATAATTATTTAACTTTCTACGATCCCTTACCCTTTCCTTTAAATAATAATCTTATTCTTGAATTACTCCAACTACCCGGAAAAACTCTTCTGTGCCATCTTATTAAAACATGATAATAACTTTGCTTTTGCTCTATGCCCTAAATTCATTACCATCTCTGCTGCCCATCCATCTAAACCTCTCTTTTTTTTCAATCTCTTCCCTGCCTCATTCAGTTCATTTTTTGTGAACCTAATATTCCCATTACTACCTGCTTTCATGTTTTCTATCACTAATTCCTTCACATAACATTTTTTCTATATCTATTACATATCTATTTAAGATTCTCGCTACCTCTTCTCTAGAGCTTACACCCTATTCCTTCATTATCTATTAATACTATCTCTCTTTCCCCTACATTTCTCCTTTTAATGTAATTCCAAAATTTTTTACTCCCATCTCTTCCACTTTTATTTATTCCTCCAACAATTTACTATTTAACTTCATCCTCTCTTTATAATTATCCATTTTAGCCAACTTCTTCTTTTCTAAATACTTTCCCCATTTAGCATTAATATCGTTTTCACTTTTCTTTATTCTTAATAGCACACTTA
The DNA here is from genome assembly GCA_028023455.1 of Epiperipatus broadwayi. NCBI lineage: Eukaryota > Metazoa > Onychophora > Udeonychophora > Euonychophora > Peripatidae > Epiperipatus > Epiperipatus broadwayi. The sequence continues at coordinate 11,785,443 of JAQFVV010006207.1, forward strand.
TATTCTCTGCATGCTCTTCTTTTCTAAGTACTTTCCCTATTTAGCATTAATATCGTTTTCACTTTTCTTTATTCTTAATAGCACACTTATATTCTCTGCATACTTCTTTCCTCTCTTTTACACTATAGTACTTCAAACTGCAGATGGGTATCAATATCATCGCCATCTAAACCGAGACTGAATCACACAGAGACAAGTATATCAAAGGAAATGACCATCAAACCGAAGACAGCAACGCAGACAAACACCCAGGGACAAGACCATCAAACAAGGAAGATGAACAAGACAAGAACAGAAATTAACCTGAGAAACCAACAAACGGATGACACATCCAGCTCATCTCGATGACTATGTTCTCTGGAGTTGAATTTAGTTGGGGAAGGGGGTGTCATATCTGACCTTGCCATACGATGTGGACTAGTCCAGATTTTTTTCTTATCGGATTGAGCACGCATTGCCACTAACCAATGTGTAAACATGTGAATAACCAATGTAAGAATATGGCCAAAGGGTGAAACATAAGTATAGCCAATTTGTAAACGTGTATAAAATCTTACCATTGGTTAGACTCTGAATCTGATTGCTGCCAGTAAAGGAGGGGATCGGGCACTAAATAATCAGCCTTTATGGAGGCAGAGAGAACGTCTGTCTAACCTAAACGATTACGATCTTAAGAGAGAGAACGTTTATCTGAATGACTGAATATGCTCTCCATTGAAACCTTTTCCAACAATAGTGTTTCGATTATGTTCACACTATCGATATGTCTACACAGTGAGGCAAATACACGATAGGACTAGAAGCTGTTACAACTAAAGCAGATTCAAGGCAAGCGGTCCAGTACAACCGGAAGAATTAAGACTAGAACTCGTGAGGCAAGCTAATATATACAGCTGGAAGTGAGTCCAGTCATTCGGCACAAACAGCTCATTATTGACTAAATTATATGTCAAACTGTATTTATTGATTGTATAATATGCATGTATATTTGTTCTAATAAATTATACATATTAAATTGTGTGTTCATATTTTTTGATATTAGTGTTGGTTGGAGTTTCAACCCTCCATTTCAACCCAACACAGCAATCTGCTATCTTGATAGTGTTACAAACAAACATATTTTGACAATGTTTTTGTAAATTTTTTTTTTTAATTGTTGATTTAACAAATTTTTTTTAAAGATTTAATGTAAATTAAACAAAAGATTTTAAATAAATGTGAGAAATTTACCTGTTCTATTTGATATGTGAATTTGGCAGCATTATTATGGTTTAATGGCGGAACAAATAATAATTTTTTTCATTGAAAAATACACCTCATTGTGAACAAATAATAATTTTTTTCATTGAAAAATACACCTCATTTCACAAATCAGACAACGGAGAAATTCACAAATCAGACAACGGAGAAAATAGGGATTTTATACATAAGATTATATAATTATTTGTAGAACTTCCATTCATTTTACTACAGCCTCTTTTTAGTAATAATTCCATATTTTCTTCTCATTGCTAAAACAGTTTATCTTTTTGAAACATTGTTTTCTACAATTTTTTTTACTTTTTCACAATTATATTTTTTTTATATCATTATTAATTCTATTTTACACAATTCCAGATATATGCAGTTCTTTTTAATAGATCATTTTAAAATATTTTCATTTATTTTTCTTCATACATTGTCTTATTTTAGTTGAACATTTAATAGTGAATTACTATTTTTTTTTTGTATTACCTATGAGTGTTGTTAGGCATTGATTTAAACAAGTTGGAATTATTTTAAAATAATTTGAAAGTTCTAATTTAAATTTAGTGGAGTATTTCTGAAGTTTAGGAATATCAATTATTAATAATATTTTTCTTAATAACTTATCTTTCTAGTTTTGCATTAATATATATCTTGTACCTTACTGCTTTAATTCTTATAAAAACATTACAATGTCGAAATTCATATTTTCTATTAATCAAAGTATAATCCGTTTTTGCTATACTTTCATTTGAATATTTTCACACCATTTTTTTATTTAGCATTTTTCTCAAAGAAGGAATTTATAATATATAGTTGTGTTGTTTTTTTGCAAATTCCATGTGTCTTTTCTCATTTTTATCTCTATAAACAGATTTACCCACAATTCTTTCATCTTTTATTGATTTTTTTAAAATCCTAGCATTAAAATTTCTCATGAAATTTTTTTTTAGTATTTTTCATATTTATAAATAGCGCTTTCTTTACTCGACTTGCTTTTAGACTTTAAATATATATTAATTCTAATAGCATGCTCAGTAGTGTATTTGCATTGATGCATATTTCTGTGGAAATTCCTAATAAACATTCAAATAGTTAGTTAGCTAGAATATCATATGACATTAAAGCAACAGAAATGGTAGGCTGAACTTCAATCCATCAATCATTAGTTCTCAAATATGATATATTACCACTGCACTAATTAATAGTTATTTGCAAATTCAGATTACTAATTTACATACTGCCATATATCTTGTAACTTTAGTTATAATCTCTTGACAAATTAAATTTTATAATTACTTGAATCCTTAAAATATAAGATGAAACAGATTTTAGTGAATATCGAACATTATCTGAATAAGTTTTACAATGCCTGTTACATTTTGAAAATGGAAAAATTGGTTTATAGTCTTTAATGATTTATCTATGTTTTCTGCTAAAAGTATTACCTAAAACCAGAAATATGATTTGATAAAAGTATATTAAATACAAGAAAAGATCTGTGTATCTAAACTTCAGAGAGCAGAAATGCGTGTGTATATATATACATCATATACAACCAATATATAACAATTGATTTTTTTATAGATAAATATGACTTCATATGTATACAATTAACCAGTATTGCTTAGTAGAATTACAATATTATTAAACAATCCAAAACAAAGCAAAACTCTCCATATAGTAGTGCCATCTTGTGCTAACAAGAGCAATCAAGGGATGCCAGAAGGCTTGTGCATAAAATCTCTATCTAGTGCCTACTCATCCAATATCCCCAGACTATTTCTGGCTTGCGGCCTTCATCAGTGAGGAGCCCTGGATCTGAGAGCACTGCACCTAGATCTTAGGATTTAATGCAAGCCTCCAGCACCCACCTTTTAACTCTATTTAACTACAAAACTATGAGAATGAAATTGAAAACACTATTAATATTTTCAATCCAAGCTCAATAGCTTATATAGTCATATGGTCTGAACTCAATTCAGCACCCATAATTTTTTTCTCTTTAACAACCATACCACCACTATCCTATTAGGCAGATTTTCCACTAAACATCCATGACACTATCCATATAGCACAATAATTGTTATTAAACAATCCAAAACAAAGCAAAACTCTCCATAAATAGTAGTGATTTCTATATGAGATAGTGATCATTGTGTTTAGTGGTTTAACACCAATTCCTAATGTATGGTGCTGAATTGATTCAGACCCATATGACTATATAAGCTATTGAGCTTGGATTGAAAATATTAATAGTGTTTTCAATTTCATTCTCATAGTTTTGTAGTTAAATATAGTTAAAAGGTGGGTGCTGGAGGGTTCATTAGATCCTAAGATCTAGGTCAGTCTCTCAGATCGAGGGCTCCTCATGATGAAGGCCATAACGAGAAACTAGTCTGGGATATTGATGAGTAGGCACTAGATAGGATTTTATGCACAAGTTTGTCCATTGTTTTAGCAAAGATGGCACTACTATATGGAGAGTTTTCTTTGTTTTGGTTGTTTAATAACAATTATTTCTACTATGAGATAGTGATCATGTGATGTTTAGTGGTTTAACACCAACCTGCCTAATAGGATAGTGGTGGCTATGGTTGTTAAAGAGCCAAAGACACCAAAATGTATGGGTCTGAACTCAATTCAGACCCATATGACTATATAAGCTATTGAGTTTGGATTGAAAATATTAATAGTGTTTTCAATTTCATTCTCATAGTTTTGTAGTTAAATAGAGTTAACAGGTGGGTGCTGGAGGGTTGCATTAGATCCTAAGATCTAGGTGCAGTGTCAGATCCAGGGCTCCTCACAGATGAAGGCCGCAAGCCAGAAACTAGTCTGGGGATATTGGATGAGTAGGCACTAGATAGGGAATTTATGCACAAGCCTTCTGGCATCCATTGATTATTCTTGTTAGCACAAGATGGCACTACTATATGGAGAGTTTTGCTTTGTTTTGGATTGTTTAACAACAATTATTGTGCTAGTATGAGATAGTGATCATGTGATGTTTAGTGGTTTAACACCAATCCTGCCTAATAGGATAGTGGTGGCTATGGTTGTTAAAGAGCCAAAGACACCAAAATGTATAGGTGCTGAATTGAGTTCAGACCCATATGACTATATAAGCTATTGAGCTTGGATTGAAAATATTAATAGTGTTTTCAATTTCATTCTCATAGTTTTGTAGTTAAATAGAGTTAAAAGGTGGGTGCTGGAGGGTTGCATTAGATCCTAAGATCTAGGTGCAGTGCTCTCAGATCCAGGGCTCCTCACTGATGAAGGCCACAAGCCAGAAACTAGTCTGGGGATATTGGATGAGTAGGCACTAGATAGGGATTTTATGCACAAGCTTTCTGGCATCCATTGATTGCTCTTGTTAGCACAAGATGGCACTACTATATGGAGAGTTTTGCTTTGTTTTGGATTGTTTAACAATTATTGTGCTAGTATGAGATAGTGATCATGTGATGTTTAGTGGTTTAACACCAATTCTGCCTAATAGGATAGTGGTGGCTATGGTTGTTAAAGAGCCAAAGACACCAAAATGTATGGGTGCTGAATTGAGTTCAGACCCATATGACTATATAAGCTATTGAGCTTGGATTGAAAATATTAATAGTGTTTTCAATTTCATTCTCATAGTTTTGTAGTTAAATAGAGTTAAAAGGTGGGTGCTGGAGGGTTGCATTAGATCCTAAGATCTAGGTGCAGTGCTCTCAGATCCAAGGCTCCTCACTGATGAAGGCCGCAAGCCAGAAACTAGTCTGGGGATATTGGATGAGTAGGCACTAGATAGGGATTTTATGCACAAGCCTTCTGGCATCCATTGATTGCTCTTGTTAGCACAAGATGGCACTACTATATGGAGAGTTTTGCTTTGTTTTGGATTGTTTAATAACAATTATTGTGCTAGTATGAGATAGTGATCATGTGATGTTTAGTGGTTTAACACCAATCCTGCCTAATAGGATAGTGGTGGCTATGGTTGTTAAAGAGCCAAAGACACCAAAATGAATGGGTGCTGAATTGAGTTCAGACCCATATGACTATATAAGCTATTGAGCTTGGATTGAAAATATTAATAGTGTTTTCAATTTCATTCTCATAGTTTTGTAGTTAAATAGAGTTAAAAGGTGGGTGCTGGAGGGTTGCATTAGATCCTAAGATCTAGGTGCAGTGCTCTCAGATCCAGGGCTCCTCACTGATGAAGGCCGCAAGCCAGAAACTAGTCTGGGGATATTGGATGAGTAGGCACTAGATAGGGATTTTATGCACAAGCCTTCTGGCATCCATTGATTGCTCTTGTTAGCACAAGATGGCACTACTATATGGAGAGTTTTGCTTTGTTTTGGATTGTTTAATAACAATTATTGTGCTAGTATGAGATAGTGATCATGTGATGTTTAGTAGAATTACAATACTAACAGACAGAAAAATGGACTCATTATTCTTCCACTTTTCTAAGCTTGTAAATCATGAATTATACACTATAACAATAGAAATGAATATAATGCTATTAAGTAGCATTAATTGTATAAATAGGTCACCATGATATTTTTATATAAATTTGAGCATATATTTTCCCAGTATCTATTAGCTTTTTTTAAACTACAAATAATTTCAGTATTTCTGGTTTTATCTACCCCTCCCCCCTCAAAGCTAACAAATTCTTAATTGTCAAATAAGGCTCTTTTTCAATCTAAAATAAAATTAATGTTCTGGATAGTTTATCAAAAATTATGGTCATTACCATAGTTTATCAATCTATCAGTTTATTGCAGTTCTCTTAAGTTTCTAGCTTGTTTTCTTTATTTTCTTATCTAAAATTTTACTTCTTAATTATTTTTATATATATCAAAATATTTTATTTTTTAAAAATTGTCTAATTTCATTAGCCAAACTATTTCTTGATAGCGAGTATTGAAGTACTCTTATTTACAAATTTGATTCATATTATTTAAATACTTATTACAAAAAAAAAAAAAGATCACTTTCATGTAATTTTACTGTGAAACTTCATCAACCATTATCATTCTACTGCAGTTCAATTCATCTTTTCTGATCTCTAACCTCTCTTTTTCACATCATCCCTGCATACTTTATTTCATCCATCTATCTCACATGTGGTCTCTTTCTGGGTCTTTTACAATCTTTTGGAGTACAGCTTAAGATTTCTTATCTAGCAATATGTCCAGCCCAAACCCACTTCAGTCTTTTAATTCTTTCAATGATGTCAGTAAGACCTGTTATTTCTCTTATCCATGTATTGTGTTTTTGATTTCTTCTTGTTACTCCTAACATGCAACTCCATACTTCTTTGAGTGATCTGAAACTCTTCTATTAACTGTCCTAGCCTCAGATCCATAAGTAAGAATTGGTAAAACACATTTATTACAAAACTTCCTTTTCAAACACAGAGGCATATTTCCTTTTAAAATTAAGTTATTTCTACCAAAAGCATTTCAACCAAATTAATTCTATGATTAATTTCAACCATTATTTTCTATCTGTAATATTAAATATCTGACCAAGATATTTGTAGTTTGTTCATTTCTTTTAATTCATCAAAATCATTCTTTATTTTCATCTTTTAAGAAAATCCATTGAACATTACTTTAGTCTTCTTAACATTTACCTTTAGTCTTATTTTCTTAATTTCATCTGATAATTCTTGCAACATTTCCCGAAGCTCTGAAGCATTGCAAAACAATTACATCATCTGCAAATCTAAATGACTTAAAAAAAAAAATCTCTGTTCACTTTTACTTCTTTAGCTTCCCATTTTAATCCACAAAATATTTCTTGCAGCACTGCTGTAAAAAGTTTTGGAGATATGGAGTCACCCTGTCTTACACCTGTCTCAGTGTTAACCTTTCTAGTATCATTATGTAATATAATTGTTGTTGTTGCATTTTTACAAATATTCTTCAGAATATAACAATATCCCAAGGGTCTATACTTGGAAGATACAATGTTTTAATCACTGAAAAAATGCTTATAGAATTAAACACCTTTTCATAATCTACAAGTCCAAAGCATAATGGCAACTCATATTCATTGGTTCTTTCTATAACTTTTCTCTATACTTTAATATGATCTACTGTGCTAAAGCCACTTTTAAATCCGGCTTGTTCTTTTGTTGGTTGAAATCCAATGTATTCTGTAGACGAATTGTAATTATCTTGGTAAAATTTTGTGTAAAACTGATAGGTCTGTAATTTCTCAAAACTTAATATATAAAATATTTAATAATTATTGTTTTTTTTAAAAAATTTATAAAAAGAATATATTTTTATTCATTTATAGCATTATATGGGACTAGAAGAAGCTGTGTTTAGAAATATTGGTGCATGCAAAGAATTAGCTGAAACTGTTAGAACTGCATATGGACCTAATGGTAAGTATTTAAATGAATTTTCAAAGGTCAAACAGTGTGATTTTTTTATATAAAATTATGGAATATTTATTTATTGCATGTCTATTTTTATTAGTCAGCATTAACATAATGTTTAGAATAACTTGCTGATGAGATGCATAATCCAATTTCTAAATAAATTTTAAAAAATATTTACTTTTTAAAATGGAATTTTTGGATTACAGTAAACATATATAGCATAAATCTAGCTGTTCATTTTCAAGCATATTTTTAGACCTTTAATTATACCTCCAAAACAAGAAAACTTGTAAAACATATTAAGTGAGCAGAATTATTACTAGATAAACAAGATCTCACTATTTGAAAGGAGCATAAAGATAATAAATAACATAACTTTATACCATAACAGAGTGCAAATGAATGATACAAACTCTAATCCCAAAGATGACTGTTACCATCTGAATCTAAATAAATATATATAACTAATATTTCTGTAGTGTAATTTTCACCCACCACTCTCACGCAACATAGGGATTGGTTTCTATTCGCTTTTAATACCTTGCGCAGAAATATTCATTAGTGACTAATCTCTAGTCTAATGATTGACTAAAAAAAAATTATTAAAAATATATGACATTTATTTTTGTTTTAAGCGTTTTGACACAAATAGAATATGAAAAATTTTCTTTCCCTTAATTTGAGAAGATTGATTTTCATATTCTTAAGCTCAATTTGATGGAAAATAAGTAATTTATAAAATGTAAAATTACTATTTTTCTTTTTCAAACAGCACATTCTTATCATATAAGAACTGTAGTAAACTTCTCTCAGATCAATATTCAAAAAGTCTCATTTTTTACTTACACTTGTTTCATTCTTATAGATGGGTTCCATTATATATTTATAATTTTCAAATTAACTTTATAATTTCATCAAATAATTCCTTAATAATTCATTTGCTATTTTAAAACTGCTTAATTTATTTAATAATTTTCTATTCATTTCTTTAGCAATTTTAATAAATTATTTCAAGAAAACCACCATTTTTTTATTAGGATATCACAATACTAATCTTGATATTTTTATCATTATTCTTTTATGTATATAAAATGTCTAATTTCTATTTCATTTTGCAACTAAACTCATCTTCGCTTAAGCTTTTTCAATGATTATAATCTTCTCATTAAAAAGAATTAATTGCAAAACTGCATTGGCTTTCTATAAACTAATAAAAAAATAGTCTTAACATTGATGATATATATATATATAGGTGTTTGTCTCCTCTATCAAGTAGACAATAATCTGCATTTTCTTAAATAGGTTCATATATTGTAGGATGCTGCTGTTCCTTTCCAGCAGCTCAAAAATATTTTGGAAGAAATAAGGAATAAATGTAAACAACAGGCCACTGAAAAGTGTTTTTTATTTATTTGTTCACTACTGTGATTTCCATTCTGGGATATGCTTGTCAGGAATAGGAGCCAGGACATTAGGAAATAATTAAAATAAAAAATGTAATGACAGAAAAAAAGGACAGTGATAATAATGTAAAATAGTTTTTTGTCTATGTGTAATCTGTGATGTATTTACTTGAATTCATTTTATCTTTTGAGTTTCAAATGTCACTATATATAACTGTCTGTTAATCTTCTTATTCCATTCCATTATTGGACATTTTATTTACAGTTATAGTATACAAATTTGAAATAATAACAAGCCTATATTAGTTACAAACATTTTGCTGATTGAAGGATATAATTAATAGAAATGGGCTGACAAGGGGGATAATTAAATGAAAATTCAGGATCTTAACTATTTTTTTAATAGTAAGTTTAAAATATAGTAGTCATCATCATCATCATCAACAATTATCAGTCCATTGCAATATGAAGATCTCTTCAAGTTCAGTCCATCTTCTCCGATCTTTAGCTTCTCCACATCACTTTTGCACACTTTCTTATTTCATTCATCCATCTCACATGGTCTCTTTTTGGGTCTCTTTTTGGGTCTTTTACAATATCATGGAATCCAGTTTAAGATTTCAATTGTCCATCTATTATCATCTCTTCTAGCAATATGTCCAGCCCAACTCCACTTCAGTCTTTTAAATTTTTTCAATGAGGTCAGTAACACCTGTTTGTTCTCTTACCCATATATTGCGTTTGCAGTCTCTTCTTGTTACCCCTAACATGCATCTGAAGTCTTTATATTGCTCTTCTATTAAGTATCCAAGTCACAGATCCATAAGGAAGAGCTGGTAAACACATTTATTAAAAACCTTTCTTTTCAAATAAATAGGCATATTTGCTTTTAGTATAAAGTTATTTCTACCAAAAGCACTCCAACCAAGGTATTTGTAGCTGTTAACTTCTTCTAACTCATCATAATCATCAATCTTTATTTTCATATTTTGAGAAAATCCATTGAACATTACTTTAGTCTTTTTAACATTTATCTTTAGTTCGACCTTCTTACTTTAATCTGATAACTCCTGCAACCTTTCCTGCAGCTCTAAAGCATTATTAGCAAAAAAATCTACATCATCTGCAAAATCTAAATGACATAAATAATATCCATTTACTTTCATTCCTTTAGCTTCCCAATTTAATCCCCAAAATACTTCTTGCAGCACTGCTGTAAAAAGTTTTGGAGATATGGAGTCACCCTGTCTTATACCCTTCTCAATGTTGATTTTCCTAGCATCATTATGTAATCTAATTGTTGCTGTTGCATTTTTATAAATATTTTTCAAAATATGACCAATATCCTGGATCAATACCTTGAGAATCGAATGCTTTAATCACTATAGAAATGTTTATAGAATCCATGCCTTTTCATAATCTACAAATCCAAAGCATAATGGCTACTCATATTCAATTGTCTTTTTTATAACTTCTCTCAATACCTGGATATGATCTACTGTACTAAAACCACTTAAATCCTGCTTGTTCTCTTGGTTGATAGAAATCCAGTGTTCTCTGTAAATGAGTTCTAATTATCTTGGTAAAAATTTTGTATGAAACTGATAAAAGGCTGATAGATCTGTAATTTCTAATATCTTCTTTATAACCTTTTTTAAATATTAATATTAATACTGCATTCTTCCAATCATCTGGTACATCTTTATCATTTAGACATTTGATATATAACTTTGCTAAAAAAATTTCTATTTCTTCACCTGCTTCTTTTAATATATCAATTATAATTCCATCATTACCTGGAGCTTTTCCTTTCTTCATAAATTTAATTGCATGTCTCAAGTGCGTCCAAATAAAGGTACAGCAGAATTGGATTATATTTTGACTAACAGAAAATACAAATTTAAGATTGTAAAGTTCTTAATAAATTTAGCACAGGAAGTGATCATCGGTTAGTAAGATGTAAGATACGTGTTAATGCAAATCTAGAGAGACAAAAATTATTAAGAAAAACAATATTTACAAATCGGTTTCAAGTATTAGTAGATTTTGAACATGATTCAGATTTGAATGAAATTAATAAGAAAATAACTGATACACTTTTAAAATCTGCAACAAAGATAGCTGGTAGAAAGAAGCAGCAATTGACCAATAAAATTTCTACTGAGACTAGAGAATTTATGAAGAAAAAAAGGAATATGAAAATATACAAAAATGATGCATTAAAAAGGATTGAATACCTCGAATTTTGTAAAATGGTGCGGAAAAGAGTTGAAAATGATATAAGAAAATATAACTGTGGGCTAGCAAGGAAAGCTGTAGAAGAGAATAAAAGTCTCAAGAGTGTAAAACAACATTTTGATATTGGTAGGAAATTTATATCTGCAATAAGAAAAAAAGATGGAATTATTACTAAAAAGAGAGATGACATCATAAAATGGGTAGAAGACTTCTATCAAGAATTATATAGTAATAAAGAACAAGTACCTCCTATATCTATTATATCTTCCAAATTGCCCAGAATTTTAAATGAAGAAGTGAGACATGCAATTAAATTCAATTTATGAAAATATAGTATGAATAAATATATTTAGGTTGTCAAAATAAATGGAACAGGTCTGTACAAATCTTTTAATACCCCCATTCCTTAGGAATATTAGTGGTAGTTTATAAACCCACATACATAAAAATGAAATTTAAAAATTAAATAGTTGTTAATTTGGAGAAACATGATGTCTGCCTTTTTTTTTTTTGTAACTTAATATAAAAGAAAAAAGAAACACCATTATTTGATAAGTTTTTTCTATATGTGAATAATATCCAGTCAGCTATAAATTAATGATCTTTGACCAAAATTTTAAATTGTGATTTTTTTTTTTAATAATGGAAAATCAGTGGTTGTCAAAATAAAAACTAATCGTATAATTATTAGTTGTAAAGGCATTCAATTAACAGTTGGGTGCAGCATTTCCATTCTTTTGATCAAACTAAGTTTTTTTTTTCTTTGTTACTATTAAACCTCACAGGATGTTAACATAGAAACAAACAAAATTATTTAAGGGTAATTATTTTATTGATTTGAATATTAGGAATGTGAAGAAATTAAAAATTTTATTAAATGAATGAGCTAGAATTTATTTAACAAAAATGCTATTGTTTTTTGTTTTTTTTTAAAAAAAAACTGCATTAAGAAAAATGTAAAGAACTTAAATGTAATGGAAAATAAATTTATTTAATCGACATTAATTAGATGCAGATTTAATGATGATAGATATAACAGCTATGTAAATATATGAAATAGTGAATAAGTTTCTAATAGACTAATATGTGAATGTATAAATTGATACAGTAACGTAAATTTTGAGTTAAGTAATTTATTAATATAATGTAAAAACAGTAATAATAATTTATAATAGTGTACTTTTTTTAAAAAGTGAATTATAAAACAAATGGAAAGGAAATTGTAATTAGGTATAATATTTTAAAATCGGGACATAGATTTATATTTAAATAAGCAAAATTTGCATTCAGTAAGAGTTTATACAATGTAATGAGTTTTGTGAAGAGTAAATACATTTCACCAAAACAAAGTTTTTTCAAGGAAAAAAAATATATATATATGAAAATTTTTAATTAGAAGATAATTTATTAATGTCAAGTAATGAGACTAGAATAGTCATAGCAAGTAAGGAAAGGCTTATCTATGTTATGTATGTAATATGACTATGGTATTGATTTTAATGTGGATGTTACATGGGGATTTCAGGCTTCGTTAGCTAGCTGGTTTGATCACCAGTTAGCTATATGATTACCTCAAGACTGGAAAATAGCAATTTTATAATATTTATATTAGTATATGATTAACTAATTAAATTTGAAATGATTGGAGCTCAGTAATAATTCTTAGATATTTAATAAAATTTTAATGAATATAGTAAAATTCAGTATATGTTTAAGATATCAATGGAGTTTTAATTAATCTTGTTTTTTTTTTAATGATTGGGTTATTATATTTATTGCAAATTAACATAATTTTTATTTATGATTAATGGGTTTTTTTTTTTCAATGAGAATGATGTTATTTAATTTTATATATATATCTGTATAATGCAGCTGCAAAACAAAGCAAATTCCTAATATCCACTTCATATGTTCTTGTTGTTGCAGCTATCATTACTATATGATTATTCATGTAATAAACAATCATGAATGGGCTGCTTATCAACGTGCATCAACCAGCATGAATAAACTTATTGGATTTTTTACTTACGAATTTAAGAATATCAGTTAAGTTTTCTTGAAGACAATATGCTTGTGAGTGCAATTTTTTAAAGTAGATATTTACAATCATGACAGAAAAAATTAAATTATGGCTCTTATTTCCAGGTGGTTGTAATGTCACCAGCCAACATAATGGTTGGCTGCCAAAGGCAGAAGATATTAAGAATCTTCTGTTTACTGATCTCAGGTTTGACATTTAATGGCTACCTTTTATTTAGGGAATTACAATTGTAGATCACTATATTGGACTTTGCGAAGTTAGAAGAAAAGATGAAGAATCAATTGATTATAAAAATGAACTTACTTTATTACAAAGGCACAAATATTGGAAGCGTAAGTGAAATGTGATTCATTATAAATAAAAAGTAGAATAATAATATATCAGATAGAGTGGCAAGAAATAGTTATTCTAATTAATGGAAAACACCATATGTAGACAATTCAGGTTTATACCCAACAAGTTCTAATTATGATAAAGAAGTAGAAAATATTTGGTTATATGAGATGATTTTGATCATATCAAAAATGTTTTAAAATTGTCATGGAATATTTTTGAAAGTTGAAAATATTATAGGTAACAGACTTGTGGTGTTTATAGGAAAAAAATATTTATGGATTCTTTGAGAAAATTGTTAAACAAAAATGTGTATGTAGGCATATCCAAATGAAGATACAGTAGATTATACTTTGACTAATTGAAAATATGTAACTCAAGATTATAATCTCCTTAATAGATTCAACATGGGAAGTGATTATCGATTAGCAGATGTAAGATATGTGTTATTGCAAACTAGAAAAATGAAAATTATTATGAAAACAGAATCAGCAGTTGATATACTTTCAGAAACACTCCAATGAATTTAAATTAGAACTGTAAAAAAGACAGCTGTTACAAAAAAAAAAAAACAGCAATTTATCAGTAAATTTTCTATTGAGACAAAATGTATGAAGAAAAGAAGGAATATGAAAAATTTTAAAAATGATCCATTAAGAAGAATTGATTGTTTAGGGTTTTGAAAAGTGATATGAAAATGAGTTAATAATAATATAAAAATATATATTTATGAATTGGCAAGACAAGCTATAGAATAAAAGTCTCTAAAGAATAAAACATCTTCATATTGGAAGGCAAGTTATTTCTGCAATAAGAAGATGGAACTCTTACTAAAAACAAAGATGACGTCATGAAATGTAAGAGACTTCTTTAACGAATTATATAGTAATAAAGAATAAGAAAACATAATATTTTCTACATTTATTACATCTAAATTGCCCAGTATTTTAAATGATGAAGTGAGATGTGCAAGTAAATCTATTAAGAAGGAAAAAGTTCTAGAAAATGATGGAATTATAATCGATATTTTAAAAGAAGCAGGTGAAGAAATAGAAAAATTGTTGGCAAAGTTATGTAATCAATGTTTAAATAATAATGACATTTTGCATGATTGGTAGAATGCAATTATAGTATTGATATTTAAGAAAGTTGATAAAGAAAATATTAAAAATTACCGAACTATCAGTTTTATATAAAATCTTTATCAAAATAATTACAGTTCATCTTCAACAAGCTTTGAATTTTAACCAACCAAAAAAACAAACTGGATTTAAAAATGCTCTTAGTACAGTGGATCACTTCTTAATATTAAAATTATAGAAAGGACTGAATATGAGTTGAAAATATATTTGCTTTTATAAGTATCAAAGCATTGGATTGTCAACTTATAGACTCGGGATATTGTCATTTTCTGAAGATTTATCAAAATGCAACAGCAGTGATTAGATTATATGGGGATACTAAGAAGAGAGATGTATGACAAAGTGATTTCATTTTTCCAAAGCTTTTTACAGCATTTTACAAGAAGTATTTTATGAATTAAAATGAAAACTGAGTAAAGATGAAAGATTATTTAAAGTCATCTAGATTTTATGTTTTTTTGCAAATAATGCTTCAAAGTTTCAGGATGAAAATAAGAAAGTAGGACTAAAGATAAATGCTTAAAAGACTCATGATCAATGAATTTTCTCACAAGAAAATAAAGATTGATAATCATGAGTTAGCAATTACCAATTAGAAATATTTTGGTCAAATTATTAATAATGAATGGAGAATTAAAATTTGATGGAATGCTTTTGGTAGATATAACTTAATATATAAAAAAAGTATATATGTCTGTGTTTAAAAAGAAAGATTTTTAATGTATGGATGAAAAACTGGGACACTGAACAGAAAAGCCATCTAGAAAGTTCAGACCACTTAATAAAGTATGGAGAGATGTATGTTAGGAGTAACAAGAAGAAATTGAAAACAAATTAATCAGTAGGAAAATGGATATCACTGACATCATTGAATTCTAATACAAAAATTAAATAATTCAAAAGAATTTAGTTTATTTTTTAAAAAAAAAAAAACAAAAAAACAATTTAAATGATTACTATATATAACAGAAGAATTAAGAAACAAATGGAATTGGGGCTTTACTTATTGCTAGAAGAGATTATAATAGATCAACATTTGTAAATTGGATTCCAAGAGATTGTAAAAGACCTAAAGAGATGCCATATATGAGATAGATCAACTAAGAAAGTTTGCTGAAGTATTGTGCAAAAGATGAGCTAGTGATAGGAAAAACTGGGTCAAACATGGAGAGACTTTAATCTTGCAGTAGATAGATAATGTTTGAAAATGTTATGATGACATATACATAATGTGAAATGACATGGATAATATAATGTTAAGTTTTATTGAAATAAGATAATCTATCTGACTTATGATTTAATTTTACTCTAATGTTCACACATAGTTTTCCTATATTTATGCTTTATGTATATTTATCTAATTTTAGTGAGAAATAGCAAGTAGATGTAATATTAATTTATATATGTCATTATCTACAATTCAAATTATGATGTCACTTTATTGTAGGTTCCTTATTATTTCTATTAAGTTGTTAATAAGCAGACGAAGAGTCACTATTGGACAATGTCACACTATATAAAAATAAATATTTTCTTTATTATTGAACCAGTTTTTGCCCTATATTAGGGCCCTTTCAAAATACACTTTTCTAATACAGTCACATGATTCTTATATCAATACTCCCTCTAACATTCATTTTACATAATCATTTTATAATTAACGTACAACTGTGTGTTAGTTTACATATATGTAAAATTCTATGTTATGTGTTAATATATCCACACATACACAATAAGAATAAATAATGTTTCTATATTTACAAAGGCTAATAAACAATTACCGTATCTACAAAATTATAATTTTATAATACTGAGCACTTTCAAAGGTCAGAGCCTTCATTTTCAAAGAAGTAGCTGGAATCCAAAGATGTAAATTAAGGTCAATTAAATTTTCGTTGACCTAAGCTTGCTAGAGATGGCGTAAAATGTCTCTTTTTTATTCATAGCATGGACATCAGAGATATAAAATATACCTCTTTGATCTTCATTCGCAACTCACTGCACACCATGTGAGAGTTATCCGGCATGCATTGGTGCCCTGTAGTAGCTGTGTGCTGCGCAAAAATAGAAGGGTGTAATTGATTAGCCAGAGCCTTGTATGCGTATTTATGTTGTGCGAGTCTTGTGTGGATGGATGCCCAGTCTCACCATAATATGACACCAAGCAATTATTGTAACTGCATGCGATCTTGTAAACGACTTGGGCATGCATTGGGAGTATGTGGTCTTTAGTTTTGTTGATGCTTCTGTTGAAGTTGGAGGGAGAGCGGTAACACATGCTAAAATCGTCTCTAAAGATTATATATAAATCTTTGTGTATATTTTTGATATATGGCAACAGAATTCGAGGTTTATTCTGTTTGTTATCTCGAGTGGGGTTGTTTTTAAAATTTCTGATGATATTATCAATTGATCTTCTGCTATATTTTGTGTTGATTAATTCATTTCTGAACATCTCAATTCTTCTATCAGCTTCAAAGCTGCACATATTTGCATTTCTGTGTAAGAAAGTTTTCAGGCCAGCCATTTTATATGTGTATGGAGTGTTTGATAAATGGTGTATATGTCCCCTGACGTTAATCGGTTTGATGGTCATTTTTTATACCAGAAGCGATGAGCTTCTATTCCCACTTGTAGATCCAGATATTTAGTGCTTTTTGAAGCTTCATTTTGAGCTGTGTTTATATGTAGACCTGATGCTGCTGTGAGATCTGTCTTAAATTTCTTCTATTATTTCCTTGAGGTGCAGCTATAAAAATATCCACATATCTAGTATATAGCACTAAACCACAGCCCACAAGTCTCGGGATGATGATTTGCTCGTATGTGTTCAGAACAAAGCTGGCAACGATTCCACTTATTGGGAGACCTATTGGCCATCCATTGCACATATAATACCACTCTTGGTTGAAAACAGCATACATGTTTGTATTCATCATTTTATATAATCATATAACCTATTTACATATACATACTCCCCTATATGTATATATATATGCAATATTTTAGACAATAAATAAAACCACATTAACTAGAATTAAATAATTATATACCATAAATTATATATCATTTTTCATATATTTCTAATAACTATAACTACAAATAAAACCTTATTTATCCATAATTAACTAATTATTTACATATATATATTTTTCATATGATGGCATTAAATAAAAACAATTATGTTGTCTTCATAAAATACTTTCTATTATTGAATATAAAATATAATCAATATTATAGACAACTCTATTTTAAATAATAAATAATAAATTTATATACATCAAATCGATTTTTGTTCAAAATAAATCTTTTCAAGATGTTATAATAATTAAAACAGTCACGTGATTTATATATTAACTTAACATACATCTATTCAAATTTAACTTTAAAAAATGTTTAAATTTTCTAAGCTTTATTTAATGACCACTTCAAACGATGCTATATTATGGGCCTCTACATTTCCAAATACCACAGGATATCCATTTCTTTTCATATTTCAATTGAAGCTAATTCTTCCTGAATTCAAATACTAGTGAATTATATAAAAACATCCACTTTTCTTTAGTAGTCCCAATTCTGAAGCCCATTTAATCATGTTCTAATTTAATATAATTATTTATAATTTTCTATATAAATATTTCATATGATGGCATGGTGTCAGACAATATTCCATGGCAGAAGACATTCAGGATATTATAAGAATGGATAATCTTATTATGAATTGACAAAGAATAAGAGTATGAATTGACAACGAATAAGAGATTATGAGCTAGACCAAAATTAAGGTACAGTGGTATAAGAAATATATTTCCATTTGTCCAACTATTCTCAGCAGGAGCAATTTTTGCTCATATTGTCAACCTTGATTAAATATTGACCGATTCATTCTGTGTGAATTTATTCATGAAATATTGACTACTAACTGTTAATGTTTACTCACTTGTATTTAAATTGTCATGTAGCTGTCAAAAATTATTATGAAGTAGTACAGTTAAAATGAATATAGAAAGACTACCAAGAAGGTATTCTTATGAAAAAATATTTTCTTTTGATGGAATTTTATTTAGCATATCTAATATTGTTTTCCGTTAAACTCTTACCTTTCTTTCTCTCTCTACGTAATACGTCTGTAACATTTTCATTATTCTTGATTACACTTTCATTTTTTTTTATGCAGTACAAAAATATAAAACATTTAATAATTGAAATTGGCTGCAGAAAGGAGTTTGCTATTAACTGAAAGGAGACCCTTTGATTCCTCTTGGAGGCCTTAAAGGAACCGAGCAGGGCAAATTTCTCATGTCCACTCCATACATTCTTGTCATTGCAGCTGTTATTACTATGTGATTATTCATATAGTATACGAACATGGATGGGCTGCTCACCAACACGCATTAGCCAGCATGGTGAGTTTATTGGCTTTTTACCTCTGAGTTTAAGATCGAGAAACACCATGGTCTTTCTTCTTAGTGCTTGATAAGGCAGAATGAATGTTTGTGTAAATGATAAATATTTTTCCAATACATATATACAATTATGACAGACAAAAATAAAGCATGGCCCTTATTCCCAGGAGGCTGTAAAGTCACCAACCAAGGCAGCGGTTGGTGGCCGAAGGCGGAGGGTGCTAAGAATCCCCTGATTGTGGACCCAGGCTGCCATTTGATGACGACTTTTTATTTAGGTACTTGCAACTGCAGATCACTTTCAAGTGAAGGAAGATTGCAAGAATTAGAAGAAGAATTGTCTTATATTAAATGGGACATTATTGGACTTTGTGAAGTTAGAAGAAAAGGTGAAGAAACAATTGATTTAAAAAGTGGACATATACTCTATTATAAAGGCACACATATTGGAAATACAAGTGGAGTAGGATTCATTATAAATAAAAAGTGGAAGAACAATATTGTGGAGATTGATGGTGTATCGGACAGAGTTGCAAGATTATTTATACAACTTAATAGCAGATACCAAATGCAGATAATTCAGGTTTATGCCCCAACAAGCGCACAATCCACGCAATTTAATATATATAAATTCATGAATATTTTATCATGAATTTATTTAGAGAATCGATCCAATTTAAACTAAACTAATTAATTTTACTACGTATTTGAAACAAGTTATTCCTTATGGAAATTAGCGTGGATTGAACGTATAAAGCCCCATTGCATCGGAAATTTAAGGTTAGTATTAGGGTAAATAACATGAAGCTAGGATCGAACTCAGATCCGACTGCTTCATTTCTTTTCACTTCAAAAAAAAACAATGAAAAAAAATGACTTTAGTGATGAAGTAGTAGAAGATTTTTATATGGATGTACAAAAGGCTTTTGATCAGAGTAAACAACATTTTAAAATTGTTATGGGAGACTTTAATGGTAGAATTGGTAGACAAATAAAAGATGAAATTGCTGTAGGTAATTTTGGTTATGGTAATAGAAATGAGAGAGGACATAGACTTGTGGAGTTTGCAGAAAAAGAAAAACTTTATATTATGAATTCATTTTTTGAGAAAAATGTTAAAAGGAAATGGACATGGAAGCATCCAAATGAAGGTACAGCAGAATTGGATTATATTTTGACTAACAGGAAATACATATTTCAAGATTGTAATGTTCTTAATAAATTTAACACAGGAAGTGATCATCGATTAGTAAGGTGTAAGTTACGTGTTAATGTAAAACTAGAGAGACAAAAATTATTGAGAAAAACAATATTTACAATTGATATTCCTAATCTTCAGAAACATTCTAATGAATTTAAATTAGAACTTACAAATAGGTTTCAAGTGTTAGGAGATTTTGAACATGATTCAGATTTGAATGAAATTAATATGAAAATAACTGATACACTTTTAAAAACTGCAACAAAGATAGCTGGTAGAAAAAAGCAGCAATTGACTAATAAAATTTCTACTGAGACTAGAGAATTTATGAAGAAAAGAAGGAATATGAAGATATACAAAAATGATGTATTAAAAAGAATTGAATATCTCGAATTTTGTAAAATGGTACGGAAAAAAGTTGAAAATGATATAAGAAAGTATAACTGTGAAATAGCAAGGAAAGCTGTAGAAGAAAATAAAAGTCTCAAGAATGTTAAACAACATTTTGGTATTGGTAGGAAATTTATATCTGCAATAAGAAAAGAAGATGGAATTATTACTAAAAAGAGAGATGACATCATGAAATTGGTAGAAGATTTTTATCAAGAATTATATAGTAATAAAGAACAAGTACCTCCTATATCTATTACATCTTCCGAATTGCCCAGAATTTTAAATGAAGAAGTGAGACATGCAATTAAATGTATGAAGAAAGGAAAGGCTCCAGGAAATGATGGAATTATAATTGATATATTAAAAGAAGGAGGTGAAGAAATAGAAACAATTTTAGCAAAGTTATATACCAAATGTCTAAATGATAAAGATGTACCGGAAGATTGGAAGAATGCAGTAATAATATTAATATTTAAAAAAGGTGATAAGGAAGATATTAGAAATTACAGACCTATCAGCCTTTTATCAGTTTTATATAAAATTTTTACCAAGATAATTACAACTCGTCTACAGAGAACTTTGGATTTCCACCAACCAAGAGAACAAGCTGGATTTAAAAGTGGTTTTAGTACAATAGATCATATCCAGGTATTGAGAGAAGTCATAGAAAGGACAAATGAATATGAGTTGTCATTATGTTTTGGATTTGTAGATTATGAAAAGGCATTCGATTCTATACACATTTCTTCAGTGATTAAAGCATTGGATCATCAAGGTATAGATCCAGGATATTGTCATATTTTAAAGAATATTTATAAAAATGCAACAGCAACAATTAGATTACATAATGATACTGGAAAAATCAACATTGAGAAAGGTGTAAGGCAAGGTGGCTCCATATCTCCAAAACTTTTTACAGCAGTGCTGCAAGAAGTATTTTGTGGATTAAAATGGGAAACTAAAGGAATGAAAGTAAATGGAGAGTATTTAAGTCATTTAGATTTTGCAGATGATGTAGTTGTTTTTGCAAATAATGCTTCAGAGCTGCAGGAAATGTTGCAGGAGTTAGCAGATGAAAGTAGAAAAGTAGGACTAAAGATAAATGTTAAAAAGACTAAAGTAATGTTTAATCGATATGCTCAAAATATGAAAATAAAGATTGATTATGAAGAATTAGAAGAAGTTAACAGTTACAAATACCTAGATCAGATTGTTAATACAGATGGAAACATAATGGAGGAAATTAATCATAGAATTAAACTTGGTTGGAGTGCTTTTGGTAGAAATAACTTGATACTAAAAGGAAATATGCCTATGTGTTTGAAAAGAATGGTTTTTAACAAATGTGTTTTACCAGTTCTTACTTATGGATCTGAGACTTGGACACTTAATAGAAGAGCAATACAGAGACTTCAGACCACTCAAAGGAGTATGGAGAGATGTATGTTGGGAGTAACAAGAAGAGATCGAAAACGCAATGTATGGATAAGACAACAAACAGGTGTTACTGATCTTATTGAAAAAATTTAAAGATTGAAATGGAGTTGGGCTGGACATATTGCTAGAAGAAATGATAATAGATGGACAATTGAAATTTTAAACTGGATTCCAAGAGATTGTAAAAGACCCAGAAAGAGACCACATGTGAGATGGATGGATGAAATAAGAAAATGTGCAGGGGTGTTGTGGAAAAGAGAAGCTAAAGATCGGAGAAGATGGATTAAACTTGGAGAGACCTTCATCCTGCAGTGGATTGATAATGGTTGATGATGATGATGATGAATTGAAATTAATATGAATTTATAATATATATCACAAATAGAAGTGATGTCTTTTTAAAATTTACTTCACTTGGTAAATTTTTTGATAATTTTTTTTTAAAAAAGAAATTTGAATCTAATAACAAGAATCTAAATATGATGTAGATTGAATATTCTGTTTTTAAAACAATTTTAGGTCAATAAACTTTACTGAAATGAGAATATTTTTTCATAATATTTCTAGTGTGCATAAAGTTTCTTCTGTAAGTGCCACTTATTACAATTTCATTAACTTTATTAAATCAGTAGTCTTTATAATGACTATCAGTTTTTAATTTATAAATATTATATAGGACAAAGTTGAAATGGCTTTTAATTTGTTCATTACAATTCAAATTCATTTCCAAAAAAGAAAAGTAAAATGGAAAGTATTTCTCATCAGGTCTGCTAACTTCGAGCTATTGAAAATTTTAGGTTTTTTTTTTTTATCATCTAGCTAAAAATAGCTTGATAATTAGGTGATTTAATAAATGTTTTATTGTGCATTGCATTGTTAATTTAAATAATTTGGTTTTTATTAATAACAACAAATTAGTCAATTAAATTGCATTCTTTTAATAAATTAAAAAAAAATAGGTTCATCATTTTATCATTATTATCTCTGATAGTAGCATTAAAAACGATTTTCTTAAAAAATAATAATAATTTTATAGTTATATAGATTTTTGTTTATTAACTTGTCATTTTTTAAGAAATGGTTCAATATGAATGCTGATTTTTTTCTATTTTATGTAAAAGTAATCTGTTAAACCTTATTTATGTAAGAATTTATTTTGACAGATATGTATTGTTATAACTACATAGAGGAAGAAAAAAGCTTTTGATAATTTTAAATGTTTTCATTGTTATTACATTTTTAATAATATGAAATTGGACATCCTTTAAAATGGAATTAAATGTTTTGATATGTATTTTTTTTTTAATTGTAATATTTTTTTTTTAGGAATGAATAAAATGGTTATTAATCATTTAGAAAAATTGTCTGTTACAAATGATGCAGCGACTATTATTAAAGAATTAGAAGTAAGTTAAAATGTCAATGGGTAGGTTATCCCCCCTCCCCTCATTTATTTATTTTTTAATTTAAAATAATTCATTGATATTTAATCCACTTCTTTTTTCATATTTGATTTGAGCTGTTCAAACATATAAAATTAATTTTTTAAATTATTTATTTATTAGAATTTATAATTAGTAAATCATCTTTTGATATTAATATTACATGTGATTTTTATTTCAAATGCCGCTAGTTGTTTTGCTGACATCCACTCTGCCGGGACAACTATTCAAATGCCTTTAATCAATTAATACATTACTTATTTGATTGTCATTTTTGTGGCTAGATTACAAGTATTTTAACAGTAACTTTTGAATGTTTGGCAGTAATTTTTATTGTTTACTAACTTCTTAACACAATTCAAAATGATCAAAATCTTAAAAAAAAAAATCTGCAAAAGCTAAAGTGTATTTTATTCAATGTTTAGCATTAATTTGTAGAAAATCGTTTTTATTTTTTTCATATAATTTTTTTTTTTTTTTTTAAAAATAAATAAATTAATATATATATATAAACAAATATATATAAACACTTTTAATTGATAAGCTTTTCCATATATTAGGAACATATAACCTTGCTCTCTAATATGCCTTAGTTTTAGATGAAACTTTTGCTTGTTACATTTTCATTTACCATTGTCAAATTCCCTCCACTCACAACTTTGATGCCACCCATTTCAGATAAATACACTAATGATTATTACTAATCATTTTTGAAACTAGACATTATCTCTAACACAGTTATAAACTTTAAACCTCAGTTAAAGATTAATGTATCTGATTTGTAAAATTTACACACACGGAGTTATTCACCTTTCTCTGTCCCGTATGTAATATCTTTATAGATATAATAAACACCTCCACACTTCCCCAATTCTTTTCAAATTCATATAAATAAAGATATAATAAAAGACAAATGACCCCCAGGATGCATTTTGTGCTAAACCAGCACTCATCAGTTGGCCCAGATCACTATCTCATATATATTATATGCAAAGTATTTATCTAGAGTAAATTGTTACATTTTCATTTACCATTGTCAAAATTGTGAGTGGAGGGAGTTTGACAATGGTAAATGAAAATGTAACAATTTATTCTAGATAAATACTTTGCATTTAATAGAGATATATATGAGAGATAGTGACCTGGGGCAACTGATGAGTGCTGGTTCAGCACGAAATGTATCTTGGGGGTCATTTGTCTTTTATTATATCTTTATTTATATGAATTTGAAAAGAATTGGGGAAGTGTGGAGTGTTTATTATATCTATAAATGAAACTTTTGCTATAAGTTCCTTGATCTTTGTTATTTATGAGACACTATTAGTTTAATGTATTAAATTTTCTGAAAATAATTAAAGGAGAACCATCAAAATATTTACTTAAAAAAAATATTTATTTACTCAAGATAGTGTTGAAATCTGAAACATGTTAAATGATACATAATCTCTTCTAATCCTACTTATTTTAGGATGTTTTGAAACTTAAATTACATTTATGATCAAAAAAAAAACAAACTTGAAAATGTCATCACTGTCTAACTTCACTGGTTATTTATTTCCTTAAATTTTTTTATAAGAACTGGCTTGCAAAGCTTATTTCATTTGAAATACTTATAAATTATTGCGTAATACATATTTATCTCAGTCTCTTAGAATAATATTTTACATATATAATTCATGCTTTTTTTCTAATGATTCCATTTAGTCTTATTTGGCTTAGCTTGTTAATTTGTGGGAATTTATTTTAAGAATTAATTGGAGTATATGCATATCATTAAGTATAGGGGATTTGAACTCAGATTTTCAAGCACCCTTCAACTATCCACCCTATCTCATACAACTGATACACATGACCACACATGTAGAAAAGATAAATAATCACCAATATACATATTTTGTGCTAAAACAGCACTCATCAGTTGGTCCAGATTATCATCTCCCACACATATATATAATATTAGCATCAGCATGGGATTTGAGTTTTCATCATCAGATTTTCAATGATATGGATGGCTGAAAAGTTGGAGGTTAGAGTGGATTGAAGTCTGTCCATTAAAGTATGAAGATTTGCTATCTTAATATAAACTGAGCATTGATTATATATGTGTGTGAGAGATGATAATCTGGACCAACTGATGAGTGCTGGTTTAGCACGAAATACAGATATTGGTGATTATTTATCTTTTCTACATGTGTGTGGCCATGTGTATCAGTTGTATGAGATAGTGTGGATAGTTGAAGGGTGCTTGAAAATCTGAGTTCAAATCCCCTATACTTACAATTAAGCTCCCAGGTTTGTGAAGAGTGCCTGGTTTTCAAATATTTATAATATCATTAACTAAAAAAAAACAAGCAAGGTTATTTATATATCCATAACTTCTAAAATTCTGATTATTTCATCAATATTAATTATTAATATATTAGAATATTTAAAAACTAGCATACTATTACAAAATGTTTATATTTCAGTTAACATTAATTGTGTTTTTTCTCAATTTAATTTTCATAAAAAGAGTTCAAATCCCTTATATTTACAATTAAGCTCCGAGTATATGAAGAGTGCGCCTATTTCAAATATAATATATACTTGTAAATTTATTTTTTCTATAATATTAATTACAAAGCAGTATGCTTTAAATCTTCATCCACAATTCCAGCACTTGCTGCAACACAATGGTGTTTGAGACAATTTATAAATTAAAAATTATAGTTTTGGCGATTTTTATTATTAGTATTTTTTTTTTAACTCATTTAGTTAGAGAATTCTAGATTTTGAAAACAAACAAGATTGTGCAGTCCAAAAAAATGTTATATCTTTATATGTTGTATTACTCTGCCTCTGATTATATATGTATTCTTTCTGACTTTTTTATATACAAAATCATCATCAACAGCATGTGCAAATTTTAATAGTTAAAAGAAAATTTATGAAATATAATTTAATGATTTTAAAATCAATAATATGGGGGAAAATGTATATATTTTATTTAGTTTTATATATCATTAGATAGATTTGTGTGCTATTGGTATACTTTACTTAAACAAGAAGTTATTGAATAGCTGAGAGGTCATCGCAGCCGCCTTGTAAGCAAGTAGTTGGTTGCAGACGGTTGTGGGTTCACGTCCCGTCCGATGCTATGACATATGAGAAAGAAGTTACTGAATATGAAAATAGTAATGATATATAATCCAATGGTTTTATTGCTTGAGAGTCATAAGTTTGAACCCCGGAAGTTTCAGAATTGGAATTGATCCACGGAACTTATGCTCATTGCACTGAACCATGCAGGGCAAAAGGACCGTGATCTTTCACCCTTATTGTAAATTGGACATTTTAAAAAAACTTTTTATTTTTAATACACGAGTGGATAAATTGCATTTATATAAGATATTATAACAAAATAAAGAAAGTGGTGAATTTGATAACATTTATAATTAGTTAATTGTCGAAATGTAAATCACTCACTAAACTAGGCTTTTCACTATTCACTTCTCTGCTACATATAAAGTAGTATCCTAATTAAAATCTGTAATAAACCTTTTTTTAAAAAAAATCAGTTTTAATAGTTACAAAATAATATTTCTACTTTTGTCAAAAGTTGTTATTCTAATTTCTTTCACCATCACATTCAAACAATCAAATATTTAAAAGTATCATGTATATTAATTTATATTTTCATTTCACCATTTATTTTTATCTAAAACTTATGACATTTTTTAAAGCTTATTCTCATTTTCTGTAAATATTGCCATGTTATCAAATCTTATACAATAAACGTTTTTGCCTCCACTAACCAAGCCCATTATTACCAAAACAACTCATCTAAGTATCTAAATTATACAAAGCAATAGATAGGAACTCTGTCTTAAACTTCGATTTATTTTTTGCAATAAAATGACAAACCTAACATTACCTCATGCATAAATTAATTTCCTCATATAATAGAGCTAGTAATATAGTGATTAATACATTAGTCTACCAAGCTCATGACTAGAATTCAAGTTCCAAATAAAATTGGAAAATTTTCATATAATCATCATGCTCGAGTAGCTATTCACTTTTAATTAGGGTACTTGTGACTCTTGACCCATGTGGCCACCAGAGGCGCTGATCAGGGTCAACCACAGAAATAATTAGAGTAGGGGCTCCAAATGCAGCATTGCACATTCCAGCCGAAAGGTGGCGCTGTTCACAATGCGTAAGCACAGGAACATTCCACCAGCTGGCTGGCGGCAAAGCTGCTCGCTTGGTGGCGCTGGTCGCAGTGCATAAGCCAATTTAGCTTACATCGTCTGCTACCAGCAGATACCAAGAACCTAGGTGGCGCTGATTGCCATAAACACATCTAGCGTATGTGGATGGATAATTTAAACCATGAAATTATGGCATAATGATTTGTACATATAATATTTAAGATTAAATAAAAATAATGTAAAATGTTTTCTTTATAATATATTTACGGTTTTCTGATTTAAAGTTTAATAGATATAACTGAAACTAAAGTATTTTTTTATAAGATCAGTCAAATTTGCTTTTTTTAAAATAAACAATATAAAGAAAATATGTTAAAAGTTATTTATATCTACTTAAAATAAAAGTCATCGGTTTATAATTAGTGACCGCACCTGGGGTAAAAATAAAATCTAGTTTACTGATTGAATTTGTTTCAACAAAAGATGTTATCATTAAATCATACCGTTACTATCTGCTAAGCCATAACATTTTGTAACACCTAAAAAGAAATTTAATTAATGAAATCGGAATCAAAATTATATAATTTATATATTTTAATAATTTTTTTAAGTAAATTAAAAATAACACCTCGGAGACTTTATCAGTAGTAGAAATTAGATTATATGATTTTGTTTAATTAAAAGTCGATTGGTCCTGAGGCAAACGAAATTTCAAAAAGGTGTTAAGACTTGGTAGAAATATATAAATTGGCTAGCAGAAAAGATACTCCATCTTGCTTTTGAAGAGCTGTTACTATGAGAAGCTGAAAATTTATTAATTTATCTATGGCCTGCTAGTCAGGCAAGAATTTGTTGCCTTTGCCGTGATGGAACGTCGGAATTTGATCCATCCAAGGCCGGAGCAACAACCAACGTTGCCTTAACAAGCTTATAATAAATAGAAGATGCCATAAGCCGTTAAAAGAACTCACCTTCGTTCAAATTCAACTACCCCAACTCCAGCTATAGGAATACCATCTTAAATCGTCTCCCAACTAAAGAGAAGATGCCATAAGCCGCCAAAGAACTCACCTTCGTTCCAGCTCGAGTATCTGTTTTAAAATTATTAAAATCACAGAGCTCTGTGTAAAATTCAAAATAATCATTATTGCTTCAAAATCAGGTTAGCTAACTATATTGTAAACTCTTTCTAAATTGTCTTATCAATAATATTTCAATTCTATAAATGACATACTTTTGTTAATTTCCTTTATTAATTTCTTGTTTTGCTATATAACGTAATCACTGCAGTTATATTTATTTCTCTCTTGGTTATTTTAGTTATTATTAATTATGCCTGTCTCGAAATGGCGCGCATTTAGTTACGAAATATATACTTTTTGATGATATTATTTAAAATCTTCGTATTGTATTAATTATAGCGTCATTTAGCGCTCCGTTTCGAACCCCTAATTTATAAATAATGGCGACCATTTGTGCTCGTTATTATTTTGTCATTTAGTAAATAATTAATGTAAATATAAAATGTGGCTTATAAATCCAAACTTTCAACCTTTAATTATTATGTTACTAAAGATTAAACTAGCCTGGAGTGTAATCATAAGTATATTTTTCTTATTAAAGTATTCGTAAATCCTTTAAAAGTTTATTAATTATACATAACTAAGAGATTGAACGGGATAAAGTAAAGTTTGTGTATATATATATTGACGTCAGTAGCATATATGTATTTCTCATGCTACAGAAGAGTTGGCTCTTTTAATCAAGCTGACAAAACTAGAGGCTTTATATGCCCATATTTAATATATAAATTTATCATAATCGGATGTATTATTAAACTTCACTCCAGACTTGGTTTGATTACATGTATAATAGCAACTCGAACTGATGATGAAAGGGCATAACTAATAAGTGGAATGTAGTGATTTATTATATAGCATAAAATTAGCGTAATTAAATAATAGCCACAAATTTATTTTGCTAAATGGCCTAGAGTAATGTTGTTTAGTAAATAAAATGCCTGCGTGCATTATCCAACGCTAAGTAATGGGTTATATCAAGTATATATGAAATTGTCAATAAATATAATTCATCATATATCAGTTTCTGTCTCATTAAATCAATCCAATTCACTAATTGACCATAGCTATTCATTAGTAAAGCCCCTATTAATTAAATATATTAGATTTTATCTTTGGAATGTCGCTAGTTTTGAAAGGGTGGAAAAAAAAAACCGATTGTCATAAAAATTACGTTTTTTTTAATTTAAAAAAAAAAAACCACTTATAGAGTAAATAATTAAAAAAAAAGATCGATTTTTAAATTTAGAATTGACTTATAGATTAATAAAGAATAATTATGACGATTTCTACGCGATAATTTTATCAAACCTGTCTAATTATAGCGTACTTTCGTATGTAAATCTATGATGCCATTCAAGCGGCCATGGTAGCAAATGTCACCGCTCGACTTATATATAACATTTTGACATAGAGTAAATAATTAAAAAAAAAAAAGATCGATTTTTAAAAAAAAAAAAATGTAAAAATACATCCATTTATAAAACTGAAATAGCATGTGATAGAGTAAATAATTAAAAAAAAAAAAGATCGATTTTTTAAAAAAAAAAAATGTAAAAATACATCCATTTATAAAACTGAAATAGCATGTGATACTATTAAGTTTGAAAGAATATTTAAATAGTTGTAGCTTCTTAATTAATCACACCTGTACGTTATACGCCATTCATATTTTAAGTAGTATGTACATAAATTCTATCAGTGCGTAGTTTTTCCGTGTGTAACCGTGGAGAAACAGTGCCACGTAGTAGGCTAGAATCTTGGTAGTCGCTGTTAGCAGACGACACATAAGCTAGTTGTGTTTATGGCAATCAGCGCCACCTAGGTTCTTGGTATCTTCTGGTAGCAGACGATGTAAGCTAAATGGGCTTACGCACTGCGACCAGCGCCACCAAGCTTGTAGCTTTGCTGCCAACCAGCTGGTGGAAGGTTCCTGTGCTTACACATTGTGAACAGCGCCACCTTTCAGCTGGAATGTGCAATGCTGCATTTGGGGCCCCTACTCTAATTATTTCTGTGGTTGACCCCGACCAGCGCCTCTGGTGGCCACATGGGTAAAAAGTCACAAGTACCATAATTAGTAATTGAATAGCTAATTATATTTTGTAAAGAATAAAATGAAGGAAAATACTAAATAAATAGCAGCAGCTATTAATTGATTAGCTTTTATGCTTGTGTGTTGTATATGTATGTATACATATTGAGAAATTTAAAACTTTATTAATCTTTCAAATTTTATTTTAGATTCAGCATCCAGCAGCAAAGATGATGGTCATGGCATCTCAGATGCAGGAACAAGAAATTGGGGATGGCACAAATTTTGTTATGGTATTTGCTGGAGCACTTTTAGAACATGCTGAAACTCTTTTACGTATGGTAAGTTGGAAACTTAAATAATTGGATTGAATTTGTAATTAAATGTAGGTCTATTTCCATAATTTAGTTTAATTGTTAAATGTTTTTTAAAAACGATAAACTTTATGCTTTTCCAAGTACATTCAACTGTCAGTAATAACACAGGTTAATATATAATATAATATTTCAAGTTGTATTATTTTCTTTTTTTTTTGACCAGTGATAGTAGTAGCATATGATTTGAATTGGTAACCGTTAGATTCATTATTATTAAATTTAAGACGACATTTTAACTAATTAAGCCATTTTATCAAAGAATAGTCAGTAAAAATGGCCTGATGTGACAATATTAGACCAGGAATCGAACTGTTGATTTTTAGACTTATGAATATTAAATTTAAGGTGACATTCTCTCCATATTAGGACAGGAATCGAATTGATGACTTTTAGATTTATGAATATTGAAACATTCTAGCCAATTTTAATAGCCATTCTGTCAAAAGCAAGCCAATAAAAATTCTACTGATTTGCTTTGACAGAATGGCGTAATTGGAATTTTATTCTAAATTCGATTTTTCTTGAATATAAAAGTTGCCCATTTAATTTCTTTGTTAGTACTATCACTGGTGAAGCCAACAGTAACTAGAAGAAAGGAAGATAATACAATTTGAAATATTGTGTTTTATATTAATTTGTGTGTTAAATGTTCTTGGAAAAGTATAAATGAAGTTTAAATGTTTTACAAATCATTTAATAATTAATTCTAGATGATGGCACCGTGAACTTTCTGATAGACGAAACTGAATTGAATGGTTTTTTTTTTTTATAGATTTTGTTTTTTGAAGAATCAGTCAATATATAGTTTAATTTATGATAAGAATATCAAAACAGCCAGAAAACATTGATGAACTTTATTAAAAAAATTTAATATTTTGTGAATTTATAAATAAAATATTAGAAGAAAATAATAAAATAGCATAATTACCAGCAGAAATTATTGATGAATCTGAAACTATTGAATAAGAAAATGTTGATATAAAACTATGGAAAGTCAACTACAAATATTTTTAATTATAATACATGAATTTTGAAGTCATTCATAAGAGCTTTATTTTCAAGAGAAAATGCTTTTTCTGATAAGAGGTGTCTTAATTTAACAATATTTAGAAGTAATGATCCTTTAATAGCCATTATAGGTTATTTTCAAACCAGTCTGCATTGTGAAATTATGTGACGATTGTTTAGCAATTCTTCTAAAACTTGTATTTATTTAAGCAGCGTAACATTATTGTTAAAAGTTGGAAATTATTACTTCCAAATGATAGTAATATAACATTATCAAATATTTCTCTTTGAATATTTCTCTATTAATAATGTAAGCACAGATTTTTTTCTAGTTTTAATAAGCTTGAGTAATTAATGATTACTGAATGCATTTAAATCTCCATCTCTAGATTGGTTACTAGTTGTTGCTTTTATTAATAAGGCTTGGGTTGTAAAACTGGAAGTAACGCAGTTGTATATCCAACAACTAAATATTTCCCTTACTATTCAAAGTAAAAGCCTTTTTGTAATCTCAATTTTTTTTCTAATTACAGGCATTTTTTTGATCAGGAATGTTAATTTATAAATCACTTAAGTCTTTAGTTTCTACAAATATATGATAAAACAATATGAACTTTTTCTTTTATTACCTATAGCAGAGGTTGGCAAATTTCTTTTAAAGGGTCAGATAATAAATTTTTAAGAGCTTCGCAACCTACTAAAAAAAAATACAGGATAGTATTAAATAAAAAAATCACAAACAATGCCTATAAAAACATTTATTTAAAAAAAAAATTTTAAATATGTATAAATTTTATGTATAGATGGGAGAAACATAATAATAGTGTTATTTTCTATTACTAGTAATTCTTATTAGTTATAAATTTATGTTTAATTCATGTTTTCAAATCCCATTATAGTATTTTTTTATTTTTTATTCTGGTGTTTCATTATTTTAAATTTATGTAAATATATTGGCAATCAATTTAATCACTTACCTGAATTAAATGTTTATAAAATTGCATTTTTTTTTAAAAATACTTATATGAAATTTTAAAAAAGTCTAAAATCTTTTATGTTTATTTTAGGCATTTTCACCTGTTGGTACTCGTAATTTTTAAAATTTTGTGTAAAAAATAATTTTTTTCCCATTATATCTTTTATAAAATGTTCTATTCTTTCAGTTTTAAACTATTTTTAATTTTAAAAAAAAGTTTTCCATCTGATGAGGGAAAAAATAAAATGATTTTTATGTTTTTCATTCAAAAGTAAAAAAATTATCCTGCTATCTTTGGTAAGAAAAGTTATTTTAGTTTCACTTTCTAGTTACAGATATTATATAATCGAAAAATAACTTTTTGCTTCATTGTTGATTGTAACATGACATTTTTATTCTGAGCAGTGCCATATCAAAGCACTTTGCTGGCCAGAATCAGGCAATAGTTTGCTGATTCCTGATATATAGTAAGCTTATAATTAGTGATTATTAAATGCATTTTCATTTTTATCCCAATATTAGTTTCTGGCTTCATTACTCTGAGCTTTGAATAATCCCAAGCTTCATTGAAAAGTACAAAAGTCAGAAACTAGTTTGAGGATGAAGATGTAAATGCTTCTTGTAATCATTAATTATTCAGGTTAACTATACATAGAAAAGAAACCCACCCTTGTTTGATTACATATTGTGTAAATTAAAAGTAAATGATTTATTTTTAATACTTTTTTTTTACTATTTTTTGAGCTGCTAGAGGAAATTGTGCTAAGCAATAGAAAAACAACATTAGATATTAGAATACTTAATCACAAGACTTTATTATCTGATTATTCTACTTGCTTTTATAGAAAGAGCATGCCTGTAAAATAAAATATTCAGAAATAACAGCTTCTCATACAATATATCTAGTCATTTCAACTATTATTCTCTTCTAAAATTTTTACATAAAAAACAAAATGTAGAATGTTGTAATGATGATTCATAGATTGTTTATCTTTGAATAAAAATGATAAAGAGATAATAATAATAGCTATGAATCATTACTCTAATTTCTGAAAATAAATACCTTTTCTAAAAATTCTGTTTATAACTCCTTTTATTCAGTTGGTTTTTTTTTTTTTTCCAGACTGTTCCTAATAAAAGTCTTTACTTGTGAACTACATTAAAATTTAATTTTTAGTATAATTTTGTAATATAAAAGCATAATAAAAATTTTTAAATATTTTATAATTTAAGAAAATTGAAAAAACTAATGTATGATAATTATAAATTTATTTCATCATTTGATAAATTATTATAATTAATTTGAAAAGATCAAAAAGTATTTATATTTTGGACTATTTCCATCGTCTAATATGAGTATTGAATGTCTTTAGAAAAAATTTAACTTTATTTAAATATTCCAAATACATTTAATTGTTGGTAACAGCACACAGGTTAAAATATGCATAATGTTTCAAGAAGTATTATTCTCTCCTCTTACTTCAGGTGTTGCTTGTCTGACCAGTGGCAGTACTAGCATGGGAATCAAACCTTAACATTCTGAATTTCAAGATAATGATCTAACCAATTGACCTGTGTGCTATTAGTAATAGTTGAAATTATTTGGAATATCTAAATAAAGTTATATTTTTCTAAAGACATTCAATACTCGTATTAGATGATGGAAATAGTTCAATATATAAATACAACTAAAATACGATTATCACAAACCTTCAGGAGACATCAAAAAGGATGATTTTTTTTTTTTATTTGTTTACAAAATAGCTATTTTTTTACCTTTGATTTTTCAGTAAGGCTCTCAAAAGTCTAAAAAGTTAAAAAAATTAAACTTTCTGGTGAAATATGAAGCTTCTGTTTTGTTTATTCTTTACAACAAGTTGAATGTCATCTGTTCATATTTTAAAGAATTTTTATCCTTTGTTTTGTGTATACTATTTTTATTCCAGTCATCATTTATTCAATAAATCCTAGTTTTCTTCTACAAAATTTTCTAACAATTTACATTTTTGTAGGTTTTTATTGAAATTTTTTTTCATCCAACTTATTCTTAAATATTGTCTGGAGGTAGTCGTAGTTTTTTTAAATTTTGAGGCTCTTCTCACTAAATCTTTTATAATTATCTAGTTTTCATGTTAATAAAATAGTATTTTTAACCTGATTTTTTTTTTTTTTACCCCCACTCTGCATAACTAATGATTCTATTTCCAAGATATTCAAAACTTTTTATATTGTTCATTTAATTGTACTAATTGTGATTTTTTTTCTCCTAATACAAATGTTCTTGTTTTGGTCACGTTCATAAATAATACATGTATATATTACTTCCTTATTTTGAGTTGATTTCAGCATTGCTTTAGCTTCTGCATAATTACAGTAGCATCCATACATTTTTTTTAGTTATGGATTGTTATTCTGTCTTCTGATGTTGTTTTTTTTTAAAAAATATTATTATTGTTCTTTCAATATGTGTGAAGAATGTGATTGTGAAGATCTACTTTCAATTTTTCCACATATTCTTACAGCTTGTTTTAAACATTATAATTTTCACATTTGTTTTGATTCTTTCTTCTTTTTTTTTTTTATATATAGATGCTATTAATAATGTTTTTGTCTAAACTGTGTACTATACTTTCATTCTATACAACATTATTGTAAATTTTGTGAAGTAAATAATTTTCGTTTTTCTGTCATTTTCTCAGTTCTATTTTTTTATTTTACATTATTCAGTGGAGTAATCTATATTCTTTTCCAGAGTCTTTTATATATCTAAGAGTAATCATTGGATGCCAATTAACCTTTATCAGGGAAGAACACTGGATTGTATATAATAATATATGATTGCATAAATATGTATGTATTAATATATATATTTATTTATTTTTATATAGTGCCAATAATATACATACACAATGTTTTAATATTAATACATTTATTGTATTGTAAATAAAAACATAAATTAAATAAGCACAAAAGTTGAAAAAAACTACGATCCCTCTGCAAATTTCATTTAAACAAAAAAAAAAATAATAAATGTCTTTTTTTATATAATTTTATTATTGGTATTTCAAATTTGAAAAACAAAGAAGTGAAATATTCTTTTTAGCAAAATAAAGAATGTCTGTTAATGAAGATTTGACAATATTTTTTAGGATGAATTATTTTCATCCTATTCTAAAGCTATCGACTATATTGCATGAATAATCATTGGATACCAGACATTTAGTGCTATAAAATCCCTATTTCCAGAGCAATTTCTCTTTTTGTCTTTATTAATGAAGAATAGGATTTAGAACTCGAATTATTGTTCTTATGGATCTATATTTATACTATTCAAGTTAAAAGCTCAAATAATCCCTAAAACCCAAGTCCAATTCACTTGGAATAAATAGCACCATACTATATTGATATTGTTGATTATATATTTTAAGGTTTTTATTTTTGTGAATTTAGAACATGTTATTTATTTTTTTGATAGCTGTATTTACAACCAAACAGAAAATAGTTACTTTTTTATTTTATTGTCAGTAATAAAATTTTCTTCTGGAATATATTCTCAGAAATAAGAATGTTTTTTTAATCTGGATAAATTTTTGTGAGAATTTTAATTGTATCACTTGAATTTTTAAAAGTTTAAATATATTTGTTCTCAGTGTATATTATTAACTTCTGGAACCTCATATACAATATTATATTTTCAAACGGCAACCAATATTTATATTTCTTTCATTTTTATAATTTTTAATAGCTTTTTTTTTTGGTTAAGTTTAGGAATTATTGATGCATTATTATAACTCCTACATTACCTGATAATATTGAAAGTGGCCAATGAATTTTTAAATCAAACATTTTGTTTTTTTTTTGAACTTGCACAATAGAGAAATGGTTTTAATTTGTGATTTATTTCTTTATCTAGGAAACTTCCATATCATGTTTGTAATGCTAAAGCTTGATCATGTGAAAACATTCAAATTTTCATATGTTCAATGAAGATATTCTGCAGAAAATTACAAGAAAATATGAATCCTTATATATTAATTTAAATATAAACAAATGTGTTAACAATGTTCAATGTTCTATATTTATACATTGTAACTGGATTTTAACAATACATGGATAATGTGGATCTGTGTGTTAATGTATATTTATTTGTATAGGTTTATATATTTTTATATATACAGTATGTGTAGACATTATATATATATATCAGGGATGAAGGCTTCATGTAGTGAACAGAATGAGTGCTTTCATAGAAGAATTCACTAAAAAGTTCAATGCTTGCTTTAACTAAATTTCAATTTTAAAAATTCACTAAAATATGTACATATTCACCCTCACAAAATCGATCCAACAAGTTGCACATACAAACGTACAAAAAAAAAATTCTCTAAACTATTTTGCTAAACATAAAAAAAGAAGAATGAACTTTTCAAATTCATTATTTTTTGTATGGAATTTCTGTTGACTTTCAATTTTTTTATCAATAGTTGAATTGTTTTTATATAAGGTAAATAATGAGTTTGACCATTGCATTATTTGTTGATTATAAGAAGTTCAAACAATGTTAAAGTTAAAACTTAAGAATGTTAAAATCATTTGGAAGATAAAAATATCTTGATAATGCATTATCTATACTTAAACTAGCCACGGTCTGATTAACAGATAAGAGGGTTTCATATTTTTCTCTAAGTTATTTTGTCAGACATAAAAAAGAAGAATGAACAATTCAAACTCATTATTTTTGTATGGATGTCCATCACATTATTTGCATTATTCGTTGATTATAAGAAGATCAAACAATGCTAAAATATAATTAATAGTTAAAACTTAAGAATGTTAAAAGCATTTAGAAAATAAAAATATTGATAAAAGAGTTCCAGATTTTTCTAGATGTATGAAATATGTATATATTAGCTATTATGTAAAAATTATTGCGGAAAGTATAATAAAAACATTATTAAAAAAAAAGATGATGTAGTATGCTTTTTTCTAAAAAAGTCACACTTTGTTACTGATGTATATATATATGTTTATGCATGTTTTCAAATATATAGATGATAATTTCTATCCATATTAGTATGCATAATATTTAATACGTAAGTGTGTGACATTTATTTATATTTGTGCGTGCAGACATATATAACATGTAATTTTAATTTTTGAGCATATGTAAAGATATTTTTATAATGATATTTATGTGTTTATATATATATATTTTAATTATACATATTATTCCTATGAGAATTTGACTCATGTTAATTGTGAAATCAATTTTCCTAATTGTTTTTTGTAATTAGAGAATGAAGACTTTTATAATGGATTTTTAATTTATATTGCTAGTTTTAATTTATGATCCCTTAGCTAAGCTGTCATTTGATAATGATTTTTAGTTTGGCTTTCTGCAACTGAATCATTTTAGATGAGGAAGACTTGTTTTAATTTGAGGAAGAATTATCTAATCTTGATTAGGAAATTGTCAAAAAAAGGAAAAGCTGTGCATTCTGAAGAGGTTTTTTTTTTTGTTGGGATGGTTTAAAGGAAAAGTGGACATGAAAATATGCATATAAAAGTTGTTTCAGAGTTGAGTTGTAATTTGATTAATTGGAAATACATATTTTCAAGATTATGATGTATTTAAGAAGATATCATTGATTAGTGAGATGTAAAGCACATGATGTCACATTAGAGAAACAAAAATTAAGAAAGACAATTGATAATCCTAATCTTCAGAAATATTTCCATGAATTTAAACTAAAATTTGCAAATCATTTGTGAAGTATTAACATATTTTAAAAGTGGCCCAAATTTGAACAAAATCAAAATTTTTTAACTATTTACAAATTTTTAAAATAACTCAGACTGTGCATGAAATCCAGAATATAACTGATAATTCTGCTAAGATCTGCACACAGATAGTTGATGTAAAAAAAAAACAATTCACTAAATTTTTCAAATGAGACAAGACAGTATATGAAGAAAAGAAAAAAATATTTCATTTAGAAAAATTAAATACTTTGA
The DNA here is from genome assembly GCA_028023455.1 of Epiperipatus broadwayi. Lineage (NCBI taxonomy): Eukaryota > Metazoa > Onychophora > Udeonychophora > Euonychophora > Peripatidae > Epiperipatus > Epiperipatus broadwayi. The sequence goes on from JAQFVV010006207.1 coordinate 11,824,804, forward strand.
ATTTTGTAAAATGATATGGAGAAGAGATTATCTATGACATAAGAAAATATATAACTTTGATATGGTAAGAAAAGCTGTAAAAGAAAACAAAAAGACTAAAATGTTTTAATATTGAAAGAAATATTGTTTTTTTCAATAAAAATGACACTTGCCAAAAGAAAGAGAGAGAGAGAGAGATATCATGAAATGTGTGTAAGTCCTGCACAAAACTATATAATATTAAAAGACAAGAACCCAAAATACTTCCTACAATCATATCATTTGAAATTCTAAAGATTTTAAATGAAGAAATAAGATTCACAATTAAATTATGAAGAATGGAAAAGTTCGAGTAAATGATGGAATTATTATAAATATTTTCAAAAAAGCAGCCAAAGAAATAGGGAAATTTTGGTAAAACTATACATTAAATGCCTAAGTGATGATATACTAAATGATTGGAAAAATGCAATAGTTACATTAATATTTAAGAAAAGTGAAAAGGTAAATATTAGAAATTACACTTTGATATGTATGTGTATGTTTAAATGCATATGCATATATTGTGCTGGTCAGATGATGTATATTGGTTAAACTCAGTTCGAATCCTAAGAGAAAGTACCTCAAGGCCACCCATACGCGAGATATTAAATCAAGAATACTATGACCTCTGCCCTTTTCACCTCTTATCGAGTCTAATTACGAACCAACAACATTATCTGAGACATGCATAAATTATTTTCTCACTTGGCCCAAACTTAGCAAACAGGGGAGAGACATGGACGGGAACACCTACGGAGCTAAACAGTTAAATGTGCCTAAAAGTACTACGAAATATGTGTTTTTGCGTGCCTGGATCATTGGAAAAGTAAAATAAAGCATTGAAATAAAATTAGAAAACTCAAGCTTTTTAGTTAAATAATATATTTAATTAATGACATTTTAAAATATTAGTAATGTTTTAATGACCTCCGCTATTCCCCTATGGATTAATGGAAAACAAATTTGACAATAAAAACGGATAATAACGACATAATATTTTTGCGGTCTAAGTCTTTTCTTCCCAACTTAAATAAAATTGTCAACTCGAATCTCCTCGATAAAGCACAATAAAAAAAATCTTTCGCAAAGTATTTTATAATTGCTTTGTGCTGAAAAACAGTTTAAAATTATTTAAGACGTGTATAGCTAAATAAGATATACGTATGGAGCTAAAGGCGGACAAAAGAGGCGTTATCGAGGAGATCAAGTTGGCAAACAAAGGAAACTTACTCGTATTTAATTTACAAACATAATTGAAATTGGAAAGATATTTTAAATGAAAAATTAACCTTTACTTACAACGCAATGGAATATGAAATATTGATAACATGTTAGCAAAGAGGAATAGCGCAGGAAAAGGGTTAAATATAAATAGATGATCACACAAAATATATATATCTCTAAGATTAGTCTAATAGAAATAGTTACATTACAAAATATATAATTAAATAACACAATTCAGAAATGTACTACAATAATGCAATTTAGAAAGGGAAGATCAAAAAGGGTAGAATAGTAAATAGTTCATGAGGAGAGATACGATTACCATCCTGGTTCCTTGGTCCTGTTCCCGCGACGTTCGTGGCTTGATCCGTCCATCGATAGGTATTTGTCCGGACAAGGAAAAATGGAAATACGTAGCATTCTTTCAAGAAAAGTCCCACAGACACGGCACAGAGTTCAGATTAATATTGGTTGGATACTACGGCATTTTGATGTTTAGGACCTCGGCGGCAGGCAAAGATATTTGCCTAACCACCATTCATGTTCGTTTCCATCAAAATACTATGACTTTTAACTCGTTGCATGTTAAAACTTCTCCGTGATTCAGAGGACGACAGTTGAATAACTTTTTGGAGCAAGATCTAAATGAGAAGCAAAATCTGAGAGGATCACAGCACAGGATCCGCCGAGCTAATCAATAACCAATCCTACTAATAAAAAATCATCAGCATGATAACAAATGGATCAAAATAAATCAACCAAAATGAATGATTGAATCAAAAGGAATCTGAATATCTCTGAATGAATTCTCTATGAAACATAAAGAATCACTGCTCTATCGAAAAGAAGTCTGCAAAGCACGAAAGCAGAAGAACAAAGCACGAAGCAGAACAAACAAAAAGAACCCTAGTCTTTTGTTCTCTCCCCTTTTTATACCCTTTTGTCAGCTACCCTTCTATTTTGCGTATGATTTTAGATCTTGATAAACCCCCCCACGCTCCTTTGTTTCAAGGTAAACATTTTCTAAAAATAACTTTTACTTTTTTATTCTAAATTTCTTTCTTTAAACTTTGAATTTTTATTAATTAAAAAAAAGGCCATCTTTAATTTGCCTTGAATGGGCTAATTAAAAACCTACATTCCTTTAGAAAATGTTGGCGGGCTTATCTCAAAATAAAATCATACGCCATATTTTAACAAGATTTAAAAAGAAAAATATATTCTTATTTCTTTTAATAAAATAAGCATTTTATTTCAGCAGAATTTTGCATTAACTCATATATATACACTTGACGTATATATATATGTTTGATTAATAGGTTTTACAAGTAATTTTTTTTAACAGCAATTTAATGTTAGAACGGAATTTATATAAAAGGAAATATTTAAATGCAAATACACATTTAATAAACGTAATTAATTTTAGCTTTAATGCAAAACCCTGCTGATATTGGGCTATAAACTTAATTCAGGTTTACAATACTAATTAAGTTTATAGGAGGTTGTGAAGCATGGTTCGGACTTCCGGATCCATTGCTTCAATATATTATAACGATCGATACACTATCTGCCATACAGGATGCCACTAGACCATTTGAACTTAGAAATTTTATAATGTAGACAGATACTTCTTGTTAAGATTCCAACTTTTATAAATCGTTAGCCCTAAACACTAGCTCAAGGAGTAGCTGAGATTTAAAGTTTAAATTCCTAAACGTATTTCAATATTGAAAAAAAAAAATAATAAACCACTGCCAGCAATTATCACAAAAACATTTATTTAGCACATATAACTTTGAGGAGTAAATTAATATTGCTTTAGATTTTATTATTAATTTTAAGTTTAAATTGTTATTTTAGTAAGTTCGCACAGATGGACAGTTTATATAATTTTATTGTAGAATGTTGAATATAGATAGGCTACATAGTCTAAAAAAAAACCTTTTCAAAATATTTAACCTCGGGCTAAAAGTTCGTAGCTAAACCAATGCTCGCTTCCTGATGTTAGCATAAAATCATGCTGACAAGAATGTGTGTCTGCAGTGTGATATTATTTAAAAGAAATGATCCTTGTCCAGTACAGGAATGTGCATCTGTCTGGCGAAGGAATCATGTATATAAAACATTAAAACAAAATGCTTCGTATGGAGGGAGAGCGGTCCTTGCCGTCTTATAGTCCCTATCCATAGAGCAAAAGGGAAATCAATGACATGGGAAAATACATCCATGTCCATTGCAACGTGATGGCTACACCTCGGGGCCATATATTCATTTGGGCATGGTGCCCAGTATGCTAACATGCTTCACATTACATTGATATAAACACCAATACATCTCTCCGCCAACATCAATTCAACTACAAAACAAATAGTCTGAAATTAACTCCCTATAAACTTTAACAAATCTATGCAGCCATCTACACCCAACTTAAATTTAATATATTTTATAATTTATTTAATAAAGAAAAATGGAAATGATTGATTAATAAACTTAATACATAAATATATATATAAATTAACTGATCTAGTCCTATTCCTGGTCAGATAAGAGTTCACTTAGTTATATATTTTTTTCCCTTTAAGATTTAAACATTTATCAGAGAGATATTTAAAAGGTTGAAATCGACAAAAGTTTAGACTTTCCGTTCTATCTTGGTGATTCCTTCAGAATTCATCCGGTTTATGAAATCCCTCCCTGATCATATTATTTGCTAGTTTCTTAGGAGACGTAACCTCTACAAGCCATACTTTTTGGAAACACAATTGCTACAAGCCATACTTTCTGGAACCATGGCCGGGGAGGCTGTCTCAGCCGGCACAAATATCAGGAAACTAAATCTAGTGTCAGACTCCTACATCATGAAGTCTGCACTATAGCATTCTCTAATTTACATTATTTTGTCTTTTATAATTTCTGGCCTCTTCCTTATCACAAATTCTACGGATCGATCAAACATGACGTCATTTATTCTTAAAATCCGGATGTTTTCCTTTCTGGCTCATGCGTGGCTTGGTGCTTGCATTGGTCACTTTGCTTCAGAGCAGGAAACACAATCTTTAATTTTTTTTATCTCTTATCTGACCTTACAATCATTTAAGTGCCCCAAAGGCTAGTTTGCTTTAGATACAATTATATTTCAATCATTTTCATTCACTAAGATTTAAATATGATTTTTAAATAGATTATTAATCAACATTTTTCTATTTTCTTTTATATAAATTAATCTACAGATCTTTACTTTTTTCTACATTAACTTACTTTTAAATATTTTTTTTTTAAAGTTTTCCATCTGTGTGATAATATATATGTAAATAAGTATTTTAATTTTCTGTTTTTATGTTTTTAATAAATCAATTTTTATTTACGATCTTTTCGTATTACTTTAATTTTAAAATATTGTAACGACATATGTATACCGTTACAGTATAAACTTACAGAGAGAAAAAGTTATAAGTTAAATAAATTAAAGAATTTTAAAAGACTGATTCTTTAAAATTAATAAGTAAAAGATTTATGACTTTAAGATTAGAAAAAGATTGTTTTCTAAAATGAATAATAGTCTAATTAAATAGAGTAGAATACACCGTTAATGAAATAAAACAATTAAAAGAATTAGAGTTAGATTTCCATTATAAGATAAACGACAAGCTATAAGAATAACTCATTAATTAAAGTCAGAAAGATAACTGTAAATTCTTGTATGGAGATTAAAATGAAAAATCACCTGAACTGATGGACAGAGTATTAGCCAATCAATTGCAGGAATTTAAAACAATGAATGCCTCGGTGCTGATGGGATGAACAAGAGGATACTTGATTCTTGGAGCTTCATCTGTGCACATGGACGTATATGTTAGAGCAGATCGTCTCCCATTGCACAGTGACTTCAAGTGCGGAGAGTTGACCTTCGAATGTGAGAACAGTCAGCTAGGACTTTTACAGGTCGTATTGATCTAAATTATTATTTGTGTATGCCTTCGGGTTTTTCTATTTTAATGATTATATATATTTAAATAGTTAAACGCTATTAAGGATCACAAGGAAAGAATTATCTAAATATTAACTGTTAGTATTGATTTGTACTCGTGGGAAGTACACTCTTAGATGAGCTAAATATAGCAATTAGTGCAGTCACTGTCTTAATTCAGACCATTAATTAATGTGGCGATTAAATTTAGTAAAAGACTAGGCATTGCAAATAGCAATCGGTGAATTTGATGTCAGTGAGGCAAGTAGTTGGCCCCTGTATGTTCAACATGTAGAAAAATACTTATTTATTAATAAAGTTAAAGTTGATAATTATAAAATTGCTTCATTTTTATGTTTTGCTGGGAAAGGAGTTATTGAGATAGCCAACAAGCTCACTGAACCTCTAACTCCTGAAGATTGTTCATACAATCAGGTTAAAGAGCATTTGTCAAACCATTTTAATCCCAGCCCTTGAGGCATGTCTCTAGACTCCAATTCCGAGCTCGGAACCAATGTTGGGATGAAAATATAAAAGATTGCGACAGTTCTCTTCGTAATCTAGCAAAAAATTGCATCTATGGATCTTTCCTAGAGGAAGCCTTGCGGAAACAATTTCTTACGGGTTTATGTAACGATAGTTTACGGCAACAATTATTAGCCATTAGCAATTTAGATTATATAGAGGCTATAAAACGTGGGATAGTTTATGAACTCATGCTTGAGCAATCTCGAAAATTTGCCGAGTTCAAGAATAGCAAATCACATGCATACCTTTGTAAAACCGTAAAGAAAGATAGGTCGAAAAGTAATGAAAATAGTGATAATGGCGAAACCATGTTTATGTTTTTACTGTGGAAAAAAGGACCACAAAGCCAACAATTGTTATTATAAAAGAGAACCCTGCAATAGCTAGACATAGCTCACTCTATTAATCTTAGTTCATTTCTAAGCTAGATTTTTACTAAAATCATTGCAGCTTTATAGAGAACTTTGAATTTAAATCAACCAAAAAAACAAGCTGAATTTATAAGTGTTTATGACATATAAATATTAAAATTATAGAAAAAAATCAACAGTTATAATTTACAATAACTATTTTGCTTTATATTTATAGATTATAAAAAGGCATTTGATTAAAACTGAAAAATTAAGATATTGACAAAATTTAAAGAATATTTATCAAGATGCAAATTATACCATTAATATAAAATTTAAAAAGAGATGGGAATATAATATTTTTTTTTTTTTTTTTATAGAATATATTTTTTTTGAAAAAAAAAAAGAAAGGGAAAAAAAAAAATAAAAAAAAAAAAATATTGTCCCCACCACAATAAAAAAAAAACCACTCTTTTTATTTTTATTTTTTTTGGGAGACTTTTAAATATAGGAAAACAACATTATGAACAAATTTACATTTGACCTTTGTTAAGGATGGAAATCATTCAAGTCATATGGATTTGTAGGTGGTGTAATTATTTTTACTAATAAAATAAAATTAAACATAAATACCAAAAAAAACAACAACTAATGTTTAATGGCTTCCAAAAAAAATTGAAAATAAAGATTGATAGTAATGAGTTATAGATTAATAATTATAAATATTCTGGTTATTATTATTAATGCAGATGGAAATATAATGGATGAATTTAATTACAGAATTCAATTTGGATAGATAATCATGAAAGGAAATATGCCTAAGTGCTTAAAAAGGAAAGTTTTTAAAGAAATATGTTATAGAACCATAAATATGCATATGAGAATTGGACATTTAGTAGAACAATACAAAGACTATAGACCCACTAAAATAAGAAAATGAAAGCAAAACAATTAGATGAGAGAATAACAACTATCATTAATATCACTGAAAGAATGAAGAGCTGAAATGGAACATGTTGCTAAAAGAAATAATAATAAATGGATAATTGAAATCTTAAATTGGATTTCTTGAGATTTTAAAAGATCTAAAGGATTGCTAATGATAGGAACAGATGAGATAAGGAAGTTTGCTGAGTGATGTGGAGAAAAGAAGTTATGGATCAGAAAATTTGAAGTTGAAAAGATTTTCATCCTGTTGTTCGATAATGGATGATAATGGTAATAATATTTTATAAAGTGTGTATATGGAGCTCATTTTGTGTAGCATCTTTTTATAATCCTGTTAAGTTTTTTTTTTTTTCACTGATTATGTATCAAATTATAGTTTGTTTGTTTTTTATTTAATTCTTTTTTTGAGATTTATATATATATATATTACATTTACTATTAAAATCTTTTGTTTATTTATAACTATAATATAAATATAATTATTACAAAATAAAATATTTTTTAAATCAGAAAAAGAATTTCAAGCAAGGGAGAAAAAAATAGTGAATTATTATTATTGTGCTTGAAATTTCTAAGAGTTATAACTGTTTTATTACCAATTTTTTTTTATCATATAATATTATTATTATTATTAATATATGAAAGAAATATATTGAATCACCAATTTTTTTTTTAGCAAATTTTATTTGGAATTTATTGATATTTAATTTTTTATATAAATAATATTAGTTTTTTTTTAAAAAAAAAATATTGTAAAATATATTTAATTGGTGTTTAAAGGGTATGTCACCACCAGAAGTTATTGATGGTTATGAGTTGGCATTGAAGAAAGCTTTAGAAATTCTTCCAAGTAAGTTACGATGTTTTGATTTGTATTAGAAATCTAGTTTAAATTTAATAATATTAATTTTTTAATGTGTGATAAAAAAAACACTAGTATTAATATAAGTATTTGAAGATAATGCAACAAATTATAGATAAATCATAATATATGGAAATTTTTAATTAAGTACCACATTAGAAAAATACTTTATTTTATATCTTAAAACATAATAGCTCCTAAATCATATTTTAACCATATAGGTTTGCTATACAAAGTAACTGTAGTAAATCTCTTTTATTGAATGTTGATAATGAAATTATGAAATTATTTTTTTTATCGATTTATTTATAGATATTGTATGTGGAAAATTGAAAGACATCCGTGATGTGGAGGAAGTAGCTACAGTTATAGGTACATCTGTGATGAGTAAACAATTTGGAAATGAAGCATTTTTATCAAAACTTATTGCTAAAGCTTGTGGTAAATACATTTTAATCATTTGAATTTTTGACTAACAAATATTTTAGAATATATTATTTAAAAAAAAAAAGGTTTTGTACTTTTGCTTTTATCCTTATTGTCAGATGATTTTTTTTTTTTTGGTTAAATTGTTGCCATAGACAAACATTTTTTTAAGAGGAAGGAATATAGTGTTCATTTTAAAATGAAAGTATATTTGAAAAGATATATGTATTTCTGGATGTGTGATTGTCAACCTATGTCTATGCATTTATATTAGAAATGGAGTCAACTTGCAATAAATACCATTAAGTAACTACTAATATAACATAAGGAAAATAGTCTCCTTTGCAAAAAAAAAAAACCCAGTACAAGTAAGGTTTTAAGCATTAACAAAAACATTTAAAAACAAAGTTACGATATCTGTTTTTAACAAACATGTTAATGCCAAGACTTTTCTTCCTTTTCAAAATTAACATAAATTGTGACCAAGGTTAATTAATGAAATTAAAATTAAAAAACTTCAATTAATAAAAGAATAATATTTTAATTCTGGTATTATTATTGTAATGAGAATAATGAAATAGAAATACAAAATGAGATCTAAGACTGGTAAGTTATTAAATATGATGGTATAGAATAGGAATGAAGGGAATAAATCTCAATTAGGTTCTAATAATATTTGCATTTTCTGAATGTTTATGGTGGTGGCATTTTATTTCTAGTTACATGTTGAACTATTTCCAGAAATGGAAAATTCAAAAGAAAAAAATATAAACAAATTGCTCATGTGATAATGGCATATAGTCCCATTATTCAATCTAAATGATATTCCATACATAATATTTGGAAATTATTCATTAATCTTCCTCTTATAATAAAAAAAAGAAGATAAATGAGTACATAAATATAGTATATAAAATTTCTACTGACTGTAACCCTTTGGCAAAATAGCTTAGAGCAGTAGTCTGCTAACTTTTTTTAAGCTGGATCCCTCCTTCTGTATCGAATATTTTGCATCTCGTTCATGGATCAGATAAACAAATCAATGATTTAAAGTGATGCTTGCCAAAAAAATTTACGTATAACATGTAAAATGATAAAAGTGGGTCAATATTCACATGAAGATGGAAAGTGTATTATTCTTCATATAATACAAAGTCACAAAAAATAATGAGGATATTTTATGGAAAAATATTTTATTCTATACAAAAGTTGTTTACACAAGTTAAAAATTGAATTACACTCTATAATAACATAAGCAAATGCAAGTAAAAAGACAAATAATACAATCATAATTTTACATTTTATAATTCTCCCTGTAGATCTATACATTCTTCCATGAAACATAAAGCTTTCCAACCTTAAAAACGTCTATGTTATGAGATATTACTGTAAAGCATTGTACATTTAACTTGTACTTTGGCCAATTACATATGAAGATAATTCACTTTCACCAATAATTTGTTATTGATACATAATGATTGTGTTGTGCTTGTTAATTATATTGATTATATAGTTTTAAAATCTGAATTTTCCATATTACATTTCTTCAAGATATTGCGTACCAAAAATTTTCAATGTTATATAGTTTTAACTTTATGTAATTGAATTGAACAATAAAAATACAACTCTTTTTAAAATTAAAAAGATATGTGTGTTCATGTATTTATATATTCATGTGTTTCTGTGTAGTAATATTTTTTTACTCAACCACTTATAAATCTTTGGAAATGACTAAATGGATTCTGATTATATTTAATAATATAAAATTACAAAAAAAATCAAGTCAGATATCACATGACCTAATTTAATAAGCTTGTATTACAAATGTTATATATAGAGCTCGCAAATAAGTTCTTAACAAGCTTTGCAGAATATCCCCAATCCCAGACCGTTATCTGCTACTGGCATTCTCAGTGAGGTGCTAAGGTATTCAAACATTAGATTAAAAATAGCAGGACAATCTCAGCACTATATCTAATGTATAACTATTGAGTAGAAAATCTGAAATTTTCAGACATCTATACGTCTTCCAATCCAACTATTTAACTTAAATAGCCAAAGCCTTCATAGCAAAAAATAAAATTGCAAAAAAAAAAATCAAGTCAGATGTCACATGACCTAAATTGGAGCTTTATATATAACATTAGTAATACAAACTTATTAAATTAGGTCATGTAATATCTGTCTTGATTTTTTTTTGTAATTTTATTTTTGCTATTAAGGCTTTGGCGATTTTATATTGCTAAAGCTATTAATATATGGTTTTTCTGAACTTAGTTCAGTCCCATATGGCTATTTAAGTTAGATAGCTGGATTTCAGATTTTCTACTTAATAGTTATACATTAGATAAAGTGCTGGGCTTGTTTTGGTATTTTTAATCTAATTCTTGAATATCCTAGCACCTCACTGAGGACGCCAGTAGCAGAAACCAGTCGGGATATTCTGCAAAGCTTGTTTAAGAGATTATTTGGGAGCTCTATATATAACATTAATAATATAAAATAAGATATTCAGAGAAGATAAACAAAATGAAATAGAAAGAAAACAAATTTAATTATCTAGTAGTAAAGGATGTGTAGTATTTTATTAAATATTAAAATTAAAAAAAAAAAGAAAGTGTATTACTCTGATGTTGATATATATCATATCATTGAAAAATTTTAATAAACTATTTAATTAACAATTGAACAAGAATATTTAGAATTTGTGAATGATACAGTTTGAATAAAGTAGAAAATGTTTGCCTTATCTGAGAATTCTCAGAATTGATGAATACAATGTATTGTAATACATCAGCAATTCAGGTAGTATTAATTTATTCTTGTATATAAATTTTCATTAGTTGACATGTATTATAACTTATATGCCCATATCAATTCTAGGATCTGTATCATGTTTTATTTTCTTTGTATTGTTTAAAAAATTTAAAGAAATGTTGATAAATTTCCATTAAATATTTTTAATTTGGTGCTGATTCATGTAAGTTTATTTTTTAAATAGCTAAAATATAGTATGACATAATAAAAAATATAATTTCTACAAAATTATTTTTTTCAAGCTTGCTAAGTACTTTAACTTGTCTTCAACCAAATATAGAAATAAAATTGATTATCCGTGATAGAAATAAAAAGTACAACTTTTATTTCATCCCTTTTTTATTAGAAACAAATTTTAATTCATGATGGAATTTTTTATTGAAATTTGTTATTCGTTAATTATGCATAAATGGAATGACATCTTTATGCTTTTCATCTCATATGGTTTATTTCTAAAAATTGAATAATAATTTCAGGAATTTCAAAAATATCTAATATTTAAAAATTTTTATTTTCCCACTTGAGTTATTGTAATCTACTAAATATATATAAGAATATTATATTACATACTTTAAATAAATCAACAAGTCATTCATATGAAACAAAAATGCAATTTCCTTGAATTTTTATGTATTTATAAATCATGACAGGAAGTGACCTATATAAATAATAATTTAATTATATTCTGTTAATAGTATTACAAATTTTATTATTATTCACAGTAAGCAAGTTAAAGTAAATATTAATATAGATAAGTATAAATATGTTTAGTAATTCTATTTAACATTTAAGCATAATTTAGTAAATATTTCTTTTGACAAACAATTTCGTTTTTTATTTCAGATTCATTAAAATAACAGTTACTTTTTTATTATTTTAAATTATTAAAACTATGGAAAGAAATTATAGCTAATAAATCTAGATTCATTTTTGTGAAACTATATATTAATTTCACATTTATTTCAAACATAACATTATTCTTGACCTATTCTAATAATATGTATCATCAGATATAATATATATTTAAAAATATTTGATTTAATCTTAAGCATTTTTATCATACTAAGCCCATAATGAAATTTTGAGTGCTTAATAAAATGAATTTTTTAATACATATTTTATATCTTCTATATTCTTCATTGATTTTAAATATAAAGTACTTTTTTATGCTTCTTTTTAAAAAATAATTCATTTGTTTTGGAATGTTGTCAGTTGACTTTTGTAAAAAACTTTATTCTTTTCTATTCTGCTTGGATGATCTATTTTTAACTAATGGTTGTTTTTTTTACTCAATAATTTCCTTAATATTTTTTCAAGCAGCTAACTTTGATAACTATTTTCATATTTTGATGAACATAATATCTATTTAATATTTAGACTAAATCTTCACAACATCCGTTTTATATAGAATCCAGTTTATAATTCTGAATCAGTATACGATTGGTGGGTTGGTTAAGTTATATAAAATTTTAAAAAAGGTATAACTTTTACAATTCTTCAGATTAACGATTTATATATATCTAATTTTCTGAAAGTCAACCTCTTGAGCAATTTAGTATTTAAATTATTTTAAAATTAATTACCATTTTTTCTCTAGATTCTTTTTTTTTTTTTGCTCTGACTAAATTAGAACATTGAACACTTTTAAATTAAACAATATTTTCTCTGATACTTACTAATTTTAATGTGACAACTTTTAGCTTGTCTATTGTCTTAAGTTATAGATTCATAAGAAATAATTCATAGAAGCTAAAGATTTGGAGAGTTAAGTAGTAATTCAATAAACCTTTATTATTTAATTTACTTGTTTAAAATTTTTTTTTTGTAAAAAATTGTGGATAATAATTGTGAATTCTGAAAGAGCAATGTCTTACTTATACAACATGTCTACTTATTTTGATAGTAGAATGTCAGAAAATATCTGCAACATTTGATAATAGGATATATTTCTTACAATGAGGAAAAGGGATTTCGTTTATTTAAGGTATTTTCAAAAAAAAAAAAAAAAAGCACCTGTGTTAGAGATTATTTTGAAAATATTTTTTGCTATCTGATGTAGCTTTTTAGTGACCCAAAATCTTGCATTATTATTATTATTCAGTAATTTATTGTTTCATCTTTCAAAATATTTTTTAGATTGTTTATGCTACATAAACTACCAACATTATTATTGCCATAGTTTTTGAAGTAGATGGATTTTACATGGATGAAAATGATTGGATGAAAGAATATACATATAATGGAATTCGTGGAAATATTTCAAATATTTGCATGTAGACTTATAATAAAATTTCAATTCATTTCTGCATGTAGCATTTGTCTGCATTTTTTGTCTTTGATTGGTCATAGGACCATTGCCTTAGAAATACTTTCCGGCTTCATTGTCCTTCAAACTTATCATTCTGTCACATTAATTATTAGTTAATTAAGTATCAGTGTAGCATTTTTCTCTGAATAATTTTTTTTTTCAATTTGAAACAAAATTTTTATTATTTTATTTTAAAAAAACTAAAAATATATTTATATATTTTAATTTAAAAATTTAACCAAATTATTTTATGATAAATGATTTCAGCTAATTTAAAAATGTTTTCTTATCCCCAATCTTTTCTCTCTTTGAATTCTTATTTATCAGCCAGTTGATTTAAAAATAAATCTTTTTAGAAAAATTGTAATTTTTTTTTTAGAAACATTAACTTAATGAGTCATGATGGTTGAGAGTAATATACCTTCCAACATGAATCTTTTCTTATTTTGCTACAAGCACTTTAATTTAAAAAAAGATAAATGTTTGTGTGTGCGAGCTTTTAAAAGCTTTTCTTTATTCCTTATGTTGTGGATCTTGAAAGATCAGTTTAAGAATGTCTTTTATTTGTGAAATTAAAAACAGCAAAATAAGTTAACTTTTTTTTTTTAATAAAATAAATGATTATATATGAATTCTTATTTTTAAAAAAATCTAATGTAATACCTTTGTCTAATATTAACAACTACAAGTAATTTGGACAGATTACTATTATTGATGGAAACGTAATGGATGAAATTAATCATAGAATTAAACTTGGATGGAATGCTTTTGGCCTATATATTTGAAAAGTTTTTTTAATAGATGTCTCTTACCATTTTTTACTTATGTATCTGAGATTTGGTCACTTAACAGAAGAGAAATATAGAGATTTTAATTTATTCAATGAAATGTGGATGGATGTGTGTTGGGAATAATAATAAGGGATTGAAAGCAAAATAATTGGATGAGATAATAAACAGGTATTATTGAAAGAATTAAGAGACTAAAATGAATTGGTGGAATATATTGCTAGAAGAGATAGTAGATCAATAGTTGGATGCCAAGAGATTATATAAGACCTAGAAAGACTATATATGAGATGTATGGATGGAATAATAAGTTTGTTGGTATGACTTGCAGAGACATTCATCCTGCAGTGGATCAGTAATGGTTGAAAGTGTTAATGAATATTATTCTCAAACTTTTAAGGACACATTATTACTGTGATATTGGTCATATATGTATATTTACACACCTGCATTTTGTAAATATAACTAAAATGATTTGAATTATAACATGTGACTAATTAGCAGTTAAGTTGTTGCATACACATATTTCAATGAATTAATATTGAATTGTTTTTCCTGGTGCTAGTATTTTCTCCGAATTTATAGTTTATTTTTTTCTTTGTTTTGATAAATGATTTTTTTTGAAATTCTAAGATTATTTCAGGGCTTGTTAGAATAAAAAGATAATGGTCCCACAGACAGCATCTGTAGCAGTATATTATTTTCCCTACCAGCAGTGAAAGCTTCACCATATTACTATCTATTTTTTCTGTTTTTACAGTCAGTGCATTAACACTCATCTTTTACCCATTAGTTAAAAATAGCTAGAAAACTATTTATTAATCATTATTGTCATGTAATCTAGATTGGGTATAGGTTGTCTACTTGTAAGAAAAATCATAAACCTGTCTGTGAGCTGAAAATTTTTTTTAAGATTCGCTAGCCAGGACTCAAATCCCACACTGTGGGCATTGCTGCAGATGATCAATTCACTACAGCATAAGATTTTTGTTAAGATGCTTGGCTATCTCTTCAGCAATTAACAATATGTTAAAAAAATTTTTTTCATATATAAAAACAATATTTTTTTTTATTTTTTAAGCTATATTCCATTTTAGAATATAAAAAAAAAAATCGCAAATTGCTTATGAAGCCTTACTAATAATGCACTCTCTATTCAAAATGATGTGCAATGCTCCGCTCAAAGATTGCATGTTGGCTCCATAAACAAATCTCATTTATTATGGTTTTCTAATGTTGAATTCATGTTTGTTGAGAATTTCTGTGATATAAAAAAAAAAATCAAAAATTTTTTAGACTGAACTATGTTAAGAAATTTTATATGTATATATACTTAAAATAAATATATTTCTTATAAAGTATTTTCAAAACTTATTACATTTTTTTATTTGTATTCATAGATATTCTTTCATATTATAAAATTAAGTAGTTTGATCAGCTTTAAACACACCAAATACAAGAAAAAGCCTCTCCAAATTCTTTTATAAAGAATTAACGATGAAGAAAGCACTTCTACAGCTAATTAATTGCCTGAGAGCGACAGCTTTAGAGCTTTCCACCTTCTTATTTCCTCTAGCTTAGTGATTCCCAACCAGGGTACCATAAATATTTCATAAGGTACCACGAGATATAGAAATAAATAAATAATATCAAAATTTTAGATGAATACAAAGTACATTTGATACAACAAAGTTTAATATTACGTTATTGTCTTAATTTAATTGGTTTAAATTGCATTTATTTTCACATCATTAATTAATAAATAAACAGAAACTTGATAGCAATAAACTTTTATGTCTCTTGGGTAACTAATAATTAGAAATAAATCAATTTTTAATAAAAAAAAATAGGTGTTTTCCTCAAGATACTGTGAGATATGAAGAACAAATTTAAGGGTACTGCAATGTTGAAACGGTTAAAAACACTACTCTAGTTAATGATAACTAGATAGTCATTTATTGATCAATAATTGAGTAGCTAGGTGGTATTGACTGTGTACTGACTACTTGATAGAAAATCCTATAAGTTTGTTTGGAAATCTTCAAATTATCAGAAAAATTTTCAAGTTTAACCTAGATTTGAATTGAAATGATGGACTTGCTATATGGGTGCAATAACTACGATCTTATACTGTATATATACTATTGATGAATAGATTTGATTTATTAATCTATTTACTTATCACAATATTTTATTCTATTGCATGTGTGTATATGTGGACCACATTTATATATTTATTTGAAAGGTTTTTTATATGAGCAGGAATTTTAATTATTGGTACACATATATATAAACATGTTTATTTTTAATTAATGTTCGCTTGCTATCAAATTATTGTTTTTATTTATAATTCCTTTACAATATCTATTTCCATATATATATATTAGTATATATATATGTGCTCTGCGCACAGATAATGAAGCTATTGTCTGTGAAATTATTAAAATTTACCGCCAAGCGCTTTCGGGACAGTTTATAGTCCCATATTCATGGGGTCACCAAACGTAAAGTTAGGGAAGCTTACTACATCGTAAGTGACCCATCAGCAATCCACAGAAGAGAGGCCTGCTTTTCCCTATCTCGAAAATGGTCCACGTAACATCTGCATATAAATTTGCATGAAATTTGAATTAATATTATAGTTAGTAATAGAATACAAGTCGCCATGAATATGGGACTATAAACTGTCCTGAAAGCGCTTGGCGGTAAATTTTAATAATTTCACAGACAATTAATAGCTTCATTATCTGTGCGCAGAGCATATATATATACTAATTTATTTTAAGTGTTAATGAAATAAAATCTTAACTATTTCATATATATATATTTCAGAAGTTCTATGAATTTTTTAAAATTAATTTGATTAATATTTTTTTATTTTTATCTAGTTTCAATCTTGCCAGAAAGTAAGGTTTTTAATGTGGATAATGTCAGGATATGTAAGATATTGGTATGTAAACTGTTACTTTTTTCTTTTTTTAAGTATAGCAAGAATAGTTATTGTAAAAATAATATTATTTTATGTAAAAACACAATTTTTATAATTGTGTGATAAAACATACATATATATGTATAAATGTAAATGGAGAAAGGGAATTTGTATTATTATCACTGAATTAATTTATACATAAAATCTGAGAATGCTTAGATCATTTAAATCTGGCTTTACATTTTAGATATTTCTTCAGATATTTATATTTAAGATATGATATATGATATGTATTTAACATCTGATTGTTTTGGAATATAATATTTATATCTCATCTTCAGTAGCATTCAGTTAAAAATGGATACCGAAAGTCTTGGTTGATGCATTAATTAGAGCATATTGATAAGATTTTACTGAAACATCTTTTCATTATAATTCAGCATTTTTTGTGTGTTTATTTATTTTTTTTAAAAAGTTGTGAATGATTTTTTAAAAAGCACCAAATATCACATCAAACCAGTGTAAATTGAATGGTATAAGATTTCTGTCAAAACAATAAACTGACCAGAATAACTACCATGTTCCGTATTCAGATTAAGTGTAATCAAATATTATTTCCTTCAGGAGTTCATAAAAAATTTAAGCATCAGATGTCATATAACTGGGCAGCCATCTATGGATCTTGAGTTACAGAATCTTTTCCTAATCAGGATGTTTATAGAAAACATATCAAACAATACCTTTAAGAAATATCTTATTCTTCTCTTTTACTTTCTTTGCATATCTTCATATAATCATATATATATATTGCTTATAACACTTCTTTCATATACACTTCAATGCAAAACAAATTTTCTTTATTTTCCTTACAGTTTCGACTGTCCAGCAGTCTTCATCAAAGCAGAGAAGAAGATTAGAGCTCTGGAAACTTTAAGGAAAATAAAGAAGTTGTTAAGAAAATTTGTTTGCATTGAAGTGTATATGAAAGAAGTGTTATAAGCAATATATTGTACCGAAGTACATTGATATTTAATTGATTTTATGAGTTCCATGTTTTAAAAATATAAAAATTTAAAATGGAGAGAATAAAATGTAAAGTTAAAGAGCAGGGGGGAGGGGAAATTTGTTATTAAATAAAATAAACTGTAAATGCTTTTAAAAATAATATTTTTTTTTGTTTAAAAGAGAAAAAAAAAGTCTTGTAATAAAAAAATGATTTAATATTCTTTAAATGAATTTATAATAAATAATAAAGAGATTTCGTTTAATCTTATAATAAAATAATTAAATATATGTGCGTGTGTGTATGTAATTTTTAATAAAAAATAGACGCAAAAGCTGATTTTATTTCACGAGACTAAAGACGCTGCTGCTAATAAAGTTTTCCATTGTTTAAAACAGTATAAATAGCTCAACATTTTATTATTCTGGGTCTGTCTTTCTCATTTTAATAAAATATTTTTTGAAGTAATATTTCAAAAAAAAAAAAATGTTGCATTGTTAAAATCAACGTAGTGTGCAGTCGACCGAAGCCGCTCTATGCATCTAAGATCTGCAATTAGTTCGGAAAGTGATCATGTTTATATAGACTAAACGAACAACGGAGTGTGTGTACGTCAAACCAGCCACAAAAATCATACTATGTCACAGGATCTACGGAGGAGTCGTTTACCAGTCGTAAATGAGTTAGAAAATAATTCCATTATGCTGTTTCCATCGTATTAAAAATCCTAGGTAATTATTGACTTTGATATCTTAACATTCCCGATTTCTTCTTAAAATAAAAATAGACTTTATTAGAAAGAACTTTGAACTTTATGAATTAATCTTAAAAATAAAACTTTAAACTTCAAAAGATAATATTTGCAATAATAAAATAAATAAAATCAGCTTCTATTATTAAATAATATTTTTGAAACAATTGCGTGCATGTATGTGTGATTTGATTTTTTTTTTTAAAAAAAAAAGAAATAAAATATAATGTAACATGTATACTTTATTTGCTAAAGTAATATATTAAATTGCTTTATTTTAATCTTTAAAAAAGAAGTGTGTGTGTTTCATTATAAGATAAAACGATTAATTTATTTTAAATAAAAAAAAAACACTTAAATTATTTTTCTTAAAATATTTATGTTTATTTTGATACGTGCGGGTAAGTATAAATATTTATTTTCTTAATAAAAGTAGGAGGAAAAAAAATCTAATTATTGATAATAGTATTTCAGGAATAGATTCGCTAATTTAAAGATATAAATGTTTTGGCATTGGGTATAATGTTATTATTATTGGTTTTAAAGGATTGAAGTATTATTTTGAATGGTACGGGGAAGTATTTATTTTAGTTTTAAAAAGTAGTAGTAGCTTCAAGGGGGCATTTAAGATACCTTTTGTTTGTTTATGAGTGGGTGGTTGGAAACCGATTGAGCTAGCGGGATTTCAGGTACCAAATTATGCTGATTAGATAGACATGCTAATTCTAAAGTAATTAGCTGGCACCTAAGGGATTTTCTTTTAAAAATAAAATGTGTTTATTTGGTCAGTGTATATTTGGTAGTCGAGCGTTGGGTGTTATTGGTAGTTCGCTACTGATGATAGTTGACACTTTACCTGAAAACCAACCACTTTCTGGAAGGGAAGTTTAGGAGGACAAGTAAATAAAATATTGATATTTTTTTTTTTGTCGATTGTTGTTGTTGATTCCCGTATTTAATTGGTAATTTTAGTTGGAGTTGAGAGGCGGTTGGTTCATTTGGCGCTTCAACGTGGCCTGAAACTAGACGTTTCGAGTGGAAGATCGACGGAAGTTGTAGTTTTGGTGTATTATTAAAGGTGATTTTCGTGGACGTTAAAACGTGGAAGCGTAATCCTTAAGATAAAAAAAAAAAAATAAGGAGCACCCCGAATGAGGAAGAAAGATAAATATGAGGCATAAAATTAGAACTTAGAGGGTGGGGGTTGATTGTATCTACGTTTTGAAAGAGAGGAAAAAAAATTTACATTGGATGAAGTTAAATAAATTGTTGGTGAAATGGAAACAGTATGCCGGGTTATAAAGATAAGAACTTTTTCAGGGAAAAGAGGGGAAACACCAAATAGACATTTAGAGAGTTTGGAGCGTTTTTTTTCCTGTAGTGAATTTAATGAAACAGTTAAGATTTAGATTAGTATAGCCATTAGTTATATACAGGATGAGGCTGAAGTTTGGTGGGAGTCAATGGGAGTAAAACCAAAGAGCTTTGAGAAATACAAAAGAACATTGCTGTCCAGTTATTGGGGGAGGAGTGTCAGGAGGTGGTTAAGCGACAGGTAGAACAAGATAAATGGCGGATAGGAGAGACATTGAGCACGTTTTTCCGCAGACAATTAGCGAAACTGAGAATGGTTACAGCATATAATTTGTCTGAGCAGCAAATTTTGAGAATAGTGAGGCGAGGTTTTCCAGAGGATATTCGACAAATAATAATGGTAAAGGACACTATAGAACAGACTGCAGAGATACTTATGACAATGGACAGTATTAGGTCATGTGTAGAAAATCGGAATAAAGAAAGGAAGGCCGAGAATACGTATGGGCAAGTAGCAAACTTGACGCAGAATGAAGAGAAGGAAGAGTGGAGAATGGCATCTTATTCGTGCCCAAAAATAAAAGTAAAAATAGAAGGAAGAATTGTAGACGCATTGTTTGATTCAGGGAGTCAGGTATCAGTGATTTCACAAAAAATTTTCGATGAAATAAGTCGGAGTAATTTGAAACTCAAAACCTTGCCACTAAAGAATGTATACGTAATGTTGGCAAATGGGAAAAGAGCCAAACTAGTATCGGAACAAGCTTGGATAAGTATGAGTATAGCTGGGAAGATATCATGTTATGTTAATTTTAGAGGGATTATTACATGATGTTATCTTGGGGTCAGATTTTATGTGTGAAGTTGGGTGCATGTTAGATTATGAGAAACGACAGGTGAAAATTAATAAGATGGAAATTCCATTTAATGTGTGTGAAATAAAAGTTAAGGCAGAGTATGATGTAGAAAGTGCAGGAATAGAAATAGAGGAAAAGGTGTTGGAAAATGAACCAGGAAAGAGGATGGAAAACAGTTGAAAGAATTGTTGGCTACGTATGAAAGTGTATTTTCAGAAGTACCTGGAGTAATAGAGGGATATGAGTATCAAATAAAACCTATGGAGAATCAACCATATCAAGCACGAACGTATCCTATACCACATCAATATAGAAGTGCAGTGGAGGAACAACTAGAGAATATGTTACAATGGGGAATTATTTCTAAATGCTCATCTCCATATAATAATCCGCTAGTGACAGTAAAAAAGAAAAATGGGTCTATTCGTTTGTGTTTAGATGCACGGCAATTGAATAAAATCACTGTGGTAGATACTAATGCACCTCCACCTATAAGTGAATTATTAATGAAGTTTCATTAAAAAAAATATTTTCAACTTTTGATTTAACAGCCAGTTATTGGCAGGTCAAGCTGCATCCTGAGGACCAAATACACTGCTTTCTGGTATAATGGACGGGCATATAATTTTAATCGAATTCCATTCAGTTTAAAAAATAGCGGGGCAGGATTAATGCAATGCCTTGATCAAATATCTTATAAAATCAAAAGTTTGATTACGATATACGTGGATGATATCATTTTAGCATCAGAAAGTGTGGAAGAACATTTCAAACATTTGAAATTGTTATTTGATGAATGTAAAAATAAAGGAATGATATTAAATTTAGGTAAAAGCCATTTAATGACTACGGAAGTTAAATTCTTGGGACACATAATTAGTGAACAAGGAATATCTCCAAATCCAGAGAAAATTCAAGCTATACAAAACTTTCCCAAGCCAACGAAGAAGAAAGACATCAAGTCTTTTCTTGGGTTGTGTAATTTTTTCAATCGGTTTTATAAAAATTTTTCCTCAGATATGGAGCCTTTGTTGCAGTTATTAAGGAAAGATAAAAAATGGGCGTGGGAAGAGCAACAAGAGCGCAGTTTTGAAAGGGTAAAAAAAGGGTTTTTAAGGGAAGTCATGTTGACATATCCAGACTTTGATAAACCATTCATAGTACAAACGAATAGTAGTGGAATCGGGTTGGGGGCTACATTATCGTAAATACAAGACAATGGGGTGCTTTTCTTTGTAAGTCGTTTATTAAATGGGCCAGAGAAAAATTATACCGTAACTGAGAGAGAGGCTTTAGCGATTGTGTGAGCTTTCAAAAAATTTAGGCAATACTTGATAGGATTGCAGGTGGTAGTGATCACTGATCACAGGAGCCTTGAGTTTCTCAATCATAGTTTTCTGACAAATAGTAGATTGATCCGATGGAGTCTGTTTTTGCAAGGGTTCGATTATAGTATACAGTATTGTCCAGGCAAAGACAATATGGCGGCAGATGCTTTTAAGTCGATACCCGATAGAACATCAGACACGACATTTAAATTGTAATAATGCATATATAGCAATGGCAGAAATACATCAAAACAAAGAGATGGAATGTGGTTTGAAAAGGTTAAGAGAGTTACAAGAAAAGGATGCAGAATGTAAACAAATAATATACTATTTGCGTCATCAATCTGTAGGTAGACCTATAAATAATACATTATGGAAAGATAGAAAATGATATTGTTTAAAAGATGGGCTTTTGCAGCATAAAGTGAAAGATAGTAAAGATACGCGAATTGTTTTGCCAATAGTTATGCGAAAACAGATGATTAAGTACTGTAACGGTCAGAATCGTCTGTCTCGCTAACACACTGCAGAATTCAAACCCCAGACACGAAACTGAACATTCTAGGAGGGGTTGCCTTCTAGATATACTAAGTTCGAATCTAAAGTCCAAATTTCACAGCGCCATCTACGGGATAATGCATCTGATGCCACTACTAGTATAACATTTGACCGGTGCCTGGTGGTCAGGGAGAAACAAAAGACTCTATACTAAAAGAAGTTTGGGTGGCTAATTAACGTCTATGGATTTACAAAAGAAATGCAGAAAATATATATATATATAGACCGAGACAGTGATAGGAATCAAATAAAATAAGAGATCAAATTTAGTTTTAAATAATTTCACACAATTTATTTATATAAATATATATATAACGCCACTGTCTGCTTATATGAGTCAGGGACACGTATTAAATAATTGTTGGCATTGATATTTCAGTAAATGACAAAAGGTTATAAAGCAAAGTGATATATTCTATTCCTCGGGCTAATAGCATTACGATAATGTGCTAGATGAGATAGGAACATGTGCGAGGTGCTTTGAGTAATTATACAAGTTTAAGATAATATTTGAAATTAAATGTTCTAAAATATTTATTGATTTCGAGAATAGTACGGACTAAAGCTTACTAAGCAAAAAATGGGAATAAGATCAAAGCATTTATTTGATAATAATATTAATAGAGTTGCATTGGGAGGTCAGTATTGCTGATAATGAATTTATTAAAGTTGGAGGGTGTGACACGTTTAAGTCACGGATGCTTTGTAAAATAAATATAAATAAAACAATATTGAAGATCCGGAATAATTACGGAGGGCATCTCGCCGCTAACCCATAGGAAAGTATTTTGACGAGCAGCCGAAACTTAGCGACTGTGTGACGATTGCGTTTAATTCCCAGGGGTGTCATTTGGGACACCTCTCTGCCTGGAAACTTGCAATAAGCGAAAAGAACGGACTTTGCCGTGTAAAGAATCCTTGGAAAAATAAACAAAGCGGTCTCAACAACCAATTCATTTACCAGCAATACGAGACTAGTGTATATAAAAACATATTAAATGGGTTTTATTCGGATTAAGAGAAATGCCCAATCAAATTCCCCGAAATTCATTTAAAAGGGTCCGCACATTCTCGACATCAATGATGAACTTTATAATTAAAGTAGAACACGGTAATTAAAATAGGAAAATGCATGCTTGCGGGTTTGAAAAGTAAATATAGATTTATATACGCAATCATGCATTTGGGGACACATTTAAATCATTGATTTCGCACATACTCTTATATTAGATTAAAATCAATAACATGTAGATTTTAAACTATGTGATTATATTACATTAAAGAAAAGAATCGCCCTCGAACGAGTGATTTGCAAGATAATAAAATTGGAAAATTATAAATTTAAAATATACCTTAATAGCGGCGTCTTACTTTCAATAGAGGGAATAGTTCACTCGGTCAAAGACGATTCTGACACATTATCATAATAAAATAAAAGAAAGCTTTATAAATTGTAAATATTAACCCAAGGATAGAGCAAAATGTTGATTATATTTAAACACATTAAAGAAATACATAATGAAGTTATGTGAGATATAAGGAAAACAATTTTAAATAGCTAAAGCATGTTAGTTAGGAATCACAAGAACTCTTGGGTTAATTTAGGTTACCTCTGGAGACGCATTTGCAGGTAGATGTTCGGCAGGTTTTATGATTCAGCAGCAAAATCTGGAATGTTCATATTTTTGGCAGCGACAGCAGCAGTTCCGGGGTCCGTGTGATAACTTCCGATGGTATGGAGCAGCGGCTGGCTATTCCGAGGGGATATAGCCATCTTAACGCCTCTACTCGGACAAATGTCAAGGTTAGCAAATTATTAGAATAAAACACAGAATGATCTCTCTTAGACACATTAGAATAAAAAACAACTAACTCACCAGAACAAAAGAAAAAACTCCTTTTTATAGTGGAATTTAACAATAGAACTGCCCTGGAGCATTACCAAAAATATCGGACTTATCAGCTGTAATTAAATCATCGGAATGTCTAAAGGAATTCAACATTAATTAATTTCTTTTGTTAATTTCCCTGTCGACATTCGAATTACAAACTAGATTTAGTTAAAAATTACTTTTATTAATTAAAGAAAACCTTAAGTGGACATCTGCTGTTTTTAGATAAACTTATACAACATTTACTAATTAAACTATTGTCCCTCATTTATTTTAACAGAAATATTTGGAATAACTTATTAAATTAAAGAAAATGATTTTACTTTTTAAATTGCAATATTTGAATCCATTTACTAAACGAATATTTACTAACTGAATTTTATTTTAAATCAAAATATATTACGACGGTAATATATTTGTAAATAGATTCAAACAAAATCACTTTAACAATTTATAATTTTGATATGTTTTAAAATGGATATCATAGTGAGTGCGCAATTACGACTAATATAACTTACTTTTTAATAAATGTAAATTATGTGAACAAATACATAATTCATAATATTTTATTTTATTTGGGAATAAGTTATATATATCATACGAGCATTGTGCTCGTGGTTTAAAATTAGGCGGGATTTTCAGTATATAAGTGTATTGCAGACACACTACGATAGATTGGGGTTCAAACTAAGGTATGAGGGTAGGAAGTAGGTGAGAAAAGGTGAAACGAAGATCTGCAAAGCAGACCTTACTGTTTCAGTACATACATGAAAAGTACGGACATTATGGTGCAAGTAAAATTGAAGGATGGATAAATAACTGGTTTTATTGGCCGAGTATGTATAGGAGTGTCTTAAACGTCATTGAGGGGTGTCTAGTGTGTGCAAAAACCAAACCTCCTAATATGTCAAATACGGGACCTTTGAGACTGATATACGCATATCAACCGTAGTTTATTGGCAATAGACTTTTATGGACCATTACCTCAATTTAATCGACAGAAATATCTGGTTGTGACTTATGACGTTTTTTCTAAGTTTGTAGCTATTTACCCGATGGCGCAGGCTGATGCTAGACTGACTATAAAGGTCCTTGAACATCAACATTTTCGAGATGTGGGAATCCCAAGACAAATAATGTCGGATCACGGAACGTAATGTCGGATCACGGAACGCCTTTTATGTCTGACGAATGGAAAAGATGGACGGAGCATCATAAGATAAGACATATACTCACTTCAATTCATAATCCGCAATCCAACCCATGCGAACGAGTAATGAGAGAACTGGGACATTTATTTCGTGTATATTTACAGAATAATCATCGTGGATGGGTGAAGGAGGCAACGGGTATTGCTGACATGATAAATTAGTCAAAGAATGAATCAACAGGATTCGAGCCCATTAGACTTCATCAAGGAAAGAATATTTGGTATCCGTTCAAAACTATTTTACCGGTTAAAGCGCCGTATATTGACAAGAAAAAAGATGTTGATAAGGCACGCTATAGGCTTAGAAAGATGGGTAGTGTAAGGCAAAAGAGACATGGGAGGGTTAGATATGTGTTTAAGTTGGGAGATGATGTTATGGTAAGGGTAAATCCAGTAAGTCATCCGGAAAAGGGAATATATAAAAAATTTCAGCCAATATATGATGGGCCTTATAAGATTATAAAGGAATATGGAAATAATGCATTTGAAATTGCTCAAGGGTTGGAGGGAAAAGGAACGTTCAATGCTCGATCTTTACAATTACTAAAAAAAAAAAAAAAGAATAAATAAATAAATCTATAATGGGATGGGGGTTATAGTGAATAGATGGGAATACACGTATACAGTTAAACAAATTTAAAATAAATAAAACTAGATTGTTTATAGGTGTAAATTCTGGGAAACTAAAATACTCAGAATGATATATTTTAGTTTCAGAGGAGGGACGGAGATAATGTACCGAAGTACATTGATATTTAATTGATTTTATGAGTTCTATGTTTTAAAAATATAAAAATTTAAAATGGAGAGAATAAAATGTAAAGTTAAAGAGCAGGGGGGAGGGGGAATTTGTTATTAAATAAAATAAATTGTAAACGCTTTTAAAAATAATATTTTTTGTGTTTAAAAGAGAAAAAAAAAGTCTTGTAATAAAAAAAATGATTTAATATTTTTTAAATGAATTTATAATAAATAATAAAGAGATTTCGTTTAATCTTATAATAAAATAATTAAATATATGTGCGTGTGTGTACGCAATTTTTAATAAAAAATAGACGCAAAAGCTGATTTTATTTCACGAGACTAAAGACGCTGCTGCTAATAAAGTTTTCCATTGTTTAAAACAGTATAAATAGCTCAACATTTTATTATTCTGGGTCTGTCTTTCTCATTTTAATAAAATATTTTTTGAAGTAATATTTCAAAAAAAAAAAAAATGTTGCATTGTTAAAACCAACGTAGTGTGCAGTCGACCGAAGCCGCTCTATGCATCTAAGATCTGCAATTAGTTTGGAAAGTGATCATGTTTATATAGACTAAACGAACAACGGAGTGTGTGTACGTCAAACCAGCCACAAAAATCATACTATGTCACAGGATCTCCGGAGGAGTCGTTTACCAGTCGTAAATGAGTTAGAAAATAATTCCATTATGCTGTTTACGTCATATTAAAAATGCTAGGTAATTATTGACTTTGATATCTTAACATTCCCGATTTCTTCTTAAAATAAAAATAGACTTTATTAGAATGAACTTTATGAATTAATCTTAAAAATAAAACTTTAAACTGCAAAAGATAATATTTGCAATAATAAAATAAATAAAATCAGCTTCTATTATTAAA
This sequence comes from Epiperipatus broadwayi, assembly GCA_028023455.1. Lineage (NCBI taxonomy): Eukaryota > Metazoa > Onychophora > Udeonychophora > Euonychophora > Peripatidae > Epiperipatus > Epiperipatus broadwayi. The sequence continues at coordinate 11,852,509 of JAQFVV010006207.1, forward strand.
TAATATTTTTGAAACAATTGCGCGCATGTATGTGTGATTATGATTTTTTTTTTTTTTTTAAAAAAAGAAATAAAATATAATGTAACATGTATACTTTATTTGCTAAAGTAATATATTAAATTGCTTTATTTTAATCTTTAAAAAAAGAAGTGTGTGTGTTTCATTATAAGATAAAACGATTAATTTATTTTAAATAAAAAAAAACACTTAAATTATTTTTCTTAAAATATTTATGTTTATTTTGATAAGTGCGGGTAAGTAAAAATATTTATTTTCTAATAAAAGTAGGAAGGGAAAAAAAAATCTAATTATTGATAATAGTATTTCAGGAATAAATTCGCTACTTTAAAGATATAAATGTTTTGGCATTGAGTATAATGTTATTATTATTGGTTTTAAAGGATTGAAGTATTATTTTGAATGGTACGGGGAAGTATTTATTTTAGTTTTAAAAAGTATAGTAGTAGCTTCGAGGGGGCATTTAAGATACCTTTTGTTTGTTTATGAGTGGGTGGTTGGAAACCGATTGAGCTAGCGGGATTTCAGGTACCAAATTATGCTGATTAGATAGACATGCTAATTCTAACGTAATTAGCTGGCGCCTAAGTGATTTTCTTCTTTTAAAAATAAAATAAAGTGTTTATTTGGTCAGTGTATATTTGGTAGTCGAGCGTTGGGTGTTATTGGTAGTTCGCTACTGATGATAGTTGACTTTACCTGAAAACCAACCACTTTCTGGAAGGGAAGTTTAGGAGGACAAGTAAATAAAATATTAATTGATATTTTTTTTTGTCGATAGTTGTTGATTCCCGTATTTAATTGGTAATGTTAGATGGAGTTGAGAGGCAGTTGGTTCAATATATATTAGAAATATCTTCCCAAGACTTTCCTAATTAGATCAATTTGAAATTTTTTTTGAATTACCAAGATCATAATATAAGCAAACATTCCCTTTATCTCAAAATTCCAACCATTTTAAATCACTATGGCTTTCAATTGCTGTTCAATGAGTAAATGTGAGTATATATCATAGATCCCATCAATAAATATATATATTAAATTACTAAAATCTCATTTGATTATGATGAGATATTTCACATTTTCTTTCTGAATAGCATTTGAAGGATATAGTGATTTAAAATCATTGTAGTTTTGAAGTTAAAAAGTATCCCATTGTCATCTTATAGGTATTGATGGATCTGTTTATCATGAGCATCCTGATTAGGAAAGGATTCTTTGCTTACTTGATATATTAGATTAGGCATCATTTACTAAAGTTATTGCTTTAAATGTATTTTTTAGTTGAGACTATTTACGTCATTTATCTCTTTACCGCAAAGAATAATTTCCCATTTAGCTTATGAATAATTTTTGCGAAGACAGTTGAGGGGAGACAAAAAACAGCTGTATAAAACTACGTATATTTTATTAATATTTTGTTAATGATTTATTTATTTTAATTGCATGAAGCTATTTTTTATATTTATTAAATTCTTTATTTGTTTCAAATTAAAATCTTGGTGTTAGTTTATTAGAAAGTTACTTGTAATAAATATATTATCTAATTATTACAATGAAACATAAATTGAAAGTACAGTAAAGTCTGATACAATAAATTACTTGGTTCCAGAAAATCATTTTACTATGTCATCTGTTTGTTATAGCTTACATTAAAGTACATGTATTTAGATATAATTGTTCCAGGCCTATGGCCAGATCAAAGTAGCAAGTAAAATCAAAATAATGTAAAAATATATAGAAAATTAATTGCTGTATACATTGTACAAAACTAAGACTCAAACTTTTAAAAACAAAATAAAAACTTAAATAAATTTAAATATTTTAATAAAATTTCACAGATCACATAAACTGCTTTTTTTATTATTTCTTCCATTCAAGTCATATATTGAATAATTTGATGCAATATTTTAATAGGAATTTTATAATTATTGCAGTTTTTCACCAATAGATATCATCTAACTATCCAAAAGCAAACATAGGAATCATTTTTTTCTTAAATTCCTTAAAAATAATATTTAGCAGCAGTCCTATCTGCACTGGCAGCTTTACTATGCCTTATAACATTATGCAATTCAGTTATTTTTGTGAATCTAATAAACCATACTTTCCTAGCCAAAAATTCTGCAAAAACAACATTTGTACTAAGAGTCATAGTAAAAAATTCCTCAAACTATTGCTTGACCTTTTCATAAATAATTATCTTATTGATGCTATCACCTGTTGTTTGGATTTGATTATTCCATATTAGCAAAAGTGTTTCCATTTGTTCTGTGACCACAATGTAAACTACTCAATATGAAAGTTCTTTTTGCTATTTTTAATTCATTCTTATTTTTTTTACTAGTGCTGACCATTGATTTAGCTTATTTTACCAAAATTATTCTTTCCTTTATTTTGCTCAAATATCTTATAAATACAATTTATCCAAACCACTTTGAATACTTTTTAGCAAAATCTTTTATTGTACATATATACATACACCTTATGTTTTGACTGTCCTGCAGTCTTCTTCAGAGCCAATTTACTTTTATTTTGAAAAGATTAAAGTAAATTGGCTCTGAAGATGTCTGCAGGACAGTCGAAACATAAGATGTATGTGTATATATATGTACAATAAAGGATTTTGCTAAAAAGTGTTGTAAGGGGTTTGGATAAATTGATTTAGCTTATTATATTCAGAACTGAAATGATTGCTTTCTCTTTTTAGAAATATTTATTTTTTTCATTTGAATACAAATCAATATTTTGACTATTTTTCTGGTTCATGACTAAATTAATATTTATATGCAAACAAGAATTTTTTTTTTAAAAAAAAAAACTTTTAGAAGTTGAACAACTTTTTGAAGAAGAAAAATCAAACACCAGTATATACACAGCTACTATATCTGCTAGTAGTGCTTATTGTAATATTTGCTATCTCCTCCCAATGATGTTAATCGATTTAGTAATTCTATATTTAGCATTTCACTTTCCACCATTTTTTTTTACTGGACATTTGCTTTGAATTATTTTTTATGTCGATATTAATTAATCAGCTTTCAAATTTTGTCTAAAATTATTACAGTATAAGCACTCAGGAAAATACTTTTAAAAAAAAGTATAATATTTTCAGTGCTAAATCAACTAAATTGATAGCTAAACTATACAGATAACAGATGTCTGTCATTGTAGTGTTTGTTATAAATATTTGTTTTTATTGCATAAACTTAACGTTTAGTAGGGAAAAGTATTTGTTCATTTTAGAAAACTTGTTGCCAGTAGTCACTATATAAAAAAAAAATTGCAGAATAAGAAAAAAAATGTGTTTATATTGTAACGTTTTTCACGTTTTGCTAGATTCTGTTAGGCCTTTTTTTTAAACACTATTAAGTGAAAGTTAATCAAGCTATGAATATGAAAATATCTTGTTCATATTTCTAAAAAAACATTGCTATATTTCCTGATTAACTGGCCTACTAATTATTATGACAGGAATTGCCGACGAAGTTAGTTTTAATTTATAAGAGGATGCCATTTAGTCAATAGACTCCTAACTTTTTCGTATCCCATAATTTTGACGCAAGTAACTAAAAAGATCGTGTTATAATTTCCCGTAACTTAGTTATTTTTTTCCAGAGAGTATTACATCCGGAGCTTAGTTAATAACTATTGGCAAAGGTAAATTATACTCAAATCCTAATAACTAACATTAATAAATCCAATGATTATCATTAATAATGCACAATGAATAGTTATTAGAAATAAATATTTTTATTCTAACAAATTAAAATATTAAAACACAAACTAATAAATTGGAAAGAATACACCCATGCTAATCCTGACACGAATCAATTAATTAAAAACAGTTAAACAATCACAGTTCACTTCCAAATTTCTTCTAGAAAGTTCTTTAAAATGAAAGTCTCTTGAATGAGAAAATTAATGTCTATCAGATTTATATTATAAGCTTAATTTTAGTCACATTCCGGAATAATTAATCATAGCTTACCGGTAAGTTTAGCAAATTTTCGTAGACAGTTGGTTACCATGCATGGTTTTTTTTATGATGTAGAATGAGTTCGTGGCCATTGTTTTTAACTTGTTCTTGATCCTGGTTCTAAAGACTAGTCACGAAAGCTTTTCTGGGGTTGACAGTCTTCATGATGAATGATGTCAAAAGCTTCGGTCCACTCCAGCATGAAGAATTATTTCAGCATAGAATAGTCCTTGATTTCATGATCTAGGACCAGCCCCCCCCCCCAGAAAAAAACAAACAAGACCCTGATCACACTGGTATTTTTTCTTTTATACATACTAGAGGTCCGGTTTTCATACTAGAGGTTCGGTTTTCAGACTTCTGCGCATATTTTCTTTTGTCCTTTTATCAACATACAAAATAATAAACTTGTACATTCTTTTTTAAATTTAAGTTACAAACTCTTTTTTTTTTTTTAAACATAATTCCGCCATCTTTAAGTAGCTTCCAAAAGATTTTACTGATTGTAATCTGTGTGTGGAATTCTATTTCCTTTATTTTATCTGGATTAGTAATCTGCATGTCTTTTATTCTTTCCAATTTTAACTTATTTTTAATTACATAAAAAAAAATATGACGAAAAATGTAACTTTCATTGTACGTTTAAAAAAAAAAAATTTTAATTGTGTCTTTTAATAAAATTGCTAAATTTATTTTTTCTTTTAACTTTTACCAAATGCCAATATATTTGTACCATATATAAATAAACGGTACAATATATACTTTATAAGTATGTTAGAAAAAGTGCTTATTATAAAGTGAAAAAATAGTCAAGCATTGGTAGCCGAGAGGCCAGCGCAGCTGCCTTGCAAGCAGTTGCTTGCAGACAGTTGTTATGGGTTCGCTTCCCGGCCAATGCTTTATCATATGAAAAATATATATATAGGATCAAAAATTTTGTAAAGAAATATATACACCTGGGTCTCATTTTACACGATAGATAGGTTCCTCAGAAAACACGCAAACGAAATCGCGCAAAAATAGACGTAACTTACATTGAAAAAGGGGGGATGCGGTCTGTGATTTTTCAAAATTCGCATAAAAGCAAAGCACCAACGTAAAATTACTTTAAAATTCGTGCAAAAAAAAAATAAGGAAATAAAATATGACTCATAAAAAATTTCAAATTTGAAAAAAATTGATACAAGACAAACTTTTTTTAACTATAATATTTAATTTTATTCAAAATAATATATTTTTATGCATAATTTACAGTACAGTAATTTACATTTTTTTATACACGTTTTAATTATTATCGCTATTTGCCGAAAAACACATTCTTTTGCACTCTCAAGTTGTGTTAATGGTTTTCTGTTTTGACAACGTAATTAGTAATTAATCTTTGAGATGGTGATTTTATTAATTGTTTATGAACTTTGACTTATGATAATAAAAAGACATTTATTCACCACTGCTGGGAAAAATTTAATTAAAACTAACAACTAAAAATTAAATTCTTATTTTTGTCTTTAATTTTTTAATTTTCAATTCCGTTTAAAAATCAAATTTCGTTTTACATCACATTAATTTCAAGTTGCCGTAAGTAATATTTAAATTGTTAATTACAATTAAAAATCAGATTTAATTTTTAATTGTCAAATTTAATTGTGCCCACTGCTATTACTCATCTTTTAAAAATAAACTTGCGGACACTAAATGATTAATAATTGATTACGTTCTTTTTTAAAAAGCAAAAACAGAATGTGATTTACATAAAATGTGGAAATCATGATTTTAATTTCATTATTGCATAAAATCTTACTATTATAAAGCACTGAAAATATTGAAATTACTAAGATGAAAGTCGAATTCCAATAATGTGCTATTACTTTCAATATAACGTAAGTGCGCAAAATTTATTATTTAAAGTAATAGTGCATTATCGGAGTTTGACTTCCGGTGAAACATGAATCGCGTAACTTCAAAATCATGTTAAATAAGTCCGCGTAAAAAGAGACCCAGGTGTAATCTTAGTAATCGGCATTTTAGAATGTGTATAATGATTATGTGGGTATATAATGCTTTAAAATTCAGTTATCAATATTTAGTATCGTACTATAATTTTTGTATAATTAGATATTACCCATTATTAGAACTGTTTGTCCCAAACATGTCATTTGTTGTTTTAAAATACCCATAGCTATCTCTTTTTTAACATTCATGTATCATTTCTTTCTTGTCTTTTTTTTTTTTTGTTTCATTCTTCACAGTTCCTTCTAATGTATTCTTTATAATATCTTTATCTCTATGTATTTTCGAATCTTCTTAATTTGCTGAGTATTTTTTTTGACTTACTGCTTTCAACAATTAAATGTCTAATAGTATTCTTTCTTTCTCCATGAATGAGTCATGATATATGCTATCATTTTGCTCCAAGGACCCCTCACATACAGTGCATATAATAGCTCACATTTTGTTGATAAATTTTGATTAGAACAAAATGGATACTGTTTATTGAATTGCAAGTGTACAGTATTTTTCAACACTCACATAAGATTATAGTATAAACAAAATTTTACAAAAATAATAATTATTAATAATAAATTGAGGACACATTTATATATATATGTATTATACTGAGTCATGTGATGAATGATTCATTCTCTGAAAAAATAAGAACCCCTTCCCCAAATAAATAACTTCTTAATAAAACTTTTAGCATTATGTTTAGAAAAAATTTTATTAAGCAGAATATTGCACATCAAATTTGGAAAAAATAATAAAAATAAAATGTATTTTTTTTATCATAAACCAAAGAAATGTTAATAAACATGATTTGATTCTGTATAGCACTTTGACACAGAAAAATGGTTGTTGGTGTTTTATAAAGTTTATTTTTAAATTTAAAAAAATGTCTGCTTGTATGTCATAAAATGTATTAAATTTACAAATTCTAGTGTTTATTTGCTTACATTTTTTATTGGATAACATATTGGAAGTCATGTATATTAATACAATATAATTCATGGCTTCACTATACTTCCAAAACTATTTTTCTAAAGCTTCCAGTCTGTTCTCTTTTTCTGCTCCATGTAAAGCAATATTATATTAAAAGGAAATATAATTGCAATTTTTTATATGCTGTATATAACCTTATAATGTCGGTTGACCATCTTTATCAACATTTTTTTCAAATCAATTTTTTATTCACTCCTAGTATAATTTTAAGTTAATGCATCCAGCATTTTCTCAGTCATTCTCTTTATGATATTAAAATTTGCAGAGAATTTTTGTTATTCATTGTTACTGTAAATGATTGAACATAATATTTATTTATTGTTTTTTCTTTGCTATACACTTGAAAATTTATGAATGTTTTAGTTTCTAAGCTCTCGGACTTACATATATAGCATCAGATTTATAACTGTTCTCTTCAGAATAATAAATCACCATTCATTCTTTTCCATTACATTTAAAAAATGAAGAGAAAGAGAAAAAAAGTAAAAAACTTTGTTTACTAAAACTTTCATAAAAGAGGCAAATTATGTTGTACAGAAAAAAAAAATATTTGTCAGAAAGCTTATTCAATAATGAAAAGAATGATGTATTTCCCATGTGTGAACTCCTTAGCTATAATAATTTAAAGTCTATGATTGGTCAAAATTCTAAAAAAGGGATTGTCAGACAACGAAAGATAAATGAAAGTTAATCTAGATTAATGCATATTTTTATCATTTGTTAATACAGATTGAATGTCATTATTCTGAACTCCATGAATTCAAAAACTTCTAATATTTGAATACTGTTAACCATCATGACATTTCAAAAAAATATAAATATTGGCTACAATTTTCATAGTGCATTCATTTATAAAAAGTTGAATTGTTAAAAAATATGCTCAAATGAAGTGTGTTTATCCGTTTACTATGTGAATATTTGTAATACATAATGATTCTCAACAGTAATTGAAATATAAAATAAAAAGTTTGCAATTCAATGCCAAATATTTATTCTCAAAATAAAGAATAACAGAAAACAGATAGTTGACTACTATATTAATATGTCATTTTTATAGTTGCATATCAATGTTATATCATATACTCAGACTATAATTTATCTAGAGAAATTCATTTAAGAAAAAGTTGAATTGGAAAAAAATTTGATCAATTTTTCCAGTATTGATTCTTATACAAAATGTGCAATTCTATATTAAATAAATATCAACAGAAAAATAATGATAGTGAATCTTCTAATATCTAGTTACTTTTACATTTTATGAAGCAACAACTTTCATTAGCATATTTTTTACTACACATATGCAATCCCAGTTTTTTTTGTAAATAAGTAAATATAAGTAATTGTTTTTTAAACTATTTTTAAAAATTACCTTTGTATTGTACCGGTAAAAATCACCATGCTTAATCACACACAGTAATCCGAATTCAAACCCAGTCCACGTCTAGGAATAAATTCCAAAATGCAAACTAAATTCAAACCCAAAACCCTGGCATGACCCACCGATGACAACATTACAACGGTACGGAGTTTTCCCTTTACTAGCTCATGGAAAAACACAGACTAAATTACCTACAATCAGCTAGTTCATAGATATCTTATAGTCGGGATATTGGTACGGCTAATAATTTAATGTATATATTTAAGTTGTCGATACAGACAGCAGGTGATTGACTAGATTTCGAGAGTAATAATGCAAGAGAGACAAAATTAGGTTAGATAAATTTTTAATAAATTATTGAAAGCATTGAATAATATTATTTACAGGTACGGTAAAACTCTCATATGTATTTTATAATAAATTGCTGCTAGTCATCAATAATCGGTTTGTACTGATTAACAAACTCATGCCAATATTTATGTGTTTAAATGGTTGTACAGGTTGATATGAGAATCAGAGTAATTGGAGCACTTAAAATATTTAACTACTAGTTTATATTAAGTTGTTTTATTTTAATAGATTCAAACCATTGCGTATACGGATAAATGGGAGGCGGTTTTATATAAAAATATAATATATAATACTGATGTACTGATGGTTGCAGGGATTAAGGTATACTACAAATAATAACTTGCGGTGCATTGACGGAATACCGGGCGGCTTGTACTTTGACAAGTCTTAATGCCCCCAAGTAGATCCGGGACACTACAACCAGCCGGGCTCATTTTCGAACCCCGGTGACCCAAGAGATTACCTGGAGAAGAATTTCTTTCTCTCCATGTGGTAGTAAAACGAGACGCCAACTTAAGCGAAGGTAAAGGCATTGCCACAGTAACATCGAGGAAGAGTGGTCGGAAGTGGATTTTAAAACGAAATTATATAAAACCTTTTCTCTCCGAAACATTTTCTACGCAACAGTCCGATATAACTATTCAATAAAACTGGCGAAATCAAACGATCGCAAAAGTAATAATTAATTAATTTCACTCTGAAACCCATAACTCCCCAGATTGTTCGGAAGGTAATAATAGCAAAAATATTCACTTATTATTCTTACTCCGTAATAATATATAAAAAATTATAATAAAATTTTAGACTATTTTAAGTATTGAGATTTGGAGTATAGATTAAAATATTATAACGAAGTAAAAGAAACAACAAAAATATTTGAATATTTCTCAACTCAACATAAATGAAACAATTTTTAGTTCGATAAAAGGAAATTACTTTTAAAATGAATATAATAAATATTATGAGATAAACTTTACTGACTTTAATTAGAGTTGAGAAATATTATTATTGGCATCGTTTTGTTTGTAAAATAAGTAATAGTAAAATATAAATGTATTCACAAATGGATTATTAGTAGGCACAAATCTTAATAATGATTATCTAAAGACTAGAGCACAGAAATATTAGAGAAGGAAATTTACTGACAGGTTGTAGTGTAACATTTTCAAATGGAAAACAAGAAATTTACATGCAATTAATTAGGTTAACAGATTAAATATAAAATTATTACTGAGAGGAAAGTTAAAAAGTTCATGTAACAAAAGTTACCATTCTTTCTTCGTCCGGCTTTTCTTCTTGCGGTGATATGTATGAAGAACGTAGGCGCGCATTTTGAATTTCTTAGAAAGGCATGGTTAATTTAAATGTTGGAATTTGGAAGACTGGAAGCACGGAAAACATTACAGATCAGCGGTATGAAAGATTTAAATTGGCAGAACAGGAATCAGCTTCTTGGACTTAGCCCATCATGATTGCAGTTTACCGGGCAACTTCTTAATAACGGTTGAAGTGATTTCTCTGGAACAACTACTTTGCTGTAGCTTGAGACGATCTAAGCACAGCCAAGTCAAAAGTTAGAGTGTCTATATTATATTTAAGATGGCTACGGTTGACCTTTCTGCCTAGTTTTTGTTCATAACTCCGCCTCCTTTGATTTTCTGGCCTCCAGCAATATCTAATTTTTGACTATACAATAGCATTTGCCTTTCTTGATAAGAGTTCTACGTTTCTCATTTATTTTTAAATTTAATACATGATTCTAAATTGACAAAACAATTACATCGGAATTCGTGAATACAAAAATATAAATTCATTATCTTAATTTATCGAAGTACAAATTAATTATTCTATACATTTTGTACAAGTAAGATTTTGATTAAAAATACTGATCAAAGGAATGTGACTTTTGATCAGCATTTTTAAATGACTTTGTATAATTTGCAAAATTAAAATTTAAAGAAAATATACACGCAATTGAAACTTTTAAATTGAGCTAATATAAATCCACAAACCACACACACACGAATATTATTTATCATGATTTGTGACATTTATACTCATACTCTTTACATTAAATTCTTTTTAAACAAACACAAAATAAATAACTTAAAATTTATGTGGCTTGGAATAGAAAAAGTCTCATTGCGGGTAAATAGTGGTTTAGAATTACCGTTCTTAAATGACAACCATGAAACTAAGATCGATTCTTCGATCTGTCTGTTTCAGTATATTATATATAAATCAAGTTAATAAAATACATTTTATTTTATTCAATTACTATTATTTTTTTTTAATTAATAACTTTTCAACAGTGTAGTTCGCTACAAAGAAAAATTATCAATTTTACAAGTTAAATATTGTTTTCAACAGAACAGGTCATATTCTTAGCGTTAGATAACTTTAGATTTATGAGATGAGAGGAAGCTGAGAATGAATATATAAAGTAATTTAATATGTAAATTGATAGATTTGTATATTCCACTTGTGTGATAAAGTGACAGGAATCTTTTTTATTTATGTGGGTGTTGTTGGCAATAAACCACAAATTCTATTTTAACATTTTTTCTTTTTATTGTTATAAAAACTTGAGTGATTCTTAAAATTTTTTACATTTTTAATTCAAAAATTAAGGATTTCAAAGTAATTGAATTCAATCTATCTTAAAGTTTATTAAAATAAAATCTTGTATTTCAGAAAATAATTTTATTTAAGTCAAAATTTAATGATGTAGTAATAACATAGCTTCACAAATATTTTGTTTTAAAGGGCTCAGGAATTGGTGCTTCTGAAGTTATGCAAGGCATGGTATTTAAGCGTCAAGTAGAAGGAGATATTTCTAAAGCTGAAAATGCAAAAATTGCTGTATATTCCTGTCCAGTGGATACAATGCAGACAGAAACTAAAGTAAGAATGAAATGTTTTAATAGCAAATTTAGTTATGTATTTAACATATGGATTTTTTTTAGGCATTTAATTATTAACATTATAAAGGAATCTATACAGGTTTCAACAGGAAATAAATTTACTGGTAAGACTATTAAGTTCTTCACTTCTGCCACTATATGCATAAATTTAACAATTACTAATTATGTATTTTATTGTTTGTCTTTATCCACTTTTATCTAAGTCAGTGTCTGATAAATTTCAATTACAACTTTAAGTTGTCCTGGAACTGCTGACGAGACTCCAATATTTTAAGATCAATTCAACTAAATTAAAGCACAGATATGATTTTAATGAAAAATTATCATGAACTTTTCTAAGCCATTATAACACAAAGAGATTAATCATGCAGAGAAATAATAAAAAAAATTACCCCTTAAGTCATAAGTATCTGAGAAATACACTCATTACTAGTATGTGGTAAAATATTGGGGGGGGGGGGGAGTTTAAAATGCAATGTATAATTCTAAGGCAGTATATAATTAGAGGGATTTGCACTTTGAATTTTTCAGTCTATTCATCCTCCAATCCATTTCAAGCAACCGATACATATGGCCACACACATGCAGAAAAAATACATGATCCCTAAATATACGTATTTCATGCAAAAACAGCACTCATCGAATCCAATAAGAGCTTTGAGCATTCCATCATCGTTTTTTCAATGAAATGGCTGGTTGAATTGTTGGAAGGGTGAGAAGATTGTAGCCTGTCAATTAAAGCTTAAGGAATTGTTATCTTAATATAAATCAAGCATTGGATGTATATATGTGTGAGAGATTATGATCTAGACCAGTGATCTTCAACCTTTTCACACCTGCGGACCGGTAAAAATAAGGATAAAGGTTTCGCGGACTGGCAAAAATAAGGATAAGGTTTCATGGACCAGCAGAAGTCTATAGATAAATTTTCTTAAAGATGTAAACAGCTTAGCCTTAGATGAAGTTATATATATATGGAGTTTTTATAATAAAAAACTTTTTTTTAATTTTGAATTTTTTTAGAAAAGTAATAAAAAATTTAATTCTATCCCTCCCCCCCAATAAACATCTGTGATAACTAGAAAAACAAATTAATTTATGTATGACTGATTAGATTTTGTTCTGTTTCTTTTTTTTTTAATCAGGTAAAAGTGCGATGAAAAAAATAAATAAAAATTGTTTATATTAATTAAAAGTTTAAAATCTTATTATTTTATTAAATCTTTCTTGCCAGTCTATCACGGACCAGCAAAAGACTTCTACGGCCTGGCACCGGGCCGTGGACCGGTGGTTGAAGACCACTGATCTAGACCAACTGATGAGCGCTGGTTCTTCATGAAATACATATATTGGGGATCATGTATCTTTTTCGCATGTATGTGGTCATGTGTATTGTTTGCTTGAGATGGAGTGGAGGATGAATAGACTGGAAAATCCCGATTTCAAATTCTTCTAATTATATACTTGTATAATAAAATATACAATTTTTTTTTTCAGTTAATTCTAGAAATTATTAAACCAAAAATTGTAAAAATATAAAGGATAATTTTTTTTTTTAGTAATGGAAACAAAGCTACTACTAAAAAATACAATCAAAAAAAATATTTGTAACAGCTATTGCTAACACTATAGTTATGTTTAAGACATAAATATTTTTTACAACTACACTAACATTCATTTTGACGTTTGCCGTATTTTCTGTTTTTCAGATCCTATTTACTAATCTAATATTTTACATCTTCATGGAACATGTTTCAAACCAAACTGACAGCTTAAACTTTATGGATTAATATTAATTATGCACAAACTTATAGTTAGTCATGACCTTGAATCTATGCATCTAATATATGTAATAATATTAATTTAAGAAAAGAGTTCATATCTCTCAGAGATCAGCTATTCCCCATGTTTAAGCTAAAAGTTTTCTCCAATTTAGGTTTTAATTTTATGAAATATAGTTCATTTATATTCCAGATTTCTGTATGTATTATTAATACAATTGTCAAAATGCATTAAATAAAAGTAAAATGATTAAGAATATCTTTTCAATCGTGTGATATGCTGATTCATCATCAAAAATCATACATAATAGTATTCACTATATAATTTATGTTTTTAATACTCAGGAAGATAAACTGGAAATAATATGTAAATTATCAAGCATAGTTTAAGATTACGGCTAATTAAATCGCCAATACTTATTAGTACTACCAGGTTTTCATAACACATTAAAATAATCAAATTTATACTGGAGAACTTTTGCTTGGTAAGTTTAATGTTTGTGTATTTTTTCCAGGTTAACTTTGAGCAAATTTGTTTTAATAGCAGATTAATTATTTTTAATTAACCTTTAAGATATAATAATTTGTAGTTGATATAATTTGACATAAAGTATTAATGTGTAAATAACATTAAACTGCATTTGTAATTATTTGGTGCTTGAATTTTGTGAAGTATTGAAGTTAATATTTAGGAATGATTGGGGTTTTATTACTACATTAGAATGGTAGCATTATGTTCTCACTTAGGTAAGGATTATTATTAAAGCCATGAAATGATTATATTGGAATGTTTAATGGTGATTTAATTGGTTATAAACTTAAATATATTATGAAGATCAAAGTATCTGGATCATCAGCCTTTAAAGGCAATATCTTGTTATTGCAGTCAAGTCGTTCTATCTTCAGCATTTTGTTTCATATTTGCATATGAAAGATTTTCAATTTTACTTATCACATTTTTAAGGTAAGATATTCTTTAAAAGGTAAGATATTCTTGATCATCTTCTTCCTAAAATTTTGCCTTCATATCTTAAAATATGATCCAAAAATGTAATCTTTTTCATTTTTATTGTATTCAGTAGCTCTCTTTTCATATGTGATCATTAGTATTTCATTCCTTATAATCTTTTTCTTAGTTATTCAAGGGTACCATGTCTTACAATCACATATAAATATATTCCAAATGAAAATTTTAATAATTTTCATTCCATTTTTTGTATCAATATTTTTATTTATTAGTAAAGTTTTATTGTTTTGAAAAGCGTGTTTTGCTAATATTATTTTCCGTTTAATATCCACAAGATAACCATTGTCATCAAAATCATACTTTCCAGATAATTAAATTTCTTAACATGTTATAAACATATTATTTATTCACACATCAATCATTATTTTTATCATCTGTCTGTCTATAACCATCACTTCAATCTTATTAACATTTATTTTTAATTTAAAAGACTATATGCATATTCAATATCTTAAGCATTTTAATCATCTCTTTTTCTTTTTCAAGTAGTGCTATATCATGCATAATAATGTCTACCATTAATTTTACTTCCTTTAGTTTTCTTTCTTATAATCCTTATTATGTTCTCAGTAAATACTTTAAATAGTAGGGCATCATACCTTTTCTTATGTTAGAATTAGTTTTACAACTATTTTAACATTTGTATAAATTTAGAATTAACCATCTTTCTTTCCAATCAAGTCCTCCATTCTTCATCATTTTGAACTAAAACTTCCAATCCACTTTGTCAAAAAACTTTTTTAAATTAATAAAAGCCGCATAAGGCTTCCTATTTATTTCCAATTTTCTTCGCAGAATTATTCTTAATGGGCATTATTGCTTCTCTAGTTTGTTTCCCATGTCTAAAACCATATTGATATTGAACCAAATTCTCATCTGCCTTTTTTTTTATAATTTATTTTTAATTATTGTGAGTAAAATCTGTGATGCATCTTAATTTATGCAATCATTTGTATACCTTTTTTTTTTTTTTTTGAAAAGCAATAGTGTTTGTAGTCATAAAATCAGATGGTATTATACTTTTTTTATAATATCCTATTATCAGATCAAATAATTTATTTTCAATGACATCACTACAATTTTTTAAAAGTTCAATTGAAATACTATCTATTTCAGATGGCGTATTATTTTTTTTCTTATTGGTTTCATAATCAAATTCTTATTTTGCTTACAGGTTCTTTCTCATCCTCATGCACCATAATTTCATCCTTTACAACTCATATTTATGTTATTTCCTTTATATAAATTTTTAATATATTCTTTCCAATGGTCACATAATTTCTTGTTTTCAAAAAGTATTTTTTCTGCCGCCTTATTAACAATATTACTAAATGTTCTTTCTTTATAATTCACCATTTTGATTTTTTCATAAATCTTTTTAATCATTCCAACATTTTTTTAATTTCTTCACTTACCATATTCATCCATTTTGCTTTCTCATCTTTGCAATTTGTTATTATTAAAATTTTAAATTTTTGACTTTTTTATATATATATTTTTTATTAAATCCAATATTTCTTGAGTCATCCATGGTTCCTTGGGTACTATTTTCCCAATACATTAGTTGCAGCTATCTTTATATGTGCTTTAATATTCATCTATTGCATATTATCAGTATTTATCATAGTAGTTTCATTTTTATGGATTTGAAAAGAAAAATTTCACTTTGGAAAAAAATGGTAACTTGAATTTTAGTTTATTTTAATCATTTGCATTAACCATAGCTTTAAGTTAAAACTAAAAATCTGAATTATAAAAGAAAATTTAAATAAATACATAATATATTCATATATGCATATTTCAATTGATGCTCATCAGGGCATATAAGGATGAGCATACACATATATGCATCCAGACTCTTGTAGAAATATAATCCTTATGGATGAAAGTATAAACAATAATGTAGATTAGTATTTTTCTTTACATCCCACTTAAAGATATATTTAAAGATATTTGTGAAGGAAGTGTGGCAATACGTATAGTGAGTTTTGCCAGTTTTTATGTAATAGGAATTTTAATTGAAACTATTTGTTCAAATACGAAATTGCTTATTTCAAAAAAAAAAGAAGTCGCCCTCAAAACTTTTTGATGTAACCTATTGTGAAATTGCAGAGAAATTGGTATCACTATATTACTTTTGTTATACCCGTAGTTTTCTATGAAAATTATTAAAAATAAAATCACTAAAAAAAATATTAAGAATTTTTTTAATATCTAAATGTTATCACCATATTTTCTATTTGTCATAAGTTCTCTTGAAAGCCGTCTGATTTGAAATAGAAGGTTATATAAAAGATGTCTTTTTCTGATTTACGTATAATTTGGGAACCAATTTAGATTGAGTCTAATCGCCACTTATGCTTTCCAATTAGATCTTTAACTATCATACTGTAAAATGAAATCCATTTTGAAATTTATTGCTGTAAGCAAAATTTTTTGTTTGTTAGTTTATCTTATGCATTCTGATTTAATAGCTATATCAAATTACATTTAAATCCAAATCTTTATTTTTGCTTCAAAACTTTTGCTATCAATCATAACCTTGTAAGCACCAGTAAATTTTAAATAAAATAAAGCTAAACACAGCCAGAATAAAATAATTACTTCAATAATCCTATGGAAAATAAATGCTTGAGATCTTTTATAAAGTTTAGTTGCTTAAGGAAGAACTTTTAATATATGCTTCAGTATAAAATTTCATAATGTTTAACAAATATTTTTGTTTTAGTGATTGGTTGTGCTATTATATAAAAAAGAGAGAAATGAGTCACATAGTTGTTTGATCTTATTATAGTCTTTGACATAATCCATTTTATATATATAGTTTATCCTCAATAATGAAAGAGACTCAGTAATCTGAGAGTATCAGTGAAATATCTTTGTGGGTGTTAACTTAATCTAAATAAATGATTTATCTAAAATACAAAGAAACTGACGTTCATTCTTTAGACAAAAACCTATTAAACACTAAAATTTGGATCTTCAGGATTGTTATGTCACAGAAGTATGAAATTCTCTTAAAGAATTATCTTATGGATTCAAGTAAATATATTCTTGGATAGAATCATGACTGATTTTCTGATCATATTATTAATAATTTTATTAAAAGGAAACAGTGTACCATTTTTTGCTTGGCAGAATAATAGATTAAATATGGAACTTTATAATCCAGATATCTGAAGGCAGAAGTTCAGTGATTGACAAGAAGGCCTAAAAATGATTGTTGAATTAAAACTGCAAAAAGATATTTTATTGTGGTCATTCTAGATCTCTTGTTTTCATACATTTATATTGAAGTAACATATGGACCTGAAGAAAGGTATCATAATCCTATTAAATCCAGCAGTGGCACTCTTATATGATGACAATAATATTTTGTAAGAATCTTTTGAATAGTGCAGGTTATTGAATCAACAGTTTTGAGTCAGTAGTTGCTTCACGCAAACTATAATTTTTATTTTTAGGTAGTGATTTTGCAAATTGAATATCATTATCAAAGTTGTGTCTAACCTTGTTAAAAAATAATAAGATAATTAATTTTTTTTGGGATTTAACTTTGTATATTGAATACATTTAAACTGTTATCAGATTTTTTTTTTTTTACTTATAAATGTTTTGCCTTTAAATATATGCATTCAAATAAAAGATCTTGTTTTATTACACAAAGGTTTTATGCTATAGTATTTTTAAAATAAAACTGTGTTATACTATAAGAAAAAGGTATATTAAACATCTACTAAGTTTCCTCTATTTCCATTTGCTGATGCTATTAAAATATCGGTACTGATACATATGATAATCCATCCTGCTTTATGGCGTTGTTGCTAGCCAAAAGTAGTTGAAAATACCGTTTATCAGGCACAACTTCTCAATTGCTATCAGTAATTGAGTGCTAGCAATTGAGTCTTTTGGCTAATGGCGGCCTGCAACATGTTTTGCGACCAATTGCTCTTGCAATGCACACTTAGCCTACCGTATCAGTTAGCTCTGATACATGTTGTTTACCCTCTAAACGAATGCTGACAACATATCGCTAAAGTTATCATGATAAGGTGTGAATAATTTTAATGATGGAAAGTGAACCAATATTTGCTCAGAAGTAATTATTTTCAAACCTAAATGAATTACTATAAGGTTTTCCAAATTGTCACTCTGAACCCAATGTCCCCCCCCCCGTAAATGCATTAAAATTAGGAAATGTGGCGATTCGGCATCCCTGAATCAAAGGTGTCATCTTGCGAGAGCTTGCAATGGCTACTTGTGAAAAAAACTATTCGTTCAAGCTGTCTCTATTGCCTAATATATTAAATTACGGTTTGCAAAAAAAAAATAAAGGAACATTTATTACCAAAACAAAAATAAATTGGTTATTGAGGCATTGTTTATCAACCAAAAATAAAACTATATTTGAAATAATCAAATCAACGTTAGTGAAAAAACGTATTCATTCAAGCTGTCTCTATTGCCTAATATATTAAATTACGGTTCGCAAAAAAAAAAATATATAAAATAGAGGAACATTTATTACCAAACAAAAATAAATTGGTTATTGAGGCGTTGTTTATCAACAAAAAATAAAACCGTGATTGAAGTAATCAAATCAATGTTAGTGAAAAAAAATTTAACAAACGAACATTTTGCAAATATATTCAATTACTTTTCAAAAAAAACCTAACCTAAACGAGCATTTCTTACAAAACAAAAAAATCTTGGTTATTTAAAAAAGAAGCTAAAATAAAGGAACATTTAGTATAAAACCCCAAAAAATTGCTTATTAATTGAAAATCTATAAAATTAGTTGAAAAAATAATAAAATAACGTAATTTTAAAGAGTTGTCTATGTATTGTTTATTTGTTAAAATGTTAAAGAAAATGTAATGGCCCGGTAACGTTATATCAATGTGTTTTGTTGGAGGAACAATGCCATCAAGTGGGATGGATTGTCATATGTATCAGTATCAAAATATCACCAGATAGTTCTATAAATAATAATAAATATTTTAAAAACAAATTGCCAATGAATAATATCACCAATAAGAATTGTTTAACATTGAAATGAAAATATATTGTTTAAAGTTTTTTTATTTTTCTGTAATTGAAAAGTTTAATTTTAAATATACTAAATGGTTTAACAAAAATATTAAAATTAATGGTAATTACTGTAAAATAACACATTGCTCATAACAATATCTCACGACTTCAAAAAAATTGTTAATGGATCATCATATCTACTAGTTCTTTATGAGAGAGGTGAAGGAAGATTGCTTTTGAGTCTAAAAGTACAGTGAGATTGAAAAATAATATTACTAAGTTAAATGTTTATGTCATAAATTTTAGCAAATAATAATAAAATTAGTGGTATAGGAAAAATGTTAGCTCAATAAGTAATCTTGTACGGAAAAGAAAAGTATTAAAGTAGTTACCAACTTAAAATATGACTTTTTTAAATGTATGTGAATTTATTGATAATGCAGAAGTAAAATAGATTTAAATATATATATATATAGAGAGAGAGAGAGAGAAAATGTATGAAAACTAATAGGTAGAAAGAAACAAGCTAATAGAAAATAAGATATGGAGTATACTACTTATAAAGTACAATAATTTGAATTTTGTTAAGAGTAGATGTTAAATTAATTTAATTACATTACAATAAGGAAACCATTTTTAAAAATGTTTTTTTTTTTTTTTTTTGGTTATTTGAATTTTAAATTAAGTTTTATCCTAAATGCTAAAAATTGTCACCATATGTTATAGTTTTAAAAATAAATAACTGTTAACAGATAAATAATTAGATAGCAACAGTGATTTGTAATCAAATGGTAAGGATATTTAACTAAAGCTATTTATACTATCATTGATACTTAAGTGATTTAACTAACTCTTTTGGTCTGATCAGATACACAGTGATGGAATAGCAGACTAGGGGACTATAAGTTCCTAGATTTTCAGCTAAATTATAAAAGAAGTCTTTGAATGAAACTGTTGTAGTCGTGAGCCACAAATATTTGACCTTTACATGATCTGTGCATGTAACTATACAATTATTTTTACACTGCACTTTTTAAAATGGAAAAAGTTTTATAACTACTGAATGAAAATCACAATTTTGATGTTTTTGTAATTAATTTAATTGAAAAACATACCTTTTCTAATTATTTAATTGAATACTATCATTTGTTTTGAATTCTGGTAATTTTTGAGAAGGATATTTTTATTGCTATTATCTTAAATAATGTTTTTTTATTTATAGGGAACTGTGTTAATCAAAACAGCTCAAGAGTTGTTAGATTTTAGCCAAGGAGAAGAAAGTCTCTTGGAAAAGGTATGTTATATATTGTTGCAAACTTTTATATATTTCTTAAAAGTTTATTGTAGTCAGCCAGTTTTTGGAGTAAAAATTACTTTTTAAATCACTTATTTTTCAAGTTTAATCATTGAATTATTTGCCTTCAAAGAATTAATTATAATATTAAATATTATTTTTTTAAATAATATATATATATATATATGGTGCATTGATATTTTTATTTTGAAAGTTAGATGCATTTGTTTTTCCTATTTAAAAATTAAGAAAATGTTTGCATAGTTGCTGGATTTGCAGCTAAAAATAATGATTAGAGGGAAGAAATTTGGTCATTTTCTATGCATTATTTCCTTTTACGATTTGTAATGTTTATAGAATTTTTACAAACTTTTTTTTTTTTGTATTTTAAAAGATTTTATGAATATTTTTTAAATTAATATAAACAGATGTTAATAATGTGGGGAGAAGTGTAATTATTTTAATCAATCTTATAAAATTTGATAAAAAACTTAATGACAAAACTCAAATTAGTTTTCAAATCGCATTGTATAGGAAGTGAATTTTAATACATACTATTAATCATTGTTGAAACTTTTTTTTTTAAAAAAGTATCATTCTTAAAAGTTTTTGACCTTTTCCCCCTTAAAATCTAATTTATTTATTTAGTTGTCAATTTCTTTTCCATTCTTTTTTTTTTTTTACCAGATTTGGAATCATCCTATTGCAAAGAAAATGAAAAAAAGATATATGAATAGTAAAAAACTAAAAAAAAAAAAAGATAATGAATCATATTAATATTTATTTCATCACTTTATCGGAGCAATAATGCAATTAAAATACTTTTGTGATTAATTCATAGCTAACTTTTTTGTAAAATGCTAACTACTCATGCCGTGTTTCTGAACTTCTTACATTTTATGCTAATAATAATTATTAGCTACACTATTGTATCTTAAAACGCACATTCCCTCATTTACTTCACTTTAGATTTATTGTTTATTTTGTTTATATTATATATATTAGTAGTTATTGAGATTTGATTCCTTCTGATCCTGCATTTCTTTCCAGAGGGTGAATTGGCATGCCTACGCATTCATAATATTTATAGCTCTGACCATCCCCTCCCATATGAAATTTTCCCATGTTCTGAGTCATCCTTCCCTTATTGTGAAGTTTTCCTAATATTCGGTCATTCAAAGGGTGAGGGAAAGGGATTTGGCTGATAAATACAAACATGGATGTACGCAAACTAATAATTCGGCCCCTCCCAAACTAACTCTCTCATTGCACGAATGTCCACATTTATGGGCTATGGCCCAAGTACCAATCTTGCTATTTAACAAGAATCGCAGAATTCGTTAACAGTAAATTAACTCAATAAATTTTAAGCTTTTGCCCGGTTTATACTAGCTTATGCTCAGGGATGGTGGCGTGACCCGCCGGAGAAGAAGCTGCAGGTGAATTAAAATCTCTCTTTCTTTTACCTTAATCTAACACATAAACATATATCAAAACGCACTCTTACGAAAGTAAAAATGGAATCTATTTCAAAACATACAATACGTATTTCAAACCAAAAAATATATAATAAAATCTAAAAGAGACAAATAAACAAACAAAAATAAAATATAAAGTTTGTTTTGTTAAATTTAAAATCTATTTATGTTTATTTGAATAAAATTATAAAGTGGCACACACGTGTATATGACAATATTCTGTTTACTGGATGTTATAGTTAAAGAATAAAATCTGTGAAGCAAAATACGTATAAAGTTATTACGCTATCTGATTTTTGTGTATTTAAAGATTGGAAATAATAGCAAATATATTTACTGCTGTTTTGACGAGTTTTCCGAATTTAAAGTAAATGTTTCTGAGTGCACTATTTGTGTTTATCGATTCTTTTACCTTCATTCCAATTCCTTGGGTTAACGTGGATAAATCGCGAGTCCATTTGGTCTTTTAATTCAGGATTCTAACTAACAAGTTCATCGTATGTTTTCTTTCTTTTTCTTTTTATATAATATTTAGGGCAATTTGTCTCTTAATATCTTGCGTGGCCTCAAAGGTACAGAAGGAGCTGGTGTCTAGCATAGACCCCCAGCACGATGAGAACTTTACCCCATGCGTTTCATGGAGTTTCCTTTATATCTTTTTTCTGGTCAAAAATGATTTTTATAAATCTCTTTTTTTTGCCACAATTATTGCCTTCTGCCTTCTCTCTGCAATAATCAATAGCCAACTGCCCAAAAAACAAAATGTCCTCCCTCTCAACAATGTTTTAACTTCAGCCAAAAATCTTTTTATCCAATACGCGAACAAAAGAAAAACCACTTAGCAACTTGGACTTAACTTTTGCTATTTTTGGAAATTCCCTCTAACTTCGCTTTGTTGTTTACCTTGATAATTAGACAATAGGATCCTCAATAATTTAATTTCTTAATGGACATTCTGCCTGTTTTTTTTTTTTAGCTAAACACAAAAATCATTTCCACAAAGTTTCGAAGCTTGATAATATATTAATCTTATAATTTAAATGAAACATCCAATTATTAACTATATCCGTTTCAATAATTGATTCGTGGAAGGTAAACAAAATTCCTTTCTTTTTTTCCTTCATATTTTAAAATATTTGAAAATCTCTTGATTTTATTCATTTTTCTTACCCCCTTCAACACAATATTTATCAATATATACGTATGCCACAAAATAAGAATAAAATAAGTGAGTGAAAGAAAGTAAAATATATATATTAATATTAATAACCCATCACCGCTATTATTATTATTATTTACGTAACTATAGATGTGTAGCTACATGGTCCTTTCCAAATACACAACTCATGAAACAAAACACACACATACACACATAGCCTGATGTACTCTCTCCCTTGTAACAGGGTTTGAACCCAGTTCCTGTTATACTATATTAATAATAATATAGTATAATGATAGGAATATGAAAGTTTATTGAATCCCTGCATTGTTAGGAAGTCAATTTTATGCAATGGGCTGTGTTGAGTGACTATATATAATGATTCGGCATTTATGTTACATTATGTACTAAAGAGCATGAATGATAAAATGTGTAAACCAATAAATCATTAATTATTTATTTATTACAACTTATACTATTTCTATGTAAAACTACCCTCATTACATTAGCTTATGCAGCAAGCACATTGGAAATACAAATTATGAAACAAAATTTTATTTATTATCCTGTGATGAAATTATATTGCAACCTGTCAGAATACCCGATATTCATAAATATCACATGATCACCATCTCGTGTTTTCAATTTCATTCTCATAGTTTTATAGTTAAGTAGAGATAAAGGGTGATTGCTGGAGGGTTGCATTAGATCCTAAGATCTAGTTGCAGTGCTCTCAGATCCAAAGCTCCTCACTGACGAAGGCCACAAGCCAGAAACTAGTCTGGGGATATTGGATGAGTAGGCTTTAGATAGGGATTTTATGCACAAGCCTTCTGGCATCCATTGATTACTCTGGTTGGCACAGGATGGGACTACTGTATGGAGAGTTTTGCCTTATTCATAAATATTTATCAAATCCAAAATAAAATAAATAAAAAGTAAATGAAAATGAAAACCACCAAGTAAATGATAATAATATAAAACAATATTACATAAGTGTACATAAATAAATTAAAATAAAATTATTTAATAATTAATTACAAAATAACAACAAAAAACCCTCGATATGAACAATATTCTCAGAATTTTATTCAATCTATCTATAAAATTTTATGAAATATAATTTTAATTTGGAAATTTTTCTGAGTATATTTTCAAAAGAAAATAAATAAGATAAGCAAATATCTTAAAATTATTTTATAAGAATTGAAAATAAAATGTATATCTCACCGATCAAATTCATAAATCATTTCAATCAGTTATAACACAACAACACATATTTCTTCAGTTGTATTTTCTGATTATTCATCATACATGTTTATTTGCTGTTTGTAGGATATTGGGTTTGAAATGTTATATTTTGAATTTGGGCAGAAATATTGAATGAATATTTTCAAATTGGCTATCTCCCAAATATTCTTTATATTTCCTTTTCACTCACTATTTAAAATATAGATAGATTCATTTATACTTATTGCAGCTAGTATGTATTAAGATTATCGTATATATAAAATATGTTCTCTAATGTTAATGGAGTAATAAATATATAAGATATTGGAGTCCTCTAATATATGATATTTCATGTGGCATTATCAATGCACTATTTAATAATTGCATCATAAAGCAAAGCAATGGCATGTATTTATCTCTTCTTATATTAAAAAAAAATTGTCTGCTCAATTCATGAAATATTGTTCACTTTAGTCTGGAATAATATTTTTATTTTATTATTTCATTTTGATTAGCCATACTCAAATCTTTTTTTTTTTTTTTTTCAGGTTACATACACGTGTTTTCTCATTATGTGGGCCGCAACATACTAACCTATACCTCATAATATGATAATTTAAAGAATAAACCTAAATGTGTCCAAATATTTATTTAAAAATTAGTGTGATTTTTGGATGTTGAGACAACATTTTAATTATTTATAATTGCTACGTGCTTCTCTTAACACTTCCTTCGCATATTTCATTTTAGAATAAGATGATTTGCAAAGATAGGTTGATATGAACAATGTGAGCGCATTTGGATACTCTTTTATATAGTCTTTATTTTTCATGTACTGATTTCCAAAATATGACATACTTTTTCTCTCCAACTTTTTAAAAATAATATCCAGATTTATATCATCTTTGAGCTATTTGTCTATTAATTACTGTTTCTAAATACTAAAGATTTTCTACAAGCAACAGACAAGTTTTAATATTTTTTAAATCCTGAAATCTCTTATATTTCTCGTATAAAATTATTAAATAATTTGAAATGATTGTATAGTTTTCTGAAGAAATGTCAATACCATCTTTAAGTAGCTGCATCTGCGACTTTGCTTGCAATTTTTGTTAAATTAGTAGAATAATAATAAAAGTAAAATTATAAGGGAACATAATGTATTTAATAATTAAAATATATTTCAAATTTATATGTATAAGAATTTTTCTGACCAATGGAAATTTTTGAATTTTTTTTTATGAGCTAAATTCCATTTTCGATTTTTTATATATTGAATGACCAAATAAAAATTTCTCTCACTGCATTACTAGAAAGTTTGATTTCATTTTCAAACTCTAGCTGTATCCTCACATTAGTAGAAAGTTTAATAATTAAAATATATTTACATAATATTTATATGAAATATAATAAACAATTTTAAAGTAAATTTTTTTATATTTCTCACATGATTATTTTTAAAATGGCTTTGCAATTTTGATGTGACATATGCAAGTGAGAAATTAAATAATAGTGCAAATGAAATGTACTTAATTTAAAATATATTTATGCATTAAAATTTTACCTTGGATTATCAAAAACTAATATATTTCCATTTCTCTAATGTGTTTCAATATCCAAGCCATAACATTTTCCAATATCTGTAATTTTTTAATCAGTGCTGTCCTCTTGTATTTTTATTATGTCATTAAAAAATAGTAGCTATTTTAATGCATTTTTACATTGCAAATTATCAAAGTTTTTAAAACAATTAAATACCATAAAGCAAAAATTTATAACCTACAATTCTCCTCAAAAAAAAGATAAAGAAAATTGTGCAAGATTTATTAAGATTGTTGCAATATTAGTTGAGTTATAAAGTCACAAAACACAAACTTTCACATTTATATAGTTTATGTAGATATAAAGAATAAAATTAATAATAACAGAAATATATTTTATACTTAATAAAATATATATTATTTATATAAAAATGACACCAAATAGAAACTTTATGTTAGATATCAATAGTAAAGTCATCAACCAAGGCAGCAATTGGTGGCCGAAGGCAGAGGGTGCTAAGAATCTCCTGATTGCGGACCCAGGCTGCCATTTGATGACAACTTTTTATTTAGGTACTTACAACTGCAGATCACTTTCAAGTGAAGGAAGATTGCAAAAATTAGGAGAACTATCTTATATTAGTTGGGACATTATTAGACTTTGTGAAGTTAGAAGAAAAGATGAAGAGACGATTGATTTAAAAAGTGGACATGTACTCTCTTATAAAGGCACAAATATTGGAAATACAAGTAGAGTAGGATTCATTATAAATAAAAAGTGGAAGAACAATGTTGTGGAGATTGATGGTGCATCGGACAGAATGGCTACCAAATGCAGATAATTCAGTTTTATGCCCCAACAAGTTTTCATAGTGATAAAGTAGTAGAAGATTTTTATATGGATGTACAAAAGGCTTTTGATCAGAGTAAACAACATTTTAAAATTGTTATGGGAGACTTTAATGCTGGAATTGGTAAACAAATGAAAGTGCTGTAGGTAATTTTGGTTATGATAATAGAAATGAGAGAGGACATAGACTTGTGGAGTTTGCAAAAAAAGAAAAACTTTATATTATGAATTCTTTTTTTTTTTTTGAGAAAAATGTTAAAAGGAAATGGACATGGAAGCATCCAAATGAAGGTACAGCAGAATTGGATTATATTTTGACTAACAGAAAATACATATTTCAAGATTGTAATGTTCTTAATAAATTTAACACAGGAAGTGATCATCGATTAGTAAGATGTAGGATACGTGTTAATGCAAAACTAGAGAGACAAAAATTATTAAGAAAAATAATATTTACAGTTGATATTCCTAATCTTCAGAAACATTCTAATGAATTTAAATTAGAACTTACAAATCGGTTTCAAGTATTAATAGATTTTGAACATGATTCAGATTTGAATGAAATTAATATGAAAATAACTGATACACTTTTAAAAACTGCAACAAAGATAGCTGGTAGAAAAAAGCAGCAATTGACCAATAAAATTTCTACTGAGACTAGAGAATTTATGAAGAAAAGAAGGAATATGAAGATATACAAAAATGATGCATTAAAAAGAATTGAATATCTCGAATTTTGTAAAATGGTGCGGAAAAGAGTTGAAAATGATATAAGAAAGTATAACTGTGAACTAGCAAGGAAAGCTGTAGAAGAAAATAAAAGTCTCAAGAATGTAAAACAACATTTTGGTATTGGTAGGAAATTTATATCTGCAATAAGAAAAAAAGATGGAATTATTACTAAAAAGAGAGATGACATCATGAAATGGGTAGAAGACTTCAAGAATTATATAGTAATAAAGAACAAATACTTCCTATATCTATTACATCTTCCAAATTGCCCAGAATTTTAAATGAAGAAGTGAGACATGCAATTAAATATATGAAGAAAGGAAAGGCTCCAGGTAATGATGGAATTACAATTGATATATTAAAAGAAGCAGGTGAAGAAATAGAAATTTTTTACCAAAGTTATATACTAAATGTCTAAATGATAAAGATGTACCAGATGATTGGAAGAATGCAGTATTAATATTAATATTTAAGAAAGGTGATAAAGAAGATATTAGAAATTAGAGACCTATCAGCCTTTTATCAGTTTTATACAAATTTTTTACCAAGATAATTTACAACTCATCTGCAGAGAACATTGGATTTCCACCAACCAAGAGAACAAGCTGGATTTAAAAGTGGTTTTAGTACAGTAGATCATATCCAGGTATTGAGAGAAGTTATAGAAAGGACAAATGAATATGAGGTGCCATTATGTTTTGGATTTGTAGATTATGAAAAGGCATTTGATTCTATAAACATTTCTTCAATGATTAAAGCATTGGATCATCAAGGTATAGATCCAGGATATTGTCATATTTTAAATAAAATTTGTAAAAATGCAACAGCAAACAGTTAGATTGCATAATGATACTGGGAAAGCCAACATTGAGAAGGGTGTAAGACAGGGTGACTCCATATCTCCAAAGCTTTTTACAGCAGTGCTGCAAGAAGTATTTTGTGGATTAAAATGGGAAGCTAAAGAAGTGAAAGTAAATGGAAATTATTTAAGTCATTTAGATTTTGCAGATGATGTAGTTGTTTTGCAAATAATGCTTTAGAGCTGCAGGAGTTATCAGAATGAATGTAGGACTAAAGATAAATGTTAAAAAGACTAAAGTAATAATCGATTTTCTCAAAATATGAAAATAAAGATTGATTGTGATGAGTTAGAAGAAGTTAACAGTTACACATACCTTGGTCAGTTTATTAATGCAGATGGAAACATAATGGATGAAATTAATCATAGAATTAAACTTGGTTGGAGTTCTTTTGGTAGAAATAACTTGATACTAAAAGGAAATATGCCTATGTATTTGCCAGTTTTTACTTATGGATCTGAGACTTGGACACTTAATAGAAGAGCAATACAGAGACTTCAGACCACTCAAAGAAGTATGGAGAGATGCATATTGGGAGTAACAAGAAGAGCTCAAAAATGTATGGGTAAGAGAACAAACAAGTGTTACTGACCTCATTGAAAAAATTAAAAGATTGAAGTGGAGTTGGGCTGGACATATTGCTAGAAGAGATGATAATAGATGGATAATTGAAATCTTAAACTGGATTTCAAGAGATTGTAAAAGATCCAGAAAGAGACCATGTGTAGATGGATGGATGAAATGAGAAGGTGTGCAGGGGTGATGTGGAGGAGAGAAGCTAAAGATCGGAGAAGATGGATTGAACTTGGAGAGATCATCATCCTGCAGTGGATTGATAATGGTTGATGATGATGATGATGATCAGTAGTTTATCATTTATAAAACTAATTGATGTATTTTATCTAGCATAAAATCTCTAT
Organism: Epiperipatus broadwayi; assembly: GCA_028023455.1. Classification (NCBI taxonomy): domain Eukaryota; kingdom Metazoa; phylum Onychophora; class Udeonychophora; order Euonychophora; family Peripatidae; genus Epiperipatus; species Epiperipatus broadwayi. The sequence goes on from JAQFVV010006207.1 coordinate 11,882,059, forward strand.
TTAGTGTTGGCTTTTTTTTTATATAGTTAATATATATTTTATTAAACAAAATGTGTTTCTACTACTAAACATCACATGATCACCTCATGCTAGCACATAACTGTTAATAAACAAGTAAAAACTTTCCATATAATAGTGCCACCTTGTGCTAACCAGAATAATCAATGGATGCCAGAAGGCTCGTGCATAAAATCCCTATTTAGTGCCTACTCATCCAATATCCTCAGACTAGTTTATGGCTTGTGGCCTTCATCAGTGAGGAGCCTTGGATCTGAGAGCACTGCACCTAGATCTACTATATGGAGAGTTTTTGCCTGTTTAAAATGTGTTTCTACTATTATTAACTTTATTCTTTGTAACATATATATATATAGGTAAGTGTTTTGAGCCCAGACATAAAGTATATAGTATTTGGTTCGTATTTCTTCATAATAGATGCTTAGTTTCTCATTAATTAGATATAATGACTTAGTTTTCATATCTTATTTTATCACATAAATGTGTGTGCACACTCTATACTCTTCAGAAGCAAATTCTTTATTCGTCATATGTGAAATTATATTATTTTCTGTCTTTATAAATGATTGAACTCGACCATTTTTTTTTTTTTTTGCTGTCGTCCAGAAGGACTAAAAGATATCACCGTCCATCATTTTTAAATTCTCAGTAAACTATTGTTTTGTTGTAAAAATAAAATAATTTCTTGCCGCAAAGAAAAATACCAATCCAGAACTTTTCTTCTGCTTAGCTATTCCATTGTGATATGTAAAAGAATTTCGTTATGACTATTGTTCATTTTTACATCTAATTAAAGTCCTATGAGGAAAATAATTTTTAAATGATTTGCATTTCATGGTATAATTACAAACAAATGTTATATTTTTTTAATATAACATTTTTATGACAAATCAAACAATCAGCTGAACTGTGTTTATTTTTTACAACAAAATATTTTTTATCCCAATTGTTGTGTTGAAGTACTCTATTTTCGTCAGATATTTTTTATTTGTATTGTGAAAATACTGCTATTGTGAGAAATTAAATTATAATTTGACATAAAACAATACATTTCAAAATAATTACAAGTTTTTGCTGGTGTAATCTTAAGAAACATATGTTATGAATGTGGTTTCTGATTGAAGGGGTGGGTAGGTGCTTCACATCTCAAGATTTTAAAATTTTGATGTGTATTTTGGTTCACAAGTAAAAGCTCAGCAGGCCACAAGTTGAGTGTGACTGATCTTGATACATGCACACTTATTGCTATAGAATAAAATATGTATTTAAAAAATATATACATCTATTGATGCGTCAAGTGTATGTTTATTTTAATTTACAACTTACAAATATTATTTCTAAGATTAGTTGTTTTTCATTATCTATTAAATGAAGATAAAATGCAGCTTTAAATAAAAATGATTAGTCTACAATTACATTTTTATAAAAGAAACTCTGAAATAGTATTACTATTTGCATTATATTATTTTAGGTTTATTATTGTCTTAACTTTTGTTGTTGTTCTCTTCCCTCAATACAATGCCCTTGTTTTTCCAGACTTTTTTTTATTTGAGGATGATGTTTCAAGGAATTTATTTCTAGTATAATGGTTACTGCATTGATTAATATCTGATATTTTACATTGCCTCAGCAACTGAATATATAGTATAATTATGATGAAGTGAAGTAGTTTTGAATTTTAAATTGATTTCTTTAAAAGTCTAATCTTTAAGATGGAAGATAAGTTCTTACCCCTTCCTCTTTAGTTTCTTTAAAACTCTACTGTGTTCACAATTATCACAAAAATAAAAAATATATATTTATTTATGAATTCAAAAGAAGTTTTTTTAATTTTACTATTACCAATTCTTATTCCATTCTGTTTTAAAATTACATATAATGCATTTAATTATATCACTGTCTTCTGTTTGATAAAATTAATTATCATAAATAAAGAGACAAATACATTTAATCAGTTAATATTTTATATAAAAAAAAATTGTTTTCTACCCTTTTTTAAAAAAATAATTAACTAAAATAATTTATTTATTATTACTATATACATATATATTATAGTCAAATTAACAAATATATTGATTTGAATATGTAAATGTTTATATTCATTCACCATGGACATATACGTCTTCGCTACTCCTATAATTAGATTTTATCATGGAATGACAGAGGTTGTGCTTTAATATTTATAGAATCATTATTTACATATATTGATAATAAGACTTACTATGTTAATTATTATAAAGGTGGTTAATTGAATAGCTTCAATACCTACTTTGGTTTTTTTTTTATATTACTATTTACTCTCAAGCATTACTTTGAAGCTAATTGCTTCAATAGATAAATTGTAATCTGTCGTTTTTCTGGTAAATGATGCAATAGAAATTCAGTTCATAATTAAAGTTTTATTGTAACAAATCTAATTATTCTCAAATAAATTGTAAATACTGTGATTATGTTTTATAACATTAAGAATGAGGTTATAATTTTTATAGATCATTCTCATTTTGACTTTTGCTCCTACATTCTTTTTTGCAGGGACTTGATCCACATTGTGTATGCTTTTTACAGTTTATAAATATTCATCAAATGCTTATAGATTTTCAAATTCAGATTTTTTTATCATTAACTTTTATTTTTTTTTATTGTACATTGCAAGTCCAAGCATTAACGTTTGTCTTCTTCATGTTTTGCAATAATCTTGTATCTTGCATTTGAGAATAAATTCAATAATACAGATTTTTTTAAATGCCAGTATCATCTATCAATTGCTGTTCAATTTTGTCATTTCCAGTGTCATGATTTTCCTAATGACAGGCCATTCAGTTATTTTTAATGTCAAAAATGGTCATCAGAAATGTAGTCTTTGATTCTGGCAGAGTTAATTGTTTTTGTGTTTAAACGTGATCTTCACATTAATAATTAAATTAATTCATTTTGCAAGTAAATGCTATTAAAAATGATGGATAGAATATATTGTTTCATAATATTGGTATTTGTCTTTAACTGTTTCCAAGTTATTTCTGAAAATGAATACATGATCAATAAACTGACATATAATATCCATGCATCATAAAAATTTTAAAAAAATTTCATCTTATCTGCACACTTACTTATTATTAATAATAAATGATATTGTGTTGGGCTTATGTTTTAACCACCTTATTAAATACTCAGGCTATCTCATTTGCTGGTATTCAAGAAAAATTTCCTTTTGTTGTCAGGAGATGAGAGCACATATTTTTCAAAAGTGATTGTCATACTGTTTAAATGTATGACAATTTTTAGTGTTTTGATATTTAAAGATTTATCTAGTAATTTTATTACTAATCAAGTAAATAAAAAGTCTATCCTATATATATATTAAAAATAATTTTTGCTGAGAACTTATTTGAAAATCTTTTTTAGAATATTGCTATGCAATATCCTAGAAAGTCATTGCACATGTTCATTGTTTTATAACCAGTTCTGAAACTGATGATTAATAAATATCGAAAGCTGCAATTCATTTTTTAAATGGATAACATTAAAATTGATTGATATAATTATATATATATCTTTACATCTGAATAAAAAGATGAGAGATTTGCACTTATATTAAGGTTGCTAAACATTAGTGATGTCTTTGTATTTCAGATCAATTTTTATTCTGCTTTCATCTTGATGCATTAAAAATGCTTTAACAAAGCAGCTGCCCCTTTTTATGCCCGAGCATTTTCTTTTATTAACTGTCCATATTGGTTATATTTACTAACAGCAGATTATAATTATGAAGTTTTTTAAAATTGAATTCCAGTCCCGAACTTAAAAAATTTTAAAGTTATGAAAAATAATTTTAGAGGGATTAAATCATCTTAGGATGTGATCTCTTCTGTTTTTTTTTTAGCTTTATTTCAATGAAAGTGTGATTGTAAATTTTCTTAATAATTTCATTTATAATTATTTTAATTATTTGTAAAGAAGATATGCAAATCTTTGCAATGCTAATAATGACTTAATGACGCAAATACAAACCATTTGATATGTATAAGATGAAGTTGTGTGATTTATTCTTATGAACAATAATGTATATTTTAAAAATGTCACTGTTTTTTTACACCATAAATGTTATAAGCTGCAATAAAAAGTTAAATATTATGTTGTAACATTTATCATTAATTAGTGTTTATTAATAATATAATATCGGTGAAAGAAATTTATTTTTTTTTTCAAAAGTTTTTTTATATTAGGTTAATTGCTATATCTCAAGGAATTATTATTGGCATGTTTCTTCAAATAAACAATGGTTAAAAATAAGAGCATTTGTAAATTAAGTTTATTTAATTTATTAATTATATGTATTGCCGACATGAACGCTAAAGTTTATGAATTATGGGAAATATATTCATTTCTGTCACTTCTAGTGCTCGAACATGCTATGAATTTTTATGCAAACTTCCAAACAACAAACTGTTTGATTATTTTATTATATATGTTTACTATTTATATTTTTACTAATTACATATTTATATCTTACTATTTATTTCACTCTTATTATATATTTGAATTTTTATCAATATATTTATTACATGTGTATATTTTCTTTAAAGCAAGTTAAAGCGATTGCTGATGCAGGCTGCACCGTGGTTGTATCTGGTGGAAAATTTGGAGAAATGGCAATTCATTTTCTTAATAAATACAATATAATGGCTGTCCGATTACAATCTAAATTTGATTTGCGAAGACTTTGTAAAACTATCCAGGCTACAGCTCTTCCACGATTAATTCCACCCAGTCCCAGTGAAACAGGCTTCTGCAGTCATATATATGTAGATGAAGTAGGAGATACATCCGTTATTGTATTTAAACAAGGTGAGGCGATTGCATTTTAATATAAAAATTAATAAAGTCAAAGAGCAGTTAATGCTCTTATAACTTCTTTTTTTTTTTTAAAGTAAAAATGAATTTTGTTTAAATTTTTATATTTTAAATATCCTTATAAATAATGTATGTACACATATATATATATAATATTTATTATAGAAGGAAGTGAGAGCTCTATTTCAACTATTGTTGTTCGTGGCTCTACTGATAATATTATGGATGATATTGAGAGAGCTATAGACGATGGGGTCAATAATTACAAGGCTTTAACAAAAGATGCACGTTTGCTTCCAGGAGCAGGAGGAGCTGAAATTGAATTGGCTAAACAAATAATTTCTTATGGAGAGGTAATAAAATAATTTTATATATTTTTTCCCATTTTATATATATATAAATATTTATTGTTGACACTAATTTTATTGATATAAGATGGCAAATGTTTTACCAGGTTTTTCCTGGAAAAACATTTGGCATGCATATATATGAGAAATTATCATTTGGGATAAAGTTTAAATTTTACAAGTATATAAATGCTTTTTTTTCTCTTTTTAATTAGATAAATGAAATAGATTTATATTAAGATTTTCTGGCAAAGCTAACTTTTAGATGATTAGAAATTAAATTAATTTCTTCAAAAAATAAATACATTTGCTTTTTGAAACTTTTTTTTTTTTTTTACAATAGTATTAAAATGATTATATATATATTAATAAAGACAAAAATGTTTTTGTTTTGTACTCTTGATTTAATTGTAGTATCAAATGAAAAAAATAAAGTACATAAATTTGGACCTCCTTTTTGCAAAAAGTTGAATAAGAAATAACAATTAGACATGTATTTAAGAATCCTATGATCATGTTATTCTTTTATATTGTGTGACATTCATTAATTTCAAAATACTTAAAATACAATATTTTGGGATGGATTTCTATCACTAATGACAGTACCAATGGAAATCCTGTCTTAGTTTTGCAAATTTTAATTGCATTTGAAACTTGGAAGTTGCTACTGAGATGTGAACATTGAATATATAAAGATTTTTTTTTTATTATTTAGATTGTTTATGAAATAGTCTTAAAACACTGCTTTTATTGTTTTTCAGAGTTGGTTGTATAATGTTATAATTTTAGCTTCATCTTTAACATATAGTTGAATATTATCATAAAAAGTTTTCAATAAATAATTCAATGGGATAAATCATTTATATTTTATAAAAAAATAATAATTCTTATAATTTTTTCAGTAAAATAAAATAAAGTTGAAGGCTTGTCAATATTTATGGATTTCTGAACAAATGTAAATCTGAATTCATCTATTAATTTCTTTAGTTAAATAAGTAAAAACAAATTATTTATAATTGATATCTACTAATTATAGACCTAGTGTAAATTAAGTGAAATAGTAATATTATAAGGAATAAGAAATTCTATTTTATTGTTGTTTTTTGTTTGATATAAACTTATAAATCTATAAGTCTGGATTGGATTCTGTTATTGATGTTCTGTTATGAAATGTCATTTATGATCTTATTGAACAAATGTAAATTAAAGGAATTGGATTTTGCATGCTAAGCTTCTCGACTATGATCTTCTAACACTATTAAAAAAGAATGGGTTTTATCAAAACTTGTAGTAACTTAGGACATGAGTTATGCCAATCTTAATGAATAATGAAAAGCATGTAATTTGTCGATATTTGGGTACAAAATTACTATTAGTCACCTTTTGCACTATTTAATTTTGTTCAAATAGATGATTTGTGCAATGTATAGATAGTAAAAAGATAAAGATTTAATGATTGCACTTGCAGGAATATGATACCTTTCCTATTAGTAATGAAGATCTTACATTAAATGCATATTTATTTCTGATTAATATATTAACACTTATCTGATAAATTTAGATTAATCTGAGACTTTTAACTTTTAACTAAGAATAATTAGATATCCATTTACTGACCACTACTGAATGGTTAATTAAGTTGGTAATAGGATTTTCTTAAATGAAAAATCCCAAGATTGTTTGTATAGAAAAGAAGTTTTTTAATATCTTTGGTCAAAGCAGTTAGTATTTAAATAGGCACTGACCTCAGAAATCATAGATTGCATTCTTGATATTTCAGTATAAGAATCTTATCATTGTGTTTATATGATATAGCCTTTTGTATTCTGTCTTTAAGTTTTAATCTTTAAACCATTACGTATGAGAACTATCTTAATTGGTGTTGCATATAACATTACTTTTATACTTTATTTATTAAATTCATATTATAAAAAGCAAATACAAATTATTATGGTTGAATATAGTAGTACTTTGTATTTTATTTTGTGTTATTTTATTTTTGTTATACTTTCCAAAAATATTAGTCTATCAATTCAGATAGGTTGAGAAGTAATATTCTAATAAATATATATAAACTCAGTATTTTTAATTTTAAAAAATCATTTTCTAATCATTATATTAAATACTGATAATATTTATTTTATTTAGTGTACTTTTTACATTAATTCTATATACCCAATATTATTATTATATATAATTTTGTATTATATAAGTGATTTACATGGCTCACTATCACTGTTTAATTCTCCTATATAGTTTAGTATAGAGAGAGAGTGATTGACTTAAGAATTAAAGATTAAGTAAAATAAAATAAAAACTCGTTTGATTAATTGAATGGAGCTATTTTGCTAAATTTGCCATTCGATAGCTTGAGTGTCATATGATTTCTTCAATATTTGATCATGGGATTGTATTATTTGATTTTTGCTATAAAATATTTGCAAATACATAATAAATAAAATGAATGTTAAAAATTCTATTAAGTTTATTTATTTTCATTCAAAGTTTGGGCTTTTATTTCAATTAAAAACATTTTGTTAATAGTTGTCCTAAAATAATCATGATAATTGAATGGTTTATTGACAACTGAACTGCATTTCATCGATCTGCATTCTATCACTCCACTAATTCATGCAAGCAATAATAACCTTCATTTCATATTATAGAACATGCTCAGAATGAGTATCAAAATTATTCAAGAAAATATTCCAAAACTATTTTCTTTTATGCCAACTCTAGATTCACTTTAATGATAGATCTAATACTTATTTGCCTTTTATTTGAAATATTGATATATATTCATATCACTTTTATATATATATATATAATGCATTATTGAATAATATAAAAGGTGAGAATATGAATACAGATATTTTCAAACTATCAAAAAAAAAAAAAGGGAGTGAATCATGACTGCTATAAATATCAAGAATTGTAATAGATTTTGGTTATATTATATTACAAAACACTCAATAATTAAAAGCCTTACATAATCATTATTCATAATAAGCTATCTGTAAGATAAGTCTTTTAACATAAATTACATATCACCCAATCTATAAACCTGATATTATTTTTCTTTTATAAATATATGTTTAATATCAATTATTCTACATTTTTGAATCCTAAATTTTCCAATTTACTTCATTCATTATGCTCAGTTTGTATTTTAAGCTACTGGAAATTTAAACCAATATTCTAATATTTATTGGATACATTTGCAAACACTGCTAAAACAATTTAATAATCTAAATTTTTATTTATTTATAGTAATTTTTGTACTGTCTTTTTAATAACAGTGATTAAAATTTGTTTTTGTTTTTTCTATTTTGTATACTTTCTTGCAATAAAATCTTAATAACAGTCATATATAGTCAAGTGATATTTAAGTAACAAAATGACTGGTTGAGCACAATTGTTCAATACAATTGATGAAATAGAATTTTTTTTTGCTAGTAATTATATCAGGAGGTTTTAACTTTTGAATCTTTCTTTCTTAACACTACATTAAATTATATTTGGCAGTTTTTTAGAAACAAATGATTATTTAAATATTTTTATAATAATGTATTTTAAAAAGTTAATGATTAAGGTTTATTTCTAAAATAAAAATTACAATTATTAAAGCTATTGGACTAAATAGCAAATTTAAACCCCCCCCCCCCCCAATTCCCATGTACCTGTATTAAAAGATATATTAATTTATTTACTATTGTTTTTTTTTTTATTAGTTTTATTTTTAAATTATATGTACATCAACTTATTCAAAATTTAAAAAAAATAATATTATTTAAATACATTTTAACTTTGCCAGAATAATAAAATGTCATTCTTGTGAATTTAAAATTCTCATTATTTTGTTTATATTGATAATTAAAAGAAAAGTTGAATTATCAGTTGCTTAACTCTTAATTAAAATAAGCAAATTGTAATGAATTTTTACAATAAAATAAACTAATTATTTATTAGTTTATTTTATTTATGTTCCATTAGGTGTCTTAATATAGCAAAGTTATACAGTGAAAATAATATTTTTTTAAAAAACAACAGTTTAAATTTTATTTTTTTTAAATGATGCCATTAATTTTGTCATGGGGTTAGTTCCAATAATAAAAAGTATTATTGGGTAAAGAATTTTTTATTAAAAATTTATAAATGATGACATATCATGTTACAATTGAAAAATCACATTGTGCTGTTCAATGTTTTTGCTATTTAATGTTTTGATTATAAATCTTTAAGGATTGTATTTTTGTTCATTATAATTTGTTAAGTAATGTAAGGAATGAAAAAGAAAATTTTACCAGTCTTAAATTTATGATTTTCTCCTGTGATAATTGCAGGTTGAGTTTTTTGTTTTTGTTGCTTCTATATGTGTAACTTCAGAAAATATCTGTCTTCATTAGATAATATTATAATATCTATAGTTAAAATCATCACAGATAGATTTGAGCAATAAGAAGTAGATGAGAAGTGACAGTTCCGGAAGTGAGGAAGTAGATGGCTTTCCAAAGGAAATGCAGCAACAAATTAGTACTAGCCCTGTGGGTACTAATGAAATGGAAGAAAACACAGATGATGAAGAAATAAGCTCACAAGAGGAAATTTTTGAAGAAAATTCATGCAGTTTATACAAAGATATGGCAACATGGGTGAAGTTCTAAGGATCTGTGAATTAAAGGACTTGGCAATTCAAAGACTTTTATGAATCAATGGAGAAGACTAGGGTTATTGACTGTAGTATGATCTCAAGATTTCTTCTAAATGTATTTACATCATGTAGCGGGTGATCAGTCAACTGCATTTTTTTTCCTTAATAAAAAAAAAAAAAGAAGTAGATGAGAAGAAAATATAACTCATTTAAAAAGGAATTGTTTTTTTTTTTAATATAAGAGCTCTTAATCTTGTTAAAAATCTGTATTATAATAAAAGATCTGTTTTGTTGATGAAGTATTTTTGAATAAAATTAAATACATTATTTGAAATAAGCTAAAAAAATAAAATAAACTATCACTTAAAACCATATTATTATTTTTTTATTACTTAGATATTTATTTTTATTTAAAATAGAATACTTATATATACAATTCTATTTTAATGGTCAGATCTCATAAAACTATACAAGATTAGATATTATAGCGAAATCAAATTAAGAAATTAAACTATTATTTTCTGTAACTATTTTTCTGCTAGTTACAATAATTATCTAACTTTGCTTTGTTAAAAATGAAAAATTGTATTTTGCATTTTAAAGATATATATTATACCTATTGAAATCTGAAATAAATTTTTATATGTGATGGAATGTTAGTCATAATTTTTTTTCCCCCTCGTCGTTTGATTTTTATGGTGAATATATTAACCTGGACTGCATTGGACTGTTACTATGACAACATATAATGTTGGAGAAAAAAATGTTTATTATTAATCATAGTTTATAAATATTTGTGGATTGGTTATTCATTTTAAAAAATGAATGTGAAAATAATGAAGTTTAGTTTTGATAAAATTATTATTTTCTTTATTATGTATATTTTCTTTATTGCATTCACAATAGTAGATTTCAAATAATACACCTAAATATTTAATGTCTGCTGTATATTTGTTGTTTTATTTGTATAATATATTTGAAAGATATGTATGTGAAGTTTATTTCCATTGTAGTATGAAAGAATGTAGTTTTAATTGCTTAATTTATGTTGGAGTGAAAGAATCTTATTTGTGTTATAAAAATGTAATTGTTTGTTATATATAATAATTGTGAATTTTTTTATTATTTGTTATTATTGTGTAACAAGATTTTTATTTATGAAACGCTAGCTAGAATTGACCAAAGAGTTTATACAGAGGTTTGCTATGGTTTCTCTTATATCAGTAAAAAAAGTTTACAAATAGAACAAAGCAGATTAAACAATCTCTCTTGCATCTTGGCTTCAATAGAAATGAATCTAAATTTATTATGATTTTTTAAATTTATTTTTAAAAGTATACGATTATTAATGTATAGAATGATGAGGTGAAAGCAATAGTGTTTGTTCATTCAATGGACAAAATTTATTGAAAATTTGTGAAGAGCGACAATTTATTGAAAGTATGAAAATTAATTATTAGCATTTCAAAAAAACTATCAAAGTGTTTCTTTACTTTAAAAATGGATATTACCTACTTTTCAATGATGAGATCTAAACAATATCAACTGAAAAATGTATACAAAGATTATGTTCGCCTGCTATATAATTTTATGAACTTGATGGATTATTTATATACAAGATAGAATTTGGTTCAGTTTTCATAGCATAAATCATGGATGAAACCAACATCTGTTCATTTATAATATTTTATGAATTAATTACTTACACTGCATTGTCGTGGATATATAGTATTTGTACACTGATAATGTCATAGATCAAATACCCACTAAATGAAAGAATAATTTGGATATTTGGAAAATATCAGAATTAATAAAATGTATTTTGAATGTAATAGCTTTTTGTGATATTTCTACCTTTCTGGAATAATAAAACATTGTCAGATTGCGGTTTAAGAAATAGACATTAGAACTGGGATACTATTTTGGAAATGCCGTATATGAAAACTATTACTCAGGTTGTTTGTTTATATTTATCATTATTATTGTTATTTTTTTCTCTTTATTTAAAATGTATAGTATTTTTGCTATAAATAGTAGTATAATTTTAGGTTAAGTAGTGATTTATTTATATACCTAATTATAAGAGAGTTTTATATTCCTAAGTTTGAATTTATATTGTGCAGCATAGTAATTATTATTTTAATTTAAAATATTCATTTTTTATTTATTTATTGACTATAAATTAACTTCAGGTATATCATTTATATTAGGAGTTCAAAAGGATTAGATTGTAATAAGTATTTATTTTATTTTGTTCTTTTAAATTTATATTAACAAATAAGATTCACTTATATATATTTACTTCGATTAATTACATTTTTGTATGAAGTATAAAAGGAAAATATATCTTTAACTCTTATATTCGGAAAATATAAACATTCTACAACATATTTGTGTTATATAAACATATATTTTGTATTTAGTATCCAATAGGTGGAAATTGATGGGCAATCACCTATTTAAATAAGAAGTTAATATCAATTGAAAACTTATTGCATAAAGCAGAATCGGATCATATGCATATATTTTAAATGTTTATCTGTTATATATATATGATTTTAATTTATATCCATTTGTTAATAAATTTTGAATTAATTTAAAACAAGTGAATTTGCTTGGTTGTCGTTCAGTTTTACAATGCAAATTTATTGGTTAATTGAATTTGAATGAGATGATATACACTAATTGATTACACCACATAATTTATTTGAAGCAGTTGCAAAATAATTTGGAAAACAAAAGTGCAAAATAGGTAAGAAAGTATAATTATATATTTTCTTTGTATTGAATTTAATGTTTATTATCTGATCAGGTATAGATTTTATACAGCAATAAATTAACTGATTTGACATTCTTAAATATTTAATAAATAATTAGAAGCTTGAGGTTATTATTTTGTTAGTAACAGGTAATAGATATAATAACAGAAATGATATATAAATTGATTTTGATGATTGATAATGGTACGAATAGGGTAATTACTGAAGATGAGCAAAGGTAATTACAATTAGATGTTGCACATGTTTTATTTTAAATCATTATTGATTAAAGTAAATATTATATTAAGTCAATATACAGCCATAAAGATCGTAATCTTATTCAGTTATAGCATTGGTAATAGAATATATTTTATTGTTACAAATTAGAATGATTTGCTTTAATTGTATTTAAAGTTCATTAGTGTGGATCGTAAATTTAATTTAAATATTAAATTTTAATATTAATATTTGATTATAATAAATCTAATAATTATTCACATGCTTTGACAGTTATAGTTTTAAACTTTTAATAATTTAGCTTTATTAAACTGAAGAGTAAGTGAATATGGTTTGTGAATTGGGTTTGAATAAGTATCAACTAGGAAACTTTTGTTTATTTTATATATTGATGTGATTGGATATTATAAATTTTAATATTATCTTATAAGATGATTTTATTTTATTGTTTTTTAAATTGTGAAAGTGAAAAGGTAGGTTACGCTAATTGATTTTGTATTATTATTAAGTATTTAATCTTATTATAATCGACTTAATAAGAATATTGATATTAGTGGAATAGCAAGGTTGAGTTAGTAGTACTTTTATTTTATTTAGTTGTAATCGGAAATCAATTATCAAGTTATCTATTTATTTAGATATCATTGATATTTTAGATTTGTAGGATATATTATAATTATTATCTAATTCATTCATGAATTATTTCGTTTAAATATAAATAGAAATAACGTTTAACTTTTAGTATAAGTTTGTATTATTATAAAAAGATTAGTAATATTATAAAGTGTTTTGACTCATAGGAAATATTACTTTTAGTATAAGTTTGTATTATTATAAAAAGATTAGTAATATTATAAAGTGTTTTGACTCATAGGAAATATTAAAGTTTACTTGTCTAATATGTTTGTTTTTTTTTGCAAGTAAAAATAATAAAGAATACAAATATAATAGTGATGTTTGGTTTTAATCTATTGCAAATAACGCTCATATTTTAGGTTAGTGTGAAATAGTGACTTCGCTTGTTTTCTATTTGTTCTAAATACCATTTGAATTCATGAGTTTACAACAAAGATTATTATCATTGTTTTATTGAATTAAGTGTCAGATTGTTATTCATATTGATAATCGCTTTAGCTTTGTTTATTATTTTCATTCTGTTACAAATGATACTACAATTCATGGGCATTATTAAATTAGGATTGTTATTTCTTGGTTTATATTTTTATTCTGTTACAAATGGTGATGATTAGGCTATGACTTGGGATATAGTATGACTCATAATTTTATTTTGTTATAAATGGCGTTCAACTTCAGAGTACATTTTTATTCAGTTACAAATGATGACCAATGATTGGGCTATATTTTCATTCAGATTATATTAAAGTTTTCATTTTCCAGTTACTCTGTTACAAATAGCTTCCAAATCTGGGAGTCATTAAAAGAAGAGCATACCCTCATTTGTATTCTGTTAGAAATGGCACCGCAATTCGCTGAGCGTCATTAAACTAGAATCATTCTTTCATGGCTCACATATTTATTCTGTTACAATATATATATTATTACCTTTTATCCAAGTTTTAAAAAAAAGATGCAGTAAACTTTTGATTATAAAAAATTTTCTATTTCATAAAAACTTAACTGATATCTTACTTTGTTTCAAGAATGTACTTACTTTTATTCACAGTCATATATTTATAAAACATATATTGATTTTTTTTTTTAGTGCATTGTATATAATGTTCTATGTTCATATTAATTGGGTTAGGTGAGCAAATATATAAGATCATTTATCTTCACCCTAATTTTCTAATTTTTGCTTTAATCAATGAGAACTAGGATTCAAAAGTGGAAACTGCATTCAGCAGTCATTTTTTATTCCTTTGTATTATTCAATCCATAAAATTTTGAATCCAAGTTATCTTGCTCTATAATTATATACATAATAGAGACTCACTTTTATGCCAATTGTAAGCTTTTACTTTTGACTAGGAAGATTCAAGCTATAAAAAGATGCATAAATGCATTAGTTTCAGTTTTAAATTCTAGTTCTTATTGATAAAAGCAAAAACTAGAAAATGGATAACAATGGTGATTCTCTATACCATCTGATGTCCATTGATTCTCAAGTTTGCAGTATATGTTTTCAGAAGTATCCATGTGATATTATTATTGATATATACCTAAAAAGATTTAAGAGATTCATGTCGTAAATTTTGTTTAATAGTGAATATAATGTCACAAAATTTGAATATTTAATTTCGTAGTATTTTTTTTTTTTCATGTTTTGTATGAGAGACTTTTAATAAAGATAATAATATATAAAAATCCATTATAAATATTTCACTTCTAACTATTAGTCATGGACAACTGTAATCATCTATTATTAAGCTATGTTTATCAATTTAATGCCTTTTTTACTAATTATAATTTTGATCTGACAGAGAAAGGTGTATGTGGATTTTCAGGCATGTTTGATTTTTCCCTTATACTATTATTTTGAACCAATTATAAATTTAATATATAATCATGATCTTTTTATGTATTTTATATATATCTTCTTGGTGTTTCTTGATCTTAAACTCAGAGCTAAAAAGCCAATATACTCACTACATTGGCAAATGTGTGTTGGTGAGCAGCCCATCCATGTTGGTATACTATATGAATAAGCACATAACAATTAACAGCTGCAATGACAAGAATGTACGAGCTGGACATGAGGAATTTGCCCTGTTTAGTTCCTTGCTTTAGAGCATCAGGAAATGTCACAAGAGTTATCAGATGAAAGTAGGACTACAGGTAAATGTTAAAAAAATTAAAGTAATGTTCCATGGATTTTTTCAGAAGTTGAAAATAAAGATTGATGAATTAGGAGTTAATAACTACAAATATCTTGGTCAGATTATTTCTACAAATGGAAACATAATGGATGAGATTAAACTAGGTTGGAGTGCTTTTAGTAAAAATAACTTAATATTAAAAGGAAACATGCCAATGAAAAAATTTTAATAAATATGTTTTACCTGTTCTTATTTATGGATCTGAGACTTGGACATTTAACTTAAGAGCAATACAGAGATTAGACCATTCAAAGAATAATGGAAAGATGCATTTTAGGAGTTACAAAAAGAGATCATAAACGAAATACATGGATAAGAGAACAAACAATGTTATTGACATCATTGAAAGAATGAAGAGACTGAAATGGAGTTGGACTGTGAGTGTTGTGAAGAAGAGAGGCTAGAGATTGGAAAAGATGGATTGAACTTGGAGAGATCTTCATCCTGCAGTGGATTGATAATGGTTGAAAATGATGATGATGATGATGATATATATTTTTTTGATAAAGTAATATTTTTTATGGTAATAATTTAAAAAAAAAAAATTCATGTGTCTGTGTGTACACACCTAATTATGAATATATGATAAGAATTTTTAATTTTTACATACTAATGAATGTTTGTATTGTTTGGTAAAATAAAATTATTAAACTTGTAAATTTTCTATTGTTTCTTTAGACTTGTCCAGGTTTGGAACAATATGCTATAAAGAAATTTGCTGAAGCATTAGAAAGAATTCCAAAAACTTTAGCTGAGAATGCTGGTGTTAAGGTATTTTTTTTTATGTCATTGCTTCATTTATTTATTTTTTTGCATTTATGCATTTTTAGATATAATATTTATAAATTTATATAACGCACATTGATTACATAAGTAATATTTACTAAGGCAATAAACCTAACCATGTGCGGTTTGTGTGTGTATGCATATATAAGTTTGTTTAGTTATAGAGTATTTTATTGGTGAGCATATGAACTTGTTCATTTCTTGAGGAAACTAATCAGTTGCTTATTTATCTACTGATTTCCCAAGTTTGAGAATATAAGAATTGTAGTTATCTATGAGAGAGAAAAAAATCTTTAACACCATATAGTAATGATTGACAAGTTTCTGGATCATAAATGTGAGTCTGAATAAAATACTTGTCAATGGTCATTCTATTGTAATTGTAGAAAACAGTAATATAGCTGCTGAATCTTAGATATCCTAAGATATATACTCTTTAATCAGAACTGTGCTGATAAATTTTAACATCTGTAGCAAGCCTTAAAAAGCGGCCTTTTTAAAATTATTGAAAGGACTATTAGTATTTGTTTAAAATAGTTTACTGAATAAAGCCAAAAATGTAATAAGAAAAAAATATATTCTAAATATAAACACACACAAAAAATATTTGTCTGAAAGTTTTTCATAATGGTATTTTTGTAGTTATATATTTGATTATTTTTATCATCTAGATCTTATTAGTAACAGTTGAATATATTTGGAAAAATAAAACTATAAGTCAACAAAAATGAATCAAAATAAATTAAAATATAATAAAAAACACAGAATTAAAAAAAAAATCATAACATATACATTATTCTTCATTCTTACATCTCTATAATTTATCGTTTTAGTTTCAGCCTTTTTATAGAAATTAATTGCTAGATCACATAATCTGTCTTGCGCCCATTATATTATTTATAAATAATTTTTTTAAATTTACATTTCTGCTAATATATTTTTGTGTCATCAAAGGGATTATTCAGGAAAATTTTAAGAATGACTCGTACTTTTTAAATTTTATTTAAGCAATTTTTTGCTACTAATTTATAAAAATTATTTTTTAAAATGTTTCATTTTGGTATCTATACCAATTCGATAGCTGAAGTAGTCATCTCTCATCTATGAGATCGACTCTGATCAGTCATTTAGAAATGAGTTAATAAGCATAATATATAAATATGTGCATCTCATTTTTATATTGACTAATCATGTTTATATGGAATTAATATAGTTTTTTTAGCTTTACTTTTCACAAGACCTTTAACCATGGAAAGTAATATAGTATCTGATTATTGGTGATTGAAATTAAGTGAATTGATAATAAAGATTGTTAAATAATTATTTCATTGACTAAAATAGCCTCACTATTTAAAATAAAATGTCACTTAAATATCTTAATGCTATGAAACTATTCTTCTAATAAATATCTGGATTATATAAAATTAAAATATCTGATTTTTCCACATGAATACTAATTAAATTCTTTTTACATTGATGTCTTTTTTGACTATTTATATATATATATATCCTGTTTAGCGTATGTTCTTGATGTGAAGATTCACAATAATGATCTTCATCTATTTGTACTCACTATTTTGATTTACAATCATTTCACTATAACAGTCATAAAAAGATGTTTTGGTGGCCATTTTGTAAGACTGATGACATCATAGGATAGTTATTAATGCTATGCCATTCAAAACCAAAATAGAGACTTTCATACTGAAACTGTATAGTATAGAGTTCATAATTAAAATTACCCAAAATTCAACCAGACCAGCAAAAATAATAATAATAATAATATTAAAACACAACCAAAGGTTTCGCTGCTACAAGCAGACTTCTCAAGTGTAAAGAACTACACAATATATATAATATTAAACATTACCCACAAATCCATTCACTTCCCATCCACCCTTAATATTAAAAGAACTCTTAAATAAGTTAATTGCTTCAGAATAATATATTTTCAATAATAAAGATTCTTTAATTCTTCTTTTGATTTCATTTCTCTCAAAGAAGACAACCTTAGCTCCATCAAAACGTGTACAATACCGTACACAATATTAGTACTGTATACACTATTTTGATTATAAACTTAAAATACAATTAATGAATGTACAGCACAGAATTTTATTTGATTTTCCTCTAGTTATTTTACAAAACAATCTGGTTCTTCATTAATGATATATTCAAAGTAAAGATTTTCATTGTTGATGATTATAAACCCCCACCCCACCCCCCAGTGTTTCATTCAATATAATGAATAATCTAAATTATATTTTAATGGCATACAACAGCCAAATATATTAATGCCATATTGAATTTTAAAATGTGTATATTAGTTTAAAAACTGTACATTGTATTTAGCACTTTGCTTGCAGTAAAAATAATAATATCTTATTGTAATTTAGTTATTGTAACATAATTGTTACTTTGAAAAAAAAAACCAAAAAAAATTATTTCATGATAATGGATTTTGATGATCAAAAATTACTAAATCTAAATTAAAAATAACAATCTATTTGTTCAATTTTAAAATATCTCACAACATTATCACACATGTATAAAAATAAAAATTTTATTCAACATAAAGCTTGACGTAAATGTGTTTTTGGTTTTAAAAAAACGTAACAAAATTTGTTGCAAATAAACTGAAAAAGATTTGTCCCATTAATATTTATTTAAATTAGTTTGATTGCACTAATCAAAAAATTTTTAAGTCATTTCAAAGAACATGTCTATCATGACGATATGCAAACGCAGAATGCATTAGATACATTTTTTTTATAATTTCACATGAATATAATAGTACAAATTTAAAAAAATAAAATTTCAGTATGGATTTTTTCCCCAGCACAATGAGAAACAGTTGCGCAACACAAAAAATTGTGAACAGTTAGTTTACTTTCACTTTCTCGGTCCATTTTGCTGTACTTTTAGACAGTTAAAAGATGCATTGTCTTCTAGCTACATTTTCAAATAGAATCATGGCTGCAACTACTATGACTGAAAAAGAAATCTCTGAGCTTGGAAACAAAAATGGATATCTTAAGTCAACTGGAAAGAGAATAAGGAAATCGTGTAATGGGACAGTCTTTTCATGGTACGCACAAAGGTGAGTGGGTTTCTCCTGACGAGTATAAGAGTATATCTTTATTATCTACATTCGTGCATACCTTCCTACATTAAACTCATACTTAAGGGAGAAGAGAGTAAGATCTAAATAACTACTGATTCTACCCTTAATCTATTTCCTATGTATTGTAGTTTACTCCTGCTATTCCGGATTTTGAACTCAGGGAGCTGTTGTATGATTCTCAGGTTCAGGTAATATTTGTATCACCGTATTCTTAATATCTGTAAATATAGTATGTTGTATGCATACAAATAATCTTAATATGTGTGTAAGGATATGACTTAGCAGAATTTAACAACAGAAAAATAAATCAAGAAATGTGTTTTAATATTTAAATAAATTTAATGAACATATATTTATACATGGATTAGCATTTGGAGAAAAAAATTTAAAACAAAGTTAGAGAAAACTCATTTAGACATCTATGGTGATTCTTCATTTATGCTTGGTTTATACCAGTGTTCTCTATCCTGATCCCATAAAGAATAGCCACTAAATATCCTGATAAACATAAACAATATTCACATTATATACAACATTATTATATATATATAGTAACATATTCATTTACCCTTTTTTTCATGTCTTTTTTGTTAATACCATGATTGTTTAATAGACTCCCTTGTTATGTACAATGTGTGTGCAGTGAAGGAGAATTACAAGGTTAAGACACAATAAAAAATTAAAAAGTGTATAGAAAATATATTAAAAAATATTAATAACTAATACAAACTTTAGAATAAACAATTAATGAAAGTGTAGGAGTTGTACATATATAAATGTTGAATTTATAATATATTATATATATTGAAGCAGTCAATCTTAGTTTAAGATTGAGCTTCAGGTTTCCATCTACTAACCTGTGTTTAAACACTATATCCCATCCCGCTCCTTTTGTTGTGGATATATATTTTATGTATACATTTGAGATGCGCACTTAAATTATAAAATTTTAACTTTTAAATTAACATTTTTATTATTATTAATTTTATGATTATTCTTTTTATTAAAATACATAGGTGCGGTTCAAATATATATATATAGGAGCAAAATACTAACAAAATATTGATTTTTTTGTAAATATTTTATTATATGTCATTTGTACAACTTTTTCTTTTTAAAGTATTTTTTCTTTTAAACTGTATATTTTGTAAAATCCAATATAGAAGATGCTACAGTTGATTGTCTAAAAATAATTAAAGGGTTGGAAACACTATTGTTTTAATCTGGGGAAGGTATTTTTAATTAAAGTTTTTATTTAAAATGGGATTAAGATTTTCCTTTATTATAAACATTTTTGTCAAATCTATTTCTAATCTGGAAATAGATTGGAATTTATTTTTGGACGTTATCTTACTGTTGCATCTTCAAAAACAACCGATAAAGAAAAAGTATAAAATGGGTCAATTTTGAGTCACAGATTAGATTAGCTACTATTGAGAGAACTGATTGTAAACATATTACACGTTGCTTGAAACTTAAAATGATGTAGTAGTAAATCCACCACACTTCTCAGCCCTGTTGGGTCATCATCTTCCGCGGCCGTACCATCCTGCTTCCCAAGAGTGAAGTAAAAGCCCGACCTAAGAATTTTAGAATGCTAATAGAAGCTTGCTGCCACCAAAGAACTTTCATTTCAATTGCAAGGTAACTTTTCAAGCCATCACCTCAAACTAAATCTAGCCTAAATAATCTAATAAGATTTCTTCTAACGTATTATTTAACTTTGTTTTTGTTTTAATATGTAATTTGCTCGTAAGTAATTCCTATAAATTTAATTCTCTCTTATATGCTCTTAACTTTCCTTAACTTTGGTGCTGTCATTTATTTACATGTATTTATTATTTGATTTCTATATCTGCTTGCTTATTATTCATATGCCAATCTCACAACCTGCCGAGTTTAATTTCTAAAAATCTTGTCTGTCTTTTTTTTTTAACTAAACCTTCATGAAAAGGTTATTAACATCCCCCTAAAATATGTATATATATAATGCATTATAAATTAATACGTTTGCCAGATTGTTTTTACGAATCAACATTTTAGGTTCCTCTTTAATATAAAAATTGATTTGTTTAACTCTGGATTTTCTACCTGGGGTAAGTCCAGAACTTAAGCTAATTAATGCTTTGAAATCTTTTAAAATGTTATTTTTTTATTAAATTCTGAAAGAGTGACCCATTAATTATTTTCTATATAACTGCTTTTTTTTATTTACTTTTAAAATATAAGCTTAAATATTCCAGTTACTATAAAAACCACGAAGGTGTGATTGAATTATTTTAAATATCAGAAAAGGAAAAGGGGGTAAATTTTAATATTTTACTATTTTAGTTATTAAGTAAATCTTAATGTTTCTTTTACTAGATAAAATCTTAATGTGTATTTATTTAGGAAAATCTTTCTCTATATATATTATAACTGCATAGCGTATTATTTGTCTAAATTATAGTACTCAAACAAGGGTCATTCATTTTAAAGCACTGCAAACTTCTTCGTATTATTATTTCTTTTGCTTCATGACCCAGTTTTAATGCTCTAATATTAAAAGTGCGCTCTGCTCAAAATATATATATAAATGCCAAATATTACTAGCTAGATTAATTACTAATATTATTTTAGTTTTATTATACAATCCCATCGTCGTATTTTGTTATTTATCTATTTAAGAGTATTTGCCTTGGGAAAAATAAAGCGTTTTTCTTACCAGCGCTAATTAACAGAAGTTTCATTAAATATTTTGTCATGTAATCAAATGTCATTTTCAAATATGTTTTCAAATGTATTTTATTTATTTTCACGACCTCGGTGGCGTGAAAATAGTTTGTATTATATCTGCAATGAATCTCAGAACGCTCCCCGAAATAATAATGTTAGTCACCATGTTTCAGAACCGTAAATCAAAGCATTAATGACAATATTTTGTAATTTTTTGTAATAATTGATTGCCATCTTAATATTGGACCCACCATAGATGTGTGTATAGTATATATTATTTAATTAATCAAAGAGCATATGAGAAATAATAGCGTGAATGACAATATAATTATCTATCGTTTGGTAGACTGTTTGCTCATTCACACACATACTAATGTACTTAATTTATAAATGTATGTAAATAATTTGTCATTATATTAAACTATATTTTTACTGTCTAACTTATTTGAGTAGTTTGAATTCCTTTTCTCCACTTCCACATATTACAGCCATGCTTATATTTATTTTAGTTTAGTCATAGTTAATAGATGTCTCATTGTTCTGCTCAGCTTTGCTAGTCAGCCGGATTTAGAATTCTCATGTGCCATCACTATTATGTTATTCATTAGGTGTTAGATCTGGGGCTTAGAGAGTGGGTTCGAATCCAGGCTGGTCCCTGACCTAAATCTCAGGCTTGACTGGGTTTGAAGTACATTTTGTGAGTTCCAGCTCATGTTAGATGGATAAACATGTTTTGACCGGTGCAATATATTTATATTAGGTAATGACTTACCTTGTCCCATTTATAATGATTAGATTATTTCATAATAAAGATTATACCTCATAGATTTGTCTATTCAAGGTGTAAAAGAATTCATTTTTATCTTAAATTCATAAATTCTAAATTAAAGCTATGTGGCCCTATATTAAAATAAAGAAAATTAAATTATTACAGATAGCATACAAATAATTGAATATAAATGACGTCAATTCTATAACTTGTTTTTATAGTCCATATGGACAGTGTTCTAATGACTTGTTCTCATAATCCATAGTAATTCCTTTATGCATAGCTGGGAATTCGAATATCCAATGGAAGCCTTCAAACTTGAGTTTTAAAGAGAGAAAAGAAAAAAAAAAAAAGAATTTGTGATGGATCATTTCGATGTTTATCAATCCAGGTGTAGAGATATAGGATAATTCCATGTTGGCCTTGATGATTTCTGGCTCCATGGACGATGACTTCTTCCACGACGTTTCCCTTTTATACTTAGCAATACATAATTATTTTAGTCAATACTTATATTATTTTTTGTGATTTAAATTGATTGGAGAAACGTCAATATCCCTTCTGCTATTACATGTTTTAGATTTAAATCTGAAAACTTACAGCGAGAAATTAATGATGATTTTAGAGATTTGAATACTTTATTTTGCTTGCAAATTAAGAATTTTCGAACTCTTTGTATAGATGTTTTGGAACTAAATATTTCTTTTTGCTTTTTAGGATCCTTATAAAAGCTTTCTTCATAAATATTACGAGTTTGAATTGGTTGATATGAACCTTCAAATTTTTTTTCCATTTCCTTTGTGTAAGGAATGGAAGATTTTTTTACTTAGATAAAAAGACTTCTTTTATCCTTTTTGAATCGTGCTCGACTTTTGTACTTTATTGTCGACATCATCTTTGTTACATATTAACATAAACAACTTGTTAAAAAATAACAAAAGATAAGAAAATAAATATTTTATTTTGCTTTACTTTAATATTATATTAAGTTCATTCATCCGATCTGTCACATGTTGTTCTTTTGTGTTTGTAATCACAATACATTTAATATTAATTGCGGTAATGATTAGTTGTCACCTCCATTTGCTCAATTTGGTTTAAATTTTATTTATATTTGATTTTAAGACTTAGGTTGTGATAACTGATTTGTTGGTTTTATATGCCCTAACATTACCCATTTCTATTACTTAATAAGTAACCTTAATATCATGGGGCTTGAGTTGGGATTGAGCCTCATAGTTTGTATTGGTTATTGGAGGGGTGTTGGAGGCATTCATCACATATGATATCTGTTCTTCTGTGGGTTTATCCACATTTACCATCGCCACTATTTTTAAAAACAAAGACAAAATAGAACAAAGTGCTCAAACCATCATAGGTGTATCCAAACTTTCCAAAATCATGAAATTATGGCATTCCATATTTAAAAAAATCCAAAAAGCATGTCAATCATTTATTCTAAACATTTTCTCTAGAGATCCTTAGCCATCATCTGGTGAACTTGTCCCAAAAAACTAAGATCATCAAAAGATTTAGAAGACAACAATAGACCTTACAATAAGCAATTCATGATTCAGAAAATTAGATAATTATGATTGATGAATGGATCACTGGAAAGAACAATTTTAACATAAGTAGGGTTTTTTTTATATAAATTTAAATTGCATTATCATACATAAATACATATTTAAAGTGCATACTTGCATAATACATATAGCACAGTTTACACAAGCATGTAATGTACATTAAGGGAGTTTTTTAATTGTTATATATAGTAGATTAAGTTATTTGTCACATCTTATAATATAATTTTTAGCTGGAGTAACCAGTCATTTTTTTCCCCCATAGGAAACTATTATAACTACTTGTTCTTTGTGTGTTATTATTGCTTAACGATGAGTTTTGGGGGCCAATTGCCTTCACTAAGCAAGTCATAAGATACTTGATATTTTCTGATATAATACTGTTTTTTTAAATGAATTTAAATACTATGTCATAAAAATTAAAAATAAATCAAGTCAGATGTCACATGACTTAATTTAAACAAGCTTGTATTATAAATGTTTTATAAAGAGCTCGTAAGTAAGCTCTTAACAGGGATTGAGGATATTCTGCATAGCTTGTTAAAAGCTTATTTGTGAGCTCTTTATAAAACATATGTCATAAAAAAGAGATAGATTGTGTTAAATAAAAATTATTCATATGGAAGAGCTTAGATCAAGTTACAATTTCAAAATAATATATAAAAAATGTGCAGGAGGTATATGTGATGTTTTGGAGATATATATATAATGCATTACCACTATTGAAAATGTAAATATAAAACTGAAATTGAAGCTATAAGATAGAAGATTCGCCTTTTCTTATTATAACTAGAGACTGTTGCATAGCTTTTATTTCATCTGTAATGATAAGATATTATTATCAGTTATGCCTAAGTCGGCTGTGTTTGAAATATGTTTATAAAATAAAGATTAACAAATTTCCTAATGATCGTATTTCATGTTACATATATAAAGCAAGATTAAACAATTTTCATTTTACAATTTGAAAAACTTCCAAATGCAGCTATATAAGAAATCAATTGCATAATGCTAGGTGAAAAATGAATTGTAGTAAAATCGTTACCTCCTAATGATTGATAAAAATTCAGCAATGCTGTCTGTGAAACAAACACAAAGTATACTTAACATGTTTGCAGCAAATATATAAGATGATACCTTTTATCTATGCCACTTTATTTCAGACTGTTTGTTTCACAAGTAGCCCTGTTAAATTTTAACAACTGTTAGGAGATAGTTATATTTGAATTTTCAGTTAGCTTTATGCAATTGATTTATTTTGTATATAATTATGTTTGAGAGTTTTTCAAGGCATAAAATGATTATTGATTAATCTTGCTTTGGGTACTTAGCATGAAATGTGTTCATTTACTAACTTAAAATAGATCTGATCTAATTTAGTTTCGGACTTCCTGTTTAACCTAGCCTGAATTTCAATACACTTAACATCTTTGCAGCAGATAAACAATGCTGCCTTATTCAGACTTTGCGTTTGTTTTACAGATGGCGCTGCTGAATTTTATTTAACATTAGGAGATAGTGATTTTATTATTAAAATAAATATGCAAAGCTGCTGAAATAATAGAAATTCCCCGATATACTTACATACATTAAAAACAGGGCATGAGTTAACTAGTATTAAATAGAGATTTAGACCTGAAAGAGTTTTGAAATATATATATTAGTAGGGATTAAAAATAAGAATAGAATTTTATAAAAAATAGAAAGGAATCATTTAAGTATAAAGTAAAAATCATAATATTAGTAAAGATTAAAAATAAGAATACGTTTAATTACATAAAAATAGAAAGTAACTGTAAAATTTAAAAGTTTGAATAGATAGCAATTAAGATTTGAAAATATAAGTAGAAGATAGGTATAAAGTATATTAAAAAATAATAAAAAGTAGTTTAAAATAATCAATAATAAAAGATAAAAAAAAATAATGTTACAGGTTAAAGAAAATTATACATATTGAATATTAATATAATGAATAATGTAAAATATAAAAAAAAAAAATTAATAAGAATAAAATAATTAAAAATAAATGAAATAAAAATGAAATATACATATATATATATATGATTATAGGAAGTATTGATTGATAAATATAAAAAAGGTTAAAATGTATTATATATAAAAGGGTAATAATTATATAGAGAGGTCTATAAAGATATATGTGGTTTTATAAAAAATGATTATAAAATAGAATATATATAAAATATAGTTATATGTTCATGCATATTTGTATTGTGTTTGTTATGGTTCTGAAGAAGATTGTTGGGGCAATCAAAACCGTCAATAGTGGGTTATAATTATATGAAGCATTGTAAAAGTAATAAAGAAAGTAAATGATATTAATATTATATGAAATGTTTAATATATGTAAAAATTCCAATAAAATTGAAAACTAAGAAAATAAAGAATTTTCTGGACTTTTATGATGGTTTTTAAGAAACTTTATGAAAACGGAAAAAACATTGAAACGAATGAATAATATTCAAATTGTATACAGTTTTGAGGCAGCGTTGTTATGCATTCTATCAAATAATCTTATTTTATAACTCAGAAATGAATATTTAAGCTACTTTAATTAAGCTTAGAGTATTGTAGATTGGTCATCATGTATTGAAACTAAAAGTGAAAAACTGATTTTAAAATATCTGAAACAATAGGCAGGTTATATAGTAAAAAATGATAATAGATAAATGGCTAACTTTAAATTGGATTAAAAAATATAGAAAATTATTTTCATTTTAACGTGAGTCAGCGAAATTAGATACAAAGTTGGGTTTGACAAAAAAAGACAAGTGCCATAAACATTTGCACGCTGTAATGAAGCAATTTAGAGAAACAAAAACTATTGAACCATCAAAGTTTTTAAAAGTTTAAGCAATATGTAAATATATTTATATTCTCAGATTTATTTTTCCTGCCAACTTGTTTAATATATTCGCTCTTTTTTGTGTGGTTTTTAAATTAAGTATTATGATTAAAATTAGTACTACTAAAGAATTTGCAACATGATGAATCAATTTAGCTAGTAATTGCACATTAAAGAAATATTTTTTGTATGTTTAAATAAACCAGAGATTAAGATAGATTATATAAGTAGATAAAGTGGGAATAATTTATAAATACATCCACATTTAACAAATGATTTGGCAATCTAGTATATTAAGTGTAAATATTATTATTTAAACAATATTCTTCTTTCAGTTAACATTGTATTTTATTCACTTCGGAAAAATTATTTCGCCTTAACATTTAATTTTTGTACGTATATTAAATGTTAAAAGAGACAATTTATTTATTAGAAACTATCATCTGTATGAAAAATTACAATCGCACCAATGATAAAGCATCGAAGTTTTGAAATATAATTACTTCATTCTTATTTCAAATCTAATAATTGTCAAGGTGTTTAGGATCACACACTTGCTAAATATATTAATAATTATTAAATGCTTCTGTTTCTTTGATAAATTTAGGTAGAAATATTAAATTCCGTTTTATAAATCAATTTTTATAATAGATATATAATACTAATTTAAACTTCTTTAAGATTACATTGAAGATTACTATGATAACAGTAAACACCGTGAAAACTATAATAAAGCCTATAATAAACTTATCCTTGGTTAGAAATAGCATTAATAATAGCCATTGATGTTGAAGTGAAACTTGTGGAGTGAACGATAATTTAAATTTGTTAATAAATGTTTGAATGTAGGAGAATATTATATATTAAGTAAATTTGGGGGTGAAGAATAGTTGGGAATTTATTATAATTTTTTTTCTTTATAGAGTACTGAAGTTTTATCTAAACTGTACGCAGCCCATCAAGATGGCCAAGTGAATGCTGGTTTTGATAATGAGGTAGACCATTTGCATATGAGTTTTCTCATTTTATATGAAATGAATTATTTTTTTGTTTTATTTCACTGCCTTTATTTGTATATTCTTCTTCCTCCATATTTTGAATTGAATAATATTTTCTAATTTTTTTTTTTTTTTTAATACTTTTAGTAGTGACAAAATAAGAGTTTTGAACATATTATTTAAAAATAATAGTGTTTTTATTATTGTTGTTTTTTGTACTAATGGATATTTTATTTAATGTTCATTTATATACATGTATGTATTTTTGTATATACTGTACAGTAAACTGATGTATTATTCATTCTGCCTTGAAAATGTTTAATTTAGGAAGATTGAAGTTTGAAAATTGTGAATCTATTAATAAAATCTAACTTCTTAGTTTTCATATATATATAATTTTTGCAAAAATTCCACATTAGTTATAACATCTGTGTACGTGGACATTAGCACTTACACTTTAACTAAATAATTCTTTATTGTCTTTCACACCCATTATTTCATTAATTTAGAGAACAATTGATGGAAAAGTGGAGGTTATATTACATACATAACATTATAAGTTTATAAATTTTTTTTTTTTTTTTTCAGTCTGGTTATCCTGCTGTTAAGAACATGGTAGATGCAAATATTTTAGATCTATACATTACCAAGTATTGGGCCCTCAAATTTGCAACTAATGCTGCAGTAACAATTTTGCGAGTTGACCAGGTAATTAGGGAGTTTACTGAAACTATTTTATATATACAAAGTATATTGTGAAATATATAGTGATGGTAATTATTCTAAAAGATATATGAACATTGCTAAGGAGGTAACTTTGTCTCATGAATAGCAATATTTCCTTGTTGGATGAGCCAAAATGTGAAAGAAAACTAATAAAGACTGTCAAAATGTAAAGCTAAAATAAATACCGTTCACTGAGTAGCATGCAGATTTGGGTAATTATGAATATAATAAAAATATTATAACTGAACTGGGTTAACTGACTTGCAAGTGCCTCATAGATCTGGGCAACCGCATATAATAAATAAAATCATGAACCAAGTGGTTTTCTCCACTTATGCACTAAATATTTGGGCACTTTAAAATATATTACATAAATGTACTTAGGCAACTAAAATACATAACTAAAAATAGACAAATAAATACGTTGATTCTATGGCAGTTTAAATTTACATTTACAATGGACTCATGAGATTTTATAAGGCACCAATAGTCCAGATAATAACTATCTTGCTTGGCAAAGAAGATACAATTCAATAAATGATGATTTACTTGATGATAAAATTATTTTAATTGTAAAATAAATTATATAATAAAATAATTTTATAATGATTGATGCAATAAGCAAATCAAAGTACTTAGGTTAATAATAATATAAATTTATTGAAATAAATATTAACTCCTTGAAGTGGATAAAATAAAGATTATAATTCTAATTTGCCAACCACAATCTAATATCCTATCATATATTTTAAATATAGCCCCCCCTCCTCTTTTTTTTAAAAAAAATTGCAATTAATAGATATGATATACATTTAAATTATAAAGTATACAGTCATAAGAGGGTTAAAGATAAACTCTTTAAACAAAGTAATAAAAGTTTGAATAATGTTACTTTTTAAAAAAATATATTTCTCATATCATTTAAATGATACAAATGTGAAGAAAGCTGCACTGATGGAAATTATTAATAAATAAATAAAAAACTTTAATAAATGCTTATCCTTAAAATTATCATTGTGCTTTTTTTTTTAATGGAACCTTATCTGACAGGGTTAGTTTAACTGGTTGATTCTGTAGGTGCCATATCGAATTTTTTTAAAAATTGACCTGATATGCAATTTTCACAATAACTTCAGTTTTAATGATGTTAGAGCAAAAAACTTTACATTGATGGAAACTAGAAAAACTAAGGCTAACAATTTAAAAAGGGAAAAAAATAAATTTCAACATCCGACATAATTATTACTTCATTGTTTGTTGATAATTTCTAATTTATCATTAACTAAGTTTAAATTACATCTTCATTGATAATTTCTTTGTATTCCTCTCAAAATTATCTTTCAAACCATAAATAATACTTCTTACCTGAAATAATCCATAGGTTCAGAATCTCCAAAACTAGTTGCATAAGAATTCTTCATTTTTAACTTGTACCCCAAAAGTTAACAAATCTCAAAGGCATCTATAAGAAAATGATTCATCCTAATAAAAGATACAAAACAAATCATTTCCAGAGGGTGGATATGCATTTGTCATCATAGCAATTGGTTTCTTGTCTATCTAAACTTAAAAATTGTAAGATACTGTCTGATCACTGGTAAAATGAGTTTTATCTCGTCATTTTATATTTTTTGTGTACATCATTGATGTTTATATTTTTTATGCACACCAGTGATGGTATCTTGTTGTATTTACTGTCCCACATAGATATAATTTATTTGCATATAGCTCATTTGATAGCTATAGATTGAAAATAATGTGATGCAAGATGTGACAGGTCTACTGACTCCACAGCATGAGTATCAAAACAGGCATGAATCAGAATTTGATTCTTTGCCTGATTCTGGCTACCACTACTCACACACCATTTGAAATCCCTTCATTGGTTTTGAGAGTTTATATTTTCACATGGTACTATGCCCAGTAAATTTTGTGATCTGCTTTATCAACTGCAACCTTTCTGTACATTTGATTATCAGTCATTAAAATTTACATTGCACTACTCTATATATGTAAATCATTACTTGTCATGCAAGAGCAAACACTAATACAAATATAAATATACTAATAAATTATTAAACCTTTTGAGAATCATTATTTCTATAAAATAAGGTTGCCTCAAACTTGGATCAGAAACACAAAATTACATTATATATAAACCACTTTTGTTATATTTGAATACAAATTTATATACTGTATAATAAAGAGTATAAATGGTTTAATATTATATAATTTATATAGGACAAAGTTACACCAATACAAACAAATTAATAAATTAATGCCATTTATCAAATAATAATAAAAAAATTAAATATTCAAGTAATTAAAATTAATACTTACGACCAATATTTCGTGATTATGTTTATATTGGGTTGAAGGTCTTGACATGCGAATCATCAGCATATTTTTAATCCATTTTATTAACTAATAAAGTCGATAAAGATTTTCTGCCTTTCTCGTCTTAATGTAAACTAGTAAACTGACCAGAAAAGAAAAAAATTAAATGCGCTTATTAATAAAAATATTAATAAAAAATTCAAATTTTATCCATTTTCAAATTGTGATACATCATTTTAAAAATGGAATTAAACAGCAACAAATGCTGGGATTTCTATTGATATTATGCTTATAGTTTTTTTGCAATTTAAAAAGGAAATTTTTCAACATATCAGCTGCCGTTAGTGCACGATGCTCTACAATGGATCAACCCATTAAAAGGAAGTTTTTATTAGTATCGGTTGCCATAGTTTTGCATATCTAATGACTTCATCTGATATTCCATTATTTGATGTTTCCTTTGGTACCTTTTCTGCTAGCAAGAACATAAACATAGGAATCCATAAGCAATTTGAATTAGATGATATCCAATTATTCCTTTTGATATTGCAATTCAAGGTGAATTCAATTATCTTAGCTCTATGGCAGTCAGCATAGCAGTTTGTAATATCCATTTCAAATTTAATCACAAAGATACCAAGTGAATGTTGAGCTCATGCCCCCTGTCTAAGTTTTCTCACCCACAGTACATATTTCTTTGCTATATGTCCCGAATATATTTATAAAAGTAAGTAAACATTTATTTTAGCACTGTTTCTAATTGTAATACATTTAATCAGCCATTCAAGCTATTGTGCGCTTTTTACGAATGTTAAATAATAAATGAGTACTTTCACTTCCAACACAAGATATAGTATTTAGGAAAGAATAAAATGAATCCACTTATTCTATCCAACCCAAATGCTTATATATGGGCAAATCTTAAGTACTTTAAGTGAAAGCGTGAGGATAGACCACTCACTTTAAAACACTTTAAGATATCTGAATGAATGACATCGACGAAATTATCTAGAATTTACTAGACGTCACTCACAAATGAAACTTTAAACATATGTAAATAAACATTTATTTTAGCGCTGTTTCTAATTGTAATACATTTAATCAGCCATTCAAGCTATTGTGCGCTTTTTACGAGTGTTAAATAATAAATGAGTACTTTCACTCCCAACACAAGATATAGTATTTAGGAAAGAATAAAATGAATCCACTTATTCTATCCAACCCAAATGCTTATATATGGGCAAATCTTAAGTACTGTAAGTGAAAGCGTGAGGATAGACCACTCACTTTAAACGACTGTTTACGATATCTGAATGAATGATGTCAACGAAATTATCTAGAATTTACTAGACGTCACTCACAAATGAAACTTTAAACATATGTAAATAAACATTTATTTTAGTGCTGTTTCTACTTGTAATACATTTAATCAGCCATTCAAGCTATTGTGCGCTTTTTACGAGTGTTAAATAATAAATGAGTACTTTCACTCCCAACATGAGATATAGTATTTAGGAAAGAATAAAATGAATAAGAGGATTCATTTTATTCTTTCCTAAATACTATATCTCGTGTTGGGAGTGAAAGTACTCATTTATTATTTAACACTCGTAAAAAGCGCACAATAGCTTGAATGGCTTATAAAAGTAAGGTAAGATAAAGTCAAATTTTTAAACAAAAGGAAGTCTGTTATTCTGCTAAAATCATTTCTATTTATTGCAACACAAAACAGTCTTTTCTTTTTTAAAAACACTGGCTTGTGATCATGTGACTCTTGCTTCTAATTCTAATAAGGCATTATCTTACACAATAATTTAAACAAAATATTTCATTTTTCTTTTTTTTTTTAAATTTAACAAATAAATAGGTCGTTTATTCCATATTCATCAAAACAAATATTTTTTTATTAAACAGATGACCTTTACTTGTTTTTTTTTTTTTTTAGCTATTTATACACTACAAGGAAACTATAGATGGCAACATGTGTACACCTTTAATAACAAATAAAGAAAACAATTAACATAAGGTCATCACGACCAACTGAATATTCTATGAATAACTAGTGATTAATTAAAACTAAACTATTACAACAATGAAGTTAATGATTATGTGCAATTATGTGTCTTATACTTTTTTTTTAACATACTATAATGAACAAGATAAATATTCTACAACAATTGTATTAATTTGTACTTTACATTTCATCCTAATTGGATATTTGAAAAATATAGGTTACATGAATTTTGACCAATAAAATCAACCCTTTTATTTCTGATAAATATTGATTCTTTATACCAGATATTACCATGAATATAGTTATTATAAATTGAATATTTACTATTATATCCCTAACGAGTGATGCATTTGGTTGTGACTTTGCAATAAACTATATTTTCCAAATCACTACTCTTACAAATCTAACACATATTACTGGCCTTACACATTTAGCTTTTAAAGATTTTACTTCTAATGATAAAATCTTACATCTATCACTATTATTTAAGCTTGTGATGGAATTACTCTTTAATAGAAACTGGTTATTTACTTTGGATGGCGTTGCATCCAAGCTAATATCGTAATGCAAATGGCCTCGCTCTATCCAAGTTTATTTGGACCTCTTGTTCTTGTCTATTCTGTATCTTCTTAAACTCTTTACCATTAATTTGTTGATGTGCATTTAACCTAGTTTCTAGGATTCTACCTTTCTCTTAGCATTCCAATCTGTACTTTTCTGTCTTAGTTTCTATCTCATGAGTCCAATTTTACCCTTTTCTACACTATCTTTTAACTTGTTGATGTTGAGTTTTCTCCATCTTATTCTCATGTTCATTAATTAAACTTTCAAGCTATGTATTTGTTCTTGTCGCTTAATATCTTGTTTCAACTTTTTCTCTAATTAATATTGACCCTCATCTATCCTCAGGATTAATATTTTCTGGACTTGTTTCATGTCTAGTTTAAGGGCTTCCTGACCTTATTTCAATTCTTTTTTAAATATTTTTTGATTCTTGTCACATTTTTCTTGGTTTTGCTTCATTACCATTTCATTCTTGTCACATTTTCCCTGGCTTTCATTGAGCTTATTCATACAATCTCTTTGACAAATTTTTTTGACTTTGTTTCATTTCATTCATGAAACTTCTCAACATGGCCATTATAGGTTCATTTTGATAATTTTTTTGATGTGTCAGACACTTCAGTAACATCCCTTCCTTGTTCTAACATATCTAGCTCTTTCTCATTTTTCATAATTTATATTCAAATTTATTATTTTATTTTAGAAAGTAAAGAACATGATCCTCCTCCTCAATTCAATATCTCAGACCAAAATAAATGAATAACTTGTTCCTCTCTACTATGCTTTATATGATGAACTCTACAAATTAATTAAATCCCTAGACATCCATTTCAATTCATGTAATATACCCCTTTAATATAAGATACCACAATAACATCACCTTTCAATAGTGATTGATTTACCTATCCACAATATTATTATCTCAAACTAATATGTATAAATGTATTTATTTTTAAAAATTCAACTTATACTGTGTATAACATAGCGTAAATTTCATGATTATTCTGAAAAAACTTTGCATTATGCTATTCATCAACTAATTCAAATAGTGAGCACTATGGTTTCCCATCTATTTTCCCAAAATAACTAAGGTACAATACCTTCAATAAAATAAGCTAGCTTCAAATACTTTTCATTATTTATTTTATAGTTGCTTCATGAGGAGAATTTAATAATATTAGTAATATCGAGTGCTTTTAAAGTCACAAACATAAACTCTTATTTCATTATTATATGGCAAGTCCAGATATCTGGTACTTTGCTTTTACAGGCCCATTTTTGGCATACCTGTAAAATATTTTATTTATAAAGCATTCTACAATATTGCTATTTCTCAACTCATGCATTCTTACACCTCTGTTTTTCAGAAAACAATTTGACAACTCACTCTAAATTCAAACCCTTAACAAAGCACAATTACAAATTTAAATTTTTTTATTTATTGAATCATTACTCTGCTTAACCTAACAGTAGTATGCACAACAATAACTGATATTAGTTGTAATCATTAATCAAATATTTTAATTCAATCTTAACTATTATTATACAACTTTTCATGGATAAATACTCGGCCCTTGTTGGGTAGCCAAAATAAGGTAACTTGTTCTAAAGCATATACAAGAACAATGCTAAGGAGGTAACATTGTCTCTTGAATAGCAATATTTCCCTGTTGAATGAGCCAAAATGTGAAGGAAAACTAATAAAGACTGCCAAAATGTAAAGCTAAAATAAGTGTCATTCACTGAGTAGCATGCAGATTTGGGTAATTATGAATATAATAAAAATATAACTGAGCAGGGTTAGCTGGCCTGCAAGTGCCTTATAGATTTGGGCAACCACATATAATAAAATCATGAACAAAGTGGTTGTCTCCATTTATGCACTAAATATTTGGGCACTAAAATATATTATATAAATGTTGTTCTGGGCAACTAAAATATGTAACTAAAAATAGACAAATATGTTGATTCACAACAGGCTCTGTGGCAATTTATATTTACAGTGGACTCCTGAATTTTGTAAGGTGCCAGTGGTTCAGAGAATGAGCATCTTGCTTGGCTAAGAAGATACATTTCAATAAATGATGACTTACTTGATAAAATATAGTATCGGATGTACAATGAATTATCTTAATACACAGAGGCAAAACTCTCTATATGGTAGCTCTACTCAATGCAAGCCAGAGTAATCAATAGATGCTGGAAGATTTGTGCATAAAATTTTTGCCTAGTACCTACTCATCCATTATTCCCAGACTAGTTTCCAGCTTGTGGCTTTCATCAGTAAGGAGCCTTGGATGTGAGTGCACTGCACCTAGATCTTAGGATCTAATGCAACCTCCAGCAGCCATCTTTTACCTTATTAATAATCTAACTAAAGTTTTAAGTCCAAAATTTAAAAAAATAATGTTTTCAATTCAGTTCAGCATTCATACGTTTTGGTGTCTTTGGTTCTTTAATAACCACTTACCTTAATCATATTGGGCAGGATTGGTATTAACCACTAAATATCACATGATCACCATTCTGTATGCTTACACAAGCTGTTTACACAGTGGCAAAACTTCATATAGTGATGCCATGCAGATCTAGGTGCAGTGCTCTCAGATCCAAGACTTCACTAATGAAAGCCACAAACTAGAAACTAGTCTGGGATATTGGATGAGTATGCACTAGGTAGGGATTTTATGCACAAACCTTCCTGCATTCATTGATTACTCTGGCTTGCACTGAGTGGCGCTACTGTATGGAGAGTTTTGCCTCTGTGTAAACAGCTTTGTAAGCATAAAAAATGGTGATCATCTGATATTTAGTGAATTCTCTTGATTGTAAAATAATTGTGTAATAAAATAATTTTATAATGATTGATACCATAGGCAAATCAAAGTACTTAGGTTAATAATAATAATATAAATTTATTGAAATAAGCATTAACTCATTGAGGTAGATAAAATAAAGATTATAATTCTAATTTACCAACTGCAATCTAATATCCTGTCATATATTTTCTAATTTAGTTCCCTTCTTTTTTTTTAAGATTGCAATTAATACATATGATATACATTTAAATTATAAAGCATACAGTCATAAATGCGTTAAAGATAAACTCTTTAAACAAAGTAATAAAAGTTTTAATATAGTTTTTTAATCTTAAATGGTAACCAATGCCAAGTAAGTTATATTAATGGAAATTATTAATAAAAAAAATTTGTTTATCATTAAAATTATTATTATGTTTTTTTTAACCATTTTTTTTTTTTTAAATGAAACTTATCTGACAGTGTTAGTGTCTGTTGCCACAGTTTTGATGTTTCCTTTGGTATCTTTTTTGCTAGCAAAAACATATACATAAGAATCCGTAAGCAATTTAAATCATTAGATGATATTATTTCTTTTGATATTACAATCCAAGATGAATCCAATTATCTTAGCTTTATGGTGGGACATACTGGTCATCAATTGGGTAATAAAATATTATGAAAACAGTTGCAGAGATGCTATAAACATTGAATATAATAATATCACTAGAAAACATGTAGAAATAATAAACATTAGAAATTATTTAGATTAATGATTTTTAAAAAAACTCTTCCAAAAAGAATGTAATTTGCATGTATATCATGTTTGTTAATAGAATCTGGCTGTTTAAGAATCTCAATGGCTTCTCTGAACTAACATCAGAATACTATCCATATGTGACACTCTCCAACAATGTCAGATCAGAGAAGCTATTGAAATTCTTAAAAGGCCAGATTGTATTAACAAACTTGATATATGCAAATTACCTTCTATTTGGAAGAATTTTTAAAAAAATCATTAATTAAATAATTTCTAACATTTATTATTTTATGTTTTCTATGGGTAGAACATTCAGGATTATTATATGTCAATGTTTACAGCATCTCTACAATTGTTTTCATAATATTTAATACCCAATTGATGGTCGATGTGACCCAGCTGGAACATTGATATATATTTTTACTACAATAAATTGTATTTGGAAGAACTTGGATAATATTTTATATATATTAAGATTGATGTTTGATAATTTATTAATTTTAAACTCTATGAATTTTTTTTTTTTTTTTTAGATTATTATGGCTAAACCTGCTGGAGGTCCAAAGCCACGGCAGAATGGTTCAGGAGATGCTGATGAAGATTAATATTTTTTTTAATATATTTATATTTTGGTATTTAAATTTACATGACTTACTCTTGCTTTAAATAAATTTTTTCATCAAAATGATTTGTATATAAATTTTGTCTTAATACATGTTTGACATTATTGAATGTTTGACTGATATTCCTGGGCAGCTAACTTTAATCATTGGTAATAAGTTACCAATGATTGCTTGACACTTCCTTAACACAATTTAATCTAGTGTGTTTTATTTATGAGGGATCAGATTGACTTTAGGTCAACATGAGTGTGACAAGAATCTCGGCCTCAGGGTGGCCTTTGCGCATTCCATCTTCAGATTTTCAATTGGATGGACAGTTGGAGTGTGGAGTGGATTGAAGCTTGTCCATTAAAGTATGAACATTGGCTATCTTAATATATATCTGAGTACTTTATTGCATATATGTGTAGAGATGATAATCTGGACCAACTGCTGATTGCTGGTTTAGCATGATATACATATATTGGTGATTATTTATCTCTTTGACATATGTGTGTTCAAGTGTTTCAGTGTTATGAGATAGAGTGGAGAGTGGTAGGTCCTGTGAAAATCTGTGCTCATATACCCTATATATTATACTTTCATCATAAAATAACAAAAGCCATTGGATTACATATATAATAAATGTGTTATGTATATATAATTATATTGTGTGTAAACAACTTTAAGTAAATTCTCAATATTTTTTTGATATAAAAAAAAAAAAAAACTCCAAAAATGAACATAAACTCAAATATAATTTCTATTATTGAAAAAAATTGTTTAAATGTGCCAGTTTGCATTATGATTTTTTTTTGATAATATTTAATGGTATATAAGAAATCTTTAAATGTCAATAAATTTCTCATTACAAAACATACATAAAAATAATATCACTTTTTTTTTTATAGAAAATGGAAAAAAGTTTTAAATTTGTATATTAAAATCAAATCATTATTTTTTTAAAAAAATTAGGGATAAAAAGGTAAAACAGATTTGTATCAAATTGAAATATATCTGATTTATCAAACGGAACATTATTACATCTAGAGTAAGTTTATTAAACATTAAAATTTCTTTTTAATCTCATTCTAATCTATGGAGAAATTTTATTTCTTATATAAATGATTATACGCTACAAGTTACATGAGTAACACCTCCCCTCCCCCAAATGTATAAATAAAGTTTTTTTAAAAATTGATGAGAATTATAAAAATAACAATGCAATTATTTACAATTCATTCTAAATGTTTACTTCTCTGTTCGTCAAATGATGTAATTCTTATAAACTCATTATAATCGAGCATTATGAAAAGGTAAAATTAAAGTTCAAAAGTTCTATGGCACTAAGCATGCTTTCGGCAGATTACTGCATAGTGCTGCTTAAAGTTTAGCAGTTAGAACTATGCCTAAATATATATATATATATGGAAGTAGTTTGATATGTAAAGGGGATGCGGCATTTAAATGTTCCATTTTTCCCGACAACAGAATGCACAAATTCTTTCTGTTGATAGAATGCGGATCTTTTGTGGTTGCCCAAGCCTTTTTATATTTTCTTTTTCTGTCATTTCTTTCAGTACAGATTGTTCTCACATAGGTGGGAGTGAAAGTGTGGCCCCTAGTATAGAAGTAGTAAACATACATTTGTATGTAGTATTTCATTTTTATTTAAATGTCCACAAAATCTGACTTTATTTTTAAAAAGAATTCACACTGAATTTTTTTTTTTTTGTATTAATAATAGCCTTGCAAATCCCCTCCCCCCTCTCAATCAGAGTGTGCCATGATTAAATCGTTCAAACAAAAAATCAAAGTTAGCAGTCATCACCAATAATACAAAAACTAAATGTGTGATATGTAAAAAAATTTAATCATCAAACAACATTTGAAACAAATTTTTCTGCACTAGTTTATTTTTGGTATTTTAGAAAACCCTTTTTTTTAAAAATAAAAAAAAAATTGTTTAATTCACTAAATAACTTTTATTGTTTTTGATTGCATAATTTAAAAATTATCATAAGGCATCAGATCTCAATTAAATTATCATTGGAAATTTAAAATAAACTAATTACAAAGTAGGACAGAATTAGTTCATTGAGCAGTAGTCAGAAAAAATTTAGTGTGGATATAATTTTAATATGACAAATTGTATAAAAGATTAGATTCTATCAATAATTAATACACATTAATCATAAAATTTTATCAGTTTTATTGATGTTATGTAGCAGATTAATTTTTCATTTCTCGAAATTGATAGGCAAGTATATATATTCTTAGTGAGAATACTTGGCAGTTAAATGCAATGGTAAAATACAGATGATTCAAAAGTTCTGATGGTTTCTGGATTTTCACTGAAGAAAGTAAGAAAAAACAAAACTTCAGTTTGATCAATTTAGTGGCCCTGTTATGCTTAGCCAGTCCAACATGACCTGTGCAATTGAAAATACTATT
Source organism: Epiperipatus broadwayi (assembly GCA_028023455.1). Classification (NCBI taxonomy): domain Eukaryota; kingdom Metazoa; phylum Onychophora; class Udeonychophora; order Euonychophora; family Peripatidae; genus Epiperipatus; species Epiperipatus broadwayi. The sequence goes on from JAQFVV010006207.1 coordinate 11,922,852, forward strand.
ATTTTTAATTAAGAATAATTGTTTGTTTTTTTTTATAAAAAAATGAATGATGTAAGCAAATAGAAATAAATAGCTATAATAAAGTTTTATTTCATTCTAATGACATGAAAAATTTTAGTTTATTAGTAGTAAGAATATTTTAAAACAAGAATTGTGTTTCTAATTTTAATTTACTAGAGATATATTATTATTTTTAATCTAAGAAAGAAAAAGTAAATAATGAAGAATGATTTATGAATTTTCTGGCCTTAGTTTTATAAAATAGTTTAGAAAGTTTGAATGATATCTCAGACATGAAATTTGGTTTATAACAATGACATTCTGTTTATTTTTTATTGATAACATATCATGTACAAATATTGACGTGTTTAAATAAGAAAAATTCTAATTACACAGGTAACATGACAAAATAATGACACATCCTGATTCAAGCATTACAATATATTGACCAATGCTGATAAAATTGGAGCCAAATAGAAGGATTGCAGCAGTTCATGAGTAATTGCTCGACTAATCTATAATTACTTCAAGAATCCATGCTTTTATAGAAGATTAATCTCAATAAAAGTTCAAATTCTGATATTGCACCATTTAAAAAGATTGTAGAATGCGAATTTTGTTCGTGATATTCCTGATTAAGAATTTAAGGGGGCATAAATGTGTTAAACTATTTTTTGTATTTTTTTGAGTATGTTTTATTTCTTATTTTCAAATTATTTGATAAAAATATTTGAAATAAAATATTATGCACATTTAATGTGATATTTCTCAATGCCATATATTTTTTTCATATTTATATTGCATTATTTTGGTGAAATTTCCATAATATCAGAAAATATTAAATTTTATTCTCCATTAATTATTCAAAATATGAAAGGATATCTGTCATTAATAAAAAAGAATATTTGTGATGATTTACATCAGTTAATTGCCTAATTAATATATTTTAGAATCTAATATTCAACAATATTGTTGAATAATAAATAAGTCATAAGACTATATATTTTTATATATAATAATTTTAGTGTTATTTAATTATATTTTTAAAAAAATATTTGTAGAAAGCCTAAGGCTCTATTTTTTGTGTAAGATAAATAGAACATGAACAGAAATGTATTTGTATGCACATAAGTTGGAAGTGTGTGTGTGTATATATATATAAAATAAATCACAGAACAATTTAACTTTTAAAAATATTAAATTATAGAAACATGCTTTTAATTATCTTAATTTTTTTTTTTTTTTACCTATGTTCAATATTTAAAAAAAAAATACTCTCACCATAATGTATTATTTCATATTATGGGAAATATTGTATTTATTTTATTATTAATTGCAGTTAAGCTAGATGTGTTTACGGCAATCAGCGCCACCTAGGTTCTTGGTAGCAGACGACGCAAGCTGCCAGCCAGCTTGTGGAAGATTCCTGCGCGTACGCATGGTGAACAGCGCCACCTATCGGCAGAAAAAGCGTCGTCTGCTTTTGAGGCCCCTACTCTGTATGTTCTGTGTGAAAACACAGAAACAGCGCCTCTAGCGGCGGCAGTACAGTCTGCAAACCACAACCGAAATATTATATTGAAGTGACTGAAAGCATGCTTCTGCAAGTTTTTTATGATTTAATGTTTTTAAAATGAGCTGTGTTTTGCAATTTATATAGATGTTTTACATATTTATCTACATTAAAATGATGGCTTGCCATAATTGAATACCTCAAAAGATCAATAATTCTAGCTCTTACTAACATTTCCAATGTTCCTAGTATTGAGGGAGATATGTAATGAATCGAAGCATCAGTGGATGAGGGGACATTTGCTAATCAAATTAAAAACTTTAATTATGAGCATCAGCTTTATTAACTAATATATGTTAGGTGTCATTTATTTTATAAGTTTATGTTAATTGTGCTTTTTATTATTTATAAAAATAAAACGTTCTGAGAGTTGCATATCAAAAACTAGCATTCAAACTAGAGTTCATTTTGTTCATAATTGGCAATATTTCATATTATTTGATGAAGTGATAAAATTAATCAATTTTATTAAATTAGAACTTTCCTTAAATGTATCTGCAAATTTAATATATTAAAACACTTTATACTAATTTTTTTTTTAAAAAAAACAACAACATATTAATAATGATTAAAAAGACAGGTATAATGCTTTATTTATGTTTAATAATTCATATTTATTAACAATATTTTATTCCAGTTTTTTTTTTTTTTCGTAATAAACTCTATTTACAACCTGTTTCTTACTTCATTTGATAAATTGGAATTGTTCCAGGATATATACCTTAACACTGTTTATACTATTCTGAAAGCCATTTTGCATTTATGCAATTAGTTAAAATCTGCTCCCACTATCTAGAGCAGATATAGGAATCTTTTTTGAGCAGAAGTCATGTAATTACACTACGATATTTCCCAACATTCAGGTGAATAACATTTTATTCTTGCATGTTTTAACAATGAAATAAATGTAGAAATGTATGCACATTAATGAGAACGATTGTTATTGTACTGTTTTCTGTGTTCAGCATGTGAAGGTAAGCAACATCATTACAATACATAATAACTAGTGTGCTTTTTTGGTCAGTTATAACAATTATGCTTATCTAAGGCTAAGCAGGTTACATCTTCAAGAAAATTTATCTGTAAACTTCTGCCGGTCCGTGAAATCTTATCCTTATTTTTGCCAGTCTGCAGGTGTGAAAAGGTTGAAGACCACTGGTATATACTATACACTAAGCTGAACAGACCTGCACCCTGTTGCAATAATTAATAAAATTATATATACGTAAATGAAAATGTTCAGATTTCTGAATCACTCCATTGTTAAAAACATTCTGATTGTAAATGGTTTTTATTTAAATGTGAGAGCAATATTTTTTTTACTTAATCTTATGACAATTGCACAAAATATACTACATATATATATATTATTGCCTAAACTGAGCAGATCGATGCTATGATAATTAACAAAATTTATATACAAATGAAAATATTTAGATTTCCAAATCACTTTTAAAAATATCCTAATTTGTATAAAAATTCACATATTAATTTATTTGTAAATAAACTTATTTAAAAAATATTGCCTCATAATTATATTTACAATGCTCTTATTAATCATATTACCTGTACTATAATGCACTGGTAGAGAATTGGACAGAAATATGATCCTGGAATCAACCAATGCTGTCTTGAAATTTATTTTTTATACCGATATTCTCGTTTTTAATACTGATATTATTTCTTTTATGTTTATCAGGAATTTATGTAGCTAAAAAGTCATAATTTGGCTCTAATATTGCCCAAATACATGACTATCCAAGAAAACCTAATTAATAAAAAAGGATATTGCTCACCAAGAAATTTAATTCTTAACAAATTTCATTAAAACAATATTTAATGTCACTGTGTTGATTGTAACAACAATACATCATTTGAAACCTCTTCTAAATGATTACTGTATTAGGAAAGTGCCTAAAAAATTCATTGTCCTAGTGGAACAAACCAATTGTTTGATTTTTTTTAAAAATTATTATTGTAACAAAAGAAAGCACAATGTGAGATAATGGCTTCTAGAAATGTATCAAATGTCAGTATGAAAATTTAATTTTTTTTTTAATCAAGTAAATATAAACCCTTAACCCCTAGATATCAGACTATGACAAAGTTATACTGAAATGATGAACATAAATTAAGTGAAGTAAAGTAAATATGCTATTATTGAACAGATAGCTGAAAAGCCAATTTTGTTAACAGAAAATGTAAACAAGTTATGCGTAAGAGATTCCCAATCAAACTAAAAATAATTATTTTTAACAAACTAATTAGTATGTTGATTAGAGTCTGTCTAATTAATGCTAATCATGATCTATCCTATGGAAAATTGCTTAAAGTTATTTTATGACTGGCAAAATCAGTTTAGTTAATATGTAAATATAATTTTTTAATATTCTACTGTTTCTGTGTCTTGAAAAACTAAATTTTGTAGAATTTTTTTTAATTTACAAATGTTATTTCATGGGATTGGGGGTGCTAGAATTTAACTTGTTCAAAGGCACTTCTTATCCATGCAATGGACCTGGATATAAAAATAACCAAATAATATATATAAAGAAATTCAATAACTAGTAAATTTAAAATTATTGGTAGTAGAAAAAAAATTGATCTAAAATTTTTCACAATAATTTGGAATAAATACACAATTTTATTGAGAAAATTGGTACAAAACAGTTCACATCATTTTATCTTCGTTTAAAATTTTTCTATAAAAAGCAAGTTTTAGCTAAATACATAATAAAAAATTTATAATTAAGAAGAATTATGTTTTTGTTCTAAGGAATTTCATATTGTGTGAAATATGCTGCTAATGCTTCTCTCACAGATTACTTTGAACCACTTAATAAAAAAAACTAATAATAGAATTAAACTTGATTGGAGTCCTTTTAATAGAAATAATTTGATGTTAAATGGAAATAATATATGTGAAAAGGAGTGTTAAAAATAGTTTTATCAATAGAAAAGCAATACAAAAACTTTATAGATTACATATCATAGTATGGAGCGTTGGGAGTATACCAAAAATGAATTACAAAGAAAGAACAAACTAATATTGAAAGAATTTAAAAGACTGATTGTATGTTATATTAGAAAAACTAATAATAGATAAACAAAATCTTTTAAGTAGATGCTAAAAAAAATTGTGAAAGATCTAAAATGTGACCATATATGAAATAGGTGGGTGAGATAAAGTTTTCTAGAATGTGGAAATGGTGTAGATCAGTAAAACTAGGTTGAACTTTGAGAGCTTATCATTTTACAGTGGATCAATAATTTCAAAAGGACTAAATAAATTGAATTATATATATATTCAAGGAAGTTTGTTCTCATAACTAACGAAATTGATTTAAAATGTTTACTATATATCAATTTAGTTCTCATTTTTTAAGGTATTAAAATTGATCACATAGAATTTTCTCTTAAATATAAATCAAGCTAGAAAAAGATAAAATGATTTTATTATATCTGATTTGCTGGAGTTTTTCAGTGCTGTGATCATTATTTTTGAATAGTAAGGAAAATTTGGGATGAAAATAAGTGCAATTAACGAATAAAGATTGATGTTAAAATGAAAATGTTAAAAGAAGGCATTAGGATATTATGCAAATTAATGCATCTAAATATTTGTGAAGTTAATTGATAAAACAGTAATAAATAGATAACTGAAATAATTTTTTTGATGAATGGTTTATTGATAGTGAAAATTAAGAAAAATAGTAATCATTTAAACTATGGCTATATTTGAAGCTAAAATGTGGACAGTTATGAAAAGGGAAAAAAAGATTGGAGACTTTGCAATATAGATTTGGAGAATAATTTTAAAAAGGTAAATTAAAAATATAAGATTAATACTTTTACAAATGTTAGAAAAATAAGAAAAGATTTATTGGGAAAATTGTGGAGAGGAATTGATAAGTCTGGAAAATTATTCAAGATATGTTGAAAGATACTAGTGATGTCAAAAGAAAGTGAGATTAGAAAAGAAAATTGATGAAGTTAAGTAGGATACTAGATCTCGTATGTAAGAAATAATGTAATAGAAAGATTTGATTTGGTATGAGGTCCTCCCTTTTGGCATATAACATGATTATCAAGATTATACATTTATTTAATATGTAATAATACTTAAAATAGTTATGTAAATGTCATGATCCACAAATCGTACCTAAATACAAATTCATTAAAATGATGACTTTATGAATTAAAACATTCATTAAACTGGTGACTTTATGACTAAAATCAAACTATATCTAAAGACAACTAAGGTAAATCTAAAGCTTCCTAGTGGTAGAATACCATTAAACAATACCAATTATTCAAAAACTTACTGTATCCAAACAAAATTTCAAAGGTGATCTTTAATCTTAGTTTGTAGACATATTCAAACAAATTTAAAAATCATTCAGTAAATATAAATTAGTATGGCTAATTGCAGAGAGCTGGGATTTTTTTCTATCTTAGCAGACTTTGGGGTTACAATGGGAGGTAAAAATCTATTCTTGAAATCTGAAAAAGTTCTGAAATCAGTGATTTCATATCAATGGTGTTCTATTTGTAATAAATTATATTTTTTAGCAGAATGAATATAATTATGCCAATTTAGTATATGATTTTAAAATATTCTATTAGGTATAATAATATTAAAAATCTTTAGATGATATTCATAACTTCTTCAGGATTAAAGAAATTTTATATTCTCACAAAAAATCTGTTAAGCATATCATACCAATAATTCAAGGTATAGTTTCATCACCTAAAACTCAAATCAAGTTTCCCTTTTTGCATGTTCAGTGAATCTACAACTGAAGAATTATAACATAAAAATGGACTTCTTTTAAATATAGAGTGCCATCAGCATATGATTCTTGCATTTACTGTTCAAAAATGGAATTCTTTCGCCATTGATTTAGATATAGACAAACATGTCACGAACCATATAGTTAATGACAATTAAATCTATGACTACAGTAATAGAATTTAAGGATTTAATAAAATCACCAATGGTTCTATCTTCTGGATGGAATCTAGATTCCTTTGTGGTATTTTATTAATAGTTAAGATATCTAATGAAAAAAAAAAATCCTAAACTAAATAAGTAATAATCTTTCATTCTAATTCCAATTGCCTGCTTTTTTTTTAAACCTCTACATATTCAGTGTTTTCAATAAAAGCCTGTTTGTAATACAATAGAAACTTTAAAAGAATGTTAACTGCTAAGATTTAAAGTGTTTCAATTTATAAAAACTGACAAAAATATTAAAGATTTTTTCCAAAAAAAGATGTACAGACAAAAATATCAATGTTTATGGTATGGAAGTGTGCAATCTCAAAATAAACATTCTAAGATTGATTCTCAGTTGATAATGCAATTTTAAAATCTTGCTTCAGGTTAGCTGTATGAACTATTAAATACTTGATCTGACCTCCAGACAACTTGCAGGTAACAAACGCTATTCTAACAAAATTAAATAAAAAAATAGCTGCTATAGTATATGATTTACTCACCAGATGGAGATACACCAACGACCAATCCTTGAGTTTAGAGCAATAAATGCATGAAAAAAATCAGTTTGATGTAATCACTATACGTTTAAAATAATTTATTATAAAAAATATTTATTTGCTTATGACAAACTTTACTACATCAATTATCTCAAAATGTGACTTAATGGAAATTTACAAAGCAAAATATTTTTTTTAAACTTGTAATAAAATGACAAAAAGTTGGGGTAGAGTGAAATTAATCTTTTTAATTTGCCAATTGATTTTATCATACAATACTATGTAATTTTTTTTCTGGATGAATAAAGTTTGTTTGTTTTTTTTTGATAATAAAAAAAAGTAACTAAAAAACAAAAACTATAACTAATGTATAATTTTCACTACATCACTCATGCAAGGCAGAAACTGGTTTCTATCCTCTTATAACACTTTGTGGAAAGGTGTTAAAAGCGGATAGAAACCAGTTCCTATCTTGTGTGAGAATGGTAAGTGAAAATTACATTACAGAAATATTAATTAAGTGGATAATCTTTTTCTAATAAATGACTAATAAAAATTATTAATATACTTCTGTTAAATGGTTTGTGTCAAAGTTGTGATGGCAGTAAGTTTTGATACTTGTTGATTAAATTTTAGTAATTGGCTATCTATATATACTTAACAATGATAGGAAGATTATGATTTGGGACAACTGATGAGTGCTAATTCAACAAAAAATGTGCATCATCTTGGGATCACATCTTTTCATAAGTTTATGATCCCTCCCTCCCACAAGGTGTTAAGAGGCCCTATCTTGCATGAGAATGATGTAGTGAAAATTACACACCAAAAATATTCAGTAAATGGATAACCTCTAGTCTAAAGAATGGCATAAAAATTATTAAAACCATAACTACCTTTGAATTATAAAAAAGGTATGTTTGCTCATAGGCACTAGATAGGGATTTTATGCACAAACCTGGCATCCATTGATTACTTTGGCTTGCACTGAGTGCCACCACTGTATGGAGAGTTTTGCTTATAATGAAATAAAAATGTCTACTTAAATGTTTTAAAAAAGTACAAACTATTCATGGGAATGTGATTATTTAATGATTGATAAAAAAAATACAATGGAGTTGCGAATTGTGCTATATCTAACTACATGACTTCAATTATATGCTATCCAAAAAAACCCAGTAAAATTTACAAATTTTATGATATTCAGCAGCCATTTTACCTTCACTGAATGCTATACATTATTATATAAATAAAATTCAGTTTACACTGAAAGCATATACACTTTATTCTTCCTTTAGTATCCTTTCTGAATTTAATGTGCAGTAAAATATTTTCTAAGTGTAATACTAAAAATTTTAAACATACTTGAATTAAAAACATTAAAATAATTAAATCTTAATTTCTTGATAGAAACTAATCTATTAGGTTTCCATAAAAGTTATTGGGGGAAAAAAGAATATTGACCCTAGAGCATATTTAATAGGATGAAAGTCAGTAATTTTTGCTATTTACTTTATTTTAAAAATAAAAATATAGGTTTTTTTTATTGTTTCATGTAAACGTGTATCATTAATATATTGTTATTTTTAAATTTTGTTTATGCTATAATTTGATTTATATGCATACTATAAATATGAAAAAGTATCTGTGTAAAATAAATGTGTATGTTGGAAAGTAACTTGCAGTTTGATAAACAATAACATTCAATTCTAATCAATATTTATCAATAAAATATGAACTATTACACATGTATGTTAAACACAAGAGGTACTTGGAATCTCCACTATATTTAATTCCATTCTTATATTCATTTCTCATATATTTTGTTTCTTCTATTGTTTTGCTTGTAAAATATAATAAAGGTGTACATTTTATTTTTTATCAATTAGTTGTTGTTGTTTTTTTTGCTCATTGTTATGTATTATATGCCTCCAACTGGTGGATAGATTATATGTTATATAAAGAAATTATTCCAGATATGGCAAATATACATTTTGTAAATTCATCTGCTAATAATTCAGCTATTATTTCATAATAAATTATAAAACTTTTTTATTTTATTTATTTTTACTGAACTTTGACAAAAAACAACTAGATATATTTAATGAACAAAATGTAAAACTGTGTTTAAAAAAAATTCTAAGTGAAAGGAGCAGATGTTTTACATGTTTATATAGTGATTATTTAATGGGCTTGTTCTTAGATAAGTTTTTGATAATCTTTGTTTCAATATATACCTAGAATTTTATATATAGAGCTTGCAAAATATATAGAGCTTGCAAAATAAGCTCTTAACAAGCTTTGAGAATATTCTCAACCCCAGACTGGTTTCTGCTGGTGTCATCAGTGACATCTGACTTGATTTTTTATCATTTTATTTTTTGCTATTAAGGCTTTGGCAATTTTATATTGCTAAAGCTATTAATATATGGTGTATCTGAACTTAGTTCAGTCCAATATGGCTTAGTTAGATAGCTGGATTGGAAGACATGGATGTTTGACAATTTCAGATTTTCTACTCAATAGTTATACATTAGATAAAGTGCTGGGCTTGTCCTAGTATTTTTAATCTAATGCTGAATATCATGGCAACTCACTCATGATGCCAGAAGCAGAAAACGGTCTGGGGTTGAGGGTATTCTCAAAGCTTGTTAAGAGCTTATTTTGCAAGCTCTATCTATAACATTTGTAAATACAAACTTTATTAAATTAAATCATGTGACATCTGACTTGATTTTTTTTTCATTTTATACCTAGAATTTGTATATTTGACTATTTCACATCTCTCCATACTCCTTTGAGTGGTCTGAAGTCTCTGTATTGCTCTTCTATTAAGTGTCCAAGTCTCAGATCCATAAGTAAGAACTGGTAAAACACATTTGTTAAAAACCATTCTTTTCAAACACATAGGCATATTTCCTTTTAGTATCAAGTTATTTCTACCAAAAGCACTCCAAACAAGTTTAATTCTATGATTAATTTCCTCCATTATGTTTCCATCTGTATTAATAATCTGACCTAGGTATTTGTAACTGTTAACTTCTTCTAATTCTTCATAATCAATCTTTATTTTCATATTTTGAGCAAATCGATTAAACATTACTTTAGACTTTTTAACATTTATCTTCAGTCCTACTTTTCTACTTTCATCTGCTAACTTCTGCAACATTTCCTGCAGCTCTGAAGCATTACTTGCAAAAACAACTACATCATCTGCAAAATCTAAATGACTTAAATACTCTCCATTTACTTTCATTCCTTTAGTTTCCCATTTTAATCCACAAAATACTTCTTGCAGCACTGCTGTAAAAAGTTTTGGAGATATGGAGTCACCTTGCCTTACACCTTTCTCAATGTTGATTTTTCCAGTATCATTATGTAATCTAATTGTTGCTGTTGCATTTTTATAAATATTCTTTAAAATATGACAATATCCTGGATCTATACCTTGATGATCCAATGCTTTAATCACTGAAGAAATGTGTATAGAATCGAATGCCTTTTCATAATCTACAAATCCAAAACATAATGACAACTCATATTCATTTGTCCTTTCTATGACTTCTCTCAATACCTGGATATGATCTATTGTACTAAAACCACTTTTAAATCCAGCTTGTTCTCTTGGTTGGTGGAAATCCAAAGTTCTCTGTAGACGAGTTGTAATTATCTTGGTAAAAATTTTATATAAAACTGATAAAAGGCTGATAGGTCTGTAATTTCTAATATCTTCTTTATCGCCTTTTTTAAATATTAATATTATTACTGCATTCTTCCAATCTTCCGGTACATCTTTATCATTTAGACATTTGGTATATAACTTTGCTAAAATTGTTTCTATTTCTTCACCTCCTTCTTTTAATATATCAATTATAATTTCGTCATTTCCTGGAGCCTTTCCTTTCTTCATACATTTAATTGCATGTCTCACTTCTTCATTTAAAATTCTGGGCAATTCGGAAGATGTAATAGATATAGGAGGTACTTGTTCTTTATTACTATATAATTCTTGATAAAAATCTTCTACCAATTTCATGATGTCATCTCTCTTTTTAGTAATAATTCCATCTTTTTTTCTTATTGCAGATATAAATTTCCTACCAATACCAAAATGTTGTTTAACATTCTTGAGACTTTTATTTTTTCTACAGCTTTCCTTGCTATTTCACAGTTATACTTTCTTATATCATTTTCAACTCTTTTCCGTACCATTTTACAAAATTCGAGATATTCAATTCTTTTTAATACATCATTTTTGTATATCTTCATATTCCTTCTTTTCTTCATAAATTCTCTAGTCTCAGTAGAAATTTTATTAGTCAATTGCTGCTTTTTTCTACCAGCTATCTTTGTTGCAGTTTTTAAAAGTGTATCAGTTATTTTCATATTAATTTCATTCAAATCTGAATCATGTTGAAACCTATTTGTAAGTTCTAATTTAAATTCATTAGAATGTTTCTGAAGATTAGGAATATCAACTGTAAATATTGTTTTTCTCAATAATTTTTGTCTCTCTAGTTTTACATTAACACGTAACTTACACCTTACTAATCGATGATCACTTCCTGTGTTAAATTTATTAAGAACATTATAATCTTGAAATATGTATTTCCTGTTAGTCAAAATATAATCCAATTCTGCTGTACCTTCATTTGGATGCTTCCATGTCCATTTCCTTCTAACATTTTTCTCAAAAAAAGAATTCATAATATAAAGTTTTTCCTTCTCTGCAAACTCCACAAGTCTATGTCCTCTCTCATTTCTATTACCATAACCAAAATTACCTACAGCAATTTCATCTTTCATTTGTCTACCAATTCTAGCATTAAAGTCTCCCATAACAATTTTAAAATGTTGTTTACTCTGATCAAAAGCCTTTTGTACATCCATATAAAAATCTTCTATTACTTCATCACTATGAGAACTTGTTGGGGCATAAACCTGAATTATCTGCATTTGGTATCTGCTATTAAGTTGTATAACTAATCTTGCAACTCTGTCCGATACACCATCAATCTCCACAATATTGTTCTTCCACTTTTTATTTATAATGAATCCTATTCCACTTGTATTTCCAATATGTGTGCCTTTATAATAGACAATATGTCCACTTTTTAAATCAATTGTTTCTTCACCTTTTCTTCTAACTTCACAAAGTCCAATAATGTCCCATTTAATATAAGATAATTCTTCTTCTAATTCTTGCAATCTTCCTTCACTTGAAAGTGATCTGCAGTTGTAAGTACCTAAATAAAAAGTCATCAAATGGCAGCCTGGGTCCACAATCAGGGGATTCTTAGCACCCTCCGCCTTCGGCCACCAACCGCTGCCTTGGTTGGTGACTTTACAGCCTCCTGGGAATAAGGGCCATGCTTTATTTTTGTCTGTCATAATTGTATATATGTATTGGAAAAATATTTATCATTTACACAAACATTTATTCTGCCTTATCAGGCACTGAGAAGAAAGACCATGGTGTTTCTTGATCTTAAACTCAGAGGTAAAAAGCCAATAAACTCACCATGCTGGCTAATGCGTGTTGGTGAGCAGCCCATCCATGTTCGTATACTATATGAATAATCACATAGTAATAACAGCTGCAACGACAAGAACGTATGGAGTGGATATTAGGAATTTGCCCTGCTCGGTTCCTTTAAGGCCTCCAAGAGGAATCAAAGGGTCTCCTTCCAGTTGATAGCAAACTCCTTTCTGCAGCCGGATTGTTGTATATATGATCATATGTGAGAGAAAAATAGAATTAAAAAAAAAAAATACAAAATGTGAAATAGCATATAGCAGTTTTAAAAATTACTTATGCTATTTTGTTTTTTCTGAATGGATCCAATATTAGCTTTTGCCAAACCTGTTTGTCCAATAACTACAATACAAACAACTCTCCATTACATGTTTGCAAACATTTTTAACAGTTGTTGAAAATACTGTATAGAGCCAAATATTTAAAATTTTATTTTCTGCCAAACCTGTTTATCCAATAGCTACAATACAAACAATTCTTCGTTCAATGTTTGCAAATATTTTTAACAGCACTTGTACATACTGTGTAGTGTATAGAATCAAACATTCAAAATTTTATTTTCTTAAAAGATTGGAAATTAAAATTAAAGATTTGTAACTTGAAAATATATTGTCTGTTTAGATATATATTTACAGTCAAAAATAAATCAACAAAAGAATATTTCAATAACAAAAATTGTTCTAAGTATAATATACAAAGTCAGCACCACAAAGTCAAATACTTAATAGCAAAATAAGTACTATAGCAAGAATTAAGACGTAATATATTTTTATTAATACAAAGAATAATTTAAGTATAGATTAGGGAAAAAGAATAATTTAAGTAAGTATAGATTGGGGAAGACAAAACAAATATAATGGATTGATATGAATCTAAACGTATAAATATAATGATGGATGATTGCAAAATTATATATATTCCAATAAAATTATGAGGGAGGGTACCACAAAAAAAAAAATAATAAACCACTAAAATGTGAGGACTGTACTTTGTAGAAAACATTAGCTTAATTTTATCTGATTAAAATATTTTAAATTCTTCACCAAATAATTGCTTTTAAGTCGAACGTTCTAGATTATTATATGAGGAACAATTTATGTTCTTAAAAAAAAAAAAAGATTCTGTTGGTGTATGTCAAAGACGAGCAATTAAAGTAAAACTCAACTGATAATATAGAAAGCATGTGAATATAACATTTAATTTCTAAAGAAATTTTGAAGTCAGACAAGATCTCAAAAGTTTGCTATTTCTTGTATTGCTATGATGTCACGTCTAACATGCAAGGTGTCATGGAGTGATAAAGATATCTGGGCGAATTTTTAGTAATTCAGTCTTGCTACATATACATTACAAACTTTCCTGATTAGGAATTGGCTTACTAAAAAAACTATATAAGTTCTGTAATTTTTTTTCTATTTTTTGTCTGATCATAAGCTAATCGATAATACTCTCATTTCGCCTTTGAATGCAAATCCTCGAGTCTATAAATTAGTCATTTAGTTAAAAGACATCAAATAAACAAACAACATTAGCAGATTTTTACATGTAATGGAATGTACTTCCTCTTCATGAAGTGGCTTGTATAGTTATTACAAAACTCATCTTTAATTTTTTATTCTTCACCTTTTCCATCCCCCTTTCTGGAATTAGAATAATATTCATTTACTAATCACTGCTATTAAAATGAACAATAATTGCAAAGTTTATTGATTTACACTAATTTATAATACAGATAGTAAAGGAATATAGTAAATATAAATTGACAATGGTAAAGATGGATGTAGTGTCTATGTATACAAATATTGATGTAGAAGAGCAATTAGTTTGGCAATTAATAAATATAAGGGAGATAGGGAAAGGGAAATAGAAATACCTGTAGAGATGATGAAGAATTTAATGGAAATATGTTGTAAAGATATAACTTTTGAATTTAATGGAGGGTTTTATAAACAGAAAGAAGGATTGTTAATAGGAGGTGCATTGAGTGGGGTATTGAGTGAGATATATATGCAGGATATGGAAGATCAAATGATAGGGGATGAGAATGCACCAATATTAATTAAAAGATATGTGGATGATTTTCTGTTAATATTTAATAGGGATGAGAGACCGATAAAAAAATTTGGTTGTTTTTTCATCCTTGGTGTTCGCCTTAAGATGTCGCTACTTCTAGGTAAATTCCTAGAAATATACCATTTCACCGGCCTTCACCCAACAAAAGAGGAATTTTTCTACATTATAAACGCAGAAAAGTCCTCACATTATGTTGGACGGAGGAGGCGGCGGTGACAGAAGCCAACACAAAGAGACTTCTTTCTATGATAAAACACAGAAAGAGTTCCCGACGGCTGCCTGTTATGGCTTTTTTCCTATGCTAAAAGCAAAGAGAAAGAAATGCCTTGATCGGCTGCCGTAGTAGTTGATTTTGTTCATCATTTTCTCGTAATAGTAGAATATCTATTTTCTCTGTAGTTTCGTGTGAGAGTGTGTGTCTTTGAAGCAGTCGTAGTTTTTTAAAATTTGATAAGACGTCTATTTTTTTTAATGTGTTGTAACTTACTTTACTGTTGTAAGTTTAGTAATAATGTCCTGAAGATTCCATTATGAAGGGGTAACCCTCAAAAATTGCTTTTAAGGGTGTGAAAGGGAAAAAAAATTAAAGGATCACGCGAAAAGTACCATTTTCGTGAGAATTCGTCTGTGACCAGTTACTTTCGCTATATATATACGCACAAACAAAAACAACCCACTGTCTAATTATTAGGAATTACTTGTCCGAAAAATAAAATTAGTCGGGTATTATTATTTTTTTTTTTTGTTGCATTTATTATTTCAAAATAAGATTAGTTTTTATATCTACACACTAACAAAAACAACCCAGTTCCTGATTAATTACTGTCTTTAAAAAAAAAAAAAAAAAAAAGCAAATTCAATGGGGTTTGATTTTTTTCAATGGAGTCTTTGAATGTTTGTTTGTTTTTATATATACACAAGATTTACCAAAAAAAAAAAAAGAAACCCACTTTCTGATTAATTACTGTCAAAAGAAACGCAAATTAGTTGGCTATCATTTTTAAATTTAGTATTTCAATAATGGTACCCTTTTTATATGGACAGAGTTAACAAAAACAACCCACTTTCTGATTTATTACTGTCCGTCCCCCGTCCAAAAAAAAAGAAAATGGAAATTAGTCGGGTATCATTTTTCAATCGAGTCTTTTAATGACGGTCCTTACTAATAGTAGTCGGATATCAATTCTAAATTGTAGTATATAAATTACGTTACTTTTGATACATTTAGAATTACGTCTTGCTTATTTAATAAAATGATTGATTTACTCTTGATCAAAAATACCGTAACTTTAAAAAAAAAAGACAAACATAAAGTCCAAAAAAAAAATGAGAAAAAGCCCCGTAACTTTAAAGACACACACAAACTCAAAAACAATCTAAGATTAATAAACATTGACTTATTATGTCTTGCTTTTGAATCAAATTATTGATTTACTCTTGAAAAAAAAAATACCGTAACTTTAAAGACACACCTAAAGTTCAAAAAAAAAAAATTCGAAAAAGCCCAGTAACTTTAGAGACACACACACAAACTCAAAAACAAGATAAGATTAATAAACATTTACTTATTATGTCTTGCTTTTGAATAAAAGTATTGATTTACTCTTGAAAAAAAAAAAAGACCGTAACTTTAAAAAGACACACGTAAAGTCAAAAAAAAAAATTAGAAAAACACCGTAACTTTAAAGACACACAAACTCAAAGATAAGATTAATAAACATTTACAAAAATGAAAAAAACTAATATCATATAATAGTATTAATTAGTAGAATATTTTATTACAAATCTAAGAAATCAGATCTTTTTAGATCAAATCGATCATTTAGGTCAGGCCTAGAATCGTTATATGTATATGTTTATGTTTTGATTAGCATCAACGCCATCTTAAAGCGAACACCAAGGATGAGAATACAACCAAAAATGTATAGATAAAATAGATAAGAAGATACATTTTACAATAGAATGGGAGAATGATAATAGGTTGGTGTATCTAGATATAATGATAAAGAAGGAATATTATGAGAAAAGATGTAAAGTAAAAACTGAAGTGTTTAAAAAAATGGGTATTACAAATGCACAAAATTAAGGTTCTAATATGGATATTAAGCATAAGATTAGTTCTATAAGTTCTAAGGTATATAGAGCAGAATATTATTGTGATGAAGGAGAGGAATATGATAAGGAAATAAATAGAATAAAGGAAGATTTTAAGAAGAATGAATATCCAGAAAAGGTAATAAAAAACAATATAAAAAAGATAGAAAAGTTATATAAAAAGAGGGAAAGGATGAAGGGAAATGAAAAGAAAAGAAGGAATAAAAGTTAATGATAGTAGTATAGTAAGGGGAATTAATAATATTATTAAAAAAATTAATAAAGATTTTAAAAATGATATTAAATATAAAGTAGTGAATAAAAGAAAGAAAAATATAATGGATATTTTAGATAATAGGTATATAAGTGGAGAGAAGAAATATATAAATGGGGTTTATGAGATAGAATGCAGAAAATGTAGGGATAAAGGGATTATGAATAAATATGTTGGTGAGACGAAAAATTCAATATATACTAGGTTAAAGCAACATAAATATGATAGAGGATCACCAGTATATATGCATTTTATGGAGACAGGTCATAAACTAGAAAAAGAATATTAGAATGATAAGTTATGCAAGTAGTAGGAGGGATAGAAAAATAAGGGAGGCAATTTTAATAAAGAAGATAAATCCAAATATTAATAGAGAAAGTGGTTTAAAAACTATCTTAATAAATAAAATAACAGTGAAAACTAATAAGAATTAAAATAAGTAGTTTGTATAATAGATAATAGAGGGAGCTGTATATAGATTAAAAGAAATTAGAGTATATTATGGGATAGAAAATGGTGGAGTAGAGCAGTGAGAGTTTAGTAGATATTAAGGTAAGATATAAAATAAAAATACATATAAGAATTAAATAATTAAAATAATTTTATAAGAGATAAGTAAATGGAAGAGGCAGGAATAAAATATGGGTAAAATGGAATTAAAGAATGGAATAAAATAATTAAAAATTAGGATAATAGGTGAAATGTAAAATAAAGTTAAATTTGTGAATAAAGTAATATGTAAAATAAGGTTAAATTATGAATATAGTAATGTAATAATATTACATTGAAATTATAAAATTATGGCAAAAGAAAAAAAAGTGAATAAATATTAGTATAATAATAACTAAGAATAGAAATAAAGGGTAAAGTAGATTTTAAAGTTATATAATAGTAAGTTTTATGAATAAACTTATGGGTAAAATTGTAAAAATTTAATAGATCTATGTATGAAATATGGTTGTATTAATATAATGTTTAAATTTTTGTAGATCTGATGAAGACTGCTAGGAACAGTCGAAACTGTAATATGAATAAATAAATATATTTTGCTTCAAAGTGTAAAAAGAGTGAAATGTGGTTATTATATGTTAGATAGTAAATCATAAAGGCAATATTAATCTAGACTTTTACTTCATAGTCTAAATTTTTGTAGGAAAAAAGTTCCTCTCCCACCTTGTAACATATAATGTGCCAGGTGATTTCTTTTTGGTTAGAAAAAAGTTGATTAAAAACAAAATAGAAATATAATACTCATGTTAATTGAGGTTAGTAATGTATAAGTAATTATTTAAATACATAGAAGTTTAGCATTGTTTCAGTTGTGTATCTACTTTCTTGTCTGCAAGTTAGGGTTCAAGTTTGAGCTATATAAAACTTGAAATGTTTTTTTTTAATATATATACTAAATAATCTTAAGAATTTTTCTTTCTAGTAATTGATTTCTAGCTTATCCAGCTACCCAGTCAATACTGATAGATAAATTGTTATCTAGATATTCTTAGCTGGAGGGTAAAATATTGAAAAATTGCTAAAGCCTTCACTATCCAATGATCCATAAATCTTGTCTTTAATTAGTTTTGTAAAGAGAAGATATGTTGAAATGGACTGAGTCCTCAAAAGGATTATTTAAAGACTATTTTACCTATCTTAAATGTGTGTTCTCTTTAATCATGTATATGTATTAATGGATTTAAGGTAATATATTTGTTTAATGTTTATTCATGATCAAATAAAAAAATGTTTTTCCAAGTGAATATTGTATGGATAGCAGAAGTTGGTAAATTTTGGGGAGCTAGATTAAGGATATGTTTATCTGTACTCATTTTTGTTTAAATTGTAAATTATCAATAAATATTTTTATTTGAAATGCTTTTGTATCTTAAGCAATGTGATCTCCAATTCTATCGAATTGACAAATGGAAATGTGTATTAATGCACACTTTAAATCAATAAATTAATACTTATTAAATCTATGTGATTCACAGTCTTACAAATTGAATACATTAAACTGAAACTTCCTCCAGCACAGAGGAGTGCTAATACTCTTTGTAGATTTTTGAATAGCTCAAGAATTGAAACATTTTAAAATTGTTTATTGTTTAACAAATTTATAAATTTATTTAAAAAGATATCATCATCATCATCATCATCATCAACCATTATCAATCCACTGCAGGATGAAGGTCTCTCCAAGTTCAATCCATCTTTTCCGATCTTTAGCTTCTCTTCTCCACATCACCCCTGCAAACTGTCTTATTTCATCCATCCATCTCACATGTGGTCTCTTTCTGGGTCTTTTATAATCTCTTGGAATCCAGTTTAAATTTTCAATTGTCCATCTATTATCATCTCTTCTAGCAATATGTCCAGCCCAACTCCACTTCAGTCTTTTAATTTTTTCAAGGAGATCAGTAACACCTGTTTGTTCTCTTACCCATACATTGCGTTTTCAATCTCTTCTTGTTACTCCCAACATGCATCTCTCCATACTCCTTTGAGTGGTTTGAAGTCTCTGTATTGCTCTTCTATTAAGTGTCCAAGTCTCAGATCCATAAGTAAGAACTGGCAAAACACATTTATTAAAAACCTTCCTTTTCAAACACATAGGCATATTTCCTTTTAGTATCAAGTTATTTATACCAAAAGCACTCCAACCAAGTTTTTTAATTCTATGATTAATTTCTTCCATTATGTTTCCATCTGTATTAATAATCTGACGAAGGTATTTGTAACTGTTAACTTCTTCTAATTCATCATAATCAATCTTTATTTTCATATTTTGAGAAAATTTATTAAACATTACTTTAGTCTTTTCTACATTTATCTTTAGTCCTACTTTCCTACTTTCATCTGATAACTCCTGCAACATTTCCTGTAACTCTAAAGCATTATTTGCAAAAACAACTACATCATCTGCAAAATCTAAATGACTTAAATAATCTCCATTTACTCAATAAACTCACCACGCTGACTAATGCGTGTTGGTGAGCAGCCCATCCATGTTAGTATACTATATGAATAATCACATAGTAATAATAGCTGCAACAACAAGAACGTATGGAGTGGACATTAGGAATTTGCCATGCTCGATTTCTTTAAGGCATCCAAGAGGAATCAAAAGGTCTCCTTTCAGTTAATAGCAAACTCCTTTCTGCAGCCTTTAAAAGATATAAAAATATATATTTAAAATCTATCAAAAGGCCATGCTATTTCTTCATTTTAAACTCAGATGTAAAAAGTCAATAAATTTATCAAATTATTGATACATATTGGTGAGAAGTTCATTGATGTTTGTTTATATAAGACTTATCATATGGTAATAGTAACAATGAAAATATATGGGCTGTACATTAGGAATTAGCCCTGCTTGTTTTTCTTTAAGATTACAAAGAGAAAACAAAAGATTTTCTTTCAGTTTTATTCTGGAAGATTTTAATAAATGCTAAAATTGATAAATGTTTGAAAAATGAAAATGGTTTAATATATAGGGTATATGAGCACAGACTTTTACATGCTCCACCACTCTCCACACTATCTCATAACACTGATACACTTGAACACATATATGTTGCAAAGATAAATAATCACCAATATACGTATTTCATGCTAAACCAGCAATCATCAGTTGGTCCAGATTACCATCTCTACACATATATGCTATAAGTGC
Source organism: Epiperipatus broadwayi (assembly GCA_028023455.1). Taxonomy (NCBI): domain Eukaryota; kingdom Metazoa; phylum Onychophora; class Udeonychophora; order Euonychophora; family Peripatidae; genus Epiperipatus; species Epiperipatus broadwayi. Next base: position 11,943,568 of record JAQFVV010006207.1, read on the forward strand.
TCAGATATATTAAGATAGTCAATCCTCATACTTTAATGGACAGGCTTCAATCCCCTCCACACTCCAACTCTTCAACCGTCCATCCAATTGAAAATCTGATGATGGAATGCTCAAAGGCCACCCTGAGGCTGAGATTTTTGTCACACCCATGTTGACCTAAGGTCAGTCTGACCCCTCATGTACAGTACATAATCCAAGGGTGGACAGACATCTCTACTTTGTAATAACTGAAACATAGAATGGAGAGAGGACACAGATTTGTGGAGTTTGCAGAAAAAGAAAAACCATATTATTAATTCTTTATTTTATAAAATGCTAAACATAAATGGACGTGGAAGCTTCCAACTGAAATTACAACTGAATTAGATTATATATTGACTAGCATAAAAAATATATTTCAAGATTGAATGTTCTTAATAGATTTAGCACAGGAAGTGATCATTGATTAGTGAGATATAAGATATGACTTAATACAAAACTATAAAGATGAAAATTAAACCAATAAATCATCTCTCAACTTACTAAATATTACATGATCTTTGCATCCACATTTTTCTATCTATTAACAATCTAGCTGCAATTTTCTTTCAATCTCACTATGTTTAGGCCAACTAGTATAACCCTTTAGTTATCAATAGTTGCCAGACAGTAGACAGTAATGTTTAATAAATTTTTATCAAATGCTCCAAATTTAGTATAAAATACTTTTTTCTAGAATTTATTTTTATTCATTCAATTCACCGTTCAATCCAATATGTTCTTATAAATGTAAATTTAATGTCATCCAGAAAATTGAACATGTCAGTTTTATGATTTTTCCCATTATAATTTCAGAATGTTATGAAGTATCCTTAAATAAAAATTTTCCACTGCTTTCATTTTACATTACTAAAATATCCATGTCACCTTTTCCCACGATAAATTTGGAAAAACCTTAATCAATTTAAATCTGATCAATTCCCTGTGCCTTCTTTTCTGCTAAATCTTTTATAAGGTCATCTTCCATTATTGCACAACCTTAAACCACGACTTTCTTTTTCAATTAACATAAATGAAGATTTGTTACATGTATTCTGCGTAACTTTTAAATGCATTTAATTCATTTGTTAATAATTTACTATTTTCATATTGTATTTAATTGCTAACTCAGTCATATAACCTCCCTTTATCCTCCAATTGTTTTATCCACTATATTGAATCAAATCTGTATTTTCTTCACAAAATCATTATTGCTCAATGTTTTCCTTTTAATTCTTCTTTTCTAGTTTTATCTGTTTCCTATCTCAAAATCCCTATTCAGTTTTTTTGTATATACTCCTAGCTTTTATATATTCCATTTTCTTTTTTTCATTATTTATTTAAATTCCCCTTAGTAATCCAAGACTTTATGATATCTTACTTTTATTTATAATCTATTACTTAAATTTTTAATTATCCTTGAATAATTTTCATTCTTTATTTGAATTTAGTTTATTAGACAGATAAATATTAATATACTTATTTTCTTAATCAACAAATATGGCTTTTTTATTCTTTATAAATGATCCATTTCTTTTTTTTTCAGCTCTTATATTGATAAAAAAATATATAGACCCAATTCTATCATTAATAAAATGTCATTCAAATCTTATATTCACTTCAGGATTTGCATGGAACTCTTATTTTAAATTTAATCTGGATTGAAAAATAAACCAGTTGAAATCTATTGTTAGTTCTGGAACTAAGTCCTTTTCTTGTTTTTTTTTTTTAAACTGTGTTTCCATTATTACTCTTTTACTTCTATTGTTCTTGTTTCTAATTGATATATTCGTATTGCTGTCTCATTTTGCATGATGTACCATAGTCTTTAAATCTTCCACACTATTTTTTTCTCTTAATCATCACAATCACTTGAAGTTATGAATATCTGTATAATTCATATGTTCCTTAGAATAATTTTCAGTCTCACTACTAATAATTCGCATAAACATGAGTAGTGCTGATAAACTTTTTATATTCCAAGGCCAATATCATTACACTTGTTATTAACTAAGAAGTCTTTTTTTTCTTTTTGCTACTCTAGTGTCATCTATTGTAAGCTTGAGTAATCAATATTTATTATTAGACAATTCAATTAAATCTTCAGCATATACCATTATATGGTTTATTAATAAGGATTTTGGGATTTAAAGCTGGAATCAATGTTGTTGCATTTGACCATATATTTAATTCCTTTTTTTATTATCAATAGTCTGAAATTAAAAAACCCTAAAGTTTTGAACCCAGGTCAACCTTCTTGACAATTGTATAGTTGTAAAATCATGTGAGTAACTATATATTTTAGTAATCTCAATTCTATTCTAATTGCAAGCACATTTTTTCTTAGGTATGAATGTTAATATTAATATAACATTACTTTAAACTATTGTTAAAACAGGCAAAACTCACTATACATATTGCCACACACAGCAAGCTAGAGTAATCAATGTATAGTGAGTTTTGCCTGTTTTAACAACAGTTATACACAAGCATAAGAGGTGGTGGTCATGTGATGTTTATTACTTGAAACTTTTAGCTTGTTATAGTTTAAAGAAAGAGTACTCTTCTATTTAGAACCCTAGTACCATCTATTATAAGTTTGAATAACCAGTGTCTATCAGATGGGTATCATTCTTAAAGACATAAGCTAGAAATTGATCTGGGAATGGAGACCAAATTGCATACTGTAAACTACTATTTATAATAGCATTAAATTAGTAAAAAGAAAAAAAAATGCTATTGCTTATGCTGTAGTAATTTAAAGAATTAAATATTTGCATATATACATTTACTACTTTGTCAAATATTAAGACTTATACCTTCATCCCTCCCTCAACAATTATTTATCTTCTTCTATAGAGCCTTTTTTTAAAAAAATCTTTTCTAATTTGTTCATTATCTTAATATTTTTTGCGGTTATTTTTACAATTTTAAATTCCTGTAGCTTTAAGTCATTAATGACTGTTATGCTTAATCCTGGAATTCTATATCTCAGCATTACTTTCAAATTCATCTCCCCCCCGCCCCAATAAAAAGATATTTTATTATAAGTCTGTCCGTTGCTTATTGACATATAGCCTTTAAATTAACTGTTTTTCATTAAATATACATCTATACATCCTATACATAAAAAATTTCTCAGTAGCACAACTGTTTAACTATATTTCTTATAATCAGCAGCAGATATTCACAAATAATTGATCATTTTTATCCCAAATAATAAAAATAATGATAATTTTTATTTACTATTTTATCTATTTATTTGAAAAATAAAATAAAATAGCTTCAAACAAAAAAGAGTCTTAAGCAAGGAATTATTCATAATAGCTATCAAATTCCAAAATTAATTACAAAAAACAAAATAATATATACACTAATTATGTACAAAATACACAGCTAATAATTTTCAAAGCGAATAAATTTACAAAGATTAATATATGAAAAACAAGTTAAAAACTTGCTAACGCTTGTATTTATGTCAACAGATGGCATTCTACCAAAAACACCGTCAAGCGTATGTTTACATAAACGTCCTATCCATGTAGCTATCTGGCTTGCTATGCTGAGTTTGAAGACATTACGTGTCTAAAAGATTCACGCTTGCAAGCTGAATAGAAACTTTCATAAACGCTCAGAGTTTGTGTTTAGATCTAGTTTCTAAAATTCCTGTCTTTCACTGATGATAGCAAATAGCTTGAAATCATGATCTGAAAGTGGAATTAAATTTAGAGATAGTGAATGCTTGCTCTGATGTTTATGTAAACATACGCTTGACGGTGTTTTTGGTAGAACGCCATCTGTTGAAAGATTAATATAAAAAAAAATGAAATAAGAATAGATGTATGAAATACGATAACCAAAGTTGCAAACATGTTTTAAATATAGGAAAAACAAGATATGAATAACATCTAGTAAATAAACAGTGCAAAAAAAAAAGAAATTAAACAATTTAACCTCCATTGAAACTGAACGGTCTATGACTACTTTTTAAATTAAAGTCTGGTAATGGTAAGTGAAAGTTAAACCACTAAACATCACATGATCACTATTTCTTATGCTAGCACAAAACCGATACTCTCAGATCCAAAGCTCCTCACTGACGAAGGCCACAAGCCAGAAACTAGTCTGGGGGTATTGGATGAATAGGCACTAGATAGGGATTTTATGCACAAGCCTTTTGGCATCCATTGATTACTCTGGTTGGCACTGAGTGGCACTACTGTATGGAGAGAGTTTTGCCTGTTTTAATAAGTGAAAGTTTTTGGTTAAGCAAGTATTAACAATGAATACTTTAAGATATAAAAAGTCAACAATATAATGATCATTCTATATTTATAAAGTTTAATAACATACAATTTACAAGAATTATCATAAACAGATATACAAGTCAATTTAAATCTAATAATAATAGTACTACTACCACACTAGGTATGAATTTTGCAATGACTGCACAAACTGATTTGTGACTATATATACAAAAACATGTAGGATATCCTCTCAACACTTAATCTAATTATGACTTATATTTCACAGTCTAGCTAGATTGTCATAAATGATGGATCACTCATTAATGTGATAAACATAATTTATAAAATTAGTAATATTGATAAAAGAGGAGTAGTGGCAGTAATAAAGTTATATACTTTAATGTATATATTAAATATAGGTACATGGCAAAACTTTTTACAGCAGTGCTGCAAGAAGTATTTTGTGGATTAAAATGGGAAACTAACGGAGTGAAAGTAAATGGAGATTATTTAAGTCATTTAGATTTCACAGATGATGTAGTTGTTTTTGCAAATAATGCTTTCGAGCTGCAGGAAATGTTGCAGGAGTTATCAGATGAAAGTAGGACTAAAGATAAATGTTAAAAAGACTAAAGTAATGTTTAATCGATTTGCTCAAAATATGAAAATAAAGATTGATTATGATGAATTAGAAGAAGTTAAGAGTTACAAATACCTTGGTCAGATTATTAATACAGATGGAAACATAATAGAGGAAATTAATCATAGAATTAAACTTGGTTGGAGTGCTTTTGGTAGAAATAACTTGATATTAAAAGGAAATATGCCTATGTGTTTGAAAAGAAAGGTTTTTAACAAATGTGTTTTACCAGTTCTTACTTATGGATCTGAGACTTGGACACTTAATAGAAGATCAATACAGAGACTTCAGACCACTCAAAGAAGTATGGAGAGATGTATGTTGGGAGTAACAAGAAGAGATCGAAAACGAATGTATGGGTAAGAGAACAAACAGGTGTTACTGACCTCATTGAAAAAATTAAAAGATTGAAGTGGAGTTGGGCTGGACATATTGCTAGAAGAGATGATAATAGATGGACAATTGAAATTTTAAACTGGATTCCAAGAGATTGTAAAAGACCCAGAAGGAGACCACATGTAAGATGGATGGATGAAATAAGAAAATGTGTAGGGGTGATGTGGAGAAGAGAAGCTAAAGATCGGAGAAGATGGATTAAACTTGGAGAGACCTTCATCCTGCAGTGGATTGATAATGGTTGATAATGATGATGATAATGACATGGCATCTTTAAGACCTGAATGAAGAATAGCCATTTATAGCTAAAATGATACTGAGAGTTAAGATTGGACTACATATTAATTTTGTTTTATGCCATATGTGCAATATTGAAATAATATAGATTAGCAGGGTCTCCACATGGTTAAGATGTGACTTTGTGCAAATTAAATTCCACCCGCCCCCTCCATCCCATGAAATGTAATTCGTAAATTAAAATGTAATGAATTCTACAATTAAAAAATGATAATTATTTGCACTTTTATGTTTTTATTTACCTATTAACTCTTCTGGATTTAATAGCCACAAAATAATTTCTAGAAATTTTCTCTCCACATGATAAATAATAGTATAATTCTGAAAATTTTTAACCAAGCTCATTTTAGTAAAATCGTTATTAACTGTCTGACTAATAGAATTTTCAACTAATATTTATCTAATATTCATATATAATTTTATATAAGTAATTTTACTGCTAGTTTACCTATCTTTCCAATCTACATGGCTTTATTAAGCTTACTAAAAACATAAGATCAGTATGACTTATAGACACACTATTTGCTCTTTAGGAGCAGATTCTCTGCTATATGACATCCAATAGCTTTTTCCATTGCTTTGCCTCTAAAATCCGGACAATCTTGCAGTTCCATCTATCACAAAGAGAAAAGAACCATTTTCTTTATTCCTTACATATCAGCTTGTCTCTTATTTTTCTGAAGTAAAATAGTTATAAGTGATAACAGCAGTTATTAGGTCAACATTAATTGGTATGTCAATTAATTTGTTAGAAATAGTTTTATTTGTCTCACAGTCCATTAATTACTTTTAATTTAATTCAGAATCTCATGCATAACTTGTTATATTTTCTATTAACACTTACATTCATTCAATAATAGTATATTTATACTATTATTTAATTTTCTATGTGCTTGTTATTCTAATGTTAATAACTTAATTGTATTGTACATGCTATATACTTTATTATAATAATAAAAAATAGAAATGAGATATCCATGTAAATATAAATAACCTTTAACCTTTGGTATTACAAAAAAAATATCAGTTACTACTAATTGACAATTCCTGATGCCAAACCAGTTTTTTCATTAAATTTATAAGAACTTTTTGGTTTGAGGTTTTTGTTGAGGTAAAAGGGGCCCTATTTCACTTCAAGCCCAAGTTCTTATAAGGATTTAAACCCTGTAAGCTATTTTTATAGGTGTGAGAAAGTGAAAGAATAGCATCTTTCTTGACCTTCTGCAAATAATATTTTAAACTTCTTCAAAGAGTTATATATCTTGAATTAAATATTTCCATGAATTGTTATTATAATAAACAAGAAAGATGCTATTCTTTCACTTTCTCATACCTATAAAAATATCTTTCTGAGTTTAAATCCATAATGAAAAAAACTAATTTGGCATCACAAATTAACTGATAATTCCTTGGTTGGTTGAAGATTATTTCTATTTACATGGGTATTATCTTTTCATTTCCCCTCTTTATTATATTAACAATTCATGGAAATATTTAATTCAATATGTACTGTAAAAGACCCAGAAAGAGACCACATGTGAGATGGATGGAGGAAATAAAAAAGTATGCAGGGGTGATGTGGAGAAGAGAAGCTAAAGATCGGAGATGGATTGAACTTGGAGAGACCATTCTGCAGTGGATTGATAATGGTTGTTGTTGATGATGATGTTGATACAGTTTATCATTTAAAATTTTCATATTTAAGTTGCTTATTCAGTATACTTTTAGAAGCCATTAGCATGCATTTGATTTTAATGTTAGATTATGATGCGTAATCATAAAAAATTTCAAAAACTTATTTTGTTTTATTAGATAACAAATATTTTAGGCACATTTATGTGATATGGTTATTATATTCAAGAGAGTGGAATTAAATGATATAAGATCAATGTAATGAAATTTGTTAAGAATCAAATATTTTCACATGGGGTTTTTTTTTTTAAGTGTGTGTGTGTGTGTTTTTTTCTATTTCTGTTTTCCTTGAATTTGAACTGCCTGCAAACAAATACAATAAATTTTGGATATATTTGAAAATTATAGTTCAGTTATGAGTTTTTAGCTAGTTCATAAAATCTGTGACAATTTAAAAATAAAATAAAAACAGATTAGTAAAACATATATTAAAAAAAATATCGGAATACAAAAAGGGCAATATTAGTATTAAAAAACAAAAAAAAAGATAACATCAATATTAAAAAATGAAACTTTCAAGACAGCACTAGAATCAATTCTAAATTCCTATATTTTAGAGTTTGATATTCTACTGCTGGTCTATATCACTATACAGGGGCTTATAAACTATGACTATACAGGGGCTTATAAACTATGACTGACAAATGTAATTACCTACTATGACTTATTCAATATACTGCAGAATTACAGTAATTATTATTAGGAGGCAATCTTTTTTAAATAAAAAAATTAGTAATAGTAATGTGTCACTTTTTATATAAATTAGGATATTTAAATAAAAGTGATTAAGAAATTTAAACATTTTAATGTGGATATAAATTTTGTAAATTATTATGGGACATATGACTGGTCTGTTTAGTTTAGTGCAAGGGTAGAATATATATTATTTAGCATATTTCAATCAATTGTTACAAAACTAAGTAAAAAAAGCAACCTTCTCATAATTAAATAAAAAATATTTACAATCAGAATGTGCTTCTAACAATTAAGTAATTCGGATATCTAAACATTTTCATTTACATATAAACTTATAGCTCCCCATTGTTTACACATCTTTGTACCCACCCAACCTACATAACCATATGCAGTGACCTTTTGGTTATCAGAAATTAAATTATTTAAGAAAATTCAAACACTGTCATAATTGAATGCTATTAAATTGTAGCTTAAGGCGAGCCAACTGATGATTAATGGTTTAGCATGAAATACATATATTGGTGATTACTTATCTTTTCAACATATATGTGTTCAAATGTATCAGTGTTATAAGATAGAGTGGAGATTGGTAGGTGGTGTGAAAGTCTGTGCTCATATACCCTATATATTACATATATAGACACAGGTATATAATAAGCCTGTGTTTCAGTTATTACATAGTAGAGATGACTGCCCATCCCTTGTATATGTATTAAATGGATTATGTCCTATACATGAGGAGTCAGATTGACCTATGGTCAACATGGGTGTGACAAGAATCTCAGCCTCAGGGTGGTCTTTGAGCATTCCATCATCAGATTTTTAATTGGATGGACAGTTGAAGAGTTGAAATGTGGAGTAGATTGAAGCCTGTCCATTAAAGTAAGAAGATTGGCTATCTTAATATATATCTGAGCACTTATAGCATATATGTGTAGAGATGATAATCTGGACCAACTGATGATTGCTGGTTTAGCATGAAATACATATATTGGTGATTATTTATCTTTTCAACATATGTGTTCAAGTGTATCAGTGTTACAAGATAGAGTGGAGAGTGATGGGTGGTGTGAAAGTCTGTGTTCATATACCCTATACATGTAATAAACTAGCCATTTTTTTTATTATTTATTTGCATAGTTCTTTGCCAGATTTGGCATTGCTATAGAATAGCAATCTCTGAAACTTAAGATCCATGGATTACATTGCAACACTCAAACTTTTTATGAACTCTGAAGCAATCAAGTCATTTGACTATTTATTTATTTACCATGGACTTTTTTTTCATTCACAACATTTATATTATTAGGGCTAAACACATGATCTTCCCTCTTTTCATGATAAAAACAAGTAAATAAAATATTCTTATGTTGGTAACTATTCTGTTTGATTTTTATATTTAAATTAGATTTTGTTGTCCATAATAAATTGAAAACATTCAGGACTGCCATCACTTCAAATAGTAAATAACATTGAGGTTTGGCATAACAATTAATTTATCTTTTGTAATATTAGAAAGTCAGCTAAGATTAATAGGTGAATGAAAGTCGATATTATATTTTTATATGAAATTGCAATCCAAAGTTTATTTTTATTGCTAAACTTAACACTAAATTTTACATTTATGGATATATAATTTATTATGTATTCTTTCTTATTAAAACAAGCAAAACTCTCCATACAGTATTGCCACTCAGTGCAAGCGAGCAGAGTAATCATTGGATTCCAGAAGGCTTGTGCATAAAATCCCCATGTAGGGTGTACTCATCCAATATGGCTTGTGGCCTTCATCAGTAAGAAGCCTTGGATCTGAGAGCACTGTGCTAGAGCACTGTGCTAGTGCTCTTAGATCCAAGGCTCCTCACTGATGAAGGCCACAAGCCAGAAACTAATTTGGAGATATTGGATGAGTAGGCACTACATGGGGATTTTATGCACAAGCCTTCTGGCATCCATTGATTATTCTGGCTTACACTGAGTGACAATACTGTATAGAGAGTTTTGCCTACTTTAATAAGTTATAAGAAAGCATAAGAAATGGTGATCATGTGATATTCTTTCTTATTAATCTATTTACATCAGATCTCTAGTATATATTATAACCTTATTGTCAGGCTTGATCTTAATCAAGTCCAGTTTTAACAATGAATGAATGAATGAATTAAAATTTAAAATTTTCTCAAACTGTAATATTAATTGAATCAGTTGTTTGAATCAGTAGTGTGTTCTGATGTTTATTAATTTTTATTGGATGAGGACAGGGAAGCTTAATAATTTATCTCTCTAAGTCAATAAATAATCAGACTGTTTAGCTAATATTTCATTTCTCTACCAAGTTGTGTGTGGGAATGCTGACAGACAAAGCAATTTTAATATTTAAACTTAAAATATTAATATAATGTAATATAGTTTAATATCATTTTAAATAAAACAATATTAATTATTTTAATATTTGACTGTTAAGCAATCGTTGAAAAACAAACTTAAAACTGGAATTATTTTAAGCCAAACAATATAATTAGTAATTAAATATTTTTTTACTGCATTCTAATTTATAAATAATGATTTCAATTAATTGTGCTCAAGGTCAAAAGATGGAGATTTGCTATTTTTTAGCAAATATCGCGCCAGTGACGATTAAAGAATCGGATTGGCTTATTGATTTGCAATCAGCCTTTAATTAAAAAATCTATAAATTAGCTTGCAAAAACACGGAGAGGGGAATTAACTCAAGTTAATAGAGAGATCATATCCAACTGTCAAGAGAACCTATCCATCATTTAAAAGTGTATAAATTTATTTAAAACATTACATCATTTAAAAGTGTATAAATTTATTTAAAACATTATCTATAAAAATGTACAATGTATTTATTGCAATTGCTTCATAAAACATGGAGTAAGAACTTAACTACCCTCATCCACAAAAAGAAGCATTAGGACCACAAACTGATAGTTTAAAAGCTTAAATTCTCTAATAAGACCAAGGTTGCAGCAAGCAAAAATGGCTACCAAGATTAGTACCACCAGAAGCAGTTCAAGAAATTTGTAAATATTAATTTTCCTAAATTACCTTATAATTATGCTATTATAAAAACCATAAAGTAAATAATAAATGTTGGCCTCATAATTTTGAAGTTAACATAGAAATAAATTTTGGTACTTTTCATACTAGGAGAAAATTATTTGCAGACTATATTAAAATTTATATAATTTTAAATGCTAAAATTATTATTCTTGTAAACTTATAAGAACATTTTTATTAAAATGGAATGCTATCTTAAATTATGTATATCTGCTATTGATTATTGAATGCAAAGAAAATAATTAAAATTATTAATTATGTTTAAATTAGTAATACTGACTTATGTAATTCTAAGTTCAATTCATAATGAATGAATAGATCATTAATGTTAGAGTTATTGGAAATTACTTTTAACTAAATCATTAATATGAAAAGTTATAAATTACCTGAATTTATATGAAAACCGGATATGACTTTTAATTATTTTTTTTTTCCATATGCCAAATGCGTTGACCAGGAAGTGAACCCGGGCCAGCTGCTTGGAAGGCTACTATGCTAACCACTAGCTACCAACGCTTGACGACTTTTACTTAATTGTAGTGGAATCATCAAAGCTCTTAAACAAAAATAACATTTTTTGCCAATATTATCTTTAAGTTCACTTTAATTCAAGATTGGTAATTAATTATAGTACTAATGTTATAAAAGTAAAAGTACAAAATATTATTTGCAGGATAGTTAGATTGCAATCTGTAATTATATAACTATATACAGCAATAGTACTTTAAAACCAGCAGTTAATTTTTAATGTTTGTTTTTTTCTAATTTTATAATTAAAAAAAGCTTGGAACACCCAACTACCGATGCTAAACAGGTCTACATCCATATGATCAACAAGATTAAACAAAGAGATGAGACAATCGGACCATGCCACATTGTAGAAGATATGTGGAATCTTCTGGACATCCCAGAACTCCACATGAAAAACAAATTAATTCCCAACTCATAACAAGATAACTCACTACTACCCTTATTCAAACAATTATGGGAACAAAATGATCAATAAGCTAAGACTGAAAATGATCCAATGTGATGTGCAACCATTCCTCATTTCCACAGAACAATAATCAAGGAAATTCCCATGGCTTCCATCTATAACAAGTATGATATCTGTGTAATCATAGTATTTAGTAAATAAATGTTTATTGAAATGAAAAAATCGTAATTAGTTTAAATGATGTTAACAATTCCTCTATAATTGGTAATATTTGATTAATCACTATGATTTCATCAAAATATAATCAAGATAATTACTTCAAATACTTATGATAAATAATAAAAATATATTGATGATTATTTAGAAGATAGTTTTCAATGCGTGTCAAATATCTAATGTTGAAAGTGGATGTTGACAGTTTTCTGTGATTCAATTGGTGTATCCACAGGAAGGAAGTAATAATTTAATCTTGATATTTATGGAGAAGAAAAATAATGAGACTCCTTAAAGTATTTATGGTATTAGTTTTAAAGCAAAGAAAATTATAAAGGATTCTGCAGATAAAGTTTCCTTTTTTTTACTGAAGACATATGAAGAAATCTTAGTTAATAATTTTTTAATTATATACTTTATTATAATCTTGTGCATATTTGGTATTAATAGGTGCTAGGCAGTCGACTTGTTAATAAAATAAAGGATCCAAGGTACTGGGTATTTAAAAGTGTTTAATTAAGTTAAATCGATCAATCATTGATGTTCTAGTGGTTAGCATAGCTGCCTTCCAAGCAGCTGGCCTGGGTTCGCTTCCCAGTCAACGCATTTGACCATATGAAAAAAAAAAAATCTGATCATAAGAAAGGTAAATAGTTAAGATTATGTATAAACTTTATTATCTCTTTTTTTTTTTTATTGGTAAAGCTGCAGTTGTCAGAGATCACGGAACAGCAATTTTTTTGATGTTTATTGAATTTGGGAGTATTAAATATTTTATGATGTATTGCATTATGTAAATGGTATATTACTGATAATTGTTATCCATTATGAATTACTGTTGACTCAATAATCACTATTTTAATTTCTACTTATTAATCTATGATTAGTTTCATGTGTTTGGTGTTTACACTTGTAATGTAGACAGTGTTCATTTTAAGATTTTGATTGTTGTTGTGTTGACTGATCAGGACGTGATATATTATTATGTTTGTTATTAGTTTTATATCCATGCCATCTTCCATTAGGATATATTGAAACAGATCTGTTTCACCTATTATATTCTATAATAGTGTATTTCCTTGCACTCAGATTGCATGTATTTCTTTAATTTAAAACGTTGAGTGCGCTTATAATATTGCGAGTATGTATGTGTATAATCGTCCTATTAATTATAATATGAAAATATAGACTTAAATATTTATATACACGCATATTCATTTATGTTTGTTAAAACTGAAGTAAATATAATGGTGTGTAGTTAGAATTTATATATTATGACAGAATAATAAGTTTAAATTTATAAAATTACTTATTTAATTTTCAATATTCATTTTAAATAATTTTCAAGTTAAATAATTTTCAGTTCTATTGTTTGTTTAAAATTACACAAGCTGGTAATTTGTTTATGAGTTTTAACACTTCGTCTAAAAATAATCTTTAGCTAAAACTTGACCCATTTAAGATTATAACTTAAGACCAATTATAAAATTCAATCAGGCATAAATCTCATACTAAGTGCTATTGCAACTCTCTTGGGAATATCATCTTTGATTCTGGAGTTAACTATGAAGTCAATTAAAATAATAGAGCTTTTAAGTTTGGATTTAAATATACCAAATATTTTACTAAGTGGATATTTAGTTAAAGGCAAGTTTGAACCAGTAATCAGGTGATGTGGCAGAAGTAAAAGGGGAGGAACTCACTGTCAAAAATAAGATATAAAAAAGGCCTGTAGTAGCCATCGATATCCTCCTTCTTCTCCTTATTCAAACTCTTGTTACTGTTAATGCTGAAAAATATTTCTGAAGACCAGTGCTGAAAAATTAAATGAGAAAGCTGTTTCTGCCATACTTTATAGCAAGCTGAATTCTAGAAAGCCATCACCCAAGCTGCCAGAATGAAGACCATTGGCTAGAAGACCACAGACAGCCGTTTACTCTTCTCAGACAAGCGGCTACCATGAGAGAAAACACCAACCTCAGCCATGCTCAGCCCATGATGGAGAAAGAAGCTACACCTGAAATGCCAGAGAGTTCCTTGAACAAAGTGATGGAGAAAAGCTGCCACCAAGTAAATTTACAAAGCTATATCCAGACTCAAACCTAGAGAAGCCACAGCCAATGTAACAGAGAGAAGACACACAAGAAAGATGCCTTGAAAGACTCACTATCAAGATTACCGGTAAATCATTCTGCAGAATATTTAATTCCATTACTAAACTCATTCTAAATGAAAAGCTAGCTAACTAATAAATCCCATAATCAATTATATCATTTAAATGTTACACTAAACTGTTTATATTAAATTTATTTAAATCTTAGAGCACTCTCAAAATACTTGCTTGATCGTTAATAATTTAAGTAAGCATAAATATTTAGTTTTTATAAAAACATTCGAACAAATTCTCATTCGAACAAATTCTCATTTCTAAATTATAACCTTTTTGATTGTTTTATGCAATTTATTCTTATGCCATCTATCTTTAGTTTTAAGTTCATGTTTATTAATTTATGCTATGTTCATCAGAACGGAGTTTTGTGCGTTGAATAAATTATCGGGGGGAGGGAGGGCGAGTAATCACTTTTGCCATTATGTCAGATTATTGTAATATAAAAAATATAGTCAAAACTTCCTTCTGAAACAAAACTATTATTTACACTAGAGTGAATCAGTTACTTATAATGCCCCAAACAAATTATTTAAAACGCATCTTTTGCTCAAGTTATTTAAAATGAAAATATTTTGCTAAAGTTATTTAAAATGTATATTTTGTGTATGTTATTTAAAATGCAGATTTTGCTCAGTTTATTTAAGATGTATATTTGCATAAGTTATTTAAAATATGTATTTCGCCAGTTACTTAAAAAGTATATTTTACGCAAGCTATTTAAAATGTAGGTTTTGCGTATGTTATTTAAACACACATTTTGCATTATTAGTAAGGCATATTTTGACGAGTTATTTAAGATTAATATTTGAGTAATTTATTTAAAAATCAATATTTTGTGTGAGCTATTTAATAACCCATATTTTAGATTATTTAAAAATCAGTTCGTTTGATATTAGATGGAACTTATACTACATATAATTAATGTTTCAAGTTCTAATAAATCTTTAAACTTTTGCTATAACTCCATTTAATTAAAGATTAAGATGCTATGCAGAGAGCCTTAAATCAGATTCTCATTATCGCCTTTATCATGAGACTTAATAATCTCCTTTATGAACTGACCGGTGGTAGTAGCACTGAAAGAAGCTAAGATTTTGGCATAATTAATTTATGAAATATTAATTTAGCATTGCAAATGTGTTGCTAGTTAGCATAAATATGCATATCTTCTTGCTATATCTATAATGGCCTACATCAGGATCGTTTCCATGTCAAGTCATGCCTCAAAAGTTTCTGTGACATTTATTCGCATTTGGAGGAACCAAAGCATTCCAAAGGGCTCGTAAGCCACTCTTCTGCTCACTTTAATAAAAAGGCCTCTTCAATTATAGCAAGCAGACCGGTTTGGGGAACCATTACTAGGTAATAAACCTCAATTAAGAATACATTTGAGGTGCATTTATTCTGATACTATAGTTTATAACGCACTAGAATCTGACGTTCGACTACCACACTTCAGTTCAGCTTCCCTAGAAAGTATTTTCGGCTTTGATCCGATTCAGAATCTGAGTTAATGCGTTTATCTGTGTAGCAATTATATAACATGCAAATATCTTTATAGTTAAGTTTAAACTTAGTAATAATAATATAATCTCTATCAATTACCAATAAATTGATCACTCTAACTGTTACTTATTTCCACTATATAAAACATAGCATGAGTTCGGACATGGAAGATAGCATAAACTTATTAAAAAGTCATAAGACTAATTAAATCATTTGTAACCCCAAGCATCCATTCACCTGTGTGTGAGCTTTATATAAATTGCTTTATGATACTATTTTATAACCCTAAACCACTCACCTGCAGGTGAGCACTATATAAATTGCTTTGTGATATTATTTTATAACCCTGAACCACTCACTTGCATGTGAACCCTATATAATTAGCTTTGTAATTCTGAGCCACTCACCTGTGTCCGAGCACTATATAAATTGCTGAATATATTTTTCATAACCCTGAGTATTCACCTACTGCGTGTGAGCCAAGCTACACCCAATTTATTTTGCTTTATAATTTATTAAGTATTATATTAAATTTTATGAAATATAAATTTGTCTCAGTCTCCATTCTTGCTCATTACCTTATGAATCACTAGTTAAGTTATATAATATGTAATGGGGTGTGTGTGTCTCAGATTTTACTGCTTTTCTAATGCTGGAACGTGAATAAAGAGATATCGAGTGTAACTTCAGGCATGTCATTTGTGATGGGTTGACTTGGAAGCACAAGTGAGAGAGTTGAGGTATGATCAGACGTAGGATATTACTATCCCGACTTGGTCAGCTTTTGGTTCTCTGACTCGGACTCAGTATGTTGAGCAAATGTACAAACCTGACCATTACAATATATCTCTTGACAGTATGTGGGAATGTTAAATCATTATCATCAGTGAATCATGTAGATGCTCATGGATTTTGAACTCATCAAGGCTTATACTGTGTTGCCAGTAATTTTGTATATTTTCAAATAAGAGATTAACCACCCCTTCCTGTCTATATCCTTATGGGTGTTCCAAATAGTGGCACCTGAATATCAGACCATCTGTAGTTAATGGAATGACCATGGTCGAGGTTACTTACTTATCTGCCTTGGCTCATCGCTATTGTATTTTGAATATATTGCATGTGGCGTTAAACTTCATTTCATCAGTTCATGATGGTTTCAACAGGTTATTGTGATAAAACCTTCCTGAGTAAAGTATGAGATAGATCAGAATTGTGTCAGCACTAAACAGATGAATATGTTGAATATGATAGTGTCATCATTTTATTTTAGTTGATCATCATAATCTATTCTTCTTTTATTGATTTATATTTCATTATAAAATTAACCATTCATTATCTTAATAAATTCTCATTTTTATCTTCCCATTCTTTAGGCTTATTCATCATTCATTTATAATAGTTAATTATTAATTGCCTATCATTAATTCTTCAATCTTCTATATCTTCATTCATTAGTCATTTATTTCATTTTGTTAACCTCATGATCATTCCCCTAATAGATATCTTCCTGATTATTAATTATATTATTCTAGATAGAACATATGTCTCTTAGTTTTATTATCTTTTTTTGTATAGTTAAGGCTAACTGAACTTAATGTATATGAGTTATATACATTTGATATGTTTTTTTGATCGGTTCACAATTTGGGGTGCGCCACGAATAATTAAAGTGGATGATCACTCCATTTTCTTCTATGAATCCTGACGGTTTACAATATATATTTATGTTTCTTCTTTTTGAATCTGATTCATACTTGTACAAGCTATTTTAAAACATTTCCAAACCTGATAATGTTAAAGCTACGCATATTTTTGAACTAGGATAAGTGTCATGTCTGATATTAAGTAGTTTTACTATTATTTTATAATCCTTTTGTTCAAAGTATCTCTGAATTATATCGTGTTTTGGTAGGTTCACTATGATAGCATCATATACATGTGTGTGATGGTACAACTGTGGAGTGATGGGAAAACAGCGTCATCCCGATATGTATATATAACAATAAAAATAATATAATGGTAATTAACTATTAAATACAGTCTTTCAATCCGCAGACTGTATTTAATAGTTAATTACCGTTATATTGATTATTTTTGTTATTATTACAATAATTTTTTTATTAACAGACATTTTATTTGTATTATATATATATGTGTGTGTGTGTTAAGACAGTAATTTATAAAAGACTATAAAGTTAAGTTTATTATGAATGAAGTCAATTGGATCAGGGCAGATATACCAGTGACATTTAGAATATACATTTATAATTAAATAGTCTCATTGCCAATGGGATTGTTGGTGAATGTTATAATTTGTTACATCTCTTTAGCTAATCTAGAAAATAAAATAAAATAATTATCAAAGTCATGGGGTACATAAAATGACGCGATTGCCAATTAAATAAAAAGAAAAACAATAGAAATACATATTACCAATCTTGGATTTAGAAGCCTGATATACAATATTGAGTAGTCTTTTACCAGTTTCTGTAATAATTCTTTTAGAGGTGATTTTACAACCATCAAGCTTATATAAAAGTAACCACATTTGGGAACTGGATTTTGTGAATTTTATTTCTCCATGGTCTCTTTTCATTTTTCCTTTCTAGCATCATCCCGTGATTTTTGTAATTTTTAGATTATTAAAGTTTATATGAAAACAAAAGCCAACATTATAATCTTTATTACAGATGTGTTTTATAAATTAATATTCAAAATTAAAATCTAATGCTTCATTGTTATTGTTATTTTTATTATTATTATCTAACTTCAGATTATGATTTTATATTGAGAGAACTGAATCCTGTGATAGACAAAATTTTATATTATGATTTTTCTAATGGAGAATATTTTATTAAATAAATTAATTTCTTCCATCTAAAATTTTAGAAATTTTTTTTCCTTAAAAAACTATTTTTCTGAATAAAAGTACCACCTGCTGTCAGATTAATAAAAATACCAATAAATCATTAGATTTCAATGAGGTATATTAATTTATGAAACATATTGGTAACAAAGAGTATAATATTGGTTTTTATTTTTATATAAACTTTAAGCCTTATTTAAGATTATATTTACCAGTGATCTTTCAGAATCAGAATGCAGGAATTCATCTATGTTGATGATATTACTTTGACTTCACAAAAGTGATTCTTTTCTGAAAGAGAAAAGTCTTTCAATAAGATTATGATAAGATTGTAAATCTTTTTCAAAGATTGATGTCTTTTTCCTAATCTAACAGAAACCATATGCTCATTTTTCATTTAAACATCTTGTAGCTTGTATAATAATCATTTATGATAATACACTGAAAAAGACTCCTATTCTATGTTATTTAAGAGTAAACTAGTATTTAAATCTATTTTTATCATTTAATTAAAATTAATTTCTAGAAGTAATCTCCTTGGAAAGGTGACTGGCACTACTTGGGCTTGAGAGGCAAGCACTTTATGGAACAACTTCTTTACTGCTAGCACATTCTACTGATGAATATTACTGGGACATTCTTTTTCTTATTTCTCCACCAGATGTCATGAGAGATTGCCTTACAGAATGTATTTAAAAGATGTTACATAATATAAAACTCATTAATAACTCATTATATAATCTTACAACCTACGACTTATTTTAAATCAATATCCTATTTCTGGACATTCACCAAAATTCTACAATCAAAGAATAACCATGTAAAAATTGGAATTCTTATGGAATGTTAATTTTTTTTTTCTGATCTAACTGTGAAACCACCTAGATTTGATCTTCTAAATGCAACTAGAGAATTATCAATAGATTCAGGGCAATCCACGGTTGTTGCACTCATATACTTCTTAAATAAGGTTTAACAGTGACTGATCTGCATAATTAGGATTGTTGGATATGTGGCTACAGTGGAAGAGCTGACTAACTTGATAAAGTCATAAGTGAATTTATTTCCTTGTTAGAATCTGTATGAGTTTCTTTGGGATATTTTGTTAAAAGTTAACTTGCCTTAAAAAAATCATATAATAAATATATTAGACCATTAAAACATCACATGATCATCATTTCCTATGCTTAAAAACAAGCTATTAAAACAATAGCAAAAACTCTCCATACAGTAGTGCCATCCAGTGCAAGCCATAGTAATCAATGGATACTAGAAGGTTTGTGTATAAATTCCCTATCTAGTACCTACTTATCCATTTTTTAGCTGATGACTTTCATCAGTGAGGAACCTTGGATATAAAAGCACTGCATTTTGATCTTTGGATCTAATGCAACCTTCCAGAAGTCATCTTTTATTTATTTAGCTAACTATAAAGCTAGGAGTCCACAATGAAAGCACAATAATGTTTTAAATCCAAGCTCTGAATACAGTTCAGTATATCTATATATTTCGGTGTCTTTGGTTTTTTTAATAACCATAGTCACCATCATCCTGTGGGGGGTTGGTATTAACCTAATGATAATCATGTAATGTTTTAGGGGTTTAATACCAATCCTGCCCATAGGATGATTGTGGTTGTTAAAAACCAAAGACACCAAGATGTATAGATACTGAACTGGATTGTTCAGATCTTGAATTAGCTTGAGTTGAAAACATTATTGTGTTTAATTTTTATAGTTAGATAAAAAGTGGCTGCTGGAGGTTTGCATTGGATCCAAAGATTTAGATGCCATGCTCTCAGATCCAAGGCCCCTTACTGATAAAAACCACTAGTCTGGGAATATGGGATGAGTACGCACTAGATAGGGATTTTATGCATAAACTTTCTAGCATCTGTGGTACTTACTGCATGGAGAGTTTTTGCTACTATGATAATTATATATTAATAAACAAGCAATTAAAAAAATTGTATTTTTAGTGCTCAGGAGGTCATATGATGTTCAAGCACCAAACTGATAAAGTTGAGCTACAATTCATGGATCTTTAGCTCTAAAAAATATTACTCTACAATTGTATTATACAATGCAGAAGCATTATGAAATAAATTTTACTTTGAATTCTTTTCTGCAAATGGCTTAAAGTAGGATAGTAAAGAAAAATTATTATACAATAGTATAAAATCTGAGTACGAAATTAAAAGCTGATTGTTACAAAACGTACTTCATGTAACTAATATTTAAATGCACTTGCAATCAATGTGTCTAAAAATCAAATGCTATTCATACATAGGTACAAACTTTTTGAAGTGCCCAGGTGTAGTTTTTTTTTTAACATTAAAAATATATTAGTCATTCTGGAGATTCATTTTGTCATATCAGGACACATGTCATAATATAAAATGTAAACGGTTACAAGAAGAAAGTGCATAAATATATTTTGAAGTCACGAAGCCTAGCACCCATATTCATCTTAATTTAGATAATAATTATGTTAATAAATAATATTTCTGTAGTGTAATTTTCACTACACTATTCTATGCAAAATAGGGGCTAATTTCTATCCGTGGAAGGGTATAATCATAAAAATATGACCAAGGACACGTGAAAAAAACGTATGATCCCCAAAATGCACATTTCATCACACAAACAGTACTCATCAGTTAGCCCAGATCACAATCTCTTACACATACCTTTATCTTTGTTCATTATATATATATCTGTTACAGCTTAATTGATATGATCAAACTTACCGCCAGCACAACTTTGACACAAACCACTTGATGGAAGTATATTAATAATTTTTATTAATAATCATTCATTAGATTAAAGATCATCCATTTAATGAGTAATAATTTCTATAGTGTAATTTTCACTATATCAATCGCACATACCTCGCTGAGAGTGGTATAGTAAAAATTGGACTACAGAAATACTATTCATTAAGTAAATAATCTCTAGCTAATGAACGACTAATAAAATTTCTTAATTATCTGTTGTTTTTTTAAATTATGGCATACACAGACACACATATTTATATTTCCAAAATATTTTCAAAATAATTAAATTGACACAAAGAATACTGTATTATATTTCTGCGAATGTTACATTTTTAAACAAGAGAATGGTTTAATAAAGAACTAATTTAACTGATTGCTCTCTCGTTCTCATTGGTCAGTTATTAATTGAATGTAGTCTCCTTTACACTACTCAAACATTGCACGCGTATTTGTTCTTTTGAGAATTTCAAAATAAAACATTGAAACTTTAATTTTCTTTCGGAAAACCTCTTAAATACTGTAATCTATTTTTTTTTTTTTTGTTCATTTAAAATTTACTCAAGGGAAAGAAAATGCTCAGAGCTATAAATTGCTTATTTTAACACAGTTTTTAAAAGATGACATTAAATTATTTATTTTTTTATTGTCAATTGCTCAGCAGGTCAAATGATGTTCTAGCATTGGAGGGGAAGGCGCAACGGTTCCAATAATGATTGAGAATTTTTTTTTCGTATTTCTTTCAGTTATCGATCCAGAAACCTGCGAATCCGTTATTCACATTACATAGCTGAACTATTCAAGACTTAATATTAAAATCAGACTAGCTACAAGTTCGACAAAAAGATTAAAAATGGTAATCATGTGTGTATATATATGTGTGTGTGTAAATGTGTGAGAATAGAATACTGAAAACAATGTTTTATGACTACTCTTTAAGATCATGTGACATCCGAATACTAGAGTGGCATGCTGAGCACAATTTTTTTTCTTTATTCAGCTGAGAATCAAGCCAGAAACCTTTAACCCTGAATACATCACTCTACCACAGTCTCATGTGTCAAAATAAATAATATATAATTATCGCAGTTGTTCGGGAAGTCATGTGACATGTATATTCTCAAATATCTGATTTAGCATAATAGTTTCGTTCATTTGATCAGTCTGAAATTATTAATAAACACTTAGTAGAAGATTAAGAAATTTTTAAATTTTGAATGTGATATCCCATTATTGTGCTAAACTGACACATAGCAATTGCTTTGGATGTCATGTGACATTCAAACAGACAAATGGCTGATTACTAATATGCTAAACTGCATAGGCCAAATATTTTATTAGATCAAATATTCTTTTTTTTTTTGCATGATGTATTCCTAGGATAGTTTTATAAAGTTTTGTGGAATTCTCAGAATAACTATTTGAAATTGCATAAAATAAGTATCATTAACACTCACATTGAAAGAAAGTAAACTGTAGTCAAAAATTAGTAAAAGAAGAAATATAGGGGATTTGAACTCAGACTTTCAAGCCACTTCAACCATTCACACTATCTCATACTACTGATACACATGACCACACACATGCAGAAAAGATAAATAATCACCAATATGCATGTTTTGTGCTGAACCAGCCCTCATCAGTTGGTCCAGGTTATCTCCCATACATTTATACAAGCACTCATCAGTTAGTCCAGGTTATCATCTCCTATACATATATACAATTAGTGCTCAGTTGTATATATGTATGGGAGATGATAGCCTGCACCAACTGATGAGTGCTGGTTCAGCACGAAATACGTTTATTGGTGATTATTTATCTTTTCTGCATGTGTGTGGTCATGTGTATCAGTAGTATGAGATAGTGTGGATGGTTAAGTGGCTTGAAAGTCTGAGTTCAAATCCCTTATATTTACAATTGGGCTCTGGGTATAAGAGAGCATGGTATTTCAAATCTTAAAAGAAGAAATGTAAAAAAAAAATATTTCTTTAGAGAGTGAGGAATTCCTGCTTAAAAATTCTCCTTATTTTAGATCAAGATTCCAACTTTAAATAACACAAAGGCCAAAAATTAAAAAAAATTTATCTGAGAGCCATATTCAAAATTAGTTGTTTTTTTTTTTTTGAAGCAATAGACAAGATTACAATAATATTTTATAATCAGTATCAGGATTGTGGATTGCTGATAGAATTAAACTATTTAATAAGCATTCAATTGAAATTATATTAGTTTTTCACTTTAAAAAAATCAAAACTTCCAAGCAAGCTACCCAAGCTAACACTGCAGGCTGCATATGGCCCACAAGTGGTGTTTTGGATAGTTCTGTTTTAGATAATAAATTCAATTTTAATAAGCTGAAAATAGATAAAAGTAATCCCATATTTTGGCAAAGATATGACTGCTGCTAGACTGTATTCTAACTATTAAAAAATACACTCACTGAAGTTTTCACATATTAAAGATTGTTCAGCGAAAGAGATTTTTCCATCTTGGTTTGTATTGTAATTAAATCACATATAGATAAGTTCTATACTAACATCTGCCTCTTGAAGTACCTGGTTTTGGGGTTGCCTTTTATTAAAGTTTTAGACAAAATATTGAATTTTTCTTCCACTTTTTAAAATAAAATTATTCATATATAAGTAGTATCTCTTTACCCAAGATATTACTAACCTATTTTCAATTATCCACAGTTTGAAAAAATATTAATTTAAAAAAAAAAAGTAGAAATGTTTAAACTGTATCTTATAAATTTGCATGTATGCCCACTTTATGATGCCACTATAAATAACCCTACTCTTTTTTTTTTCTAAATTATTTAAAAAATATCTACTGCAAGTTCAAGTAAGCAATGACACCAAATGATACAATGTTATAAAATCTCCATCTCCAGATTGGTTTAGTGATGAAAATTTTATAGCATTATATCTTTTGATAACCATTGACTATTTAAACTTAAAGTAGATAGCTTTAGAAGAGGATGAAGAAAACTATTTTTGAAGCATATGATTAAGCATATGACAAGATCATGTGAGGTTGTTGTATTCTCACTAGAATTATTGTTGTACTATCGTATTTATAACATCATGTTTCTAAAGTTGTTAATTATTTTTGTTTGATGTTTAAATATGTTGAATGTGCATCATACATTATTGTAAATATTTGGTTTATCTGGTTATACTTATAATATGCTTTAAATGTATATATGTGAAGTTAATAAAATTTTCACAAATAATTACATTTAGTTTAGCGCTTTTGGACTATTGTTCAAAAGAGTTTTTTCTTTTTCTCTGTTTTTTTATTTACTAGCTGGAGTTTTTATTAGTTACTGACTTCTTGTGTTTACTTGTTAATATATAAGATGAGCTGAGATGCATTGTGACTTCTCCTTTTTTGAAGTCAGGAATCTCTCAGCTGCCATGCCCAGAGAAACCTGTTATCCACTTTCCCTTTCCATTCCCACCTTGTTTTTTCCATATTCTTCTCTATCCTGCTCCATCCCATTTCCCAACATAATCTTTGTCAACTCCATGGCCTTTTTATCTAAATTCCCATTATCTTTTTCCAAACCCAGCATAAAAACCAAGAACCCACTTTCTGTATAATCACTTTGTTTATATTTATTCATCCACAACTTCCATTATTTGTCCCCTTTCTGCTTACAAGCATTTACATTCAATTGACAGATGCCTAATATTTTATATGCCTTCCTTACACAACTTGTAGACTAAATTACCCACATTTTTCCATTTATGTGTATATTCCCTTATATGTGATGTGATGCACTGTGACTTCTTATACAGAGTCAGGAATCTCTCAGCCACTATGCCCAGAGAAACTTGTTAGCCATTTTACCTTCCCTTTCCATTTCCTGCTCTAAGTTTTCCCATATTCTTCTCTATCTTGCTCCATACCATTTCCATAACATATTGTCAACTTCATAGCCTTTATATCTAAATCCTTCTTATCTTTTCCCAAGCCCAGCATAAAAACCAAGAATCCTCTTTCTGTATAATCACTTTGTTTATATTTATTCATCCACAACTTCATTATTTGTATCCTTTCTGCATTCAGGCATTTACATTCAATTAACAAATGCCTAATATTTTGTATGTCTTCCTTACACAACCTGCAGACTAAATCACCCACATTTTTCCATTTATGTTTGAACCTTAAACAGTAAACTACTTTTCTTGCTATTATCATAAATTAACTTGCACCCAATATTCCATTTACTTTTATATATATTTAAACTCTTTCCACTCTCCATATTAGTTCTCCATTTCTTGAACTCCCTATTCTTTATTAATGCATCTATTCTTCTATCCCATTTCTTACCACTATAACATTCAACTATTCTCCTAAAACAATTATCCCACTTTTTGTATAAATATATTGACATAAATTATTTATTCAAATCTTCTGCATACTGTATTAGCTTTCTAACCCATTCTGTTGCTTGCCCTCTACTCATAACCCAATTAAATACTATTTTGGCTATTCTCTTATTATCCATAAACCACAATCTATCAAACATTTTCATTTTGCATCTCTCATATAAAAACTTGACCATCCCATTTCTCCTTGAATTGCCTCCTTTGCCATCTACACATCTTCATCTAATGCATGTCTTCCTACTTTTCTTTGTACTTTTTCTAAGTTATTTAACACCCCTTTATTAATACATAATGCATTATTTCCATATGTTAACCCTGCTACTGCCATTCCCTTCCATACAACATCATACTTATTATATGAAATCACTGTTAATTTCTTTATCAATCCCTTTCTTTTCTTTGCTTCTATATTTATTGCAGGAGCACTCTGGTGATCAAATATATAATCTGATGCTTGCAATCTTTTTATCTTTGAGTTTCTGATGTTTCAGCTTGTTTTTCATAGTATTTGATTGTCATTGGGGTTGTTTTTGGAGACAATTGTGTGCCATGGAATACAAAGTGCAAAGATGGAAGTCCTTATTTTGAAGAATGAACTTCTTACTAAGCTAGTAAGCAGATGTATCAGTTTTTCTATATGTTATCAATCTTTGTTACAATCTTAAGGGTTATATACTTATTTTATTTTCTATATATAATAATAAATGTGGTTTTAATTTCTCCTTATTTGTAAAAATGAAAATACTTAATTGTAAATTATTAGAGAAAAAAATAAAATGAAACTGGAGTTAATATTTTAAAATTTACTATCTCAATAACAGTTTAATAAATAAATATAATGCCATAAACAGGCAATGGCCCACCTTACAGTGGATCTGCTATTCCAGTAACATTTAATTTGTATGATATTGGGAATGGCAAACATTTTATAAATTGACTATAGTGAAATATTCAAGAAAATTTTGCAAAAAATTTTTTAATTTTATTTTATTGCTTATAAAATTATATATATATATTAAATAGAAACAATGCATAACTCTAACTGAAAAATATATAAAATATTTTTAAGTGTCCCTTAGCTAAATGTTTTCAGCCACCCTCCCCCTTTAAATAAAGAGAAGCTTGAATTTTGTGTCCCATTCAAAAGAATAGGTTGCAAAATTCAAGTTTTTCTTTATTTAAAGGAGTGTGGCTGAAAGTTTAAATATATAGTAACATATAGAGACTGTAATGTCTCATAGTATTCAACAACATAGTAGGGTTGTGTGTGTGCATATATATATAAAGTTGAAAAAAAGTAGAAATGAACACAATCAAAATTTCTTACAGATATTTAAAATATATACATTGGAATAACAGATTAATGGTTAAATAATAATTTTGATATTTAAAATTATATTTTAAATCAAGCATTAAAAAAGGTTGATTTAATGTTTTATTTGATTCTGATAATTAAAAAAACATCTAAAACAAGTTTGTTTTCATTTTATAATAGATAATAATTATAAGATTCTCCTATCTATTTTTAATTGGATTAAATAAGATTTTTTAAAATTAAAACTACTTTTGATAAATGAAAATAATTATAATATACTTTGATTTTAAATTCTACAATCTAATTTTGTTTGAAGTATTAAGAAAATTTTTAGATAAATAAAATATTTTAAAAAAGTGTTTTTAAAAATGATGCTTTTATGTAAATAGTCCACTAAAAAGTAAAAAATAAAGTAATAATCCATTTTATAAGCATTTGAGGCTTTTTTGATTTTCATAATTTATTTGAGCCTCAAATGCTTTTATGAAATTGATTACTATTTTGTTATTTTTTACTTTTTAGTGGGTTATTTACATAAAAGCATTTTTTAAAAAATATTTTTTTAAATATTATTTTACTTTTTAGTTATAAATAAATCATATAATTTTAATTTTAATAAAATAATTTTTTTCGTAAAATTATGGTTTTTGTTTTTTTTCCGCAAGAGAGCATCTGCAGCCAAAGATTTTGACAATTGTATTCATTTTGAATTTGAAAATGAAAAAAAAACATATTTCTCTTACCTTTTTTTACACATTTTTTTTTACAAAATATTTATGAAACATTATTTCAGATGAATAATTCAGATTTTAATAAAAAAATATTTACTTTTAATTAATTAATATTTGATAACAAGTATAGTTTATATACTAAACATCACATGATCACCATCTCATACTGTTTATAGTTTATATACTTAGAGTTTAGATGTAATTATAAAGGATTTGAACACATACTTTCAAGCTCTCTTCAGCTATCCACTCTATGTCATAAACTAATATACATGACAACATACATATGCAAAAGATAAATGATCTCCAATATACGTATTTCATGCTGAAACAGCACTCATCAGTTAATCCAGATCATCATCTCTCATATACATATACAATCAGTACTCAGTTTATATTATGATAGCAAATTAATATTAACCAAATTTTACTCTACAAATTACCGTTGTCTTGGTTGTTAAAATTTTAATATATCTTCGTTCTATAGAAAGCATCATAAGATCTAAATAAGAGCTCTAAAGACTCATGAACTTTAATTTGATCATGTTTCTGCAAATATTATTATGTTGATATGTATTAACAAATGTTTTTTAATGGAATTTTAGTTAAGAAACATACCTGTCAATTCTTGGACAAATTAAACAGATCATGTGTTTTCATTATTTATTTATCTAGTTTAGAATGCATGTGATAATATGTTAGATTATTCCATTTTTATTTAACTTTTCAAATACAAATAAATTGTTACCAATAATACACAAATAGATAACACATGTCAATAATCACACAATGTTTTGAGTAGTATCCATTCTTCTTCAGATGTTGCTAGCCTGACTAGCAACAATATTAGCATAGGTGTTGAACTCTTACCTTTAAATTTTTAAATATTGAATTTTAAGGCAAAAACTCTAACCAACTGAGCTATTCGATCGAAGCCTTACTTAGTTAAAGCATTTGCCTTAAAATTCAATATTTGAACATCTACCAATGTGAGTTTGACTACTATGCTAATACTGTCACTGGTAGGGTTAGCAACATCTAAAGAAGAGTGGGGAATACTATTACTTGAAACATTCAGTCACTACTGTGTTGTCTATTTGTGTGTTATTACTAACAAGTTGTTTATATCTGAAAATTTTAAATAAAGTTTAAAATTTTCTATTCACTCAACATTTATTATAGATGATGAAAATAGTCCAACATATTATCTCATCTAATATACCATCATCACAAACCTTCAGGCAAATAGAATGCATGTGCTTGTTTATAGTCCCTAAATATATAACTAACCAAAAAGAAAATTTAAATTACCTTAGAAAAAAAATGTAAATATACTTCTTAATATTAATTTTGTTTTTATTTAAATTAATAATTTCACTTTTACGATTGTAGGAAAACAGAAAACAAACTAAATATACTTCGTTAAATTTTTTACTAAGTATTTATATAAAGATTTTTTTTTCTTTCTGATTTATTGATGTATCTTTCACAATATCTGTTAGATACATAGATAAAAAATGTATATAATGTATGCAACAAATAAAACATATAATTAATTTATAATATAAATAGCGTAACAAAGATTATTTCTTTTTTTTTTCATGGGTCATAGCATCGGCCGGGACGCGAACCCGCTAACCCGGGACAACTGCTTGCAAGGCAGCCGTGCTGACCTCTCGCCCACCAACGCTTGACAGATTATTTCATTTTTGAAAGTTAAATTTACTTAATTAAATAAAACACACTATCAAATATTTAGCAAGCATAAATAATCATAAATACTGAAGACTAAATGCCGTATTAATACATACGTATCTTTTTTTTCTTATAATTACCTTCTTAATCCAGTGCTATTATGTCTAAAGCAACTTTTATTTTTGGGCACTAATATTAACAAACTAGTTTACTAACATACTGCTTCAATAATGATTAACTAATATTTTCCTATTCTTTTTGATTGATATCTTGAGGCAATATTTTGCTGCCTGCATTCAGTCAAGTACAAAAATAAAATGCACTAACATGCATTAGCTTACAAACAAAAAAATAAAAGAATTGCTAAAATTGTTTCTTTGATTTTTATATAACAAAATATTTAATAAAAGAAAAAAATCAACAAAGTATTGTATAACTGCTTCATTCTCCAACCCTATTGTAAAAAGTATTATTATATCAAACATATATTTATGTAAATTAATAATAATACATATTAATTAAAACCTTACTAAAATTATATATATACACACACACACATACATATAACACAATATCTAATGTTAAAGTAAGCAACTCACTAGCAAGTTTCCCAGTTCATTTAAGTTTGTACATTTTTAAAAAGAAAAATAATAGAAATGCCTTTATAATTAATTATTTCTCATATAAGTATTCACAAAGTCTTATCACAGATTTGACTTTCTGTTATTTCCTTATATGGTCATGACTTCATACTCCATTGGAAGTTTCCTTTTTGGTTTCACAAGTCATTTTGTTTATGTAATGTTCTTGCATTTATGGATTTTCTTCTTTTGATATTGGCAATAAGCTAGATATATAGATAGTGTATCAGTTCAAAGCTTCATTCCAGCATTACTTAATTAGGATGATAACGACAGACACACTTGGTTGCTAACCCATCATATATAATATTTTACAGATATATATATATATAAAGGTTTTCATATTACTAATACAAGTTTTACCTAGACTAGCCCAGCAACTGACAAATAAGTATAATAAGAATCAGCATCAGAATAATAACAGGACTTAACATCAGAATGGCAACAAGAAAGAATTTAAGCATCTAATAAGTTGACAGCTTTATATACTGCTACTACAATCCCAATTATCATGCCTTTTATATAGTTTTTTTCTCTGTGTAGATCTGTAACTGCCATTTTGTTATTTCACATAAACTTTACATAAGGAAACAGATATTTTTATGTATTTTATATAATATACATTTTAGGCTATAAAAAGAAAATACTTTAAATGCCAAAATGTATATTTTACATATTAACCTTTCCCGAGTTCAAAATCTCTATTGATTGAGTGAATTAAAATTCTAAACTTTTGATTGGTCAATTATAAAATCAGCAATAAAATATTTTTGTCTTTTAAAATTTAATTCTTTTTAGTTTAGTTTCTAAAAAGCAAATTAATAATTTGTCAGATTATTAAAGCAAACAAGTTTTTCCAAAAAATAAATTTTTATTTATAATTGATAAAAATAATCTCTAGTGGACAAAATAAGATGTACTTTTCATAACCTATCACAAAATGCAACCTATGTCATGATTTCTTTCTCAATTTACTTTCATGTAAAAGTAAATATTTTTTAATAAAATCTAAAATAATTATATTTTCATATTTCATATATATTTTATAAAAATAATAATAAATATGTAAAAAATACTCTAAAACATACATTTTTATTTTGAAAATAAAAAAAAATCTGTCAAAATTGTTGATAAGTGCTCCCTATTGTAGAGAATGAGAAACAACCAATCAGTGCTTGGAAGGCAGGCATTATCTCATTGTTATAACTTTAAATTTAAATATTATTGATTTTTTAGTTGTAAAATAATTTTAAAGGGTGCAACATCATACAGTACATTTTTATTGATAAAATAAGTGAAATCAGCAAAATAACAAAAATTAACAGTTTGAAAGCCAATTATAACTATGGTCAGAGTATATGGAGAAAAGATTAAGAATTAATATATCAAAGAAAAATAATTTTTCTTTTTTTTTAAAGATTAAAACTAAATTTTAATCAATTCTCTTTCAATTAAACATTCAAGTCAACCATCTTTAATTGAAACTATTTCAAACTATTTATTTATAGATAAGACATTTTTGGTGAATTACCTATGATTAAATTGAGTTTTAATCCTTTCTTTATTGATAAGATATTTTTTTGTCAATTATCCATAATAAAATTAAGTTTAATCATTACTTCTGATTAAACTTTTAAATTCTTAGAACGAGGAAAAATAATATAAATAATGATACATATCTATTAATGTTAAGCATATTTCTCCTTTTAATCTATTTTTTCTTTTCTTTAAACAATTTCTGCTTGAAGTCCTGCATGCTAGTACACATTGTACCTATTAATGGTAAAATATATATGATGTGGAATAATTTGAATATGGGAAGAAGGAAAACATCATTATCCCCAAATAATCTAAAGGAAAATAGCATGAGTTCAGCATCAGAATAATAATATAAGTAGTTATATTAATAAGTTATAATAAATTATTCCACCAGAATTAATGCAAGAATATTCAAATAACAGTCAATTAATCATATCTTGTGACTAGATCTAAAAGACACACATTACAAACAGCTTAATTATATAGCAACTTCCAGAATTATGACAAAATATAACACAATCAACATAAGTGCTAAAATATATATAATAATATAAAAAATTCTGAGATCATGAGACATGCTGATTATCACCAATACTCTGGCCATATGGTACCATTAGTATACAGACCAACTATAAACTAAATTTTTTCTAACAAAAAAATAAAAATGCAATAAATGGACTTTGAATGAAATACATTTGTGCTATCCAGAGTTATCTGGATGTTTAAACATAAATCCCCACAAATTAAATAACTTAACCATTAATGCTCTTTATAGCTAGCCCAAGAACACAAAAACTCTAAGAACTGTGACTGTGTATAAGAGAAAATAAAAAATTATCACCTTACTTGACTATAATTTAATGGCTTTAGTGAGATTATTTAAAAAATTTAAAATAATATGCTATTATGAAATCAAGTCACATACTCTGTCATAGAATAGATAGTTAGAGGAATAAAGACTTTAACACTATTGTTTTTTAAAAATAATTATTTAATAAACTAACTGATTAATTATTAAAAAAAATAAAAATGGCATATGATAATTCAAATTTAAATATATTTTATCAAAAATTATAATTTTCTATAGAAAATGTTTCGTTTTCAATAACTAAAGTTGGAACAATTTTTTACAATCAGAGATAAGGAAATTTTAAATTAGCTGAAACCCCTTTCTATAATTTTGGAGAGAAAATCAATTAAATAAAAAAATGTTTTAAAAGAAAATTTTAAATTAGTATAATTATTCATTATAGCCAATTATTATTTATATAAAAATTTATCTAACAAAGATAAAAAATTTAAATTAATAAAATTATTTTTATAATTTTTGAGGAAAAATAATATAAAGAAAAAAACTTTTCAACAGAAAATGTTAAATTAATAAAAATCAATCATTATTACCAATTATCATTTCTATAAATTTTTTATCTATAATTAAGATATAATGTGTACATTAAAATACATTTACCATAGTTTTGTTTTTCTTTGGAATTCTTCTTTGATAGTTGCAATTTTCATTTATTTGGCTTCCATTGTAAGATTCTCCACTAATGCATATTTCCAGAGTAATGCACACAGTCATAATTCTTCATTTTTGCAATAAAATCTTTTCAGAATTAATTTATCAATTTTTAATCTACTATTTTCTTGTCAGGATAATATATAAAACCTCTAAACATCACATAGCCACCATTCTTTTTGCTAACACAAGCTGTTAACACAGAGGCAAAACTCTGCATACAGTAGTGCCACCTTCCTACATCTATAGATTGCTCTAGCTTGCACTGAGTGGCATTACTGTATGGAGAGTTTTGCCTATATGCTAACATAAAAAGAGACAGTTATACTTTTGGATGAAAACCAGACTTGTTGCAGGCTACTTCAAGGTATTGTTCTCTTTTACATGTTTTCCAGTGAAGATTTGATATCAATCATACTTGGCTTTTAGATAAACTTAGACATAGTTTTCTTCACATTCATTTTAGAAAACATTTTTTCAGCTAAACTTCTGCTTCCATTTTTTCCAACAGTTGAATCAGAAAGGACTACTGCTATTGTTTCCTATAACATTTAAGTCAAGAATGACTATTGTGAGATCTACTGATTTACCCTGTCCCTATATTATTTTTTTAGAATAATTCTATGTCTAATCACATCTTGTTTCCCACATGACCAAATTGAACACTGACCAATTGGGTATTTTACAAACAAATTTTTTAGTTATTTCCCTCCTTTTTTAAAAATTAAATAAATCCCTTGTAGTTTTTTCATATGTCAAAGCATTGACTGGGAAGAGAACCTGGCCAGCTGCTTAGAAGGCAGTTATGGACAGCTAGGCCACCAACACTTGTAGTTGTTTTTCTGTCATGTCAAAAAGTAGGATAATCTTTTAATTATGCTGATTTAATAAACACTGCTTATTGTTAAAAGAAACATAAAGAGAAAGGGAAAAAACTCTAATTAATTAAAACAAAATTTAACAAAATGTTGAGACTTTTTTTATTTCTTTTTAAAACTTTATTCATTTATCTCTTCTATTATTATCTTTTAAAAGTTAAAATTACAACTTTTCAATAACTTAGTAAATAGATTTTTTTTCTCTTAGTCCTTTTTTTTAAAAATTAAAACTGATAAATAATTAAAATTACTGAAGAGCAAGAGAGAATAAAAAAATGTTTATTTGATTATTTTCCTTCTTGTTTATAAATATTTATAACAAGTTAAATATCCACTTTATTCTTATTATTTAAAGAAAATTGCTAGAATTTTCATATTATCATTTGGTAAAGAAAACTTTTAATTAAATCAATTCTTATTTTTATTAAAAAAAACCCTATAGGTGGGAAGTTTAAATATTATTACCCCATTAATTAAATTTAAAAAGCTCATAATATTTGACATGGCCAGAGTTGGCCACTGACTACAAATATATATATAATAAATTTGTTTAAGATCTCTCCAACTACCACACAAACAATGTTAAAATCCTTGCAGAAATTCATATATCTGTCATTCAAACAAAATGAGTTTTCCTTTAACTGAGATCACTAATAACTTATGTAAAAAGTTTGTTTAGGTAATACTAACTACCAGAGTAAATTTTGTACTCATTGTAGATATAAATAAAGCCATATTACAATTTACCTCTACAATGAGTAAAATTTTATTCTGAAAGTTAGCATAGTCTAAAGTTGTTCCCTATATAATTTCCTATGAGAAACTGATTTTGTTTGAGTGACAGTGAGATGTTTGAGTTTTTTCAAGATCTTAAAATTGTTTGTGTGGCATCTGGAATGATCGTCACCATCACTAATTTAATTATTACTATATATGAGGAGGTATCTAAAAGAAACCAGAATTCCTTTATAAATAATACTGTATTTAATTGTACATTTTGAAACTTCATTCTCCTTCAAAGTACTCTCTATTTGAATTAATACATTTGTCCAAATGTTTTTTCTACTGCTCAAAACATTTTTTAAAGTGTATTGTTGGTGACTTTTAGTATTTATATTATTTGTTATTTAACTTCTTCACATTAGAAAAACATTTTTCTTTGAAGTAACTTTTTACCCAATGAATACATGAGTGTAATTAGGTGAATACAGAGGTAATGCTAGGATTTCATGCCATTTTTGGTCAAAAATTACTTAATACTTACTTATCATTTTATAGGCATATGCATTATCATAATGAGAAAAACATTACATGGTACAAATCATGAAGCAATTTTTCAAAATGACCAAATATAAATTTATTTAACCCTGGAAAGAAACAAATGAGCGTTGTTTTCATATATGACTTGTCATGCTTTTCTGGAATGAGAAGTGAATTTCCACTGTTCTGTTTTTGGGTCATAACCATAGCTTCCAAGTGTTCCTTCACAGTACAGTTTTCAGTTAGGTGAGTGTCTTTCTGATCATAAACTTGTGTTTTACTCATGGCAGTTTCCTTGTTTTTGTGAATTAGTAATTATTGAACAATTTGTTGGGAAAAAAATCACTGAAGTCAAACACAATCTTCCCTAACAATGCCATCTGGCATACTGACTCAGGATTCTGTCAACATTCATCTAATGGCTGAAGCCTGCACTACAAGCACACATACCCATACTTATTCTCTCCCTCAAAGACAGGTTAGCACATGAAACAACTTGACACTAACAAACAAAATAAACACCGATCAAATCATGATTTTCTTAGGATGTATTAAGATTTGCAGTTTAAGCACTAATCCACCTTACATTATTCTAGTGCCATTTATTTAAACATAGGTAATCAAAAGATAGGGAAACCAATCTATGAATCGGATGTCTATATTACTCCTATTTTATATAGATAATTTTAGTATGGTGTCAAGTGGTTCCTGTTATCACTTCAAATTGTAAACATGTGATTATACTATTGGTAGTCATTACATATTGCTTTTATCTATTTGATGAAAGCCTTGTTATATACTAATCTATGTCTACAAACTGAAGTTTAAGTTTAGGCTGCTAAATTTTTGAAATTGTTTCATTCACAAAAACCTTGGGTGGCCACAGTAGGTTACGTGGTTTGATCCAGTGAATGTTACTGCTTTACTGTATTAAAAAGTATGATTGCACTATTATACTACTTTTATTGGTGAAAGGTTTCATGCTCCTATGAGTGCTCATGCTATAGATTTTTCTTTAACTTCCTTTTTAATATAATTTCTGTTGCATTTAAGGCTACATCACAAAGTTTAATGGTATTTGATATTTAAATCAGTATTGTAAAATGGGACATTGCGAAAGTGGTTCTATAATCAGTTTGTAGATTATGTAAAATAGAATAGTTAAACTAATGTGGTAAAACATCTTTGAATAGCCTATTGCAGGCCAAGACCTTCCCCACAAACCCTCTTAATGGATGTGTAAAAGAAAATGCAATATTTTCCAGACATTAATTATCAGGTGATGTATTTTCGTTCTTGTTTTATCGTCTGCTTAAGAATAACCTTAAATACCCATTATCTGATCAGTATTTAATAATTAACTAGATTGACTATAGGTCAATTATCTTAAAACAATTCGCATTTAATCAACCTGGATTCAAATTATAAGTAAGCAAATGCGCTATCGTTGCAAACAGTAGGCATTTAACAAAATAAACGAGTAGATAAAATAAAAATGCCATATTCATAGATACATATTATAATTCATTAAATTCTTTGAATACACTTGTGATTATTTCAGTTATTTGCTAAATTAGTTCACCTTTAACAGAATCGTACATAATCTATTTATAAATAAGCTGCTTTTGATGAATGTTTAATGGAGCACTTTAACTCAATAACGTATTAAATATTACTTCAAGAGTCAGCTACTAGTAAATTGATTTTCGATTGGTAAATCTAGTAATTAATAAAAACAAAGCATTATGTTTTATTATTGCATGACATTAAAGGTAGGGAAATAACTTTTTTCTATTCACTATTATTTATTCTATATAGCAAGCATGAATGAGTTAATAAATCGTACAATTAATAATATCAGCACTCCTAGCAACTCTATTAATACTAATACCTATAATAATGATATTAAAAAAAGTAGGTCAGAAAAATATAAGGCGGAGGCTTACTTTTATTACTATTAATATCGTTATTTGTAATGGGAAGCACAAATAATCCCATTATTCGAATGACTCTGTATAGTAAAAAAAAATTCTAATGGATTCCGTTTACTTCAAAACATGCGTTGTAGATAATTATTTTTTTAAATTGTCACGAATTTGGGCTATGTTCCTCTTTTTTTTTTTAATCAAAAGTTTTTACAAAATAAACCCATTATTATTTACCTTTGTGTGTATGTGTGAACACACGCACACAGCTACGATTTACCTTTTTGAAATAAAGATACTTCTTTGAAGATAGCACACATTATCTTTTATATAAAAAAAGAATGAATATATAAAAATTACTTTGGCAGAGAAAACAAAGGTTGGTTTGCTTATTTAATATAACTAAAAAAAATCGACATTGTTGTCCCAATCAAAGAATAATATTAACTAAACCATCTTCTCTCATTTAATTTTTAGAATTTTAAAATTAACTAATGTCTAAACAGCATTAAACTGTTGCACATGCGCTTTAGTATTCATTTATTTTATAGTTAAAATCCAAAGCGCATGTGCAACAGTTTAATGCTGTTTAAATATTATTGTTTATAAAAAACATCGCGCTATATAAAATAATTGACTTAATTAACTAATGTCAAAATTTCAGTACTTAACACTTTTCTTCAAAGATTTTTCGTTCTTCTTTTCTTAAAGCAAAACTAAGAAATATATGCTAGACTAGAGAATAACAATCAGAAAGATAATTGCCTGGAAATGCAGAAAAAGAAAATGTTTTAAAGGAAGTGGCTAAAACAGTGATAAGATACATATATGTATATCCAGCAAAGTTAAGTTATAATTATCTGTCTAAGAAAAGAACTGTTGGGTGAATTGTCATAGACCCTATTATAATAGTCATCATCATCAGTTACTAAAGACCATGTTTTTGAATATAAATAATGCATATAACGTGTACTTACTACTTGTCTAATAATTTAAAATAAAAGTGTTAAATATATCAACATAGTATGCTGAATAAGCTTTTGACTAACTGATAGTTATAAACATAGCTATAATTATCCAAGAGAATTGCAAAATTTATAGAAGAATCCCAAAATTTGATTAATGATCATAAATATTTATTAATTTATTATCTTTGACTTTTATAAATAATTTATTATTTGCTCAATATTTTGTAATATTCCTTATTTGAAGACATGAATAATAAAAAAAAGTTCATTTTACAATATACTTTAAATTATAAAAGCTTACTATTGGATTTAACATTTTAAATATTAAATCTATTTTCAAATATCATTATTATTTAAAATTTGTATTACATTTTTTTATTATTTTTAAAATTAAATTTAGTAACCAAATTAATAAAATCCTTCATCTTTAAGTGGTAAGTTTAAATTGCGCTTTACGCAAAAAAAGTGAAGCTTAGTATTATTAGAAAAGAATTATACGTCTGAGCGCTTTCAGAGAACTTAAGTCTCCATATTCATAGCCAGTTTTTGGGAATGTTGGCTCATTGAGGTTTTAAGTGAAATTTAGCGGTAATTTATGCAAAATTTATTCAAAGTTTTCTTTCATAAAGACCATTCCCTGGAGATTGCAAAGCACGATTCTTTTCGGTTTATTGCATAATTGTCATTTGCAATAAAGCATAAATTACCGCTAAATTTAGCTTAAAACCTCAATGTAAGCGGACACTCCCAAAATAGGTTATGAAATATGAAGACTTAAGTTTTCTGAAAGCGCTCAGCTGTATAATTCTTTTCTAATAAATACTAAGCTTCACTTTTTTGCACAAAGGGCAACTTGAAACTAACCAAATTAATGTAAATGTTTTAGACATTTTCAAAATGCCAAATACTAACTTAATAATATTAATAGTTTTGTATCCAAAAATAAATTTTAACAAATGATAAGGGAACAGTATATTATCGAACTTTCTATATGATCTGAAAGATTTATTGATCCTTTCCAAAGAAAACTTTAACATGTCATTGTTTTCATTTGCCCAAAACCTTACTGAAATATCACTGAACCATGTTTTAAATGTATACAAGGCAAAAAAATTAGTACCCAATGGGTGATATTTTCAGCTTATATATGTATCAGGAAGACTTGTGATATTACATAATGATTTGGAGATATAAAGATTTTTTTTCAGGTTTCAATCTGACATAGAGCTTTTTTCCTAATCAATCTAATATTGATTAGCAAAAACGTTTTGGTAAAAGGATTCAACAAAATGAAAAACTGACCAAACTCTCACTATTGACAGCTAAAAAGTCTGATAAGTAATACTTTCTCTCTTCTTTTTCCTGTTTGGGGGAAGATGAAAATTGATAAAGAATCCTTTGCCCTGTAGTGAGCTATTCAAATATTATTTAACCTACATATTAGACAAAAAATGGTTCCCATTTGAAATTTTGTATATTTTAGAGTCTGTATAAGAAAGCGTACTTTTACGGTAAATACTTCATCATGAGGTGACGGGCTAATATGTTTGCCAACTCCAGAAAAAAAACTTTTAATTACATATCACATTCAGTAACAATTTTTATTAACTAATTATTTTTAAGTCTTGTGAATAAACTTTGGAGGAAAAAAAAGCCTGTCAAAATATTGCATCTAGTAGAAATATGTCGGGACAAATATACCTTATGTTTCTGTTTAAAGCTGCTGTTTGGATATAATAGAATTCAATTCCAAGTTAGTTTGAAATATTTTTAAAACTATTTTGGAATTAAAATAGATCATGGAAAAATCTCATTACTAATAATGCTTTGTGTAGGGTGCTCAAATGTTGCTTAACTTCCTAACTAATTATTCAATTATTTTTTGCCTGAACAATTTAATGTTGTGATAAGGATGTAAATGCTAAAAGTCCTAGATTAAAACTCAAACTGTCATTTCCAGTGCTTGAATGTCACAAGACTTCTTGAGCAGCTAACCATTAGATTATATTTTATTAAAATTGACAATAGAAAATTTCTTATTGCTGATTTGGTTTAGTTATAAGAATTTGTGCCAGTGTGTTTTGACCGGTGCTATATCCTATTGCTTATATTTTTATTATGAAATATTTAAATAAATTAGAAATATAATAAATAATTTTTGATGCTTTTATCAGGTGTGTGTGTAAGCACATCTTTCTTGACACTAAGAGATTTTATATATACTGTCTTAGATGCACTCATGTGTACTTAAAATATGGATACAAATATTGGTAATAATATAGCAGCATACTACATTAGATTTTCCCATTAGTTTCTGCTTTTAAACACACTATATGGCACTACTGAAGCCATTCTTGGACAACTTATCAATAAATTGAATATTTTAGGAAAAACTTGGATTAGTGTTGTGCCAGGCATTATCAAATGGCCTTACATAAAATCTGCTGTAATGTAAAATTGTTATATTAAGCACAACGAATATATAAATGTGCTATATTAATAATGTAAGTTGGGTCTGAGCATTAGAATATCCACACACACAAATTTAAAATATTGTACACAAATACTCATATGATAAACTGATGTATTTTTGTATTTTATTTTTATTGTTTTGTATATTTTCAGTATATATCAGTTGATGTATTTTGCTTTTCTCTGAAAAATTCAAATAGGGAAAAACAAACTTTATTAAACAAATGAATCAAATGTTGGAACTTATTGGTAAAATAAATAATTAAAGCAATTGTTCCAACATATATATATATATATATATATATATATATATATATATATATATATATATATATATATATATATATATATATATATATATATATATATCATCAACCATTATCAATCCACTGCAGGATGAAGGTCTCTCCAAGTTTAATCCATCTTCTCCGATCTTTAGCTTCTCTTTTCCACAACACCCCTGCACATTTTCTTATTTCATCCATCCATCTCACATGTGGTCTCTTTCTGGGTCTTTTACAATCTCTTGGAATCCAGTTTAAAATTTCAATTGTCCATCTATTATCATTTCTTCTAGCAATATGTCCAGCCCAACTCCATTTCAATCTTTTAATTTTTTCAATAAGGTCAGTAACACCTGTTTGTTGTCTTACCCATACATTGCATTTTCGATCTCTTCTTGTTACTCCCAACATACATCTCTCCATACTCCTTTGAGTGGTCTGAAGTCTCTGTATTGCTCTTTTATTAAGTGTCCAAGTCTCAGATCCATAAGTAAGAACTGGTAAAACACATTTGTTAAAAACCATTCTTTTCAAACACATAGGCATATTTCCTTTTAGTATCAAGTTATTTCTACCAAAAGCACTCCAACCAAGTTTAATTCTATGATTAATTTCCTCCATTATGTTTCCATCTGTATTAATAATCTGACCTAGGTATTTGTAACTGTTAACTTCTTCTAATTCTTCATAATCAATCTTTATTTTCATATTTTGAGCAAATCGATTAAACATTACTTTAGTCTTTTTAACATTTATCTTTAGTCCTACTTTTCTACTTTCATCTGCTAACTCCTGCAACATTTCCTGCAGCTCTGAAGCATTATTTGCAAAAACAACTACATCATCTGCAAAATCTAAATGACTTAAATACTCTCCATTTACTTTCATTCCTTTAGTTTCCCATTTTAATCCACAAAATACTTCTTGCAGCACTGCTGTAAAAAGTTTTGGAGATATGGAGTCACCTTGCCTTACACCTTTCTCAATGTTGATTTTTCCAGTATCATTATGTAATCTAATTGTTGCTGTTGCATTTTTATAAATATTCTTTAAAATATGACAATATCCTGGATCTATACCTTGATGATCCAATGCTTTAATCACTGAAGAAATGTGTATAGAATCGAATGCCTTTTCATAATCTACAAATCCAAAACATAATGACAACTCATATTCATTTGTCCTTTCTATGACTTCTCTCAATACCTGGATATGATCTATTGTACTAAAACCACTTTTAAATCCAGCTTGTTCTCTTGGTTGGTGGAAATCCAAAGTTCTCTGTAGACGAGTTGTAATTATCTTGGTAAAAATTTTATATAAAACTGATAAAAGGCTGATAGGTCTGTAATTTCTAATATCTTCTTTATCACCTTTTTTAAATATTAATATTATTACTGCATTCTTCCAATCTTCCGGTACATCTTTATCATTTAGACATTTGGTATATAACTTTGCTAAAATTGTTTCTATTTCTTCACCTCCTTCTTTTAATATATCAATTATAATTCCATCATTTCCTGGAGCCTTTCCTTTCTTCATACATTTAATTGCATGTCTCACTTCTTCATTTAAAATTCTGGGCAATTCGGAAGATGTAATAGATATAGGAGATACTTGTTCTTTATTACTATATAATTCTTGATAAAAATCTTCTACCAATTTCATGATGTCATCTCTCTTTTTAGTAATAATTCCATCTTTTTTTCTTATTGCAGATATAAATTTCCTACCAATACCAAAATGTTGTTTAACATTCTTGAGACTTTTATTTTCTTCTACAGCTTTCCTTGCTATTTCACAGTTATACTTTCTTATATCATTTTCAACTCTTTTCCGTACCATTTTACAAAATTCGAGATATTCAATTCTTTTTAATACATCATTTTTGTATATCTTCATATTCCTTCTTTTCTTCATAAATTCTCTAGTCTCAGTAGAAATTTTATTAGTCAATTGCTGCTTTTTTTCTTACCAGCTATCTTTGTTGCAGTTTTTAAAAGTGTATCAGTTATTTTCATATTAATTTCATTCAAATCTGAATCATGTTCAAAATCTCCTAACACTTGAAACCTATTTGTAAGTTCTAATTTAAATTCATTAGAATGTTTCTGAAGATTAGGAATATCAACTGTAAATATTGTTTTTCTCAATAATTTTTGTCTCTCTAGTTTTACATTAACATGTAACTTACACCTTACTAATCGATGATCACTTCCTGTGTTAAATTTATTAAGAACATTACAATCTTGAAATATGTATTTCCTGTTAGTCAAAATATAATCCAATTCTGCTGTACCTTCATTTGGATGCTTCCATGTCCATTTCCTTTTAACATTTTTCTCAAAAAATGAATTCATAATATAAAGTTTTTCTTTTTCTGCAAACTCCACAAGTCTATGTCCTCTCTCATTTCTATTACCATAACCAAAATTACCTACAGCAATTTCATCTTTCATTTGTCTACCAATTCTAGCATTAAAGTCTCCCATAACAATTTTAAAATGTTGTTTACTCTGATCAAAAGCCTTTTGTACATCCATATAAAAATCTTCTACTACTTCATCACTATGAGAACTTGTTGGGGCATAAACCTGAATTATCTGCATTTGGTATCTGCTATTAAGTTGTATAACTAATCTTGCAACTCTGTCCGATACACCATCAATCTCCACAATATTGTTCTTCCACTTTTTATTTATAATGAATCCTACTCCACTTGTATTTCCAATATGTGTGCCTTTATAATAGAGTATATGTCCACTTTTTAAATCAATTGTTTCTTCACCTTTTCTTCTAACTTCACAAAGTCCAATAATGTCCCATTTAATATAAGACAATTCTTCTTCTAATTCTTGCAATCTTCCTTCACTTGAAAGTGATCTGCAGTTGTAAGTACCTAAATAAAAAGTCGTCATCAAATGGCAGCCTGGGTCCACAATCAGGGGATTCTTAGCACCCTCCGCCTTCGGCCACCAACCGCTGCCTTGGTTGGTGACTTTACAGCCTCCTGGGAATAAGGGCCATGCTTTATTTTTGT
This sequence comes from Epiperipatus broadwayi, assembly GCA_028023455.1. Classification (NCBI taxonomy): domain Eukaryota; kingdom Metazoa; phylum Onychophora; class Udeonychophora; order Euonychophora; family Peripatidae; genus Epiperipatus; species Epiperipatus broadwayi. The sequence goes on from JAQFVV010006207.1 coordinate 11,987,770, forward strand.
CTGTCATAATTGTATATATGTATTGGAAAAATATTTATCATTTACACAAACATTCATTCTGCCTTATCAGGCACTGAGAAGAAAGACCATGGTGTTTCTTGATCTTAAACTCAGAGGTAAAAAGCCAATAAACTCACCACGCTGGCTAATGCGTGTTGGTGAGCAGCCCATCCATGTTCGTATACTATATGAATAATCACATAGTAATAACAGCTGCAATGACAAGAACGTATGGAGTGGACATTAGGAATTTGCCCTGCTCGGTTCCTTTAAGGCCTCCAAGAGGAATCAAAGGGTCTCCTTTCAGTTAATAGCAAACTCCTTTCTGCAGCCATATATATATATATTAATTACTTTTCTAAAAATTGTAATCTTATTCTGAAATCAAAAATATGTTAATTGCTTTGGTAAAAACTTAATCAAGAAGCAAAATGTTTGATAACGAATGTTGTAATTAAAATTTTTTTTTCTTTATATAGATAAAATAGAAATTCTTTTGTATTGATATCTGTAAAGAAGTGGTCTGGGTATTCAATATGGAAACCAAACATATCAAACCCTGCTATATAGAATTTAATCGGAAAAATATAAAGAAATATTTATAATCTAAGTGATAAGCTAAATTAAAAGGATTGGCTGATTCATACTTCTCAGGAGGGATACCTGAATTCGTTGTGTATGAGTGGGTTTGATAAGTTTAGTCAGTGCTGTGGGATTCATTCTTTCTTTGGCAGTCATTCTGGGCAAGTCATTTCACTACTTTGGCTCCGGAATCCTTCAATCATCTTGCCACTTAGAGAGTAATTTATGGACTAGACTACTGCTGATATTTTCTAAGAAGAAATCCATTTATACAGTTCTTCTAAGAACTCTTGATTTCTTAAGGATTTAATGAACCAGTCAAGATAGCAAATGAACATTTGATAAAAATTATTATAATATACAAAAAGAGGAAAATATGAAACAATCTACTAGAGGTTCCAGTAAAATGACTGTGGGGTAGACAACCAGCCGGTGCACCCGCCTTTTCTCTGTCCAAATTGCCAAGATGTCATCACACCAGTTCCAGCTGGTCACGATGATGACAACAGCTGCCTTGCCTATGCCTGAATGAGATGAAATCCTCACTGCACAGCCAGTTGACTTGAAGCCATTCAGAGCCCAATCTGGAGAAAAGGAAGACGCCTACATAAGTTTCTTTTAAAAATATTTTATTATTGAATTAATTCATTCTGATCTTTCTTATAATTAGAAATATATATATATATTTGTTATTATTAATCATTTAAAAAGAGAGGGAGTTGTCTCTCGCATATGTATATGGAATTTACGGTTATTCCTGGCATAAATGATAAAGCTTTTACTTAAATCTTTTGAGTCATTTTTCTATTTCAAATTTTAATATTTTCATCAAAGGTTGCAAGTAGATTCTTATTTGTTGCTATTTGTGTTTTCTTCTTGTTGTTATTCCTGAAAACTCATACGTAAATATACATGTGTATATACGCACACATTCACTGGTAACTATGTTGCGTATCTGAAATGTATTTATCCGTATATCTTTAAGTTATTTTTGTCACTGTGGTGCCTTATGATGAGTGCCAAAGGGTTTATTTATTGTGAATTTCCCGTAAGCAAGTCCACTAATAACTTTATATTTAGAATAGTGGGCAGTGTATAATTGTGCTGCACGTATATGCATGTATAAGAATTTATCGTAAAAGGCAAATAGGTACAGTACCTCATGTTGCATACTATATGGTATCTGAACTAACGCAACCTTATTGACATGTTGAAAAATATAAAATTAGTGAAATATTTCATAATGCAAATATACGTATGCATAGTTGTTGTTTTTTTATTTATTTACTATCAATAAAAAAGGTTTTAAAGTCCTGAGTAAAAGTGTATGCCTATATGACCGAAAGTCTCTTATCTAAATATATCTATACATCAAATCACACAAAGTATAACTTATTTCTACAGGGTAAAAAGCTCAGACCACTTCCATTCTTTATGAAACATTGTATTGTAAATAGCTTTAGGTTTATCTATTTTCGTATTCATTTAAATTGTATTTATATATTTATCTATTTAAAAGCATCAAATATATATATATACGGGTTGTGATAATAATTCATTTATTTATTTTTATATCATTTTAAGTATGAAACGGTGGTGGGTATTTGGGATTACATAAATATTTAATCATAATATTAAACTTGTTTCATTTTCGTATTATTATTTATTTGATAAAAATGTATTCTTTCCTTATCAACCACGTACCTGTAATAACCATTTAACTTACCCATTGAAGACCCTAGATGTAGAGTGACTGAGCTAGCCACACGGGATATCACTCTACCGGGGTGTTAAATCTTATTCTTATGCTCTGCTAAACTTATGGTATTGCACACCCTTCTAGGAGAGGGGAAAATTCATTTTTATTCTTTTCTGAAAGTGGCTTGCAAAAGCTATCTGTAAATAGACTTTTCAAAGGTGTGTAATTGCCATGAGTCCTAAATATTCGGGCGTTCGAGTAAGATATCAACTAAGGGGGTTTTTTTAACTGGCAGAATTCAGTCAATTCACTCTTTCTATCAGTTTAGCTGGAAGTACCAATATATATGAGTACAGACAATCAGCTAAATTGGTATCCATTTCTTTCCCTGTTAATCTTAATCACTTCATGCTCAGTGCAAGATTAGGAATAGAATTCTGCAGGGGAGTATGGTCCGGTACAATGTAAAAGAACATCAAACTAAAGGGTAAATTAATTATAAATTATATTTTTTTGGTGAATCTTCTTATTAATTGTAAATTACATATTTCTTTTTTTTTTTTGTAATTTTCTTACTTGTCCTTCAAATTTTTAAAATTTTCTTATTTGTCTTTCAAAATGGACAAAAAAAGAAAAAGGATCAACAGTAAATAAGTTTTATGAAATACATTAGTAAAGAAACAAATTCACTGTAATATGCATGTTTTATTCTTTATATTTCATTAAAGAAAATGCATTGTTTAATCAATGCATAATACAACAAAATAATGAACTGGGTTAATAACCAAAAATAAAACAACAAAAAAGTAAGGGTAAAATGACAACTTAATTTGTTGTTGTTATTTTGATTACCAGCAATAAGTAGACTGAACATCATAAAAGGCAGAAGAGAGTTCAGCTCACCATTGTTTTATTATTGAGTCAGTATATGCAATCCAGATGTGATTATAATAGTTAAGGGAGTGTGGCTATTATTTTCTTAAGAATGTGACTTCAGCCCATGAGTGCCTGCGTGTTTATTTCAGTTACCAGTTGACAGACTTATTTTGATGCTTGCCAATGTTTTAGCTGATGTTCATTCTGGGAAAATATTTCATTTTTCAATGACACACATAAATGTCCAATAAATTGAATATTTTATTATCAAACAAGTACTTGTGATGGGTGAACCAAATGGCATAGATTAGGAAAACCGAGAGCCCAATAATAAGACTCTCGGTCTTCCTGATCTATGCCATTTGGGTCACCCATTGCAAGATTGTAATGGAACGGCCACAACCAGATGAAGCTCAATTCTTCATTAGAACTCTCAGTAAGATTAAAAAGAGAAGGATGAGTGCCTGGCATCATCAAAGATGTTTGAGGACACCTGGATTTTATTTTCCCTACCCACATAAGGCAGCACAATGGAAGACCATTCAACAGTTGAAGCTAACTAAAGAAAGTATTGAGTGATATTCCTGGATCTGAGAGACTTTGTAACAACCAAAAAAATTAATGAACAGTTAAATGCAATAAGGAAGAAAAGAACATTACATAATAAACAATGTGGGCTATATACTACAGAATAGCCAATGACCTCAAGAGATATCAATTAACTCCTCAAGACTGACAATTGGTATATACTTAATGTTGTGCAATCAATGTATATATTAGAAGTAATAAAATATTATTGAAACAGAAAATATCAATTTTTATTTGGGAATTATTTTATAAAAGCTTTTAAAAAAAATCTCATTATGGGAAAATGTTTTTGCAACGATGAACTATGTACAATATTTGTTCAATTTTTGCAAACTATTTACGTCTTCAGATTTCTTTATAAGAAATTATTACAAAAAAGCTATTACTATTTTATTTAAATACAGATGTATGCTGTAAGAGTACAAATCTATGTTTCACTCTTGGACATATTTATTTTTAAATTACTATAAATAAAAATCTAGGTCACACTATTTACATCTTTAAATATGCACCAATGTCAAAAATACACAGCATCTTCAATTTAATGATGAGTTATTCTCTATATGGCTTCAGAAGCTCCACACAGTATTTAAAAGCAGAAGCTAAATGAAAAATGGAATGTAGTACACTGATTATATTGGTGTTCAAATATTAACATAAGCAGCTGACCAAACTTAAATGGCCAGCGATGTTCATATCAATTTGTCTTTAATAATAGTTTGTTGACATATAATATCTCATAAAATTAATATTTTCCAATAATTAAATAGAAGAAAACTTATTAAATTAAAGTATAATAAACTGAGGTTCACTATAAATAATTAGGGTTCTAAATAGAATACTCAACTCATTCATTTTGCTAAAGATTTAATTTATAACTAGCTCATTCTTACAAATAAATATGATTCAAATAAAAATAATAACTACATCTATAAAACTTTTCACATCAGACATTCAGCAATGTACAATGGCTTTAACATTGAGAATACATCCCTAAAGATACTTTCCCAATGGCATAAGAATATTACCCCACCAAGTTCACATAACAAAACTACTATGTAATACGCTTTAGACACATATATAATAATCCTAAAATATAATTTTCAAATTTATTATAAAATAACATATAATATCAATACTTATGCGCTTATAACGCTAAAATAAAGAAGTTATATGTTATTAAATTTATTTAAAGCTTAGCGCTTTCAAAGTTCTATGGCTTCATAATCATAGCTGTATGATTATGAAGCCATAGATATATGATTATGAAGCCATAGAGCTTTGAAAGCGCTAAGCTTTAAATAAATTTAATAACATATAACTTCTTTATTTTAGCGTTATAAGCGCATAAGTATTGAAGTTTTATAAACAATTTTTTATAAAATAACAATAAATTAATTACTGCTTTTTTAATAAAAATAATACTAATTGAAAATTCAGCATCAATTAAATTCTTTACTCATCATCTTTTAATACAACTTTTACAATTATTTTTGTAATTAATCTCAGGTTATTTCTAACATTAATAATAGAATAAATTAATTAATACCCTAAGTTAAATGTGATGAGGGATTTTACATGATATCTAACTACCCTTACAATAATTACAACAATAAGCAATTAAGATAACTTAATGACTCTTAACGTTAAATCCATTTAATAATTAATGTTTAGCAATAAAACATAAATAATATAAGATTTTAAATAAACATTGTACAATCTTTATTTATTTTATGTGGCATTCCTAAAATATAATATATTAAAATATAGTGGCAACATCAAGTATCTTTCATTCGTGTTGGATTATTTTAAGGTAATCACCAATAATTATATCTTATACAATAATAATACTAATGATTATATGCTTTATTACTTAATCAAGTATAATATTTAAGCAATCTTTGTGAATACTGTGCAAAATAAGTAGTGTTCAAAACCATTAATTTCTATGGATCATGCATGTAAAATGAAATATCAATGAATAACACACGGACAAATCAAAATTCAATACAATATTAATTTTTAAAAAATTAACAATTTATTATGATTATACAACATTATAGCTATTACAATAAGTTATAAAATTTTAAAAAAATATTTACAACATAAAAAAAGTAATATAAAAATATTTATACTGTAAATTTTAGAAGTATATAATGTACCATATACTCCTTAATAAACACTTTACAATGTAATTATAATATATGATTTATTTCTTCCTGCTTACAGTTTCAACTGCCCTGCAGTCATTATCAGAGTACAATATTTAAATATATACAATTAATACCTAACCAATATATACCGATACATGCACATACATATATATACAAATACATATACACACATATATAAAACCATAATGACATATGGATTTTTAATTTTTATTAAAAATTCATAGTTTAAAATACATTTTTATACACACATATATAAAACCATAATGATATTTTAAATTGTATTTTAAACTTGGGATTTTTAATAAAAATTAAAAATCCATAGTTTAAAATATGGTTTAAAATGACATTTTTATTAAAAATCCATAGTTTAAAATATGGTTTAAAATGTTATTATGGTTTTATATATGTGTGTATATGTATGTATTGATATATATATATGTGTGTGTGTATTGTTAGGTATAAATTGTATATGTTTACATATTGTAGGTTTGATGAAATAAATCATATGTTATAATTGCATTGTAAAGTGTTTATTAAGGAGTATATATATATAATTGATGAATGCAAATAAGGAGATGTGGAAAGAAATTTTAAATTTTACAAAGTAATATAAAATAAGATAGCCTTCACTCTGACCAATTCAAATAAAATAAACTTTACAACAATAGTAATTATCCATATTTGATAAAACAATAATATTTTATTGTTTTGGTAGTGGGAAATAATTAAAATACATCTCCCAATTTCAAATAAAAACTTAATGATACTCTTATACTATCATAAAAGTATACTTACTACTTTGTAGTTCTTAAATATACATTTAAATCTAAAAATACACCTATCTAAACTCATTAAATAATAAGATATTTTCAAAATTATTAAAATATTTCCTTTGCAGTTCCACAAAGCATCATCTTGATATTTTAATACATTCTGATACTTTAATATCAAAAATTTAAATAAAGAAAAAATATGAATATCTCCCTTTAAATTAACTATTTGTAAAAAAAAAAAATTCAAATATAATTTTATAAGTTCTCTATTTTATATAGGTTTCTCTTTTTTATAGCAAAATTAAAAAATATATATATTAATAAATTACATTGCATTTCCTTTTATTTTTGTATTTTTTTACATTCATCATAGCATTCAAATCATTCTTCATTATTCTCACTTTCATTCCAATTCAAATATGCATTTATTTTAAGCTAAATGATCTCTAATACTTGTGGGAATATTAATCAGTCTGCTCCTCTTTTATATACTATGCTAAGCATCAAACATTTCAATACCATTTGCGATAGAAATTTTTTATATGCCTCATCTTGCCTTCACATAAACTATCAACTTCCAATCATTTAGCCATTATTTTACCATTTTATAAAACTATCCTCTATGATGTGATTCTTATAGTGGTACATAGAGATTACAGTGTAGGGTATATAATAATAATAATAATAATAATAACTCAAACGAGTAAGAAAATATCATCATTCATCATGGATATAGTACAAGAAAAAATAATAATAGGTCCATATTTATCATGCATCTAAAATTCATGTCATGGCTTTATTCTAGCTCTTATTGACTATAAGAGAATGTATATGTCCATGGAAAAATATATACAGCCCTTTTTTACCTGTATATTTAATGAATTCAAAGTGTGACAATACAGCTCACACATAACAGCTTTTCAATATATCCTTAAATACTTAAATTTCATATAACAATTACTCTCCTGACCACCATCCTATATCTTCCACACTGAATAACTCTATTAACATCGTAAAATATACAAGCCTTATTTTAAAATAATTTCCAAACAAGATTACTAAAAAACAACAAAGATCTAAATTCATTTCAAGATAGTTTTAAAAGTTTTCGAGCGCAAATGATGTTGATAAAGCATACATTGATTCTATACATTTATTTATTTGTGGTTACATTATATAATTTAGAGATCAGTATTGCTGTATTTTTCCGTATCTTAACAGATAACATTCATAATGATAATACCTTAATAACTCATCAGTAGTATAAAAATGTATGTATATTCAAGCATTTATGATAAAAACAAATGTTTCTTTAAATATATATATATATATCCTTAGATATTTCAAAGCTTTCACTTACATCAACTTTTTTTTTCATAAAAACATATATGTTAATATGTATGCCAAGGTTTCATTCAGCAGTTCGCTATTCAATTCAAGCAATATGAAAATAATAATATAGAATACTAATCCCCAAATATATCATTTTAAAATAAATAATCAAGCAAATACAATGTGAATGATAAACAAAATTATCTATGATCTCAATAATTTGTTAAAATTATTTAAATGTGATCCACTTCTTTGGCCGTACATTCAACCATATTATTATTACTAATTACCTAATCAGAAAATTAATTTCTGAAACCCATTTTCCTTGATGTAATGTAATAATAATAATAATAAAAACTAATCTATTTTAAGATTAAATTTTTTAAAATACATTATAGTAACACATTAGCTTTAAATAAAACAATAATATTCTAAAATACTAATGTTAGACAAAAATAATAATGAGGAAATTTTAAAGTTATGATAAGTTTCTCTTTTGTCTGAAATCTCCCTCATTGCTTAATTATGAACAGAAAGTTCTGAATAAAATGATATTCCTCCCTGGCAGCATTTAATGAAATGTATAAGTAATAAAAGAAAATCCAATAATATCTAAAAAAAATATTAAACATTCTGAAAAGACAAATGTTTATTCCCAGTCCTTTCTGAAAATCTAATCCACGCATGGAATATCTCCATAAAACAATAATTCAAGGATCCATTTATGTGCAAATATTTCTTACATACATTTTTTTCTTAATTCCAGCTGTTGTATATATCAGATATATCATGATAAATATAATACATATAATATTAGCATTTCCATCGGTCAAAACATTAGTTAAAAACATATAATATATAATTATTCATTTAATATATTTTCAGCAGACACATTTATAAACTAAAGTTAAATATTTCTTTCTTTAAAATATTTAAGACTTTTATCCTTAAAACATATATATTTCAACTAGAGATCTTTCAGGCAAGATGACAGTTATATCATCAAAGACATTAATTAACTGAAATAATATCAATCTTTTAAACAGATGTACAAAAGCTCATTTATTCCAGATAAAATCATTTCATAGCATATAGTTTATTTATTGATTTTTACTAGGAGTAAATTTTTTAAAAATGCATAAAACATTCGATAGTCATTTTCTCAAATTAATTTTTAAAATAAATTAAAATAAATGAATACTCTCAATTCCAATCACAAGATAAAGTTTTTTTTTGAAAAAATAGAATGAATCCATCTAACTTTTCTTACCCAAATGTTTATGTATGGGCAAATCTTAAACATTTGGAAATGAAAGCGTGAGATATTAAATAATCATTTTAAATTACTTTTACTATGCTTGAATAAATAACACTTGCAAAAATCTTTACAATTTATGATACATTATTCTTATTTTGAAATTAAACATATATAATGAAATAATATTTTTTATGTAATGCTATAAGTGATTATTTAATATCTCATGCACTCATTTCCAAATGGTTAAGATTTTCCCATACATAAATGTTTGGGTAAGAAAAGATAGATGGATTCATTCTATCTTTTCAAAAAAAGACTTTATCTTGTGTTTGGAATTGAGAGCATTCATTTATAATTTAAGTCTTCAAAGTGCATGTGCATTAGCTTAATAGCTGATTATTATTACTGTTTATAAAACATAGTGCTATATAAAAATATTATTTCAATAAATTAAAATGTAAAATGAGTTATTATCATTAATATAACAAAAGTTATTCAAGCATGTCATAAAAAAATAATCTAGTTTTGTAGCTTAAATGCAGAGTATTAACTCTTCTTTCTTTTCTCAAACCTAATATTATGATAATGATTTTTTTAATAAAATGTTTGTTTCCTCTTTATTAACTTAGGCTTTCTTGACAATTTAATCTCATTATAATAGAATAAAGTTATTACAAATAAATGTTCACTCACTAAGCATATTATTCATAAGAAATTCAAAGTTCTTACATAAATTTCCTCCAGTCTTGTTATAGTACATCCTTTGACATTTGATGTACATTATCCCAATATTTAAATGACTATTATCACAGTCCATAAAATTATTGTATCCTTAAATTAAGTTTCAAGCAGAATCTTCTGACAGAGAAATTTGGTGTTTTAGTGAATTATTATTTAAAATAGTTATTAAAATTATATTTTTAGAACACTTTTAAAAGAAAATAATAATAGTTAAAAAAATTATTACTGTTATAATTAAAATAAATATTAGTTATAAATTCCAAATTAAACTATACTTTTCTATTACTTCACACTCACTTGTACTGTGCTTTTTTTATTTCCCTGTCTAGACTGGATTAACCTCTGTTTTTATAGTGATATAATCTAATGATTTTATTGGTCAATTCTGCTTGTAAAAACCTGCTAATTTATATAACTAAATCAATATCATTTTTAAAATTAAGTTTTAAAATTATGAGTCATCATTTATTAAATATTATCAGATTTATTCAATACTTCAAATATTAAATATTTTTTATCTAAAAAATTAAATATCTTTGTAAAACAATTTTAAATATTTTAATGACCCTAACATTGATTTTAAAACAAAATATTACATTTAAACAAAATAATAAGATTTTAATTATTACTTTTAAAACATTATCATTATCTCTAATTTTTTGCTACATTTTATTATGTGTCAAATTTAGTTAACTGCTAAAAATCAAAGTTTTCTTTTTTTAACTCTTGAAAGCCCACACAAACACCTTTAATCATGTGACACTTTCAGAACATACTAGACTAATATTTAAATTAACTGTATTTTAAATAATATTTTTAAACAAAATAATTACTTTGCACATATTGTATAAAATATTTACCGCTATAATTAAACTATTATATTATCACAGCATCTTTTGAATATAATAAATAAAATTAATACTATCTTTTAACAATATATTATATTATTTTTAAACTTATATTAAAATGACTAAACTGTTTAAACATCTTTATAGACACCTATTTATTGAGTTTGAACTCCTACTACCTATGCCATCATAATTACATATTTAAAAAATCACCTGAATTTATTTTTTTTTAAAATAGCTATATTTCAAACCCTAACTTATCTATCTGTATAAACTATAGGTACAATATATATATATATGATTCACTAATAAATTAAGTCATATCTTATATATATATATATATATATATATATTCTAACCTTGTAATTATGCATCCTCACTTCCGGATAATATATGGTATAAAATAAAACAGGTTCTATCTCAGTTAATAATTAATAACTAAAATATTCAGTACTAAAATTAAAATATTTCACTAGCTCAAATTTAAAATACGAATAAGGTTCAGTTTATAAAAATAAATTAAATAAATATTCAATATTTTCATGAGACTTGAAGTGAAAATACAGGTGACAAGATAGATTACATTGAGCCAATATCCTACAGGATACTACCTCAATGGCATAAGAACACTATCCCCCCCTTTATTACTATTTCAAATAACAAACTCATAGTATTCTTACGACTTTAATAACTTCTACTCACTAAGATTAAACTAATAATTAAATCTTAATCTTCTATTTAATAATAATCTAGCTCAATAAAATAATCTCAGGTTCATAAAGTTTATTCTAAGTTAATTTAAAATACGGTAGTAAAATATGAGAAGGGATTTTATGTCATAATCTACTACACTTAAACTAATAATAATAAATAACAATAATAATATTCTTCATGTAATGATATAATAAATATGTGGTAGCATTTTAATAATCTGACAAACAAAATATGTGTGGCAACTGATAGCATATAATTTAATATAATATTGTGATAACTGATTTATGACCAATAAATAATGTAAGATTATGATTATTTAATTATAATGAATACCAATAAAATATTTAAAATTCTTAAAATAATTCTTTATTTATCTTTTGTGCAAAATTATATATTTGTTTCAGTTATTATGCATATATCGTGTTTTCATGCAGCGATGTGGAGAAATAAATAACTCTGACACAAAATTTTTTAAATAACAAAATTTAACAAAGTTTATTACTAACAATAAATAACTAAACAATTTATTTACATTATTTACAGTGGATATCCTTAACCCTTTTTATTTTACAGTTTGATCTACCTGGTTATAAAAAAAATAATTTATATTTCAATTATATTTTATTTAGATTTGGGACAAAATTTAAAAAAATGTTACTATTTGATTTCTCATTATTGTTAACTTATTACAAATAAATTTCTCTACTTTATTAGCAACAGCATTTTATCTCTAATATTATTAAACTATCTTATTTTAGAAAATTCATACTTAGAAAAACATTCCACAGGAAAACAAAATTTTATAATGAGTATGGACTTCTCAAAATATAAAAAATTTTATCTTGCAAAGTCAAAGATGTTACACAAAATATTATCCAAAATTAAGTACTAGATTTTAAATATTTATCACACAATGTTTACTAATCATAATATATTCTTCTTTAAGCCTTACTTTAGTATGATATAAGTTTAATCATTAATAGATTTCTGTTAATTAATAAACAAAAATATACTATGCATATTGTTTACATAATCTACTTTGTACTATTGTATTTTAAAATAAAATATGCAATACTTATTTTTCTCTTAAAAAAAATAATACTAAAGCATTTAAAATTATTATCACTTTAAAAAAATATCTTTGTTTAGATACCTTATTTTAAAAAAAATTTATATTTCATTTCCGAAATAAAATTCAAAATATATTTTATGATTCTTTTCTTTCCCTAGGATACTTTGGATCTTCAATTTTAAGTTATAACATTCTGCTCCTTATAAGCAACTAAACTAATCTTATACAAAAAAAACGATAGCACAACCTTAGTTCTAAATTATTTATCATTTCTTTTAAAATATCTTACTAAACGATGCAGTTACATGAAATAAAGATAGCGAAAACAGATGCATAGGATTAAGGAAGAAAGCTAGAGTATTATTCTTAACATATCTCAAAATCATGGTACAGTGCGAAGAGGTAGGACATTTATCTGCCTAATATCCTCTAGTATAGGGACGATGTTAAAGCTATTTCTTCAGCTTTATTAGAACATCAAATATTTAAAGTAATATAAACACTGTCCAAATAAAATGTGTATCAGTCATAGGGCTATGTTAACTATGCTGATAACCACATAAAGACTAAATATTATTCCCATTCCTTATAACATCCTATTTTTTAAAAAATACATCATCTTGGTTTCCTGTTCACTAAGTACTTCCAAGCCACTATCTCAACATTATTTCTCAAGATTTTTCTACATCTTACATCGATAAATAACTGTCTGCATTTACAAAACAATAAATAAAATTCATTAATAGTTAAACAATCTTACTATCCCATAAGAAAAGTCTGTCCACTTCATCATTCTATATGTTTAATCATATACAATCTACTTAGACAATATTTGAATATCCCATATCATAAAATTTTTAAAAGAATCACATAATTATTTATTATGTTGGATTATATCACTAATAAAAAATAATAAAAAAATTGTCGTATGCATATTTTCAAATCAATCCTATCTCATAATGTTTTTTTTAAAATGTTGTATAAAATGCGTTACATATAATTTAAAAAAAAAAACTTTTACACTTCATTCTTCCAATTTATGGATGATCTAAAGAAAACAAAAATATACATTATAAAATTATTAATAGTTATTATTATTACCAATAACCTTTATCTAGTCATCGTGTTCAGTAGGCTTCCTTTGTCCACTTGAGCATTGCAGATATAGAAAAAAAATTCATACCCATACACTTTATATTAAAATATTTTTAGCTAAATTATTAGATTATTATATTATAAAAATTTAATATTAATAAATTAATGTTTTTATGTTTTTCCCTAATCTTATATAAAATTTTAGATTTAAACTAGGTTAACAAAATAAAAAGAATCAAAACTATAGTTACATATTTTCTTGACGATAGTTCCTGATAAGTCCAAAATGCTTATTATTTTCTCTAGAGTTTTTTAAAAATGTTCTCCAAGCGCGTTAAAGTTTAAAACAAAAATAATTATTAATCCATTTAGTAAAATTTAGAAAATAATCCTTGGTTTTAATTTTTAAGACGATAATATTAATTAATCCCGTGAAGCTTCTTAATCTTCTCTACCAATATTCTCTGCGTATCCGATGCATCAATCCATCTAATTTAACTTTTAAAAATATTCGATAAACTTTTAAGTACTATTTGTATTTCCATGGATCCATTTTTTTTTATTCATCTATGTGTTCACTTTTTATCTATGCTTCCTTCTTGATACATTTAAACTTTCGTTTGGTATTTTTTTTATAAATCTCTTTTAAAATAAAAAACTTCAAATACTTTTGAACAAATCTTTTCCAAGTACATTTTAAATAATTCGAAGAACGGATATTTTAATATCAAAACGCTTCTATAACATATTCTCCTGGGTTCTTTATTCAACTCTGCACTCGAAAATATTTTTAATAAAAATGTTACCTTTAAAAAGGATATAACATTTTATTCCTTTGAATATCATACTATATAAAATAATTCATGCAATATATAATTATCTTATTACCATTTAAAAATAAATCTTGAATAAACTCATGCATAATAATGCATCTCCAATTTTTTCGTTAGACTCCGTATAATGTCCGAGCTGTGGTTTTTATGTACCAAAACAGTTCTTCGGTGAAATATTAATAAAACTGTATCAATAAATATTTCAAATATTTTTTCAGCATTACAATTTCTATCCATTTTATTTTGTAGTATATCCATTTTTTACTGCGTGGTTTAGGTTAAACTTTAGATAAAATACGACTGGTAAGTAACTTTTAAAAAATTAGAAAATCATATTAAACGAAATTATTAAAATATTTTTAGTTTATACTCTCTTTTGCAAAAAATATATTTTTAAAATTATCAATTAGTTTTTTGCAGATAAAGTTATAAGAAAGTACTAAAAAAAATTGACTAAAATAAAAGATTTTTAAAATACTATCTTTTGATAGTTATAATTTACCTCTCTCCAGTTTCAATACATTTTTAATCTCCCGCTATAACTTAGTTACCATGATATTTCTCGTCTGCAAGAATACTTATTCTTATTGGCCAATTCTTACTTTAGCTTTTAGAAAAAATTTACATATTTCCAATTTATAGTAGAATTGAATTTCAAAATTAGAAATTGTGACGTAATGAACCTAAATATTACTTAAAATATTACTTTTAAATAAATTATTATTTTATTAAAACCATTTAAACATTTAAAATAACTTTTAAAATAACGTTTAATAACTTATCCCATTTATCTATTCAATTTATCTATTTTTATTTAAATAAAATATTTAATTTTTATTATATCTGTATTCGTCTTTATTACATTACTTAAACATTACATCATTTAAATATGCAATAACGACAGTTAACTTAATATTTATTATTATTTGCTTTTATGATAGGCAATAATTCTATCCAATTCTATAATATAACTTTTAAAATATTTTAAACTTTGTTATTAATTCAAACAAGCAGTGTGTGATAGTATACATTAAAAAACCACGTGATTACAACTTTGACAGACGATTTTCAATCTATTTCTCTGTCTAGACTAATAAAATTGATACACTTATTATATTATATAATATAATTATAAAAAATTTGGAAGAACAATTTAGAAAATATAGAACTAGATATAATTTTCACCATCATAAAGTTTATTTTAAAATATACTATATTAATTTTTACTATTTAAATATGATTACAAATTTAAACATAGCATTTATTAACTATAAGTTTTAAACTATTAAAATAGAATTTATTAAATATACTTTTAATTATTTATAGCTGTGTTATTTAATATGGCCAGCTTTTACAACCATATGAAACAATATTTAAAGCTTTATATAACTATTTTTAAATGATTTTATATACTACGTATTCTCTTTAGCTTCAAATTGTACTTTAAAGATATAATTGACTTAATATAATTAATGTATTAAAAGAACACATTCTAAATTTAAAATTTTTTAGTAATTGACTGTTATGAATTATTACTGACCTATAGAAAAGGGCACAATATATATATATATATATATACAATTCACTAATAAATTAAGTCATATCCTCTTGTCCTTTGGTCAAAAGTTGTATACCACACTATTTTCTGTAAAAGAGCTACAAAAACCAATGTGCTTCATTTTATTAAGGTCTTGAAATGTCCTATTATTTCATTTTTTACTATTCAAAGCTATTAAAAATGATAATAGAAATACTATGATTATACAAAAAGTAGACTTTAATTTATGAATGATAATATATTGATAATGATTATTATAAATGTTTTTTTTTTTATAAAAATCAGCAAATAAAATATTTCAGTTTAAAAATAATTTAAACGTTTTGTCAAATGTTGCAAATTATTTTTCATTTTAATTAAATATTTCATTATATTACCAATACCTAAGATTTGGTCATACATGAATAAAATCATTCTAACTATAGAAAATTTGGACCTGATATATTCACATTGTAGTGTATCGTAGAAGAAGTAGTCTGTGTTGCAACATGTCAGATTCTACTAGAGAGGCATTGATTTCACACTACATGTATCCCAGCTTATAAGTTAGCATTATTGGGTCAACCTCAAAAGGGGTGGGCAATACCAACAAAATAGTACATATTTACTCATATATTAACCTGCTAGTGCAGAGAATGGCTCTGGAATACTTCTTCCAGACCAACGCTAGCAATGGATGAGCCAACATTAACAAAGTGTATTTATTATGCATCTGTACAATTTTATAATGTTAATAAATATATTTTTAAATAATAATAATAATAATAATAAAAAACTATAGAAATTTAAAAAAAATAAACATTTAAAAATGGTTCTTGCAATGAATGATTATATAAAATAATCAATGAAACATAAATACAATTTCATACACACTGTTTTAAAAATTTTAAATTTTGTGAAGTATTTCAGAAGGAATATATAATTCTCAACTACATTTTCATCATCATCCACCATTATTTACAAAAAAGATCTGTCATATCAACAGAATATACATCTCCAGGCTTTAACAATAAATATGGAAAAAAGCATCATTTAAATCAGAATGATCAGACAAGATTGATAAATAAGTACATACGAATAGTCATCTTCACTCCATTATATGCTAAAGATCTGAGATGAATTGAACTTGGAAAGACCATCATCCTTCTGTGGTAGTGATGATGATGATGATGTGGATAGTGAGCTCACTAAGTATATATAACATGAGATAAAATATGTGTTGAGAGAGCTTACATTAACAAAATATCAATATGAGATTAAAAAATTGAGATTAAGAAGATATAATACTAATGAAGTAATATAAATTTTTATTAATACAGTTTGACAGATATTAATTCTAAAATAAAATAATAAATAACAACTAAAATAAATAAATACTTGATATTAGCATTGAAATCTTCTACTACAACAACTTGCATTACTTTGCTTTGGATAAGAAATTTAAAAATTAGGATTTATTTAATGGCAAGACTGCATTCACATTATATTTTTAATCAAAAAAAAGAGAAAATATTTAAATAAAACTGTGACCAGAAATTTATTCATCATTAGTTCATATTCATTTACACAATGTCTGTGCAACAAAGATATACATTATATTAAATTCACATAATATCTTCTCAAAGATGTTTACTTTTCATATATGCACTGCATATCCTAATACCACAAATTGTTTTGTTAATATGTGTTCATTAATGATGTAAATTCAAAAAATGAAAGTAAGTTACAAAATAAGCAGACTAATGTATTTTTAACAAAAAAAAAATTCAATTAAATCTTTATTGCTATTATAAGTTTTAGTAAAACATGTATTTGAATAATAAAAATTTGTTTGTTAAAATATTAAATACTAACTTTCAATTATTAAATATTTACTAAGAAACAAATATTTAAAAATTTTATAAAAGAATAACCAAAAAATTATGCTAAATTTGACTTTTTTCTTAAAAAATCACCAATTTCATTAACTTTTGAATTTTTTTATTAATAAATACCGATCTCTGGATAATATAATTGGAACTAAAATCTTAACCTTTTTTAATCATTAAAGTAATTTATAGTTCAGTTTTTTAACATCAAACAAGCTCAATATGAATACAATAATAGTGTCACACAGTTTAATGTTGCAAATGGTGAACAGTTTAAACTGATATATTATTATAAGTAAGTATTTTGGTAATTAAAATATATTTTAAATTTGCCTTAGAAAATGTTATCAGAATGAATTTTTTTTTTTATAGATAAAAGAAAAATCAATAATTATTGCACTAATTTTCGAAACTATCACCAAAATCGTAATAAAATGTAATACCTTACAATCTGTCAATATTTTATGTTAGAAAATTAAAATAAAGAATAAAGTCATGTAATAATTCTTTTTTAATCAAGTATGCATTTTCTTTCATTTAACTTTCTTAAAATACAATACTTTCTTCCTTCAGATCACTTGGAATCCAAAGTCATGCT
This sequence comes from Epiperipatus broadwayi, assembly GCA_028023455.1. Taxonomy (NCBI): domain Eukaryota; kingdom Metazoa; phylum Onychophora; class Udeonychophora; order Euonychophora; family Peripatidae; genus Epiperipatus; species Epiperipatus broadwayi. The sequence goes on from JAQFVV010006207.1 coordinate 12,006,379, forward strand.
TCATGTGGCCTTCCTTTCATGGTTAAGATGGTCATTTTATATTTATTTTTAATTTAAAATAATTAATCACTTTATTAACAATATAAGAGATTTGAACTCAGACTTTCAAGCCACTTTAACCATCCACCACACTATCTCATACTACTGATACACATGACCACACACATGCAGAAAAGATAAATAATCACCAATATACATGTTTTGTGCTGAACCAGCACTCATCAGTTGGTCCAGATTATCATCTCCCATACATATATACAATCTTTTTTGAATATGTGTAATCATGTGTATCAGTAGTATGAGATAGTTTGGTGGATGGTTGAAGTGGCTTGAAAGTCTGAGTTCAAACACATATTTAAAATTGGGCTCCAGGTATAAGAGTGCCTGGTATTTCAAATCTCACTTTTTTAACATAGAGTAGCAAATAGAGAAAGGCACTACCTTTTATTACTTATTAATCTATTTCCTTGAGGGATCCAGATAATGAGGGTGTGTGTGGCATATGGCTTTATTGCTTGGGAGTTCAGAAGAAGTTTGAGTGCCAGACCTGCAAGCACCAGAATCAATTCTAGAACATTCCTTCCGATTCCAGATCTCTACCAACTGGAACAAACTGTGCAAGGTATAATGAGGAAGAAAATGACCCCCCTTTCCTTCTGTGATTTTCTAGCAGAATCTTACAATTTGAAAATTCCAACTAATGAGTATAATTTTCTTTTTATTAGTAGGCAATGAAGCAATAAAAGACAAAAAAGTTAAGTAACTAATTGTGGTTACAAAATCTTACTTTTTTAATCACATTTTTCATAGATCATCTGAAGACCATATCATTATCATAAAATAAAAACAAATAAATTTTATGCATTTTTTTTCTAAAAATAACAATATGAATCCGAAATATTTAACAATTCCTTAATTACACAGTCTGTTTTTATTATTATTATTATTATTATTATTATTATTATTATTATTATTATTATTATTATTATTATTATTATTATTATTATTATTATTATTATTATTATTATTATTATTATTATTATTATTATTATTATTATTATTATTATTATTATTATTATTATTATTATTATCATCATCATCATCATCATCATCATCATCATCACAAAAACAAAACTCTCCATGCAGTAGTGCCACCCTGTGCCAAACAGAATAATCAATGGATGCCAGAAGGCTTGTGCATAAAATCCCTATCTAGTGCCTACTCATCCAATATCCCTAGACTAGTTTCTGGCTTGTGGCCATCATCAGTGAGGAGCCTTGGATCTGAGAGCACTGCACCTAGATCTTAGGATCTAATGCAACCCTCCAGCAGCCACCTTTTAACTCTACTTTATTACAAAACTATGAGAATGAAATTGAAAACATTGTTAATATCTTCAATCTAAGCTCAATAGCTTATATAGTCATATGGGTCTGAACGTAATTCAGCTCCCATACATTTTGGTGTCTTTGGCTCTTAAACAGCCATAGCCACCACTATCCTATTAGGCAGGATTAGTGTTAAACCACTAAACATCATATGATCACCTTCTCTATACTAGCACATAATTGTTGTAAACAAAGGCAAAACTCTCCATACAGTAGTGTCACCCTGTGCCAAACAGAGTAATCAATGGATGCCAGAAGGCTTGTGCATAAAATCCCTATATCAGGCTCCTCACTGATGACGGCCACAAGCCAGAAACTAGTTTGGGGATATTTGATGAGTAGGCACTAGATAGGGATTTTATGCACAAGCCTTCTGGCATCCATTGATTACTCTGTTTGGCACAGGGTGGCACTACTGTATGGAGAGTTTTGCCTTTGTTTACAACAATTATGTGCTAGTATAGAGAAGGTGATCATGTGATGTTTAGTGATTATTATTATTATTATTATTATAAATCTTCGTTTAAAATGAGTGTGTATTTATATTGATTTTCACACCCACTATCCCTCTCATAACCGTATTTCTTCTTATCAGAAGTATATTCTCTTATTCTTCTCATTCACTTTCTTTGCATATCTTCATATATACATATATTGCTTATAACACTTGAAATGCAAATGAAAGAAGTGTTATAAGCAACCGTATTTCTTTTAATAATTAAAATAAAGATTACATTTTAATATTTAAATAAGCCTTATTTAGATTCATACATGCATAAAAGTTTTGTGAAATGGCTATTTAAAAAAGAATTATTGCATATAATTTTCAATTTTTCACAGACTTGTAAATATTGAAGTTATAATGAGAATGTCTATGTTTTTTATCTAATATCAGCTATGATATTTATAACCAAGCAAACGACAAATTAAAAACCGTCATTGCAAGCTGAAGTCATGTTATTGACTAATAGTATTTTCTGTCTAATTTATCTTAAGCCTGGTTACATCATAATCAAAATATTTTTACATAAATACATGAAAATTTCCATTATAATCTCAAGAGATTTACACACACACATATATATATAATTTAATATCATAATAATTACATATATATTAAGAAAACAATTAGTATTAATTGTAGTGCAGTTTTTTTTTCTAACAGATTTTTTGATTTTATTTAAATATCTAACTGACATTTGCTTCAATCTACAGAATATAAATTTAAAACAATTATGGCATTTCCTTAGATAGGGAGGTGACAGGGAAAAGTATTGAGGGCGGCACATTTTTGTTTTGATTATGGATAACCTTTTCTTAAATTTTTTTTATGAGGCAATAACTTTTTTTTATTATTATTTTAAAATAAAATCTTTCATATAAAATAATTTGAAAAAAATTATTAGCAGCAAAATCATAAAATTGTTTTTAAAAAATTGTAAAATTATTCTTTATATGTTTTAATTTATGCATTGTAATTAGAATTTATAAAAGTGTAATTATGAAAAAAAAAATTCAATAATGAGAAAATTAATTATAGTGCATGTGTATGTATATAAGACACCCGTATAGTAATAGTATTTGAATTACATTCAAATTAAAAAAAAACCCAAAAAACTACCAATGTAGAAAAATATTAAACTGGGGTCATGAATGATTACTGATAAACATAATAAAGTCACAGTTTGAGAAATGAGGACGATTTTTAATGATATATCCATTCCATTTACTTATTTAGATTTGGACAAAAGTATTCATTTAAGTAAACTTAAAACAACTGATTGCAATCACAAAAGTCACATGATCACCATCTCTTATAATTGTTATTAAACAAAGCAAAACTCTCCATACAGTAGTGTCACCCTGGTAATCAATGGATGCCAGAAGGCTAGTGCATAAAATCCCTATCTAGTGCCTACTATTGACAAAGGCCACAAGCCAGAAACTTGTCTGGAGATATTGAATGAGTAGGCACTAGATAGGGATTTTATGCCCAAGCCTTCTGTCATCCATTGATTACTATGGCTGGCACAGGGTGGCACTACTGTATGGAAAGTTTTGCTTTGTTTAATCACAAAAGTGGAAAGAGTATAAATTCTGATGAAATACCCGAAGTTAGAAAATATAGTGCAAAATGCCACCTGGTCTTAATATATTATCTTTATAGTGACCCAATTTTTAAAAATCAAGGGAATAAACAAGATTGAACAATTTGTCATGAAATATCTATCCATTTCAGTGAAAATGTTTTCAAGGATGAATGGGTTGCTTCCAGTCATCAGTGAAAATGTTTTCAAGGATGAATGGGTTGCTTCCAGTCATAGATGAAACTTTATCAAATATTAAAACCACTAAAATAATACATGATCATCATTTCCTATGTTTACACAAGCTATTAAAACAATATGTGATGTACTGTAACTTCCCCTTAAACGAAGTCAAGAATCTGTCAGCAATTATGCCCAGAAAAACCTCTTAGCCACTTTATTTTCCATTCCCCAGTCTAAGTTTTCCCATATTCTGCTCCATCCCATTTCCACAACATAATCTTTGTCAACTTTATGGCCTTTATATCTAAATCCTCCTTATATTTTCCCAAACCCAGCATAAAAACCAATAATCCACTTTCTGTATAATAACTTTTTTCATATTTATTTTTCCATAACTTCATTATATGTACCCTTTCTGTTTTCAAGCATTTACATTCAATTAACAAATGCCTAATATTTTCTATTCCTTCATTGCATAATTTACAAACTAAATCATCCATATTCTTCCATTTACATGTATATTATCTTGTTGCTAAAGATCCTGTTTGAGCCTTAAACAATAAACTATTTTCCTTACTATTATATATTAACTCACATCTAATATTGTTTATTTTTATATATATTTAAACTCTTTTTACTTTCCATACTAGTTCTCCATCTCTCTAACTTCCTATTCTTTATTAATAAATCTATTCTTTTATCCCAATTCCTTACCACTATAACACTCAACAATCCTTCTAACACAATCATCCCATCTTTTGTACAAATATACTGATATAAATTCTTTATCCAAATCTTTTGCATACCATATTACCTTTTTCACCCATCTTGTTGCCTACCCTTTACTGATGTGATGTATTTGGCTTCTCCTTAAACAAAGACAAGAATATCTCAGCAATTATGCCCAGATAAACCTGTTAGCCACTTTATTTTCCATTCCCTACTCTAAGTCTTCCCAAATTCTGCCCCATCCCATTTCCACAACATAATCTTTGTCAACTCTATGGCCTTTATATCTAAATCCCCCTTAATCTTTTCACAAACCCAGCATAAAAACTAATCACTCACTTTCTGTGTAGTCACTTTGTTCATACATATTCTCCCATAACTTCATTATCTGTACCCTTTCTGCTTTCAATCATTTACATTCAATCAACAGATGCCTCATATTTTCTATACCTTCCTTACACAATTTGCACACTAAATCACCCATAGTTTTCCATTTACATGTATATCTTGGTTGCTAAAGATCCCGTTCGAACCTTAAACAATAAACTAATTTCCTTACTATTATCATAAATTAACTCGCATCCAATATTCTGTTTACTTCTATATATATTTAAACTCTTCTTACCCTCCATACTAGTCTCTATATCTCCAACTCCCTATTTTTTATTAATGCTTCGATTCTTTTATCCCATTCCTTACCACTATAACACTTAACAATCCTCCTAACACAATCATCCCACCTTTTATACAAGTATACTGATATAAATTCTTTATCTAAATCTTTTGCATACCGCATTACCTTTCTCACCCATCTTGTTGCATGCCCTTTACTCATAATCCAATTAAATACTATTTTGACTATTCTTTTACTACCTATAAACTGCAACCTACCAAACATTTTCATTTTACTTTTTGCATCTCTCATATAAAAACTTGACCATCCCATTTCTCCTTGAATTGCCTCCTTTGCTGTCCACATCTTTGCATCTAATGCATGTCTTCCTACTTCCCTTTGTACTTTCTCTAAATAATCTAAAACCCTTTTACTAACACATAATGCATCATTACCATATGTTAACCCTGCTACTGCAACTCCCTTCCATACAATTCTAGCTACATCATATTTATTATATGAAAATACTGTTAGTTTCTTTACCAAACCCTTTCTTTTCTTTGCTTCATTTACCAATTTTTTCTCCCATTCATCCAAGCAATTTTCCTGATTACATAAGATGATTCCCAAATACCTATATCTATCCACCACACTTAACTTTATATCCCCCAATAAAAATTCTACATCTTCTCTTTCCCCAGTATTAATCATCATTATATTTGATTTTGCTTCACTAAATTTAATCCCCATCTCTTTACCCACCCTTGCACATGTCCTCAACATAATTTCCATATCTTCTCTTCTTTCTGCACACAAAAAGATATCATCTGCAAAAAAAAGACCCGACAAAATATATACTCCCTTGCCACCTATTAATGGTATCTCTACCCCTCTTCCTAGTCTTTCTATTGCTTTCTCCATTTCACTCAAAAACAACAAAAACAAAATAGGTGACATAGGGCATCCTTGCCTTAATCCCACCCCATTTTTAACTTTAACTGATTCTATATCTCCTAATTGGTAAGTATAATAATTATTTTCATATAATTTCTTAATAATATTTACTAAAGCTTCATCCATTCCCAAATTGGCTAACCTTACCCATAATCTATTTCTATTTACTCTATCATATGCTTTCTCTATATCTATAAAACTCATATATAATGATCTACCTGAATTCCTACTCATCTCCATAAGTTGTGTAACTACAAACAAACTATCTCCTATATGCCTATCTGACCTAAAACCTCCTTGCATTTCCTCCACTACATTATTCTCTTCCATCCATTTTACAACTCTTCCAGCTACCATATATGAGAAAACTTTATATAAAACTGATGTTACCGCTATCGGTCTATAATTATTTAACTTTCTACTATCCTTATCCTTTTCTTTAAATAATAATCTTATTCTTGCATTACTCCAACTACCTGGAAAAACTCTCTTCTGTGCCATCTTATTAAAACATGATAATAACTTTGCTTTGGCTCTATGCCCTAAATTCATTACCATCTCTGCTGCCCATCCATCTAAATCTCTCGCCTTTCCACTTTTCAATCTCTTCCCTGTCTCATTCAGTTAATTTTTTGTGAACCTAATGTTCCCATTACTACCTGCTTTCATGTTTTCTATCACTAATTCCTTCGCATCTAACATCTTTTTTATATCCATTACATATCTATTTAAGATTCTCTCTACCTCTTCTCTAGAGCTATACTCTATTCCCTCATCATCTATTAATACTATCTCTTTCCCCTACATTTCTCCTTTTAATACTCATAACAATTTATACAGTAATGCCACCTAGTGAAAACTTTTGTAATCAATGAATGGTAGAAGATTTATGCATAAAATCCCTATCTAGTGCATACTCATCCAATATCCCCAGATTAATTTCTAGCTTGTGGCTCCTCAGTGATAAAAGCCACAAGCTAAAAATTAATCTGGGGATTAAATGCACAGACACTACATAGGGATTTTATACACAAATTTTTTAGCATCCACTGATTACTATGATTTACACTGTGTGGCACTACTGTTTGGAGAGTTTGATACTATTATCAGATATTCAATGTGATTTTAGAAAACCAAAAGGCATTAGTGATAGTTTTTGTCAGACAAATGCAAAAAGTATGGTAAACAGAAGAAATTAATTATATTGCTTTTACTAACGTGAAAAAATACTCATGCAGAGTTTAAATATAAAATTTAATAATATTTATTGTAACGAGTATACTTTTGATGCTTTCATTTCATACTCATAGTCAGTCTGCAGAGAACATTATTTTTTTCTGAATTGAATGCTTATAGTTTTTTGGCTCATTACATATTTATTTTGTGTAATAAACCATGTCTTTTTTATTTTACATTTGTGATATTTTTTCTCTTTGTGCATAACTTTAGTAGCACTCAGATCAAAGCTTTGTTTCAAAGCTTTGTTCATGTTCTCTCTCATGATTATGAAAGACAATTGAATTAAAGGCTTGTCTTAATCTTAGATTTTTTATACATTAATGAGTGTTGAGTCATTCTAGTTTTAAAATTTTCTCTGTTCTCACTATAATATACATATGGACAGCCTTTGTGACTTCAGTTTACAGCATAGACCAAATTGGGGTGGTCCAATGTTAAAATTTGAGAATATTTGTGCTATTTTATTCACTGTAGGTGATAAATATGGTAGAGCAATCCAGCTTTTATTATTTCTACAATTGCCCATTTTATTATTTTGGTTTTGAATTACTCTATATATGTATGTATGTGCAGTCTATAATTCAGCCACCTAATAATGAATGTTTACAGTTCTATCTGCTTCATATTGATATAAATAATAATTGTGGTATAAAAATGTTTTTATGACCTCTAAATTTATAAAATCACATGATCACTATCTCATACTAGCACGTAATTGTTATTAAACAATTCAAAACAAAGCAAAACTCTCCATATAGTAGTGCCATCTTGTGCTAACAAGAGCAATCAATGGATGTCAGAAGGCTTGTGCATAAAATCCCTATCTAGTGCCTACTCATCCAATATCCCCAGACTAGTTTCTGGCTTGTGGCCTTCATCAGTGAGAAGCCTTGGATCTGAGAGCACTGCACCTAGATCTTAGGATCTAATGCAACCCTCCAGCACTCACCTTTTAACTCATTTAACTACAAAACTATGAGAATGAAATTGAAAACACAATTAATATTTTCAATCCAAGCTCAAGCCAGAAACTAGTCGGGGGATATTGGATGAGTAGGCACTAGATAGGGATTTTATGCACAAGCCTTCTGGCATCCATTGATTGCTCTTGTTAGCACAAGATGGCACTACTATACGGAGAGTTTTGCTTTGTTTTGAATTGTTTAATAACATTTATGTGCTAGTATGAGATAGTGATCATGTGATGTTTAGTGGTATAACACCAATCCTGCCTAATAGAATAGTGGTGACTATGGTTGTTAAAGAGCCAAAGACACCAAAATGTATGTGTGCTGAATTGAGTTCAGACCCATATGACTATATAAGCTATTGAGCTTGGATTGAAAATATAAATTGTGTTTTCAATTTCATTCTCATAGTTTTGTAGTTAAATAGAGTTAAAAGGTGGGTGCTGGAGGGTTGCATTAGATCCTAAGATCTAGGTGCAGTGTTCTCAGATCCAAGGTGCCTCACTGATGAAGGCCATAAGCCAAAAACTAGATTGGGGATATTGGATGTGTAGGCACTAGATAGGGATTTTATGCACAAGCCTTCTGGCATCCATTGATTGCTCTTGTTAGCACAAGATGGCACTACTATATGGAGAGTTTTGCTTTTTTTTGAATTGTTTTAAATTTATAAAATGTAGGTACTTTAGATGTTATATCTATGTATTCTCTAATATGGATTTTTTAAATAACATTTTAAATTGGAATGTATTGTGTTTTCACTTTAATTTTAAATCCAGATAGTGAATTAGATTATTATCTTCCAGTTCAATTGTTTAATTCAAGCCTAAATCAGTTTTTAAATCTTTGAATAAGTGATTAATTGCCGTTTGCTGTGCACAAACAAAAATATCATCCATATAGCATATATATTTAATTTCTTGGGTGTTTAATATAAAGTCAATTATATTTGTTTCTGTATAAACCAGGGTCTGACTACAGACAATTCCACTAATAGTTAAGCCCGTTGACCAATACTCTGTCATCTCATATTCTTGCCCTTTATATATAGCTATGAGGTCATCGTCTATCCAATTTAAGAACTCTATGATAAATTTCCTTCTGATGTATTTGTATTCTTGTTTCTTAATAATTTATTGATAACTTTTATTGATTCTTTCCAATTAATCAATCCACAGAGTTCTGTAGCATTAAAGCAGGCCATTTTTAAAAATAGTAACACTTTTAATAATGTCCACAAATTCGAATGATGACTTTATGATGTGTTTGCCAAAACCTAATTCTTCTTTAAGAAATTGTGTGACAAATTTGGAGGTTTCATGATTATTGATTTTGTTAAGTAGTTGACTTAATTAATCAATGAGATCTATGAGACTGCTGTAATTAGTTGATTATCAGCTAAAATTAATTCGCATTATACAGTTTCTATATGCTGAAATAAGAGTAAGTTTTATACTATAAGATAGAAAACAAACATTTGAAATGAAAACTGATGTTATTCAATAAGCATAATTCATACAGAAACTATTCTAAAAATTTGGCACAAAAACAAAACTACGGTAGGCTTTAAACTTAGCAATGATCCACAAATTATTATTCAACATCATTATTATCTGTTTTCCAAAAGCTTTTGAAAAAAATATTAATTTTTTTGCGAATAGTTAAGAACCATCTACATATAGAACAGGTTGGTTTTAGGCCAAGAAAAATCTGTTGCAAACAAGTTTTATCTTTAACAATTGGCATCAAAAAATACTTTCAAATTAAAGTAAAAATTAATGATATCGTTATTGATTTAACCTCAGATTATGATTCTCTTGGGGGAAATGTCTTCCTTTAAAAGTTTCTATAATTCTTAAATGAATGAAAACCAATAATTTATTTGATAAAATATTTCGTGATGGAAAAATTCAAACGACACGGAATGATAATCACATTACATGCAAAATTTTAAAGAATAGTCTATCACAGGGTTCAGTTTTCTCACCTATTTTATTTAACATATTCATCAGTGATCTTTTAGATACAACTAAGAAATTCACCTATGCTGTTGATATTGCTTTGACCTTTTAAAGAGATTCTTTCTTGAAAATCTCTCAATAAGTATATGAAAAGCTTGAAAATGCTTTTCAAAGTCTATGATCTTGTCTTGCATTGGTGGTCGAGAGGTCAGCGCGACTGCCTTGCACTTGCAGGCAGTTGCCCGGGTTGCGGGTTCGCGTCTTGGCCGATTCTATGACACTTAAAAAAAAAAGTCTATGATCTTATTTCTATTCCAATAGAGATAGTATGTTTAATTTATCATCTAAACAACAAAGAAACATCCCATAAACTGAATATAACCTTTTGCAATAAAAAAATAAAACACAATCTTAGTTTATGCAATTTAGTAATAATTTTGGCTTGTAGCCTAATTTATTTTACTCATTTATCTAATGTTAGATCAACATTAATTTCTAGGCATAGCCTCTTTGAAAAACTAGCTGACACAACTTACAGCTTTGATATAAATATTTTACAGACAGCTTCCTTAGCACTAACTTGTTCTGACTGGTGAACACTATGCCCCTGTTTGGGGAAAAAGTTCCCATAAACTTCTGGAAACTCAATTAAATATTTCCATGAGAAATATTAGTAGCACACTCAAATCTATTTCTTTGCAGAAGTTTTTTTGTTTTATTACATATTTCTTTTCCAAAAGTAGTTTCACAGAAGATGTACAAAAAAACTATTAATATTTAAATACAATTATATTATATATACTTTTAATCTAGATGTAATTAGAGGGAATTTGATCCCAGACTTTCAAGCTCCCAGATAAGACTTGCCAATAACTCAAGATACGGCTTCACCTTCCAAGGTTCAATTCAAGCAAAAATCCCCAAAGAAATTACAATGGAAAAACAGCAGCATAAAAATTTAAAAAAAAATGTTGTGAATCCACCTGCATTTGATCTTGCTATATGCAACTGAAAACTTTTTGACAAATTCAGGATAACCCATAGTCATTGTGTTCAAATGTTTCATAAATAGAATATGACAATGTAAATGTTATTAAAACAGGTAATACTCTCCATACAGGAGTGCCACTCAATGCAAGCCAGAGTAATCAATGAATGACCAAGGCTTGTGAATAAAATCCCTATTTAGTGCCTACTCATTCAATATCCCCAGACTAGTTTCTGGCTTGTGACCTTCATCAGTGAGGAACTTAGATCTGAGAGCACCACACCTAGATCTTAGCAACTAATGCAACCATCCAGCAGCCACCCATTTATCTCTACTTACCTACAAAACTATGAGAATAAAATTGAAAACACTAATATTTTCAATCTAAGCTCATTAGCTTATATAGTCATATAAGTCTGAACTTAGTTCAGTACCCATACATTTTACACTGAGTGGTACTACCGTATGAAGAGTTTTGCCTGTTTTAATAACAGTTATGAGCAAGCATAAGAAATGGTGATCATGTGATGTTTGGTGGTTAATACTAATCCTGTCTAATAGGATAGTGGTGGCTATGGTTATTAAAGAACCAAAGCCACCAAAATGTATGGGTACTGAACAGAATTCACATCTGTATGATTATATAAGCTAATGAGCTTAGATTGAAAATATTATTGTTTTCAATTTTATTCTCATAGTTTTGCAGTTAAGTAGAAATAAAAGGTAGTTGTTGGAGGGTTGTATTAGATCCTAAGATCTAGGTGCAGTGCTCTCAGATCCAAGGCTTCTCACTGACGAAGGCCACAAGCCAGAAAAAAGTCTGGGGATATTGAATAAGTAGGCACTAGATAGGGATTTAATGCACAAGGCTTCTGGCGTCCATTGATTACTCTGGCTAGCACTGAGTGGCACTACTGTATGGAGAGTTTTGCCTGTTTTAATAACAGTTATGAACAAACATAAGAAATGGTGGTTGTGTTATCTATGTAAATGCAGGAAAACCTAAACCATTACATATTATTAATGATTGTTGAATCTATTGTATAACGATCGAAATGAATGTGAAGATCGAATCTAACCGCAAACTACGATATCTGCTCTTCAAGGCACCACCTAGGCATTTAAACCTAGAAAAATTTATAAAGTAGGCAGATACGCGCTGTTAAGATTCCACTTTCTTTAAATATTCCGATCATTAGCCCAAGTCACTAGCTCAGCGGAGACGCAGAGATAAAAATCTATATCTTAATTTATATCTTAAATATCAATAAATAAAAGCCACTGCCAGAAATTAACACATAAAAATATTTATTTACGCACATGTAAAATAACATTTAAATTTTGAGGAATAAATTCAACATTTTAGATTTTTCTATTAATCTTTTAATTTTACATTTAACTAAGTTTCAATGAGTTTAATATTTTATTTAGATAGTCAAGTATGAATAGACTACATAGATCTGCATTTGAAAAGAAAATATTCATCCCTGATTTAACCTTAGGCAACAAATTTCGCAATCAACTGGCGCCAATCCATCTGATACATTCATGTATTCAATGTAGCATGATACGACAACACAAAATACTATACTGTCAGGAATGTACATCTGAACAGTAAGTAGAATTAGAGAAGACATTGACTCTCCACCAACAGGAATGTTACATCTGTTGGCAAGTAGAACAATAAACAAAAAACTCCATAGGAATGGACTGCGGTCTTCTGCCGACTTACAAACCCATCCATAGGCAAACAGAAGGTGTGTGGCATATATATGCAATCCTGCCCGAAGCGGATCTCATACTACATCTACTAATTACACAAATATATCCAATCCATTGAGCCAATTCAACTACAAAACGAATAACCTAAGATTACCCTCCCTTAATATAACTTTACAAAACTATATAGCCATTCACGCCCGACTTGAATTTAAAATTTAAATACGTTCGCACAGATTTGTTTAAAAATGTTGGGTATAGATCGATTACATAGATTCCACGGTCAAAAACATTTCAAAATAAACATAAATGATCAAAATACAAAATTATTGATACCGACAATCGCAGAGGGAAATTTATAAGTAACCCAATAGTATTCACCATAAGATACTTGCGTTGTCACTAATAACTTAAAAGACATCCGAATAAATACATTTTAGGTACCGTACGGTATCACTATTTATCGAATGTCTATATATTTTGATCAAATATGAAAACCAAAATATAATTAACCGCGAACGAATTTATGCAAGCGTCTATAAACAACTTAAATTTCATGCATTTAAATAATCTTTACAATAAGAAAAAAAAAATGGAAATGATGTTTATCAATCGGAAAACATATAAAATTAAACATTATTAATTTGATTTAAAAACTTACAAAAGTCAGATAAGAGTCCATTTTAACATTTAAGTTGGCTTGTTTATCAATTTATAACACTTGATGAAAGTTCTTAATCGATTTTAATAATTGTTCATTTCATATAGCTTATGGTAGAAGAGTCCAGGTTCCTGTTTTTAATTCCCACTCCATTGGAAGATAATGTTCTGGAGATGGCAATAGCTGGTTCCATTCTTGTATCACAGTCTTTTCATTTTATATTTTTTTTAAAACAAAAAAAAATGAGAGAGAACGGCAAGTGCGTCTTACCGTTTTCATCAAAATCCAGTCCGAAAAAACTATCTGGAACTCAATATTTCTCTTTTTATAGTCTATCTCCAGATTGAATGAACAAAGACATCACTAATCCAAATTTTCGTTCGGGTCCGGGCTGAGGCTTGGTGCTTCCATTGGTCAAGCTAAAATCTCTTTATTCTCTTATCTAATTTACTCTCTGACTTTTTAATTAGACAGCTTTTGGATAATTAATAAACAATCATTTCCATTTACAGATTACAGGAATTAATTAATACCTGTTTTTATTTTTACTTACTTTATTTCTTTTTTTAAACTATTTTTATATTTAAATCTTTTTTTATAAAAAAAAGTACATTCAAATACCTTTTTTTTATTTATTAAAAAAAAATATTTTTAAAATTTAGCATCTGTGCGAATGTATATGTTTAACAAACATTTTAATTTTAGCGTTTAGTTTTTTTTTCTTTTTAATACACTTATTTTTATATGCGAACTTAAAAGTTTTTATTTTCAATTTAATGTAACGACATATTTATATATTGTTACAATAGATATAATACAAGTGAGAGAATTAGAGACCATGATAAGTGATAATTAAAGTGTCTCCTTGTTAAAATCTATTTAATTTCATTTATGATATTTGGTAATAATTAAGCTTTCTAAAAAGAAAAAAAACATAATTTTAATTAAGTTATGAAAACATATTTAATGATTTATTAATAAAAATGGTTACACTTTTTAAGAGTCATGATTGATGGAAAAATTAAACAATATATTGAGACAGATGGTAATCTCTCTCCATCAATAATTTACTTTTAAATATTGAAGTTGATAAGTATAAAATATTCAAATTTGTAAATTGGATTGTTTTTTATATAGGTTTGTATTATATAAGCACAAACACATTGATAGAGATATTGGTTTACAATCAATTTAAATCAATTTAACTTTAGTTTTAAAAAAATAAAGAAACTAATTTATTTTTAACTAAATTTATTTCAAGTAAATCTGTTACAGAATTTATGTTTCAGGACCAAAGCTTAGTTAATTAATAATCCATAAAATCTGCTAAATTATTTTTGTATTATTAATTAAAATTCTAGGAAAATCAATTTCCTTTTAAGTTTTGTCTCAGGTTTTGAAAATGTCAATTAAATACATTTTAGGGATTAAAATGGATAGATATCTATAAACATGTGGGCTTGTTTAACATATATATATAAACATTACAAGCATAAAGCTAAACTAGTCAATATAAAATCAAAACTACCCCAAATCTAAAATTAAACCAGACCAGCATAAAAATAATATTAAAACACAACCTAAGGTTTCACTGCTACAAGCAGACTTCTCAAGTGTAAAGAACTACAAAAAAACTACACAATATATATACTATTAAAGACTACCCACAAATCCATTCACTTCCCATCCACCCTTAATATTAAAAGAACTCTTAAATAAGTTAATTGCTTCAGAATAATAAATTTTCAATAATAAAGACTCTTTAATTTTTCTTTTGATTTCATTTCTCTCAAAGAAGACAACCTTAGCTTCATCAAAATCAATAGTGTGGCCTGTATCTTTTTCATGGACATACAAAGCAGAACTAAGATATCTATTTTTAACTCTACTTTTATGAACCTTTATTCTTTCATTTAAACTCAAACTACTTTGACCTATGTAAACCTTCTTACAAAATAAACAAGGAATAAAATATACTACACCAGGAATAGTCTTTCTATCAAAAACTTCTTTTGTATTATTTAATAAATTATTCAATGTAACACCCCTTTTCCAAGCAATTTTCTTATTTCCAAACAATTTACTATTTCTACACACAATTTTATAAGAAGACAATTTAAATGGCAAAGAAATAAAATCATATTTTTCTTTAACCTTTACATCCTTACAAATATTACTATTAAATAAATTACTTTTAACAAATTTATCAGAGTATCCAACACTCAAATAATCTTTATAAAATTTATATTTCTGAAACAAAGCTACCCCACTAGAATTATTTAATTTAATATTCCTATGACAATAATTCCTTAAAGCAGCTACTTTATGAGATACAGACTGATAGCTAAATGACTGCACAATAAACAATTAGTTTCTATATTTCTAATCACCAAAAGATCTAAAAATTTTAACTTACCAAAATCTAACCCTCCTCCTTCTAACACAAATTTTATAGAAGGATCAAAACAGTTAAACTCATTTACAAATTCCTTCAATTTATCATTCTCAACTACAAATAAACAATCATCAACATATCTGACAAATAATTTTACATATAAACAATTCTTTTTAATAATAATTTCCTCTTCCATAAAACTAATATAAACTGAACATACTAAAGGAGAAATAATATAACCTATTATCCACCCTTCCTTAATCTTATAAAAATTACCTTTATAAGTAAAATACATAGAATCTTCCAATAACAAAAGCAAATCTTTAATTACCTTAATTTTATTTTTTGATAAAGAACTTTTCTTAATCAACACAGACAAAAGAACATCAATACTGCTTAGCCTATTAACAGACTGATACATATTTTCAATATCTAAACTTCCAAATACCCAATTACTTTCCATTTTAAAATTATTAATCTTATCAAAAGCCTTAAAAGAAGAAGAAACTGTGTACTGACCAAAATCAACAAATTGTTTTAAAAAATTATTCAAGAATCTAGAAATACCCTCATAAAACTCATAAAGATGGTTTTCCTTTAAAATTTATTTTTAATTTTACAGGTAGTGTTGTAGAGGGTATTTCTAGATTCTTGAATAATTTTTTAAAACAATTTGTTGATTTTGGTCAGTACACAGTTTCTTCTTCTTTTGAGGCTTTTGATAAGATTAATAATTTTAAAATGGAAAGTAATTGGGTATTTGGAAGTTTAGATATTGAAAATATGTATCAGTCTGTTAATAGGCTAAGCAGTATTGATGTTCTTTTGTCTGTGTTGATTAAAAAAAGTTCTTTATCAAAAAATAAAATTAAGGTAATTAAAGATTTGCTTTTGTTATTGGAAGATTCTATGTATTTTACTTATAAAGGTAATTTTTATAAGATTAAGGAAGGTTGGATAATAGGTTATATTATTTCTCCTTTAGTATGTTCAGTTTATATTAGTTTTATGGAAGAAATTATTATTAAAAAGAATTGTTTATATGTAAAATTATTTGTCAGATATGTTGATGATTATTTATTTGTAGTTGAGAATGATAAATTGAAGGAATTTGTAAATGAATTTAATTGTTTTGATCCTTCTATAAAATTTGTGTTAGAAGGAGGGGGGTTAGATTTTGGTAAGTTAAAATTTTTAGATCTTTTGGAGATTAGAAATGTAGAAACTAATTGTTTATTGTGCAGTCATTTAGTTAAAAGTAAAGAATTAAGATCTATAATTAAACCTGATAGCTATCAGTCTGTATCTCATAAAGTAGCTGCTTTAAGGAATTATTGTCATAGGAATATTAAATTAAATAATTCTAGTGGGGTAGCTTTGTTTCAGAAATATAAATTTTATAAAAATAATTTGAGTGTTGGATACTCTGATAAATTTGTTAAAAGTAATTTATTTAATAGTAATATTTGTAAGGATGTAAAGGTTAAAGAAAAATATGATTTTATTTCTTTGCCATTTAAATTGTCTTCTTATAAAATTGTGTGTAGAAATAGTAAATTGTTTGGAAATAAGAAAATTGCTTGGAAAAGGGGTGTTACATTGAATAATTTATTAAATAATACAAAAGAAGTTTTTGATAGAAAGACTATTCCTGGTGTAGTATATTTTATTCCTTGTTTATTTTGTAAGAAGGTTTACATAGGTCAGAGTAGTTTGAGTTTAAATGAAAGAATAAAGGTTCATAAAAGTAGAGTTAAAAATAGATATCTTAGTTCTGCTTTGTATGTCCATGAAAAAGATACAGGCCACACTATTGATTTTGATGAAGCTAAGGTTGTCTTCTTTGAGAGAAATGAAATCAAAAGAAAAATTAAAGAGTCTTTATTATTGAAAATTTATTATTCTGAAGCAATTAACTTATTTAAGAGTTCTTTTAATATTAAGGGTGGATGGGAAGTGAATGGATTTGTGGGTAGTTTTTAATAGTATATATATTGTGTAGTTTTTTTGTAGTTCTTTACACTTGAGAAGTCTGCTTTAGCAGTGAAACCTTAGGTTGTGTTTTAATATTATTTTTATGCTGGTCTGGTTTAATTTTAGATTTGGGATAGTTTTGATTTTATATATATAAACATGTAGGCTAGTTTAATTAAAGAATTGTGTATACTGGCTTGTTTAATTAATAAATTTTATAAACATATGAGCTTGTTAAAAAGCATTTTGCAAAGCTGGGAGATATAAAAAGATCAGCTCAGAAAATAATTATTATTCTGCTTATTCTTTTGGTCATTGTGTATGGCATGCTTAACATGACGTATACTGAACCTCTATTAGTAGCTGGAACTTATATATATTGCAAACTTTCACAAATACACTTCATCCAGCATGTATCCCATAACCACCAGAATGTTAAACTCTGATTACTGAATTCGATCCAACACTGTGACAACTATATCTTCATATATATATATATAGGTAAACATAGGCACTTTTCAACAATAAAAAAAATTTTCATGATAACTCTACCTGAAAACATAACCCAATTGTGACCCAAATAAGGGAAAGACGATCCATAAATTTCTAAAAAGCTCTATTTCACCAATGTATATATAGAATTCCACTTTGGAGAATAATATCTACTCAGCCAATTTTCTTTTTGGAATTAAAGGTAACCTTTTTATTTATGAACTATTTGATAAACTTTTAAAGCTTATATTATCAACAAGCCAGTGATATTTATAATTTAATTTAGATGAATGTATGTATTTATGCATAGAGCTGTTATATTAAATTAGTTTAATATTTATAACATCTCATCTAACTCAGTATACTATATGTTGTAGGAGATTTTTGAATATTAACTATTTTTTATTTTAAAGGTACAAGATGTTTAATTACTGGATAAAATAATCTATATTTTTAAATATTCAAGAGATAAAAGAAATTCATTGTTTTTTTCAAAATGTTTGTTTCCCTTTCTTTTTGTTCTAATAATCAGAAATTAGTCACGTTTAGTTTTAGATTAATCTTTGGTTATTCTTTTTAGTAATTTAAAATGTTAATATAATTTAAAAATTAGTGTCTCTCTATAGACAATCAAAATTATTAATGTAAATTAAGATGAGTGGGTATCTAACACAATGTGTGCATAGCTATATAAATCATTTGATAAGCTGATTTTATTTTCTGACAGATCGTCTATTTATTTTGTTTGCTTCACATGCATCTGAAATTAAAAGAGTTGATGTACATATGTGTGTATTTTATAAAAATTCATTAGATATTTATCCACCACAGTTGAATTTGTGTTTATTTACCTCCCCACAATCTACATTATTTCCACTTTAGGTAAGTGTGGATGATTTTGTTTTGCTTTGAGTAGAGACTTTTCTCCTCATGAATTATATTTTTTGCTTTGTAATAGTGGTGATTAAGAGGCCTGTTTATTGTTATTCTATTTTATAGTGAGATAGAATCAGATGCACAGTGTATAAATCTAATTTTGTAATGGCCTGTTTGGTGTGAATATTTATAGTGAATTTAAACCATTTTATTATTGCTTTTTTAATCAAAAGTGAAATATTTATGTATATATACAAATAAAATGTTCGTTAATTAAAAAACTATTGCAGTTACAATAAAAATAATAAATATAATAATGGTAATTAGCTATTATATAGTCTTTCCATCCACAGAAGTAGTCAGTTAATTCCTTAACCCTCCTCAACTGCTGTTAAGTGCAAAAAGCAAAATGTAAGCAGACATCATCAACTCAAATTCCAAGAATTTCAAATTTTAATGTTAGCAGCCTTTCTATTACTTATATTTATTTTATTTCTATTTATTAAAATTGCCTCCTTAATTTTTTTTTATTATGTTTTCTCTCTTCATGAAGAATCTTAACACTTTCAATATCAAACTTAAATTTATATTTACATGTCCTTTCATGATCCAAGAAAATTGAAGCAGTCATTAAATCATTATTATTATTATTATTATTATTATTATTATTATTATTATTATTATTATTATTATTATTATTATTATTATTATTATTATTATTATTATTATTATTATTATTATTATTATTATTATTATTATTATTATTATTATTATTATTATTATTATTATTATTATTATTATTATTATTATTATTATTATTATTATTATTATTATTATTATTATTATTATTATTATTATTATTATTATTATTATTATTATTATTATTATTATTATTTTTCACATGCTTATATAACAATTCATGCTCCTTTAATCTTTTTTTAATACTGCATCTCAATTCACCTATATATGACAGCATACATCCACAAAAAAATTGATACACATTACTTTGCTGCTTAACAGGTATGACATTTTAAAAATTATTCACTAATTTATTAACATTATTTGTAATACAAAATGAAACATTGATATTGAAAGTGTTAAGATTCTGCACGAAGAGAGAAACCATAATAAAAGAAAAATTAAGGAGGCAATTTTAAAAAATAGAAATAAAATAAATGTAATTAATAGACAAGCTGGTAACATTAAAATTCAGGATTTGTGAGATTCGAGTTGATGATGTTTGCTTCCATTTTGTTTTTTGAATTTAACAGCAGTTGAGACAGGTTAAGGAATTAAGCAAAAGTACGTCTGTGGATTGAAAGACTGTGTATAATAGTTAACTACTGTTACATTTATTATTTTTATTGTGATATATATATATATATATGTATATATATATATGGCCATCTTATCTTAGAACACTTATATAATAAAGTATTAGCTATGAATATGGGAACACGAAGCTCCCAAAAACACTAAGCAATTATTAATTCGAAATATAGCTTCACATATGTGCATTTCAAGCACAATATATAAATAATAAAGTTATATAAATAATAGAATTACTTAATAATCTTTAGAGATGATATAGCATTATCATGTAAAGTTTTTGTGAATAGTAATATTTAAAGCTACCAGATGTCAGATGCACTATATGCCAACAGTAAAGAGGTTGGTAATCATTAAAATACATTTGTATTTGAATTGTATTATATTGTTAATAAATTTTATTTTATTTATTATTACATTTGGTTACTGTTGTCTGTTTTTCCAATTGATATTTTACAAAGAATCTCTGCTCTTCATAATTTAGAGGCAATTTTAAGTGTCTGTGAATATTGGGACATCCTCATCATTTTAGGCTACAGTCTTAATGGTACCTTCTGGTGTTGGGTATTATTGTGCCTGCTGCCCACTATAATATATCACTACATCTTTGGCTCTTTACCTTACTTAAATTCAAACTGGTTTTCAGGTAAGAATATGTCTAATAGATTTGAGACCTTGTTGACCTCAAAATCTTTGCATTTTACCAACTTAGGTCTTTTTTTAAAAATGGAATCATTACTAAAAGAAAATTTATTGGCCATAAATTACTTTATTAATGTCAAACAATTCTCTAAGGCTTTCAAAAGATGAACAATAATATCATTCCAGTTAATATTTTTATAACTTCATTATTGCTTAACCCATTTTATTCTTACGAGTTTCTTTTTCAATTAGAATATACAAAAACTTATTATTTCTATAATATAAATAATTAATATATTCTTCTAATCTTTTTAGTGCTTCTACTTTCTTTACTAATATTTTGCCACTTTTAATTTCAAATCACTATTTCAACTGTTTTATTCTATTATAAATGACATCAAACCTATATTTTTATTATTTTCCTGTTAGTTTAATATTAAGCCTTCTAAACATATTTCTATTATATTTTCCATTTTTTTCTTATTACAATTTTATTCATCATGTCATTATTAATCCAACCACTGTACAAATGTAGTATCTTTTAAATTTTTCTTGAATAATTTTCATTTTTTATTACATTATTATTTATGTGTAATTTCTTCATCAACAATTTTAATAATTTTTCTTTAATGTCTCCATCCCAGCAGTGGTGATGATCTTGCTGGGACAAGGTAACTATCCAACCATGGAAGAAATGACAGATATGGAGTCTTTCTAGCAGCTCATTTTAAGATTCGAACTAGTGTGGGTTCATGCAGTAATGACTTATAAAATTTAGAATAGCCTCTATTATAATGCCAAAATATAGGGTATTTATACTATTTTCTTCCCTATATTTGCCCACAAGCTAGATTCATGGCATGGAAATCCATTAGCTTGTTTACAAGTTTTACTTACATTTACAAAATTTAACTTCACTATTGTCAAATTTTCTAATCACATAATTTTTATCTTATTTTAGCCAACTCGGTCCTAGTGGAATATAGAACAGCGCTGCTTGATTGCATTTGTTTTAGACTAACTTATGTTTTAAAAATTGTTATTGTCAAATAGAAAATTTACAGATTTCATTTACATGCCTACTGCAAGTGCAGAATGACCAAGCTGCAAGAAGAAATTGGTAAAATCTTCATAAACTGCAGAGCTCTGTCAAGCGTTGTTAGCCGAGAGGTCATCACATCCGCCTTGCAACTGAGTAGTTGGTTGCAGACGGTTGTGGGTTCACATCCCGGCTGATGCCATGAAATATGAGAAAAAACAAACAAACTGCAGAGCTCTTAAATTTACCTTTAAACTATCACTAAAATATTAAGCTAGCTAAGGGGCACCTTCGAACGTTCATATAAAGTATTTAAGGTCTTTTAAATTGCAAATAATCTTAACATTCTAAATTAAAATGTAAACTTGCCTGTAAATTAAATCCTATAATTCATTTTTTAAACTTGTAATAACTGTAATGTTATTATTTGGCTTCTCTTTAAAAACTGTGGTGATGTCTATCACTTCTGTTTTAATTATTTTATTTCCTTTATTTAATATATATGTTATGATATGCCAATATTTAAAGGCAGCAAATAATGTATTTTAATAAATTTTTGGGAGAGTCAATTAGAAGCTCTCCAGCGTAAGATTATCATTGCTCATTAGTGTCTACAGTCACTGTTTCAAAATCTTATTCTAAGAAATAATAACCAATTGCTACATGCTCATTATTATCAACATTTATTCATCTTAATATTTATATTATGTTTAGCAAGGCTTGCATAACCAGTTATTAATTCATGATTATATCTATTAGTTAGATGATAGCCAGGGATGATATTAAAAGTTTATTTTAAAATGTGTTAAGGCCATAAAATATACTTCTCCTCCCTAATGTGATTATTATATATATATATGTGTGTGTGTGTGTGTGTGTGTGTGAATACAGATTCAATATATTAGCTAGATTGATAATTTAGTTAACCCTTTCTTAGCTCTATTAATATACACTATCTAAGAGCTGGGTAAGTTAGTTTCCATAGACAGAAACTATACATTTAGGTGGATTAATTAATTAATTTATATATATATATTGTTTTGTATTATGTGTTGTGTTTTTACTAAATACCTAGCATGCATTAACATCTTGCTATGTCTGATAGGCTAGCAGTTAAGGCTGCTCCCATCCATCTTTTTTGGGTTTAGAGCACCAAACATGTTACTGAATTTAAGGCCATAAACACTTGAATAGCGGGTCCAAGTCCCTGAACAAATATTTTTTATTATTGTAGCAAGCCATTTGGTCCTAGGGCACTGAGTATTTGATACTGAAGCTTGTGAACAATTATACATTCACATCATTACCTTGTTTTAATAGTTAGCACGATAGTCTCCAGACATCAATCTATGGTAACCAGTTCATTTCCTTTTTATTAGTAAACTTCAGCATTAGCCTGAACTTGGAATCTAGTTTTACCTAATGAATTTGTATTTCGGGTGTATTTAATTGCTCATAATATGTCAAATTTAGTAGCTTAAGGCTATATATCTGTATCATCCTGGTAAATGTTTAATTTACCATTAGCAAACCTAAAGAATAGCTTGACATATCACAATACTAATCATAATTCAGAGACCACAGATAATTGTATAGATCGAATTGCATAAAAGATGAGACTGCTCTACCAATTTTCTCATTACTACTGTAATGCCTGAGTGCGTAATCCATTCATCCAATACCCTTATGTTCTTTTTTTACCTTAATTAGCTTATTTAATCATTATTTTATTAAACATATTTAAAATTACCATTTGTTTAATGTTATTTCTCATAATCTACTTCAAGTCATCTAAATTCTTTATTAAGATATATTATGCATAACTTTAGTTAAGTCATAGCATGTTAAGTAGTTCATCTAATCGCAATTATAGTTCAGTTATTAATTTTTCCCTGAGTCTCATGTTTTTCCCTTCACTCATCCAGCTTGCTGAAGAAATTGAGACTGAGTGTAACCTCATAAAAGTCATTCATAGGGTATTAAATCTCAGAATGCTGGTAAATGGTCAGATTCAAGATCTCGCCACCTCATCTAGAACAGCTTGGGTATAATTTGCCTGGACGCTGGATTTTGTTGCGTGAATGCACAAATATGACCGTTACAACATATATGCTTGAATAATAACCAATTCTCTTAGTAATGCATCTATTTGTACCATTATCAATCTGTTATTAATTGCTATTTATAGAAATGACTTTTCTTCTTGGATCTAAAACAATAATTGCATTCAGAATGCAAAATTTCTTATATCTTCTTCACTCTTTTTGTCAAAGCTAATCCATGTTGCATCACAGAATCCTATAATATACAATCACTTCCTTTACATTTCTGATGATACAGTCATCATATTTTCTGTTTTGCTTATCATCTTACATATCTATTTGTATAATACTTTCTAATGTTAATGGTTTCAGATAATTAGTTATGGCTGCATTGATATTGTATTATTAGCCATATTGTGCTAGTGAAAGCAATTACAATTGCATTTCTTTAAAACATTTTTGATATGATCTTTATAATATAAAAAAATATATTCTTCAATGAAAACATGGCCAAGTTTGCTATATAAAGTAATCTGTTAAGGGTCATCCTTATTGAATGTGTAGTCCAACAGACATGCTCTTATAACTGTAAATTTAATATTAACACATCTAGCAAATTGAATAACATGGTGTTTGTTTTAATGATCATGTTATCTTTTTTAAAAAAATATTACTAAACATCTTTAAAATGTTTTCCCAACTCTTTATATTGCATGGATGGCAAGTCCTTGTTTACTTTGGTATAAATTTGTCTAAGCTCTATATTCAACTAATTTAATTGAACTATTTGTATCATTATATATTTAATTCAATATAAATAATATGTACAACATGTATATTAAGAAAAGTTTGTTTAGTACTTTAAAATAGATCAACATAGTATGCTAAGCATACTTTTGACTAACTGGTAGTTATACTCACTATCAGTTAGTCAAAAGTATGTTAAGCATACTATATTGATATATTTTAATGTATTAAACAAGTTTTTTTTAATATACATTTTTTTGAAAAAAGTTTTTATTGGAATCATTATATATAAATAAAAACTATATGATTACAGTAATTCTTTTAATATGTATGAGGCCAGATTATGATCTAATGGCCATACAATTTATAACTTAAATTGACACATACACACAAGTTTTAATAAATAACTTAATGATTTTATTCACTCTAAATAATATATATATAGTAGTAATCAGATTAGCAACTGATTAGTTGAAACCAATAAACAATATTGATCAAGGAACAGTTCATATATCTTTAGATAAATAAATATCTCTGTAGTTAGAGCTTATCTCTAGCTCCATGAATTATTAGGGTCTTTATTTCTATAACTATACGCTTTCTTTAACTCCCTGAATTTCAGACGGTCGTTCACTAGCAATTTCTAGTAAGCATCTTATTAATATACATTTCTGAATCAGACTAGTAAAGAATTGTCTAAAACTCTTTCTAGTGCCAATACGGGTCTGCTGCACTGTCAGTTTTTAACTCTGTACCCCGAGTTTCACTAGTCTGCTTTTTACTTGGCTTTTTTAATTTCTTCTATTTCATTTTACATTCTAGCTCATTAGAAGTTCTGCAGGCATTTTATTAACTTTACTAATTTTCTCATTATTAGAGTTTATTATAATGCAAATTAGAATATTGTTACTTGCAGTTTGCCTAATTCTTTTTCTGCATATAATTATTTCTATAGTTACTCAGCATTGCTTGTATTGACCAGTTTATACACACACGCGTATACGTATAACTTTACTAATAAAATACAAAACGAATCAAGACACAACATGTTTCAAAAAATGAACATTTATAAAGATATGGAAATTTTAAAATAATTTTTGAATGGTATATAAAGTTTATAAAATAAAAGCAATCACCCATTATTTATATTTCAATTTGTAAGCTTTATATATAAGTATATTGTCTATATTTAACTTAATGTAATTAGAAAGGATTTGAACTCAGACTTTCAAGCTCCCTACCACTCCATCTTATACAACCGATACACATAATTAGAGATCATTTATCTTTTTCCCATGTATGTGGTCATGTGTATCAGTTGTATAAGATAGAATGGATAGCTATAGAGAGCTTGAAAGTCTGATTTTAAAATTTATAGTTACTTTTGGATAATCAACAAAGTACTGTATTATGCTTAACATCAAAATGAACACACACACACACCCTCCTTCAGTAATATTGATTATTTCCCGGTGTACACTTTAGAAATTATTTGCGTCTACGCGTCATTACTGATTTACTTTTTCATACAGGAGCTAGCATGCGTGAAATGAAAGATGAAAATCGTAATCTGTAAAATAAAATGTAAAGTTTATTTTTTCATTGAAAAAAACACGCGACTATTTCAAAAGTTCCGACCGTAAATTTTAATCATTTCCGAACATTGTTAACATAAGATGTTCCTAGATGGCATTAACTAAAAACAGTTTAATTAAGTAACAAACGGAGGAAATATATCATGTTTAAAAATGATCAAGGTGCTCTTCAAATAAAAACTTGAGGGGAAAAGCCCGGATATTAGAAAAATGTGCAGTATTGGCCGTGCTCGTAAGCGCTAGCAGTGATTAGATTTTTATTCCTCAGTCTAAAGTCATGTTAATTCTTTAGCTAGGGAGCAAATTTTTCTCCCAAGATAATTTTTACAACAAATTATAAACTTTTAAAATTCAGGTAAGCTTAGCAATTTATTTTTTTTTTTTTTTTGAGTAAATAAATTATTTTCCGGTTGGAGGATTTTTAGCAAAGCAAATAGTGTGCAGAGCCGAACGTAGTTTTTAAGTGTCGTCTGCAATTATAGTCGGTGAATTTTTAAAAAATGTATTTTATTTCTATAACATTCATTCATTGTCATTATTTATTTCAGTTCGGCATATCTTAGTAAAAGTGAAAAAAAATCATTTAGAAATGGGAGATAGTGGATATTCAGCTATGGCAAATCTTTTACGACCATCCTCGTGGAAAACAACCTTACCGTCGGAGCTGCAACCTGATTTATATGAATATTCTCTACCGCATCCGTGTTGGCAATGTAGCTTTTGGTTACGAATGTGCCTTTTTATGAGCAACGCCTTTGTTTGGGTAAGTCTACCAGTGTGTAAGCGTAAAATGTTCATAATAACGCTTAATTCTTTTTTAGTATTAAATCAGCAGGTGGTTTATTGTATAGACAGTTCTTTTATTTTTTTTATAAAAATTAAATTGTTTGCAAAGTGAGATACTATTAAAATTTTGTGAAAATTTTATATAATATTCTTATATTTATATATATGATCAGTTGAGCACATTAACAGTATTAGAACGTCAAATTAATTCACGAGTAAGGTAAATAAAAATTCAGACAACGAATTGAAGTGAAGAGGGGAAAAAAACTTCCATAGACCTAAAAACATTGTTTATTGTTCGATTATTGCAATAATGAGATTAAGCAAATTTCTGTTATGAAATGTATTATTTATTAAAATAAAAAAAAGAATTATTGTCCAAAAGTTGTTTTTTTTTTTTATTTAAAAAAAAAACGCATTTAAAAATTCCAAAAAATAAAATTTTGTATCATAAAAGCAAAAAAAAAAAAAGAAATAGAATCATGTTAATAAATAATATAAACTAATGATAATTGAGCGTTATAATAAAGCTATCATTATTTTGCCTTTTTATTTTTTTCTAGACTTTTAGTAAGACAAATATATATATATCGAATTAAACACTGATGTTAAAAATGTAATTATAAGGGGGGGTGTGTGCATAAATTTTCAATATCTTAAACGTGTAAGGAAGGAGTTTCACTATTTTGTGTTTATACCTTTAAATTGAGGATATTACAATAAATTACGGCATATTAAAGGTGGGAGAGAACAAGCAATGGTAAAACATCAGAATGATGGTTAAATCTTTTCATGTGGTCCTAGTATTCTATTGCCTAATGATAAAACATTCACTTCTTTACTCTTCACACATTTTTAAAAGATCGTAAATTTAAAAGAAAAAATACTATAAATTATATTACAAATATTAACGACAATATTTCGCTCTAGAATTTAATACCATTAAATATATACTACTTTGTTTGGAATTTATCTAGATTTTTATAATTATTTCCTATTTATAATTTCCGGAAAATTTAAAAATATATAAAGAATAGCAAAAACTAGATTTGCAATCAGATTATAGAATGTGAATATATTACATAATTGCATTCATTATATCCAATTAAATAATTACATTTTATGATAAAAAAAATTTTGACTTCGAAGCTCTTATTTTTCTTCAAAGATGTTATAGAATTAAAACTTCAGCAAATGGTTCTACTCATGATTTGTTCCATTTTTCTAATTACTTGTTTCATTAAAAATTCCAAGTTTCATAATAATGTAATAATTGCTTCCTTAAGTCTCACCCTGTGTAGTCATATACTCATAGAAGTTACATTTTATAGAACTTGAGGACTTACATATATGTGTCTCACAATGTAATGGTTAGCATATACCCATGACCTGGCTTATGAATTTAGGCTAGGTATTTTTTTCCCCAAATTTCAACTGTAGGCTTAGGATTCTAATTCAGTGTTGGTCAGAAAATTTGGTTACTCTTAGCTAGGTAGTAAAAATATGAAAGGAAAATCACTGAAATTTGTTCCAACTATTTAATCTAATGGGTATTTGCTTCTCCAGCCCTGTTTCTTTTCAGTGGGCATCAGAGATGATTTATTTTAAGACTTGTTTCGCCTTACTTTTTTTTTTAAGTGTCATAGCATCGGCCGGGACGCGAACCCGGGCAACTGCCTGCAAGTGCAAGGCAGTCGCGCTGACCTCTCGATCACCAATGCAAGACATATTAAGACTTGTTTTGCCTTTCTTTTGTCCATATTAAAGCACCCTCCTTTTTTGGTAAGACAATAAAGCTAATTACTCAAGGCTTTTATAGGTTTATAAATATAGATGATAACAATCAAACAACTTAAGCTATCAACAATCTTGACCTGTAACCAAGGCAATATGTAAATATATTAGACCATAGATAAAGGTGACCATCTTTATTGGTAAAGAATTGCCTTGGCTACAGGTTGAGATTGTTGATGGCTTAAGTGTTGATTATTATTATCTTTTTTTGCTATATTTCAAAATAATTCTCCTCATCAGTATATAATTCTCATCAAAATCCAAGTTGATAGATAGGACTTTGTAAATTTTGCAACTTCTTTATGCAATTATTAGACATTAAATTTTTGAATTATCATAATAAATTATAATTATCTTGTTTCTAATCATATTATTTGTTATTATTATTTGACAAGTGAATATTTTAATAGTAGTAAATACCATTACAGCCTGATGTTGTTTATTTTACATATCATATTTTTAATCTAATTTTACTAAAGTCAGTTATATCTAACTTTTTCTCCACTTTATGGATCTTTAATTCCTGACTGAGTTTATAAGACAAGCAATCACTCAGGCTATAATACCTGTCACAATTAATAAACTAAAAATATTTGCCCTTATTATTAGAGATATTAAAAAAATGCAGCACATTATGCTTTACTTTTGGAGTTATGAATTTATATTTTGGCAGAAATCATAATAACAGATTAAACTTATCAATAAATCATTAATACTTTAAATAACAATTATATAACTTTTTATTTTTCATACCAAATAAAAATAATTTATGGAGTCAGTATTTCAATGTAACTCTCTCATAAAAAAATTATTTAAATTATATTTATCAGTATAAACTCAGTTTTAATCATTTTTCACTTTTATTTCATCCATTAAATATATTCACCAATATGGTTATGTTTCATCAAATTGATACAATTTCCTATGATTATTGTATTCCTTCTGTTTTGATGAATCTTATACACATTCTCCCTTGACTTCCAATTATTCTATTCATTTTAAAAATAAATATTCTTGACAAAATATAATCATATTTATTTATTTGATCTAATATTTTACTGAGGCTTAATGTTTTTGATAATTGATTTATTGATCTTTTTAGCAGTCCAAGAAATTCTGTTTATCCTCTCCAGCATTACAATTCAGGTCATTTTCTTTTATTTATCTATTTAAGTCATTTTTCATAACTATGTATTAACATTGAGAGATTGTGAACTATTTTCACTTTTGCCATGTGAAACATTTTTGTTTTTAATCTATTAATCAAAAGCACTTTTATTTTTTGTAATTAGTACAGCTCCCCCTGTTGAGAATTTCAGACACTAGAAATACAAAATCATTTGCTATTTCTATCTTAATGTCCAAATCTATTACTTCCAACTCTGCTTATCAAAAAACATGTTTGCTAAATAAAATTCTCTTCAGTTTGCTAAACATATATAATTAAATTCTCTTCACTCTACTTTAAAGTTATCTAGTGTAAACTTGGTTATTCATTTGAACACCCTATGATATAGTATTATATTGACCACATTTCTAGACCATTTTTTGGTTTTTATC
Source organism: Epiperipatus broadwayi (assembly GCA_028023455.1). Classification (NCBI taxonomy): domain Eukaryota; kingdom Metazoa; phylum Onychophora; class Udeonychophora; order Euonychophora; family Peripatidae; genus Epiperipatus; species Epiperipatus broadwayi. The sequence goes on from JAQFVV010006207.1 coordinate 12,037,141, forward strand.
TTCATCATAAGGACTTAGGATTCAAATCCATTTAGCAACCATCTTTTTTATATACTATTCAAAATAATAGTCTGACACAAAGTAAGTGTCTATATATTTTAATAATTTGAATGTCAATTGTAGGACTTTTTTATCTTTTGGCTAGAAATGTTAATATTAATAACAATATCATTCTTGAAAGTATAAAGTCTTGTGATAATTGTTAGTATTTTACAATTTTGGTGATTGTTTTTAATAAACTACTTTGTATTATCACTTTGTCTTTTTATTGTGACTTTTTGACAATCCTAGAGATCTTTAATGACAAAAACAAAGTGCTCCATTTCCATTATTCTAGGATATTGCTAGACTTTGGAATGATCACTGCAATCTTATGTTTCTGAAAAATCAATAAAGCAAAAGTATTAATATTTATTATATTCTCTCAGTGCTTTTGTCTGATATAAGTTAAATGATCTCATGTACCATCATTTTGCTAAAAGCAGCTTATTCTGTTGTCAATTCACATTTCATATAGGACTCATTCTCTTTTGAACTATTTTCAGCACAATCTTGGTGGCAGGTGAAATCCTCTCTTTATTCCATAACTGGATCAATAATTTAGGGTTTTCACTTTTTTAATAAAAAAATTAATGCTTTTATTCACATAAACTTAATAAAAATATTTTTAAAAATGTCCTCAATTAGTCCTAATTATATTTTACATAAATAAAAACTAGATTCTAATGATTTTAACAAATCCAGAAATAAACTACAATAATTCATGAGTCAGATTACTAAATAATGTTTTTAATAAACTTGCAACTAAAATCCACATTCTGATATCAATATATGTCAATTTGTTAGACAAAAAAGAAAGTAAGAGTTTATTGTAAGTTTATTTAAATGATTGTTTGAATCTGACTTGTGTATTATCGTAGTAATGTTCTCAGACTTAGTTATTATGTAAATAGGTCTATAAATTTTTTTGTTTTATATACATAGTGACAAAAATGACAGAATATTAAGTTTAAAATGTTAAATTGTAATTCTTATTTGACAAGAAGTGCATAAAAGTTGATAGAAAGTGGAACTAAAATTATTTCTAAACATGAGCAGTCCATGCTTTTATTTATGAAAGCTGAAGAAAATTTATTTTTTACTTTTTAGTCTATTTCCTTCATCTTTTTTTCTTTATTTGTTTTACATATGTCATTGAGTTATCAAAATCACTTTTCTCCTAATTGTTTCATTTTAAATTATAAAGAGTTTCCTCTAAATACTGCCCACACCACTGATACATATAAAATTAAAAATAAAAGTTAAAAATAATTTTGTTCAGATTTGCTGACACAAAATTGTAATATTTATCATTTTCTCTCTGGCTTAAAAAAAAAAATCTATATCATATTTTTTTGTCTCTCAGTTTTTTTATGACATATCTTGCTTTATTATCATGTTCCAATTTCCAGATGAAGTCTTTTTTTTTTTAAAGTAATCACCCATCAGATAACTCAGTTTTTTTTAAAAAATTTGAGCATTACTTGAAACCTTTTATAATTTTAATATCAAAAATTAAATTTTAGCTTGTTGAATTCTTAATTGTTTTACAATATGCTGTAAAATTTCTGTAATCTTTGCAACTTTCCTGAAAACTTGTATTACTTTTTTTTATCTTGGCATCTTTTTTTCTTAATTGGTTTCATTTCTAATTTAGATGTTTTTCTTGAACCTTTTCTGTGTTGAAAACTTGAATTAAGCTTTTTGGTTGTTTGGATTTTATCTTTAATCTTTACTAATTTATATCATTTTTTTTATAGCTGAACTTATTAACCAATAGGTTCTTTATATAAATGTCATTCACTATAACAGCATTTATTATTTAAATGATTGTATATAAAATGTTATATATATATTCATGTTGTGATTCATTGTATTTATATGTAAAATTAATTTTTTTTTACTTTGTTAATTTAAAATCTATTTGTTTAGATTAATTAAGATTCCCAATTCTTGTTTTAATCATTCAAGACAATCTTCTTTATAACCCAAGAGAACTAGTAAGCAAGTGAACTGCTTTTTTATTATACATATTGTTAAATGCTAAGTTGGAGTATATGCCATTTACTAACTAATATCAAGAACTCTTGAGTCGTATTATTATAAGCTACAAATATGATATATATGTATGATATATCGAAAGCATGCTATGTAGTAATAAAGATGAATATTTAAAATATATACCTTTTCTATATATGTGTTCATTAACAATTTTATTATGTTAGCTCAGAAAAGGAAATAATTTATAGTTAAATTATTGTAGCGATTGTATAGAACATTATATATATATATATCATGTACTTAGCTGCAGATTTTATAACAAAAGTTTTATTTTTTTTTTCAAGGCTTTATATATTTTTTTGCGTCCCTTTTCTTGAGGCCAAAACCAGCTTCTTTATTTATTGCAATTACTGAGAAGCACAACACTTTTATTTTAATCAATTTTTTATTGTGTATCTATTGTAAATGAAATTTATCAGGCATTAATTTATGTAAATGTAGGTGAATACGAATTATATACTATCAGTGTTAAGATGAAAATATACATTTCCCTATTAAAAATGATTTTGTTAAGTCACTTGAGCTTCCCTCCCCCCAGCTTCTGATATAATTTTACTATTGTGACCATTCAATTTCTGAATGACTTTATGATACTACATAATGATCCCCTAGATGATATTAATATTTACACTCTAATCAATATTTCAAGCAAATGTATTGAAAACTTGAAATGTAGAAAGTCTTTTCTATTTTATCTTAAATTTCAATAATATTTTGACTCATTTTGAAACATATTTGCATCACAAATTATCTTAAATTCATGATTATTGTTCAGTCTCAACTAAAATATTTCTAATGTCTCAACTGTAAAAAGATTACCTGGACTTGCCATTCACAAGATTTGGCTGATAAAGACATTTAGAAGTTGTTGATTATAGTAACTTTGAGGAATACTATATTCTAGCTATGCATATCAGTAGTGTAAAGAGAATTTCATGATCTATGTTTAACACTTCCCTTAACAAGCAGTTCTCTGATTATGTAAGTGAAGTGTTGTATGATTTAAGTAGAAGTCATGTTAATCATTAATCATGGTGTATAATATGGAAAAAAATATTGACAAAATGTAGGATGAAGCAAACAAAAACTTAATTTTTGTATTTTTTTTTTTTGCTGTTCACATATACCAGGGATTGTTTACTCAAACTAGGATTGCTTAAGTAGAGGACTGACTGTAATTTGCTTTACATTTGCAATTGCAGTTCATGTAAATAAAAAGTGAATACACATTAATAGAATAGAATTTTTAACAAATATGTTATTTTACAATATCTCATTTAAATTTGTTAATGAAAAAAAAAAACATCCACTTATTATTCAATAATATTAGTAATTATATATATACATTAAATATATAAATACATGTATATTGCCTATACAGTTTAAGACTCATAGTTTTGTAGTTAAATGGATATAAAAGGTGGTTGCTGGAGGGTTGCATTAGATCCTAAGATCTAGGTGCAGTGCTCTCAGATCCAAAGCTTCTCACTGATGAAGGCCACAAGCCAGAAACTAGTCTGAGGATATTGGATGAGTAGGCATTAGATGGGGATTTTATGCACAAGCCTTCTGGCATCCATTGATTACTCTAGCTTGCTGTGTGTGGCATACATATAGTGAGTATTGCCTGTTTTAACAACAGTTATACACAAGCATAAGAGGTGGAGGTCATGTGATGTTTATATTGCCTATACTGAATTTAGTGTAATTAGAAAGACTTGAGCTCAAACTTTTAAGCTCCCTATATCTATCCATTCCATCTTATACTACTGATACACATAATCACATACATATTGGAGATCAGTTATCTTTTTTACATGTATGTTGTCATGTTTATCAATTGTATAAGATGGAATGGATAGCTAGAGGAAACTTGATCTGAGTTCAGTTCCTTCTATTATAATATATACATTAAATTAAATTTTACTTTAGAAAAAAGAGAAAAATTAAAAATTTTGAAATGAAACAATCCTATGTAAAGACTATTTTCAGTAATATCAACATGGATTAACTACAATTTATGTATTTATTGAGATAATGGCATTCATTGTTTTGGACTAATATGATTTTAATTCTAAGATTAATGTTATAAATTTTGGTCAGGTCAAAGTATAATTGAACACTAAACTTCTCTAATGAATCTCATACATTGGGGACAGTGTTAAAATGGAAATTGTATTTTTTATATATATAAATGTGTGTATGTATTAAAAGTAAAGCAATATACAAATAGAATATCGTTCATCAAAATACTTATTATTTATAAACTTGTATTATCCAAACAAAATTTCATAGGTAATCTTTAAGATATAATAAACATCTCCATACTTCCCCATTCTTTTTAAATATATATAAATAAAGATATAATAAAAGACAAATGACCCCAAGATGCATTTCGTGCTGAACCAGCACTCATCAGTTGGCCCAGGTTACTATCTTTCATATATATCTCTATTTCATGCAAAGTATTTATGTAGAGTAAATTGTTACATTTTCATTTACCACTGTCAAACTTCCTCCACTCACAACTTGGACGCCATCCATTTCAAATATACTAAAGATTATTACTAATCATTTTCGAAACTAGAGATTATCTCTAGCACAGATATAAACTTTAAACCTCAGTTAAAGATTAATATATTTGATTTTTTTTTTTTAATTTACACACACGTAGTTATTCACCTTTCTCTGTCCCGTATGTAATATCTTTATAGATATAATAAACATCTCCATACTTCCCCATTCTTTTTAAATACATATAAATAAAGATATAATAAAAGACAAATGACCCCCAAGATGCATTTCGTGCTGAACCAGCACTCATCAGTTGGCCCAGGTCACTATCTCTCATATATATCTTTATTATATGCAAAGTATTTATCTAGAGTAAATTGGTACATTTTCATTTACCATTGTCAAACTCCCTCCATTCACAACTTTGACGCCATCATTTCAGATAAATACACTAATGATTATTACTAATCATTTTCGAAACTAGAGATTATCTCTAGCATAGATATAAACTTTAAACCTCAGTTAAAGATTAATATATCTCTTTGTTTTTAAATTTACACACACGGAGTTATTCACCTTTCTCTGTCCCGTATTAACTGAAACACAGGCTTATTATATACCTGTGTCTATATATGTAATATATAGGGTATGTGAGCACAGACTTTCAGATGACCCATCACTCTCCACTCTATCTAATAACACTGATACACTCCCGTATGTTTTTATATCGAGTGTGTGCCCTCAAATATTTACAAATAAAATTAAATTAAAAAAAGTGATCAGAAAGCACCGATAAATTAATGAATCTAATTGCAGTGAGCTGCTTTATATATATAATTATCAGAATTTGGGTTTAAAATGAGAGAATAAAATTCTCTTTTTGAAATCCAAACAATTCAAAAAACCCTTGAAACCAGGGATTTCAAATTAATGGATTTTACCAGTAGCCTTTAAATTGTTAATTGTAGACAAAGGCATCACGCATAGCTTTTACAGTAAGAGTGAGGAGAAAGCATCAGTAATCAGGTTACCAATTACTAGCTAGTGAGAATTGCATGGATTTCTATTTTGCTTTTGCCCTTTAGCTAAAAATATTGTCAGTAAAAGAATTTCAAACAATATTAGATTCTCAATTTATTTGGCCCGAATTCGAACGCAGGTCGTAGACATTTCTAGAAAAAAAAAAGAAAATGGATAAATATAAAAGTGTTAAATGTAGACATTTCGGTTATCAATGGATAGACAGATATTAGAACTAAATATTTTAACAAATTAAGTTATTTTCTTCCTATGGCTTGAACTTAGTAGGTCAAATTCATACTGTCTGACACTAAAGAATTGCCTTTTATTTTCTTTAAGTGAGTTATAATAAATATTTTATCAACCTTTGGCATGAATGGATCTTAAGTGCAACTTCAATGATCATCCAGCCGTATAATTCAGTCAGGAGTGCCTTATTTAAAATTAAAAGCTGCATGCTATTTAATTGATTGCTTTAATTTCTGTTTTCACTTTAGATAATCGTTATCGGTAATCATAATTTATCTAAGTATAGTAAAAAATGAGATGGGGGTGGAGGGAGCATTTATTTACCATATGAATTTAAAATAAATTTTCTTTTTATAAATAGTAAGAAATGTAATAAAATATAATGCACAATAATTGCAAAGTTTTTTTAAAGTTGTGAATTTTTTTTTATTCAAATATATTATGTGGTCAAGCATTGGTGGTCGAGAGGTCAGCAACAGCTGCTTTACAAGCAGTTGTCCCGGGTTAACGGGTTCGCTTCCCGGCTGATGCTATGACACATGAGGGGAAAAAAAAGTAGGTGATGAATAAATTGTGCAGTTACATGCTCATATGTATGCGCATTGCTTGTGCGGGTATCAGTCAGATAACAGAATTGTAGTATATAAATAATAAAATAAGTCTTTTTAAAAAGCATTTTTGAAGAAAGAAGAGAGAAACTAAAATGATTTTTTTTTTTCTGTCACCTCAAATCATTAACTAAGTTGAACAATTTTTTCAACATTCATCATTGGTCATCGGAAAATAATTACTACTTTTTCTCTTACTATGTTCAGTCATATAACTGGTTTTCTTAAATTTGGCTAAATGGAGACAAACTATTACTATGCATGCATTTATTATAAATTTTTTAAATTATAGGTTGAGACTAAGTAAAAATTCAGACTATATATATTCTCAAAATAACCAACAAAAGTCAGAAATAAAATTGGATAAAAAATATTTTACTTTAACTAGTTGGATTGACTATTATTAGTTTGCTCATGGGTTAATATTTTTCACTTGTTGCGTGTGTTTTAATGATAATTTCGCCCTTTTTTCTTCTTGAAATAATGCCTTTCTAGAAATGTGAAGAACCTACAATCTAAATAATTTTAGAAGTATGATAGTTGCCTTCTCATATTCCGATAATGCTCCTTAATTTAAATTTGGAAGAAAAATAATTTTTTTACTATATTAAAAAGTAATATTTACTAAGGCTATAACCTCAGGAATATGCATCTGAAAAATGCAAAGGTAGGGACCTCTACAGGTCTTAAGCACAAGCTTACGCCTTGGCTAATTTTTGAAAAAAATTATAGATTGCATAGTTTACTGTTTGACAGTTCATAAGAAGTTTGAGCATAGGAAATGATGGAGTAGAGTCACAATCTATGAACTTTGAATTACAAAGTTCCCTTTTTACAGTTGCATTTTCTACATCTATATTAATAGTTTGCTTTGTAGTAGATTTAATTAATAGACTGAACAATGATTTTAAAACATATTGATAAAAACAATAATTTTATTCTGTATTTTACATGAAGACTATTTAGAAAGACTTTCACTTATATGATATTTAAATCTATTAAAATTACTGATTTTTACTTTGAAAGGACTTAAACATTAAAAAAAAATTAATTGTACTTAAATTCATTATTCCTGAGTATCCACCTATTCATTTTTAAAAATGAAATTATTACACTTTATTAAATTTGCAATTTTTTTTTCATATGTCATAGCATCGGCCGGGAGGCGAGCCCACAACCAACTACTTGCTTGCAAGGTGGCTGCGATGACCTCTCGGCTAACAACGCTTGATGATTAAATATATTGTATAATCACAATTTTTATCAATGCTTTGTGTTTTTCATTTTTTTCTCATAGTCCTTTTAAACAAATGCATGTTTAAATTACTATCTTATAAATAAACTCATGTTTAGGAACCAGTCTCATTCAACTTGCCTTGATACTCTACATCACTGAATGGTTTAACATTATTATTCTTATACATGAAACAAGTTTATATCTAAACAAGTGTATATCTATTTAAATTATTGAATTCCTTTTTAAAGCATTTAAACATTTGGATTATAAAATAAAAGTCTTATTATTCATAAACATTAAGAAAACTATACATCTTAATTTAAAGATTAAATATACCATATAATCATAATTTTTATCTATGAATGAATTATATTTTTTATTTTCTCTTTTTTTTTCACATGACTAATTTAATATGTTAAATGTTTTCTCTACACTCCTATGTTTTATTAATTCTTTTTTCCTTTAGTTTTCCCATTTAGTTGTATTTTTTAATGAAAAAACTTATTTTCTATTTTATTTATATACATATGTTATAAATTTTATTAAAAGCATATATAAAATAAAAAAACTAAATAAGTAAAAAAAAAAAATCAACTTCTCAAGTAAAAAAGAATAAAAAATGGAAGTAGGTAATCAAAACAAGAAATTCCATTTCTGCCTTCAGGCTGAAAATTGAATTTAATTTTTTAAAAAATTGTTTTTTGAAAAATCTGTATATTTAAGGCACTCTTCTATATTTGCAACATTTTATTTTAATAATCAAGACTTTCTTCTGTATTATGTTTCCAAAATTTTTAATTTATTTATTAAAAATATAAGTTTACATGAAAAACATTTTTAAAAATATTTCATTATTACAAATATTGAAGAAAAAGTAATAAGCTAAAATATGTAATCAGAACAAATAGTTGTTAGTTTGCTATTGCTGATAAAAATATGTATTTATTGATGTTTATTTGAACTTCATTTCTAAAATCCAAAGAATTATTGTTAATACATTATAAAGCAACAAAATTCTTTTGTAAAATTTTAAATTTCACTTACAGTTATAAAATATCACAAAAAATCACTATGGTCATAATAGAGGTATTCCTTTTTCAACCAGTCATAACTTGCTATTTAATGTTATTAAAATTCTTCTAAAGTCAAACATTTTCAAATAAAATCTGAGTTTGTCTAAAGTTTTGAGATGATGGCATTTTAGTATTAATTATTTGTTGAACTATTTCCATCATTTAATATTAAGAACTGAATGTCTTTAGAAAAATTCTAAACTTTATTAAAGATTTTAAATACATTCAACAGTACATATTAGTATTTAACACAATGTTTTTTGTAATCTTCACTCTTCTTCAAGTGTTGCCAGTTTGATCAGTGACAGTACTAGCAAGAGAATTGAAACAGAATCATTTAGATTATTGAATATTGAAAGGTATCACTCTAACCAACTGAGCTATTTTTCCAAAGACAACAGCCAGTAGAAATTTCATATACTTATTTACGATCTGCCTGATTTCTCCACTTTTCCTTAAGAGCAAGGTTAATTAGTGACTTCCAGACATTATATACAATCACACTGGTTGGCTTCTGAGATCATTTGTCATAGATATATAAGCAGCTTCTTTAAATTTTCTTCTTTGTATTTTTTCCTCTCTGTAATATTTTTGTATTTTCCCAATAGAACATATGTTCATTGGTGCATGTATGATTTGCTACTTTGGATATGTCTAAAGGTATTCAATTCTTAATATTATATTTTGGAAATAGCCCAACAAATTATTAATATTGAAATTTGAGTTTAATCATAAATATTTTTGTCTTAAAATAAATGTTTATAAAATATTTTGGAAAAATAGTTATAAGTATATAAACTATGAAAAATATATTTTTTTTTTCAAAGTGATATAAGGATTTCAAAATCTCTTGCAAGCACTTTCAGAGCTGAAACAAAGAATATGACAATGAAGTGTCATTTGTATTTGATTCTCTTTATGATTTTAACAATTTCAGATTTTATTAATCCAATTAATTAATATATTTTAGTGAAAAGTTTTTGCTAATAAATGAAACTACAAATGGTAAATGAATGGTATAAATAGTTACAAGAGAATAAAGGTAAACTGAAAGTGATCACAACACCACAAGAAAGATAATGAGCCAAATAAAGCATAAATTCAAAAAACAAAAACATTCTTTGTCATTTAAAATTGAACTTTAAGTTACCAAAAAATAAAAATTAATAAGAAAGTTATTGACATAAATATTTTCTGATGGCAATTAATATATATAATAATATTGAACCGTATTCGAATATGTGTATTCGAAACACCGGCCTCTTAGGCAGAGAAGAACATACTCGGAGAGTATGTATGCCCAAACGATAGCTATAAAGTATATAACTAACGTTACATTTCCAGGACATAACTTCTTCTCGACTGTTGAGTTCAACACCAAGTTCAAAGCACTTTTTTTTGTTTGTGTATAAACACAGGCGCCAGCTGCTTATTCTAAAAGAATAGACAACGCACTTTGAATAGTGGCAACTAACCCAACGCCTAAATCCACGACTAGCTCAGTTGTTTATAATCACTAATAGATTATGCTTAATTAGTGGTTAAAAGACTTGATAAAGAATTTGTTAAAAAGAATTTATAAAAAGAATTGTAAAAGAATTGATAAAAAGAATTGACCGACAAATAAAGTTTAATTTTAAAGATAATTTATTAACTAACATTTATTTACTAAATTTAAACATTTTATAATTCTAATAAAACACACGCATATTTTAAATTAACATTTCTAAATAGTCTAAATATTCCTATAGATTCAATAACAGAACACTCTAATTTCATTAATAAATATTGGTAGAATGATCACGCACATATTAACTAATGCACACACATAATAATGATAATAAAGGACTACATAGCATTTGAAATTTAATCACACACATATCAATAGTTCATTTATGTATGATATCGAGTTCATATAATTAGACTCTTGGAGGATTCGCACGAATTAATGAAATGCAATGGCTATTACAGTATAAACGAAAATAAGCAAATGTTTTACCTAGGATTTTGAACGTAGATTTAACACTCTGTTTTCTTCCAGTATGAATGCTTCCAGTATGAATGCTTCCAGTATGAATGCTTCCAGCCGGCTGGGATGTTTCCTTGCTGAGTTTCCTGATTTTCACGATTATTACTATCGAAGACAATTAGATACGGACGGAGATTTTCTACAATGTTAAGCTGACATTATTTCACGGGCAGATCTGCTGTTTTCATCGGACATCTGAGCTGGAGGTGAACGTGCGTTCCAAAATTTTCTCAGCACTGCATTTTGTTTCTTAGCTGACTCAATTAATTTCCGAACTGCACTCTATCAATAACTTTGTGAACTGATTCACTGTCCGATAAAAAAAGTCTATTTATACCTGCGCCTTGTTGTCTTTCTAATATCTCCGGCAAAGATCTGTTATCAAATTCCAATGATAATCATTTGATAAACGTGTTTTGGAAGATTGCTTAATTAGTAATAGCCATGCAGAGATGTTGTTTTATATTTTAATTAATAACCATTGCCGTGTTTTTTAATAATAATCTTTTATTTCGCATACATTTTATTTATTTACAAATCTCAAATATATACGCACATATATTTTAATACAATTTACTATTTAGTTTTAACATTATTTTTTCTTTAATTAAAATTGAATGAAAAGAGATTTGTATATTTATATTTTTACGAATACTAATAAAAACTATTTAATTCCTATCTTTTTCTAAAACAAACTGAATAAACTCTTCAACATTTAATTTTATGTTTTTCTTTTACGAAAGATTACTTTAATAATAATTTTAGATAAAAATTATATGTGCCTATATCAATATAGGTACAATATTTTTCTAAAATAAACATCATATACATATTAAAAAACAGATATTTAATATTTTTAAAAAAATAATGATAAATGAACAAAAATAATATTTTCTTTGTTTAATAGTTTTTCAAATAAATGACTGAAATTATGCAATTTTATCTTATATTATATATATATTTATTTATCAAAGAAATAAAAAAAAAGTTTTTGAACAATATTATATATATATATATCCCAAAGATATATGCTAATAACTGCTTTTCAAACATATTGATTTGTAAAAAAGATCATATGTTTTTAAATCTACTATAGAAAAATAGTTCTTTATTTTGTATTTATTTATTGAAATATATTATTATAAATATTTATATAATTCAAAAGTTTTGAATAATAATTTTTAAAATGTTACATAAAAATATAGAAAAAGTCTGTTTGTTTGTTGTTGTTGTTTATTTTCAAAATATAAAATATAAAGAAAAGCTTTTTTTTAAAAAAAAAAAAAAAACATAAATAATTATTATATAACTTACTTGTCATGATGAATTAAAAATGCTGATAAAAAGGGATAATAGCTGCATTTACACATGTTCTTTTCCAAATGAAAGAGGAATGCCAGTGAGTGTCCAGGGAAAATTGAATATCTCCTTAATTAAAACTGCTTTCTAGATAAAATTTCATAAAACTAATATCTGAATACTAAATGCATGTCCTGAAATAAAAAAAACAAGTGTACGTTACATACTATTAAGTAATATCAATGTAAACATAATATAAAAACACTTTGCGAGCTAAATGATCTAGATGGTGCAATGATGCAAATTTCCAGAGACAGTTAAGAAAAGATTAAGATTAAACTTATTTTGCTGTTGCTACATTGTTAACAAAAACCTATATTATGCACCTGCTGGAGTGTATTAATTAATTTTGTACAGAATGAGCACTCTCTTTATTATCTTTTTTAGATCATTAAGTACTTTATGTAGAGTTAAAATCTTACCGTTAGTAATAAGCTTTTTCTTAATTAGAGTTTATTCTGGTAACTGTTTGAAATGGATTTCTACCATTGAGATAAATTATGATTACTTGTAGGATTAAGAGCAAGATTTGCACAAAAATAAATTAATATCTTACAGATTCACTTTCATTCCTATAAAAGATCAGTGATAGGCATTTGCAAAATGCACATCATCCCCATGAGGTCTATTTTGACTAAATCAATGTCATTCAGGCAGGTTGACTCTCTATATTATCCAATGTTATAATGCTTTTGTTTTTAAAGCTTCACTTTCAAAACATCTAAATATTTAGATATTAGCATAATTGAACTTATTTATAATCATAAAACAATTACACGTTTATTAAAATTTTGAAATTTTAACATTAGAATATTGGATGATACAGAAAGTCAAGTCTTACCTGAATGATACTAGTTTAGTCAAAACTTTGTGGGAAAATAGTTTATATTTTTGAAATATCTTACTGATTGTTTATGGAAACAAAGATGAGTTTGTAATTTAAAAATAGATATCTAACTGTCCAAAGCATTTGCTTTGTGATTTGAATTTTTGATGTTAGTTATAATTTTACTTATAAAATTTAAATTAAATAGAAAATGGTGACCATGTGATGTTTGGTGATTTGAATGATGCTACCACAAACATGAATTTAAAGCAATAACAATTTGACAAAAACTTCCTTCCAAGACACTGATTGGTTGTTTTTTGCTCTCTTCACAAGAGAGCATCTGTCAATGATTTTGAAAGTTCTGATAATTTTTGTTATGAATTTCAAAGTGAAAATGTATGTTGTAGAATTTTTTAATGTTATTTTGCTGATTTTATTATTATATTATCAAGAAAACTATACTATTAGAATTTTTTTACAACTAATAAATCAATAATTATTTTAATTGAAAGTTATAACAATGGGAAAAACCTCCCAGGATGCTGATTGGCTGTTTTTTGTTCTCTACATAAGAAAACATCTGGCAATGGTTTTGACAGTTCTGATATTTTTGTTTTGAATTTCAAAGTGAAAATGTATGTTTTAGAATCTGTTTTTACACATTGATAAATCTTTTTCAAAAAAATTTGTGAGAATATTAATTATTTTAAAATAATTATTCAGATTTTAATAGAAAAATTTACTTTTACGCAAATGCAAATTGACTAAGAAATTATAATATTTGTCTGTAATTTACGGTATAATTTGGATGACATTAAACTTTAAAGTAAAAACAAAAAACTGTGATCTGGTAATAATAATACCTGCAGATATGACTTGTAAACTTCAACCACTTGATGTGTCTGTTAACAAACCTTTTACCGATAGAATGAGAACCCATTCTTTGACACCAATTGGTAAAATAAAACAAGCTTCATCTTCTACAATAACTCAATAGGTTTTGCAGTCTTGGAAAGATGTCTCCCCCTACCCAAAAATTATCAAAATTTTTTTCTTAAAATGTTGTACTGCTAATGATGTACCCTGGTGGAATAGTGAAGATGAGAATTCAAGTTCTAAAAGTGAAGATATTCAAAGTGAAAGTGCATCTGAGGAAGATTCACAATAAATTAGGTGAGCTTATTGTATTTATACCAGTTTCTATTTAAGTAAATAAAAATGTTTCTTATTTTTCAATAAAATCGTTTTTAATTTTTTTTTTTCAATTTTACAAATTTAAAATTCTACTGCATCTTAAATTCAGGGGCATCTTAAATTCAAAGTAATACAGTATATATATTATTTTTTTAAAAATCTTTATTTTACATTATGTACAGAACCAAATGTATGAATAATAAAAATAAATTCAGTCTCTTTTTTTCAATTTTGTACATGAATTGGGGAAATATCATTCATGAAATATCAATTAAATTTGGTCAAAGATGAAATCTCTGATGTAACTAATAGTAACTGATGAAAGAATCTTAACTATTTCATATCTTTTTTACAAGAAAAAAATTTTCATTAAAGAATAGATAAATGAAAATGTTAGTAATAATATAACAGTAATCATTGCAGCAAACACTATAAGAAAGATTAAGCATTCTTTCCTCTCCAAAAGCATTACTTAAAAAGATCTTGGCATTGCATTAGCTTGAAAAACTAACTAGAATTTTACATTAATAGCTTTTTTGATGCCAAAAGAATCATTTTGAAATTGCTTTTTGTTAAAAAAATATTTGATAATACTCTATTCTTTTACTATTACATTCATAATCTACAGATTAAATACTACTTTAAATATATAGCAACTATTTATTTTGTTCTTGTGTTTATGATGATACAAAATACATTTTTTGTTTTTATAAATTTAAAATTTTAATTGGACCAATCATTTATCTTGGGTTTTTTTTTTTTTAAAAGAAGTAATGGATTATGTCTTTTCATACTTAGGGATTTTTGTAAGAGAATGAATTAATTAATTTATACTTTTGTAGTTATTTTTATTTTTCCAAATGAAAATATGCAATTCATACATATTATCTTACAAGAAAAAAAAAATCTCTTAGTAAAATAATGTTTATTTAGTAATTTTTTTTTTTTTTTTCTCTTTCAAAAACCAAATTTATTGTACATTTAGACCATAGAAATACAGACCAAAAAGTAAAAAAAAAAAACAAGTAAATGATTATGAAATAGCATGCAAATAAAAAAAGGATATATTTGAGTTAATGTTTGCACAGGAAACTTTTGTGACTTGTTTGTTGTTCCAAAAATAGACCATAGAAACCCAATTTGTCTAAAGTTCATAGCAGGGAAGATTAAAATGAGATGCTGTTAGTAGGTAGTATTAATATCCGTGTTTGAGTTTTATGAAATGATGAAAAGCAACAGCCACCCAATAAACAGCAAAGTTGCGGGGAGCTCTATCCAATTGCAATGGAGTCCCAGGTTTGTGCAGCTGTGAAGGGGTCAGCAGTGCGCATATCTCTATCCCTTTCCTTGTTTAGTATTTGGCAAAACACTGTGAATATTTAATCCAGCATTAAGAAAAAAAATTCTAAGCTTGAAAGAAATAATGGCCGTATTTTTTTTGATCAGACAAAAAAATATTTAGTGCAGTAAAAATCTTATATTTAATAGATTTTTTTTCTCTTCTATAATCTTAAACAGACACACAATAAATATATACAGGATCAAATAAAAAATAGATAGGCTCAAGAAGAAAGACAGGCTCATGTAGAACTTAAACAGAGTAAGACAGAGATGAAACAAGTCATTGAAGAGATTAAACAGAATATGACAGTGGTTAAACAAGCATTAGATGAAGTCAAATGAGAACATATTAATATTAAAACGATATAACAAATGTTAATCAGGAACTTTCAGAGATTTGACAAAAAGATAGGAATAGAACAAGTGAGGACTAACTTGGAGAAAATACAAGATAGGTTATCAGAAATGGAGTTAATGATTGAAGTTTAAAAATAGATTTCCACAAGTTCAAGAGAATCAACAACAAACTGTAGTTCAGGAATTTTACCAAATGAAAGAAACTTTAATGAGAGAAATTGAAGGATGTGTTTTAAGAAACATTTAATGTAAACCAAACTCTTATGAATCAAATATTGGTCTATGCAAAGAAAGAAACAGATTAGAGAGTAAAATAAAAACTTTGACAATTAATAGAAAGGCTGATGGAGATTTTAATTCACATTTTGCAAAACAGGCTGGTAAAGATGATGTAATGGCATAATGGGGAGGATCCAAAGGTGTGTTGTATTACAAAAGAAAGATTCAAGGCACATAATGCAGTATCTTAATTTATTGGTTAGGGTATTGAAAGGTGATGTAGAGGAAAATTCTTGGGATCACCTTGATGGTTTGAAAGATCTATTTTATTTTCACTAATTGAATGAAAGAGAGAAGAGTATTGCAAGCAATCACTTGCATGGTGCAGCTAATGATTGGTGGAAATCCTTATATACAAAACTGCAGACATTTGAAGGATATTGTATTGTTATTTTGAGTACTTTTTGGAATGAAGAAAAGCAGGAGGGGTATATCATAGAATATCCTCTATACAAATATATACCAGCAAAGAGAAAGCTGCATACAGTTTTTTCTTCAACAGGTGTCAAAGTTGAGATCACTTACAGCTTTTCCTTTGTCTGAAGAACAAATAATACAAACAGTAAAACATGATATGCCAATGTCAATTCAGAGGAATTTAACAAGATGTTAGTTTTCTATCAAAGAGTTAGTAGAAAATGATACAGACCATGTCAACAATATAAGCACCTATATAGAATAAAGAACAGACAAGAATATCTGTAGATTATTAGGTCATATGACTAAAAATTATAACTTGAGAAAAAGATGGAGTAATGGAAGTGAATAAATAACTCAAGAGATTTACATTCCAGATTTCAAAATAGTCAAGCATATGACAGAACAAGAAAGTGAAGTATAGGAAGTGAACATGAACACACCCATTTTAAAGAATTCTATAGAACAAATAATCGATCTAGTACAGTAAATGGCAAAGTCCATAATCAAGCTACTATGATGGGAAACTAGATGAGATTTATCAAAATGTTGCTTCTGGCAGCACTCTCTAAAATCTGGTAGGAACACTATATTAGATGTCGACATTATTATATATGGTATTAATAATGTAGTTTTTGAAGATGATCTAGACACACCAAATTATGATAAACAAGAAAGCCCATTGGTACCATTAAAAATTGTGGGATTTCAAACTCAGATTCTTATTGACACAGGAAGTGAACTATCATTAATATCAAATGAGGTTTTTCAACATATAATGGATACTGAAGCAAAATTTTAAGCGTTATCTTTTCAAGAAGACTCAAATTATTCTTGCAATTAAAAGGCAGACCAGAGTGGAATTGCTTAGTTTGTGTGAATTTGCAAACTGAAACTCATGATAAAATATATATTTTTTTGTGCCTGGCTTAATTCAAAGTGTTGTTTTAAGTACCAATTTCATGTACCATAATCATTGTCCAGTAGACTATTATAAAGATGAATTGATCTATAATAAAGAAGACATTTATTTTAGTAACACAAAGAACCAGATGTCTCAGAGTATCACTTGTATTCAGAAAAGTACACATGTAACAGATACTAAAGTAAAAGTTCAAAACTATAATTTACTTTCAGAAACACAGAAAAAAACAATTTCGTTATAGACATTATGTCATTATTGAATAAAACCAAGTTGCCAATCATCCTGAAGAAATTAATAAAAATGGAAATTGCAAAAGTGCATGTGATAGGCTTAATATAATGAGTGAAAAGAGCCTTAATGGACAGAAGCCATGTCCATTTTTGTTATGAATAAATCAGAAAATTGTCAATATAAATTTTCCTCACTTTACAAATTATAAGGCAACATGGAGACTATAAAAATGGCATTAAAGAATCCTACAATAGAAGTCTCAAATCTTAAAAGAAAGAAAATAATATGAGAATTAAGGATGTGGGTAATTATAAGCTTTGTTTGATCAATTTTACATTTATTCAATGCGTAATATAATAAAATTCATATTTAGAAATTATAAGCTTTTATTATTTCAAAATTGTAAGCTTGATTTGATCAATTTTACGTCTATTCAACGTGGATTATTTCATTTATTGCTTGGATGTGTCAGTGGTGATTTTGGGTGGTACTTAGAATTCAAAATGTCAGAGAGCACACTAAATCAGCACCAAAATATCTAGGTAGTTGTCCATATTTTCAGTACCTGAATGACATAATCAGTACTTAGCAGTTGGAAGTGTGAGTTAATAATAGCAATAGTGGTATTGATATATAAAGTGGAATGCTATTCTTTTAATTTAATAAAGCTATTTAATTATATCATATCATTTCTGTTATTTTGATTTTGATAGATTATTATAGATTTAAATAGGTTCACAACCAGCATTACTAGTAGTTGTTTAGTTATTGATTATACCTTATGATGAAGAAATGCTCTGAATTATACTGTGGATATTTATGTTTGTCTGTGTTGAATGTTAGAAATTAAAATATTCCTAATAAGTGGTAAGAACTTAGTAAGTTTACTATAAGGTTATATTTAATTGCATTTTTAAGTAATGTATTTAGGGCCACAACCAATTATTTGAAGAATTACATAAGTTCCAGATTTCTCTGATAATGTGATGGCATCTAAACCTATTGGTTTAAAGTACTACATACATAGATATTGCAGGAAATACAATATATACCATCATAATGAGGAGGATTCATTCATGGCTTTCTCTAGTAAATTGAGATTGGATTCAAGAAACCGTCTCACATAATAGTTTGTGTTATGGTTGAATTGGGATTTGGATCTAAAGTGGCTATCCCCCCCCCCCCCCAAATTATCATTGTAAGAAAGGTGTATTAGTTATAATTATCCCATGTTAGAAGAATATGTGTGTGACTGTGCCGTAAAGATTCTAATATAAATAAATGTATTATATTTGTGAATGTCAACCATGTGTAGGATTATATCCAACACCTATTAAAGGCCAGGGATTTATTTTATGGCAAATGTGGTTAATCATAAAAAAGTAAGGTGTACAATAAGATTTAATTGAAACATTAATATTTAAATTTAATCAAAATAAACTTTGGATCTTTTATAAATAACTACTGTCTACCACTGTGCATATGAACCAAAGAAATAATAAAAAACTGGAGAAATGGCTTGTTTAAGGAAAAGAACATATTTAGTCAAACAATTATAATATTTTGTAATAACTTTTAATGTTAGTTGTTGAAATAATGTATTAAAGCATTATATATTGTTTGGTCTGCATATTTATCCTATATCCACTTAATGTTCTACATGATCTAGCCAGGTATTGCAAACAGTGGCTGTGTAGTAATCATCATCATCATCATCATATTAATAGAAATATTTTCAAAGCTTATTTAAATATATTTGTGTGTGCGTGCTGGTCTATTTCCTAATGTTTAATGTCAGGTGGCACATGAATCAATTAAATAAATGTAAATAAATTAAACATGTATAGTCTGATCCATTACAATATATATATAATTAGTAGAGTAAATCACTCTCCTTAGGCTAGAATAAATAACACTTTGAGATAAAGAATCAAGATTGGAATGGTTCCATCTATTCTTTAAGCATTTGATGTTTATAAGTTTATCTTTGCCAACCTTGATGGAAATTCAGAGTGAACTTAATATATCATCAGCCAGATGAATACATACCACTAATAATTATTAAATTAATAATCAATATTAGAAGACAAAGGTAAGTTTATAAACATCAAATGCTTAGAGAAGTAATGGATCGATTTTATTTTTGTTCCTTTGACAACATAATGATATTTATTTATATCTTGAAAAGAAAATGCTTTAGTCTATTAATTATATGTATTTTTAGCCATGTTAAGTTAATATTTACAATTATTAACTTTTGTTTGGTTATTAAAAATATGGTTACTAAAAATGAAATTCAGTCTCCATTTTTGTACAATTGATTATTTGTATAATTATTAATGTCATATTTTCATCTGGCTGATAAATTTAATTTAATCTGAATTTCCAACAGTGTTATCAAAGATAAGTTTAAATTAACAAAGGCTTAAAGAATAGGTGGATCTATTTTATTTTTGACCTTTTGTCATCAATGTTATTTACTCATAGCCTAACATGGGAAAAATTATTCTCAACAACTCTAAAGATCATACTGATCGATCATTCACTCCACATGTGGTATACTCCAGCTTGTGCCCTCAAGCCAGATGCCATGCTGTATATTATGGTGAAACTAAAACTACCATCAAGACTAGACTTGCTCAACACCTGTACATTTACAACAGAGCTCAGAAGAACAACAAGACATCGTCTGCATTTTTGGAGCATGCCAAGAAATCCGGACACAGCTTTACATCTGCCAATCCCATAATCTTATGCGCAGAATCTAATGATCATAAGAGAAAAATAAAAGAAGCATTCTACATTAATGGAAATATCCATGCTATAAGTAGAAAAGATACTTGCTTCGAGATGTCGAAGAAATGAGCTACATAATACTGGCTAATTTAAATATCTTTGCATACATTTTATTATATATTTTTATGAAGGCTATGATTATGTGGCATGGATTCTCAAAAATGTTAAGCCTATTGATATTAATATTTAATTTATACCTTCTCCACTAAAACTTATTTATAAATGAGTGTTTTATTTACATAATAATTAGAAGTAAAACTATATTTATTCTCTTAATTGTATGTACATTAAGCTATGGTAATTTAATATTTACATTGTATACTGTATTTGTATTTATATAAACACAAACAAAATATATTTTTTCAAACATCTATATATATAAAATTTCATTCGAATGTATGTTTATCCGTAAGACTGACATGTGTCAAATTCACAAACAATTAAAAGAAACAATTACATTTTTTCATAACACTATCAAATTCACAATTGAAAAATAAAAAACAAACAACTTTAAATTTGTTTTTATAAATAAATAACTATACTTAACTAAATTGTAATTTACATTATGAACATTTTTTGCAACTTTTGTATTTAATAATCTGTAATTTTTATTATGAAGCATATTTTATGTGAAGGAAGTAATTCCGACATTAATAATGAATATTTTATTCAAAGCAAGTAATTCCACAAAGCAAAAAAAAAAATTGTTAAAGCAACCAATTAAAAAAAAAACTATTACAAAAATGACATACATTTCTCACATTTATTTATATAATACTAAAATCTTTTGTTTAATTTACATTAGATCTTAAAAAAATTATTAAAGCAATCAATTAAAAAAAAAGGCAGCTTTTTCATAGGCAGAGAATACATCTGCTATTATATATATAACACATTTGTTAATATTGTTTAATTAAATTTTTTAAATAGGTTGCAACATGATTTTTTTTCATAAAAAAAATTCTTTTTATTAAAACTGATAAATATTTTTTATTGTATTTATGTGTCATCAATTACTTGAACAATCATATGACCATCAACCTCAAAATAGATTAATAGCCAAACTTCAAGATATAGAATGTTTTTCAAATTAAATGTTGCACATGTAAAGTTTTATTTTTGAAAAACATCTTCATAAGTGTTTATTTAAACATATTACCAGTTTACCTGGAATAAATAATAAACTTGTTTTTTTTTTTTCAGTTGAAGATGGAATTTAGAATGGAGGGGGGGGGGGTGCTATTATATTGACATATGAAGTAATGGATGGAAAAAATTTTCAGATGAAAGTGGAATCTAAGAGAGGGAAAGAAATCATGTTGTACAATTGTACTAACAGATGAAGTAAACAAAAGATGACTGCATGTATAATGCAGATTGATGGAGATTTTTGAATTTAATCATTATCAGGGAATAATGAAGTATTTGTATTTATGAATTGTACAAGTCTAATATTAATGTTTGTGATAATTTTTAATAATTAATCATACACTTACCTAAGGGATTCATTATGTACATGTATTTAATGAATTAATACATTTGTAATGATCAAATATTGCCAAGTATTAATTTCACCAATATTATTTTCTATAAACATTTTTTCTGCCAAATATAATACTTTTCACTGGTTTGTGGCCTTAGTTTCTAAGCCTTTCTCTGTTAAAGAGTTTTCAAGATAATATGTGGTCGTATACTAATAATGATAAATATGAATTGTAGAAGCATAAAAAATTATTTCTGTGTAATATTACATTAATTAAAAAATTAACGTTTAATTTTTAAGGCAAATTGCTTAAAAAATTATTAATTAAAAAAAAAATTAAGTAAATACTTAAAGAATATTGCTTCTTTTTTAAACATAAGATGTAGACAAAGCTGTTTTATATTGACATTATGAGAGTATTTTTTTTTTGTTTTTGCAAATATAATTTCCTTAATATTTGCTTTTCCATGAAACAACATTCTGTAATCTTTTGATCAAATCATCATGTAATTTAATTTTTATCACTATGGACTAATTTTTAGATTTATATATTTTATTGCATCAAATATTTTTTTTTATTTTAATTGTAAAGAATCACTTAATTTCTTATATATGATAAATGGGCAACTCTCCACTCCAAGTGTCATCTATAGCAAACTTGAGTAATCAGTGATTTACAGATTCTAATATATTTAAACCCACCCAGATCAATTTCTGTCCTTTACTGGGAAAAAATGCTGTTGTACACCTAGTAAGCACTTTTAACTCCATTCCACTATTTAAGCTGATTTCAAATTAATCCAAAGTTTTGAATTCAAGCAAGCTTAGTTAAAAAGCTTGGATTGCAGATCACTTATTAGCTGCAAAAATATTGAAATTTAAAAATATATGGACTCGTGAAGTTGTGGCACCTGATTTTAATGGTGCTTTTATTATTCCATACTTTAAAACAAGAGATTAGAGAAGATTGCAGCAAAAATACTTTCAAGGATTTGTTGAATAAATTGCTTCCAGTCATAGATGAATGGCTACCAAAGACTCAATGTGATCTTAAAGAATCAAACAGCTCTGTACACATGGTTTGTTACCACACACATGCAAGAAAAGTTTTGCAAACAAGACAATGATTTATATATTACTTTATTGTTTAGTTCAAGACATTTGATTCAATTAATAGAACTTGTCTAGGGCATTCTTTGAATTTTGTTGGTTGACTACTAAGATTTATTCATATTATACAGCTTCTACATGTTGGAATGAGAGGGAACATTTTTACTATAGGTAAAAAACTCATTTGAAATTAAAACTGGTGTTAAATGAGGAAATGCACTTGTTCCAATATTGTTTTCAATTTTTATGGTAGTGTTTTTTGAATTGTTTGCAGGCAGTTTAATGAAACTATGATCAAGATACAATACGGGCTTGATAATGAAATTTTCAATTTGAATCATTTAAAATCTAAAATAAGAACTTCATTTGCTTGGGTTCTGGATTTGCAGTGTACTAGTGATTGTGCTATTCAATTTTGCTAATCCAAAAGATGATTTGCAAAATGTTCTTAATGCTTTGAATGCATCATATAAAGTCTTTGGTTTAATAATTAGTGTTCAAAAACTCAAGTTTTTTTTTATCAACCAGTGGTGGAATGCCAACAATTTTTGGTTTGGTTGGCTATCAACTTGAAAATGTAAACTAGTTTAAATATAAAAATGGACTTAAATGTTGAGATATATCACAGATGTGCTTCTACTGCTTTTAAAAAGTTAAAAGATAGAGTATTTCATTGCAAGGAAACTATTTCTCTAACTAAAATAGCTAAGTATAGAGCTGTTATTTTACCTAATTTATTGTATGGAAGTGAGACTTGGATCCAGTAACAAGATTATAAAACCTATCAATATGTTCTTCAACTTTCTGGATATGATATTATAGAGTCCTCTGTTATAAATGATATTTTTGTGGATTGGATATGTAAAATGAACGAATAGTGCAAGACTTCGTAAAATAGTGTTTTATGGTGGTCTTGAGCTTGGTTCTCTTGGGAGATATAGTCTCTTTTTGTTATAAGAATTATCTCAAGGGCACTCTAAAGAATTGCAGTGTCAATTGTTTCCATTAGAATGATATGGCAAAAACTAGAATAAATTGCAGAATTATAGTTAGATATGGTGTTGGAGTATTTCATTAAACAAAAGTTTTCAGCTAAAGAAATTAAAAGACAATATAAAATGCAAGTGAATAGAAAAATGAACTAGCATGTTCTATATGTGGAAGTATTTATGGTTCATGCATTGGTTTGTATAGTCATCGCAAAACTAATTTCTAGGGCAGTTTTTTTTGCTTTCTTTTTTTAAAAAAATATTTTTGTTTCAATTTGTTTATTTGAATCAATTATTATAACTGATTTTTAATATACTTCTATCAAATTGGATTTTCTTTAAATTTTGTGCGCATCAAGTATCGATAATGCAATATGGGAATGTAATATTTCAGGGTAGTCTATTTAGTTCTCCATCCTTATAGGGTTGGCAGACTGAAGAAATTAAAAATAACATCATAAAGTATTAAGAAACAGAAAAATGGACCAACATGTTATATATGTGGATGTATTTATAGTTAACAATTGGTTTATATACTCATTTCAAAATTAATTTCTAGAGCAGTTTTTTTTCTCTTTCTCCCTTTCTTTATTTTTTGGAGTTGGAATAGGCATATTTGTTTATGAGTGACTTTATTATTATGATAAAAATCATTGAGCACAAATTAGAGTTTGAGAAAAGATTGAAGAACTAGAGGTATGCTGGAGTAATAAAAATACTAAAAAGTATTGAATTGTTTTATTGATTGAAAGGCATTTTATTCAACTAAATATGTTAATATTGAAATGGATTAATGAGATAATTTTATTACTTTCATTAAGAATCTGTACTATTGTGATTGAAACTGGTTCATATTAGAATAATCATCATAATCAATAAAACAAGTCATATATAATGTGACATTGCTTTTAAAAGCTTGTAAAAGCTCAAAACCAATTGGTCTGGGGATAGGAATATTCTAGATAGAGATTTTAAATATTTTCTCTTACCACATTTATTAAATAAGGGTTTGTTTGAGCTATTGGTATGCTCTCTATATTATATGGAATAATCATCCTATCTCTTCAATTTGTATACTTAATGTGTAACAAGTGAAAGTATTTTGAACAAAAATGTTTGATTCAGAATTGATAGAAGAAATGTTAATAAACTTTGATGTGTTATATCTATAACTAAAATCAGCTAATATCTCAAATCTTTAGGAAAGTTAAAGAATAGAGTGAAAAAATGGATTTATAGCTAAATATAAAGACAAAGAATATATTGATAAGAACAGAAACTGACTTGAATAATTGATGATAAAAAAATATGGTTGTAGACACTTTTATCTCCTTGATCAATCCACTGAGCAGATCTGTAATGAAACACCTAGAAAATGTTTTTTTTTTTTTTAGATGTGGTAACATATAGAACAAAAATCAGAATAGTTCAGGTTAGGATATTTTCTCTGACTTTCTGTAGATTTACAAGTTAAACACTGAAGAAAAAGGATAGGAAAAAAATATTATGTTTTGAGCTGTAATCATAATGAAGACTTTTTAAAAATATCATGGAAAAAATGAAAAATGAATGAATGATCAGTAATACTTTAAGCATTACTAACCATATTTAAAAATATTTGTTTCAGTTATATTATGAGATAAAATACTTGTTAAGAATGATGGAAAAAGAGAAGCATGATTAGCATTAAGTTGACTCCATCATCATAATAATGAAAGCATCTTTGAGCAGCTTGAAATATCTAACATAGACAAGCAGTCGTTCTTGAGAAATATTATGTACATTAATTATAGGAGTTAAACCACCAAACACCACATGATCACCATTTCTTATGCTTACTCATAACTGTTATTAAAACAGGAAAAACTCTCCATATAATAGTGCCACTCAGTGCAAACCAGAGTAATCAATGGTATGCCAGAAACCTTGTGCATAGAATCCCTATCTAGTGCCTACTCATCCAATATCCCCAGACTAATTTCATCAGTGAGGAGTGATCTGAGGGCAAATTTAAGGCTCATCACTGATGAAAGACAAGGATTTTATGCACAAGCCTTCTAATATCCATTGATTACTCTGGCTTGCACTGAGTGGCACTACTGTATGGAGAGTTTTGCCTGTTTTAATTTGTAGGAGTTGATAAAAAACTTGATGATACCTAATAGTAATTATTTAACATTTACATGTACATGTAGTTACACACATTTTTATATATAAATAGTATAAAAATAAATTATTTTTACGTTTTAACATACTTTATATATATAAAGTCAGCTAGAATAATATATTAAAAATTAAAGTAGTCTGAGAGCATTTTTATTGTAAACAACTTAGTTTGTTTGAAGTTTATTAGAATAAACATTTTTTTTGAAAAAAACATTCAAAATCTTTTTTTTTTTTCTATTCTTAAAAAGGTAAATAATAAATAACATTAAACGTGGAACAACCACAATAAATTTTTTTATTATTGAAATTCAAATTTAGTGAATTAAATGAAAAAAAAAAATGCATATAAAATAGCAAAATGAAGTAAAAGTTCATTCGTCACATAAAAAAATAAATTGAAAAATATATATACAAATATTTTTGTTGAAATAAAATTATTACAGAAAGTTTTATCTATGAATATTGTATTATAAACATAATATTTTTAAATTAGTATGAGAAATAAGTATTGGATTTAAATGAAAAGTGACGATTAGATCATGGGATAGATGTTGATAAAAGAAAAAAGGAAACCAATACATTTGGTGATCTTCATTATTTACATATTTAGCCATGAAATTGCAAATTTATGATCTTATAATAATAATAAAAAGTTCCAGATTGATGGAAGCTTAACAAAAATTCATATCAGGATTTTATTTGTACTTAAAAATATTTAATATTTTTTTAAAAATTAATGATATTGTAGTAGTACTTTTAAGATACAAATTTTAAATAATTAAAATCGGTTTTTTTCAATGTTCAAATCCAATTAATGAATAATATTTCTATAGTGTACTCTCATGCAAGACACAAACTGATTTCTATCTGCTTTTATACACCTTGTGGAGGCATATAATCATAAACATGACTAAAGACATGTGAAAAAGATGTTTGAGCCCCAAGATGCTCATTTCATGCTGAACAAGCACTCATTAGTTGGCCCAGATCACAACCTCTTACACGTATCTTTATTATTCTTCAGTATATACAGAGACCCAATTATTACAGGTTAATTGATGTGTCAAAGTTACTGCCGTCACAACTTTGACACAAACCACTTGATGGAAGTATGTTGATATTTTTATTAGTCATTCATTAGACTAGAGATTATCCATTTAACGAATAATATTTGTGTAGTGTAATTTTCAATACATCACTCTTATGCAAGTTAGAGACTGGTTTTTATCTACTTTTAAAACCTTGTGGAAGCATGTTTACTCATAAACATATGATCAAAGACGTGAAAAAGATGTATGATCCAGGATTTTGTGCTGAGCCAGCAGTCCCCTACCTTGCATGAGAGTGATGTAGTGAAAATTACATTACAGAAATATTAATTAATTGGATAATCTCTAGTCTAATGAATGACTAATAAAAAATATTAATGTTCAAATTCAACTTTTGTTTTGGGTGAATAATTCTCACTTATTTTCCTTATTCGAAAATAATAAAAAAGAGAAAAGTTGGTAGGGATTTTTGAGTTTAGTTAATTTAAAATAGTAATTTAAAAAAAAAAAAAAATTTGTACTTTTTAATATTAACAATTTTGTCTTCATGATATCAGATTTCTTACTAACTGTAATCGTAAAAACAAAAAAGGAATATTTCAAGCGACTGATATAGTACACAATACGCATTTTATTACATAGTGATTCTTAGAATGAAGTATCCGATTTTTTGTCTTTTAGTTTTAAAATGTTTATATATATCCTGCTTTATAATATTTAACTTTATATAGTACAATAGTCTACACCCATAAAAATATGCAATACAATTTTACTGTGATCCCAGTTAAACTTAATTAAAACTTTCTATAGTAATTTATGCTTTTTTGTGTGTATGCGGGGGAGGGAGGGTTCTTTAATTATTGTTACATTTTCATTTACCATTGTCAAACTTCCTCCACTCACAACTTTGATGCCATCCATTTCAGATAAATACAATAATGATTATTACTAATCATTTTCGAAATTAGAGATTATTTCTAGCACTGATATAAACTTTAAACCTCAGTTAAAGATTAATATATCTTGTTTTTATTTTATTTTACATACACACACGGAGTTATTCACTTTTCTCTTTCCCATGTGTAATATCTTTCTTTAATTACAAAAGAGATTCTCTTGAATATTATTTCCCAAGATTACATATGTTCATCCTTATACTCCAGTCTATATAAAATAGTATTAAAAAAGAGATTCAGCCAAAAAAAGTTTGTAAATTTAATGTTAGAAATCTATTAGAAAACTGTGGGTACTGTAGGATTGCGTGAAATGAGAAAAATATTGTAAAAACAGATTAGTATCATTAAAGTTTTTTTTATATATAAAATTTATCAGTACAAATAATGACATACATATAGTTTTAGGAGTCAAAATAAAAAATGATTGATTACAATTAAATTCAAAGTCTATCTTATAAGATCTTATTAAAAAAAGGATTGATTACAATTAAATTAAAGTCGGTTTTATAGAATCTTATAAATTATTTAGATTTACATGGCTACAAAAACATTTGATTAACAAGCAAATATTACATCTAGGGATAAAAAAATATCCGAGAAAGAATACAAACATAAATTCTTTGTTTGTTTTTTTTTTAAAAAAAAAGAAAAAATATTATTTAGTTATTAAAAATTGTTAATTAACAAAAATTATTCTAAATTTATATAAAATAGACCACGTTGTGAATGAAAATCAAAAGAAAAGAAGAAAAATAATTATCTTAATTAAATACATCAAATGATTTTTACACTTTCTAAACTAATATAGAAATTAGTGGGTTAACGTTTTGGTTATTCTTGTAGTTCTACGAAAGATAATGTTTAAAATAAGTCATGCTTTAGCCCCTACAAAAGCATTAATAATAGATATGGCTTACCCATAAACATAAAAAAATGGCATATGACATTATTGCTCAGTAGTTCACAAGTTCGAGCGCCAGACCTGTGAGGGCCAGAATCAATCCTGGGACCTCCCAATCTTGAGTTGGATATTCTACCAATTATACTAAACTGTGTAAGGTAAAAAAAAAAATGGCGTTATTGCACGGGAGTTCATAAAAAAGTTTTGAGTGTTAGACGTGCGAGCACCAGAATGGTCCTGGGATCTCTCTATTCCAAGTTGGGTATTCTGCCAACTATGTCAAACCGTATATACACCTATAAATTATTTTATAAGGTAAATATCGTTATTGCTATTGAAGAAGGTTTTTATGCTAAAACTCAACTCATAATCTCAGAATATTACATTTGCAATTATTAAAGATTATATTACACATGGCATGCCATATTGATTATATATATTTTTGTACCGGTCAGAATTGTATGTTCATCTAACAAGAATTAGGATCTAAGCAAAAGTACCTAGAGTTCAATCATATACGAGATACACAGGTCAGGGATACTCATGAACTCCGCCCTATTGCCCACCTCCCAAATCTATCACATTACAAACAACATTTCTGACGATAGCAACCTACTTTCCAATTATCTCCGGCCCAGAGGGTTCAGCAGAGACACAAGAGATTTAAGCTTAACTAAATGATAACGCAAAGTAATAAGAGATGTGTACGCATGAACCAATAAAATCTCCAAAAGATAGGTTATTAAAGATAAATTTATTTAACATGAAATTAATATTAGAAATCGATTTATATGTGAACAGCTAGATATAGAGATTTACAATGACTTAGAACCTTGATTATACAAAGAATACCTGATCTAGGTTTCACTTATGGTCACCTATGCATTCCATACTAACCTTAATGGCATAACAGGGTTTGATGGATATGCATTACTAAACATACATGGTAATAAATTTATTATATGAACGATGCGGCTTAATATGCTAATATAATTTAACGGGTTTCTATTATTCACGCTATGACCTTCTTCAATCATGAAAATTATAACGGATTGCAATGGCCATACCTGGCTATTAGATCAAGTAATGACATGATTTCCAATTACATAGAATATAACAAAATTCAATAGTTGTGAGTGGGCTTTTATTCTAACCATCACATTTTAAACAATAAATGATCTAGTGAGCTTGGATTACATTTGGATTTTATTAAAAGTTACATTAATTATAAATCAGTTATTTTGGGACATTACGAGATGATTCATTATTTATTATTTACGAAGAGAATGAGGAAAAACATAATTATTTTAACATGGTCATATGACTTGGCATTCACAGTTTTATTAATAATCAATGATTAACGTGTTTAATAGCGGTTAACGAAGGGTGGATAGCGCTAATAGGCGATGACGTATATAAAAAGGGCAAATTTAATCTATTTTATAATGAGAACTTTGGGAAGGCTTAGGAGAATCACATCATTATGGCTTACAGACATTTAAAATATGTATGGGGAGTATGAACGATAACGTGCGGACCGAATGATAACGCTTGAGAGGACGAGAAGCTTCATCAACTTGACAACGAAGAATATAGGCTTATCCGCACTTGTGACGGATAGCATCCGAAGTGGTTGGCAAGATACCATGGTTCCGATTTGTCGAATGTTAACCCATAGCAGCGCTTACCGAACCAACACAATCTGTGGGAGTCGGGACCTCCACACTCCGCCGAGAATTGTGCTATATGGATTCCAAGAATGAGAGAGAGTATGATGAAGCAACTTTTGATTTGTGAACGTTATCATCGGGACACGTGGCGAAGGCTTTCAGGTTTGTCTTAACCCTGATTTATATGGCCTTAATTGGTAATCAAGCCTAGCGTAATGAAATAATTATATCCAAGCGATCCCAAAAAGGGGGCATACAATTTACTTAAAGAACTTATTTGATATATTAATAATAGAATATATAAAACAAAATTAAGAATCCCTTCGCTAAACGCATGTTAATCCGCCCGAGAAATAAGTTTCTTAAATCATCGTTAGATGGCGGGCTACTTATCAAATGAATCATCATTTAGAAATACATATTCTGAACTAAATTTATTTATTACTCAATTTCTATAATACTAATCAATAGCGTGAAATAATAGTACATAATATATTTAAATTTTGTCGAATGGCATAATATTAATTAATAAAACACAATTTAGGAGTACTTCTCAATCGGGCGAATTTTATAGCATGGTAAGAAGACTTACGTTTACGGTTAAATATTCCTTAATTGCGGAATAGCAAAAATACAATAGGATTGATTCGCCAGATTGAGTTATTAGCATATTAAATTTGGTATGATTTGCACAATATTAAATAACGAAAAACTGCCGCATTTAAAATAAAAATACAATAAGAGTGAAAACCTAGTATTCAAGTTTAGAGAGTAAAATACAATTTAAATATAAAAGCAATAAGAAATCAAAAAGAGGTCATTATTTAAGCATTTAATCGGTGTAGCATTACCGATGGGAAAAACAAGCAATTACATTTTTACATTACAAAGAGTACAAAACTAGAAATGTTTAATAAGACATACATTAGGTGGTTGGAATTAATCTTATCGAAGGTTGAAATTTACGTTTTATAGTTAAAAGGTTTATTAGGATGAAAGCATTAGAGTTCAGTTTTGCGGCAGGGGATTACCTTTATTTCCGATGACTGTACAGCCGTGTGCACATGTGTTGGTTCCATGCTTGATGAAATCTAGTTAATTTAGCAGTATTTTGATGAAATTATCATTTCAGTCCGTTCTTTATGTAGCATATAGTTCATTCCGGCAGTATTTTGGATACGATGGCTTACGAGTATTATGGCATTGGATGGATCTTGGAAGGACCGGGGAAGCAAATCTAAATACTACTCACTCGTCATTTTGCAGTTCTGAGTGACGTAACTTCCCCCAGCAACAGAGTTAGAAATTAATATGTAGAGCTCCTTAGTTAGGAAATGCGGTGGTATTTATACTCGTTTGTTATTGCCTTTAGGTAATCCCCGGATGCATTAATGGTTACAATGATACAGCAAATTTTGAAATACAAACGAGATCAAGTTCGAGAGTGTTGGTCTTAATCTATTTTAGGATGAAAATAGACCTGCGGAATAAATGTTAAGTAACGTGAAATTTAAATAAATCTGTATCAGAATGAAAACAGATTCCTTCGGAATTTAAAATACGGTAAGTCTTTTATTTAATACACTCGCATTACACTCTCAAACTTTCTCTCTATTAGAATATATATGAATAAAAATATACATAGTATAACGCTTTTAATTATTAAGCTTTATCTGTTACACACACATATGCACGATTGTTTACCGTAATAGAAATATATAATTTATATGCATATTAACTTTAGACGAGTAGAAGTTTACAGAGATATAAACAATCACGCGCATTGGTATACCTTCACTCCCTAGTGGTTTATAATTAAATGATTGGGTTTGAACCCATGTTTGCAGGTCTCAAACATCACCAGAAAGTGAAGCCAAATGTGTGCAACAGATTTGAGTGCTTCAATTTTTCTATTGGGTAATTTTTCCAGTTAAATATTTTAAGTTATTTTATATTTATGGCAGCATTTACTAATGTCTGGATGCACCATTAGCACCTTCTTCTTCAAAGTTCACTGCATTGTGCAAAGTATGTTAAATAAATATTGATGTTTATTAATATAAAAAAATCTTGAGGTTATATTTAAAATATAGGACTAGATAAGACTACTTACTAAGCATTATGCATCTAAGAAGATTGTAAAAGAAGTTATTCTTCAAGATTAGTAACATTGATGTTTTTTTAATAATTTGATAAAGTTTAGGATTGCTAAATCTTTATAATTATTATACTTCAATGTTTCTCAATTCATTTAATTACAAAGAGCAGCACACTCTATGGCTAGGACTTTGAGCAGACATGGCAATATTAAAAATTGGGTTGTCAAAATGGTTGCTCTTGCTTTGACATATTTCAATATAATCATAAGTGCACAAAATAAGATCTCAAATTAGTGAAAGTCTGCCATAATGATTAGAAAAGAAGCTACAAATTTTTGATCAATTGTACTGTTCTATTTAATATAGTTATCATAGATTTATTGATTTTCTATTAACAGAGCATTAATTATTTGTACTTTTATCAAAGTATATAATATCCAGTTTTTTTCTGGAATTTTAAAATTATTATCAGATCATTCAACTTTCTTTTCATTTTCATTCTTAATATATTTAGTAATTTTTTTTTTTAAAAAAAAGCTAATGAGTGTGCCAAGAAAGCCAAAGAATTTGGTATTCTGTTGTTTGTTGCCATATAATTATTTTTTCTTATATTATCATTATATTTGTTTTTTGGTTTGTCAGAAAAAAATTATAATACAGAATATACATTGTAAAGTTTAATGCTATTTTTCAAATGAAGTAATGTGAAATATGTACTGTATTTTCCAATGTTGTTGTTAGTTGATTATTACAATCACTAAACAAAAAAGTAACTAACTACTGGAGAATGCAATGGGTATGTTTCTTGTCTTGATATTTATAAACAATTCTGAATTGTGCTAATTAAATTAAGAACTATAATTTGTTAGTCTTAAAATTACATGCCTGTGTTCAGAAATTAATGAATATAATGCTTGCAATAAATATTTTGATCAACCAATCAAATATTGACTTAAAATGCACCTGGAGAGCATAAAAATTAGTTAAATTCATAGTTATTTTTGAATTCTTAATATATATGCAGTTTAACTATTTTGAATGGAACAATCTGCAGTTGATATTTTACTTTCTGGTGTTGGCTATATCTTCTTGATAATTATGGATATATTCTAATTTATCCACTCAGGATTTGATTAAGAAGTCACATTTTTATAAAGACAACATTAACAAATTATAGTTTTATGGATAATGTTCAGCCAGTCCAAAGACAGGTTGCAGAAATAAGTATCTAATAAACCAGAACAAAAATATAACCATATTGTTTTTGTGTATTGCATAAGGAATATTTGAAATTGTATATGGTATTATAAAGTTTTAAAATCATGTTATTTAGTAAAATGATAACTTAGGTATGAGATTTATATTTTTGTTAGAACATTTGTCTATGATTCTTTTGTTTTACTTTATCTACCTATGATCATCACAATATTTCAGCATTTTATTGGTCAGTGTTGATGTGCTGTATTAATATTCAAAGAATCTGACCTAATTCAGCATAAAAGAGACATAAAAATAGCCTTAAAATTTCACAGCAAAGTGAAAGAGTTCTTCTTAATCTCTCTAAATAGATACTGTTTCTCAAAATAGTCAAATGGTGATGTAAATGTTTGTAAGGTTTTTTTCTTTGCTTTGTAGGTTTATATTAATTTAAAAACCACAATTGGTGTTTAGTTGGTTTGAATATGGGGTCTCTACCTGAAGGAAAATTTATAAGCTTGTTTAGAACCTAAATAACTTTTCTAGTTTCCATCAAGAATCAAGGCAGGGTCATAGTGTACTAACCATTATTCCTTGTGCTCTTCTGAATGACAATGGATTTTTACAAAATGTAGATTCTTAGGACTTATTAAATCTTTTTCATATTTGTTGAAACTTTCTATCATCATTTAATGATTTTTATCATTTTCAGTACTAGATTCCTGAAAATTATTAAATTTTGTATTGCGCTAGTAGCAGCAGCAGTCATCCATAAACGTCTGCAACCAATCAAACTCCAAGAAAAAACTATTCTAGAAATTAATTTTACAATGACTATACAAAACAATCTATGAAACAAATATGAACACATATAGGACATATTAAATCATTTTTCTGCTTATTTGATATTTTATGATGCTGTCTTTTAATTTCTACAGAAAACTTTTCTTTTTGAAATACTTCAACATCATATTTAATTATAGTTTTCCAATATATTTTATTCCCTCCCATATCTTCCAAATGAAATAGCCAACATTGTACCCTTCTAGAATGTATTTGAGATAATTCTTATAATAATTTCTTCCACAAAAACCATGCTCAAGTTTATCATAAAATACCTTTTAAGAAGTCTGGTATGTTCATTCATTTTACATGTCCAGTTCAATAAAGATATGATTTTCTCAAATTCTGATACTGACCTGTGTCATATTTTCATGTGATATTTCTTTGTAAATATGTTTTTAAAAAAGACTTCTGTTGATTGATTAATTGTTTATTATGTTACTCTTTAATTCTGTATTGGTATCAATTTTTTTTTTATGTGGAACAAAGTTTTGTATAATTTATTACTGATCTGGTGTGTGGAACAAAAATAGTTTAATAATATTGTTTCCCTTTTTTTTTTTTTTCCCTTTTTTTTTTTTTTTTTTTTTTTTTTTTTTTTTTTTTTTTTTCTTTTTTTTTTTTTTTTTTTTTTTTTTTTTTTTTTTTTTTTGGCGCTTTTTCTTTTTTTTTTTTTTTTTTTTTTTTTCTCTCCCAAATTTTTTTTTTTTTCTTTTTTTTCTTTCCTTTTTTTTTTTTTCCCCCCCTTTTTTTTTTTCTTTTTTTTTTTTTTTTTTCACCTTTTTTTTTTTTCTCTTTTTTTTTTTTTTTTTCTTTTTTTTCCCCCCCCCCCCCCTTTTTTCTTTTTTTTTTTATTTCCCTCTTCTTTCCTTATATTCTTTCTTTTTTTTTTTTTTTTTTAATTTTTTTTTTTTTTTCTTTTCCCTATTTTCTTTTATTTTTTTTTTTTTTTTTTTTTACCCTTTTTAATTTTTTTCAGGGGGGGTTGCCTTTTTTTTTTTTTTTTGGGGTTGTTTTAAGAAATTTTTTCCTTTTTAATTTTTAAATTTTTTTCTTTTTTAACACCCCTCTTTTTTCAAAAAAAAATAGAGAGTGTCTCCCTTTGAATTTTTTTTTTTTCAATATATAATATTTTCTCTTTCCAAAAAATTTATTTTCATCCTTTCCATATTATTAATAACATCAAAAGTCATTATCCGCCCGAACAATTAACAAATTAATTGAAAAAAATATAAAATAAAAATATTTTTAATAATATAAAAAGAAAACCTTTTATAAAAATTATATAAATTAAATTTTTTTTTTTTTATATCCTCAATTATTATTATTTTTCCGGTACCACCAACCAGCAACTCGCGTACCACCAGTGGTACGCTTACCACAGGTTGGGAAACACTGGCCTAATGTATAATTAATTGTATTCAATTTGAAGATCACTTATCTGTGATTGTGCTCACTTAAAATTAGTTACCAAATCTAGATTACTTTCTTTGATGCTTAATGTGTTATCATTATTATGCTTTAGGCAATGATAACTGATAGTGCCTTTGAATTTAAGGCATGAAAGATTAGGTAGCAAGTTGTAGATTTTAAACACTTGATACAGGAACAATTATTTGTTTCAAATGCTAGTTTATATCTGTAGAAAACTTGTAAAGTATTCATTTATCTAATGGAATAGAGATAGTCTAGTATACTGCTAAAAGAAAGGGATGGTTTATATAATTAATACAACAATAAACATGAGATGAATTAGTGCAAGAGAAAAAAATTATAATTTATTATATTTTTTAAATTTTTTTATTGATACCACATATTAACGCAACAATTATTATTAATAATTATTAGGTGTTATATATTTAAATAAAGAAAATACTGACTTTTGTTACATTTTTGAGAAAAACAATTATAATTTTCAGAACAGTTACATATATAATAATTACAGAAAATTAATCACTGCCTAAGGCTATACTAGTAGTGATAAAATAGAAAATTATATAATATTAGGATACTAGTTGAAAACAAAATTTTACTAAAATTATCTCACTATCCTGGTTTAGGTCTATTTGTTAATAGATAAAACCGGAGTCATGAGAGAATTTTACTAATTTTTTTTAAACTAGTATTTTAATGTTACAGTAGGTATGTGAAAAAAATAAATAATGAATTAGACTTACTGCTGGAATGAGATCAGGCTTCAAATGAGTATGTATATAATCCAGTAATGGGAAAGGCTGGTTTCTGATTTTTATTTTATTAAATTTATTTAAAAATAATGAGTATTGTTTACATGATGTAAGACTGGAACAAAATGACATTTTGGAAATCAGAGGTTGAAAAGAATAAAGGTGAATATTTTAATAAACCTATGTTTTATTAATTAATACATTTAGAGATAAGCCTTAAGAATTAGTGATTATAAATATTAGGTTACAATACGATTGTAAACAAAGACACCCAAATTTAAAAACGTTTCTTAGTTTTTTCCTATACAAAGAACACAATATCAGTGCTTTCACCAGTCATTTTTGTAGGCCATTAATCAATAGAATTTTTAGATTTATTTTTAAGAAATTCAAGTACTTCACTTCTGAAAAGTAATGCTTGTATTTTTTTGTAATATAGTGATTAATGAAAGTGAGGATACATCGTCCAGTATCTGTCCCATCCTCACCATTTGTGATAGAATAGGAGTCATTTATTTGAAGACAAAACTGAATAAATAGGTATTTTATTTAGGAGGGAGATGGAGTAAATTTTATTGAACGTTCTCTGTAAGTAGAAAATAAAGAGGGAGCATTATGAAAGTCTATCGTTTTTGCACTGATTTTTTAAATAAAAGAGTTCATCTAAGTTTCCAATGAGTTATATAATGTCAATAAAGTCTCAAAAGACAAATGATACCACCTGCCTCTTAGCATTAGTTCTTATATATATGCTTATTTATTTACATAATTTTTAAATGAGGGAGTGAATTTGATGTATTGATTATGATTCTTAAGATTCTATAAGTATATATATATTCTAATATTTTCACGGATAAAAGATGTCATATTATTATTACTATTTGCGGGATATTCCATGTAGTGAAAAAGCTAAATACTGATGTTTCAGTACAATATCAAGTACCTTCCTCAGAGCGTCCTCTTTCTCAAATCATAAGAATGCATGTGAGATTTAAAAACATTTTTATTGTTTTCTTTCTCCTCATATTTAAATTCTATTGGTTGAGAAGTTTTAAAATTTATTTTCTCTTCCAATAGCTTCTTCCAAATGTTGTTATTTTTAAGAAATTCAAGTACTTCACAAATAGTAATAATAATATGATATATATATATATTGTGACCATCTGAATGGGCACAAGGAATTGAGATACTTTGTATCTGCATTGAATAATTATATTGTATTAAAAAAAATGAAATAGCCTTAGAATTTTAAAATTTTTTGCTGGAGATTGTTTGAAGCTTAGATATGGGTTGCTTATGCAGTTGATTGACCACTTTATAAGTATTCATTATTATTATTGTGGTTAGTGAAGTATTTAATGCCAGAGAGAGGGGTTGTTATTATAGGAATTGGTATATTTGGGCAGAAAAATGCAAAGTTATTTTATATTAGTGTAGTATTGGTTGAATGGTTTCAAAATCCTTATTCTTTAATACTTATCCTTTTGTCAACAATTAATAGCCATTTCAATTATATTTAGTTAGGATAGTTTAATATTTAGGTTGCAGTACATGTGCATGCATATATGTCTGTATTATGTTTCATTTCATTTTCATCTTTTAATAACAGTAAACAATAGTACATTCACAATAAAAAACATTTAAATTACAGTAATTATCTTTAATAATTTAACAGATATATATTTCTTTTCAATGATTAATGTATATTGGATAGGTGAAATGATTTTACAAATTAAATAGATTATTAATCTATTTTTGTTTAATAGTTAATTAATATTCATTTTTCTTTCAAGTTTGTAAAAGCTATTTATTTTATTATTATTTTTGTCTTGATTTAATTCTAAAAATCAAAATGATTTTTTTTTTAGAAAAGATTTTTTTTGAATATGTAATTAGCTTAGATAGAAAAGAAGCGTGGGAGTAACCTTGTGAAGGAAAATGACCTTTTGCTAAAGAGAGCTATTTAACAAAGGTCTCCAGTAGAAATTTGCTTATTATGTATGGTAATTGTATCCAGTAAACAGTGGCTCATTATTGTGAAAATTAAAGCCAGTTGCTGAAGTCAAATTGATTTTAAAAAGGCTTTGGAGTAAAACTTCGAAAGGATCTTAAGAAATTTATTATGGGAAAAGTTAATTAGGATGCAATTCTAAATTTTAAAAAGGTACATTAGTTTACTTTGCTCTCCTTGATTTAAACATTTTGAATTAACCGCTTCATAACTATTGCTCTTTTAAAAATGTTCATTTAATTGTCATTTTAAATAAGAATAAATTGCATGAATATTATTGTTGTATCATTAACCAACATGTGTCTTTTAATATAACTGGAAAACGCATGCAGAACTATTTTACAGAATATATTTTAATTTTTCACTATTTTCCATGTTATGTTTTTGTGAGGATTAAACATAAAATTAAGGATATGTATATTTTGATAAATCATGCCATGTTTAAATTCATCATAAAGAGATGACAGTATTTATTTATCTGGTATTTCTGGAAATAATATGTATTTTAAATGAAGGAAATAAAATGTGAGTTACTTCAAATTAAGTATTTGCTTAAATCGAATGGAAGGATAGAAATGCGGGTAATTTTTGTTCTCTTCGATAAAGATGGAATATAAAACAAAGTATTATTAATTGTGGAATTACTAATGAATCATGGTATCTTAATTGACAATATTTAAAAATAAACCATGTGTATAATAGATTATAAAGTGTCAAATGCTATTCAAGAAAACTACTAAGAATAATTGCGTACTTAATTTAGAACTACAACGGAATGAGTGAGATAATTCCTGTCCAACAGTGGCTAAGAATGTCTTATATTTTCATCATAATAAAAGAGAAATTGATTACTTATGTGTGATATAGTAAACTCAAATAGCTCGGCTATGAACACTGGAGATGCTAGGTCATATTTAAGTTATGATTATATTTTTTAAGTTATCCTGCAGAAGTTTATTTTAATTTAAATTCAGTTTGGAATGTGTCCCATATTGTTTCATAAACCTGGAGCAGAGCTTTGCAAGTGAACTTTTATTTTAAGTTACAAAACAAATAACTTTTGTTCCTTTATTTTTTTTTATTGCTTGTCATTATTAATGTATATTATAGATAGATAGGCTTACTTATTATTATGTTTTGTTTATAATTTGGGTTATTTTGACCTTCTAGATCGTCTCCAAAGCGTATCCAAATGAGGAATATGCTGGTAAAAATTGTTTTTTGTACAAATATGTCTTATTGTTCTTTTATGAAGGTAAAAGAAAGAAATTTTTTTTTTAATATATTATTAGAGAGGTTTATATTTATTTTGTATACTTTATTATCTCAAAGTGAGAATTTTGTTCTTTTTTAAATCAATGAATGTATAATAGAAATAGTTTGCTAGATATGAAAGAAAGTTCGTTCGTAATAATTATAACTATTAAATTTTAAAAGTAACCTAAAGTTTGTTCTGAATTAAAAGTTATACTTTAATGTAATATTTAATTACCATGTTGCCTGTATAGTGTGTAATTTAGAGTTAATTTTTATATACTTTTATTCGCGGGTGTGTGTCTGTTTTGCACAATTATGACATTTGTTTGATAAAGTTCAGTTTGTGAATATTTTATGTATAAATTTCGGATGCTGTCATATTCTACTGACTTGAATGGATTTATCTGTATGTATTTATCTGCCAGCGTGTATTTATAATATTCGATATTTAGAAAAGCTTTGAGAATGGAAAGAAATCTGATTGTGTTCTAATGTTTGTAGGGATAAAAGATTTTGCTTATTTAGTATATGTTAATAATTTTCCATGAGTAGAGCCTAGTTTATATTATATGCATATGATTAAATGATATTTTTTGAAGTTAAGTGATGTTTTCTTAGAGCCCTGGTGATGAGGAAGAAGTCCCCACCAATAGTGTATTTAGAATCAGATGAATTATTGTAGAAGTGTTCAGTAAGAGTTTATCTGCTCCTCATGTAGATTTCCCTTATAACGTATAGTCTGTATAATCATGAAAACATAGCTTTGTGTTAATTAATATGTGGCCAGATAAATTGTTAAATTAATTCTTGATGTAATATTAGTGTCTTATTTTATTGATGAATTACGACATTGTCCGAAATAAAATAATTGTATGATATTTTCTTAATGAATGGATAGTTTGTGGAAAAGATTGTTTTCTACTATTGTTGCTTGACACACGCACACACACACGTAATATAAATAATATCGCGTATATAAAGTATAGAGTTATTGAAATTAAAATGAGAAATAAATGTTTTGAAATACATTACATTCATTTAAATAGAAGTATAAAGTTATTGAGATTAAAATGGGAAATAAATATTCTAAAATACAGTGTATTTTTTTAAATAAAGGTTATAAATCATCAAATCATCAGAATGAACATGATTTTGTTGCTATGCATGAAAGGTATACATAATTGAAAGTGATTATTTAGTCAATTAGAGAAAGTTGCTTTGTTGAGAGCCAAATATAATTAATTTGATTTATTTTATTAATCAATAGTAATATCCTCTCAAAAGTATTTTTTGTGCTAATAATATAACATGTTGTTTATTTAGTGTCATGTAGATGAAACATGTAGGCAAAGCATGTGTTCGAAGTCAGAATATTTAAGTTTTGTTGTTAATTTGCTTTGATAATAGGGATAATCCCAAACTGATGCTCAAAGTTTATTTGATAATTTAAAAATCTGTAAGACAAGTAGTCCAATTGTAAATATCATGTTAAACCAAATTTATTTTAGTGTAATAAATGATTTGTTTTATTTATTTAAAATCTTAAAACTGTGTCTTGAGTTATTATTGTATACATTCGTGTTTTCCATTTCCACATCTACACATTTCATAAATCTATTATAAAATAGATATATTATTTTAGAGTTATAATATTAAATCTGCTGGTGTCTGACAATATTGTTTTTCTTAATCCAAACATTATAAGGAA
This sequence comes from Epiperipatus broadwayi, assembly GCA_028023455.1. Lineage (NCBI taxonomy): Eukaryota > Metazoa > Onychophora > Udeonychophora > Euonychophora > Peripatidae > Epiperipatus > Epiperipatus broadwayi. Next base: position 12,079,324 of record JAQFVV010006207.1, read on the forward strand.
CATTTGCCACTGGATAAACGTATTAAAAAGGTTACCAAGATAATATATTTGTTAGATGATGATATGAGATTAAAATACCCTATTTCTGTCATTATCTTATTATTGAAACACAGTAGTAAAAATATTTTAGTCTATTTGTTTCATTACATTTTATCATACTTTAGAATTATAACTTATGGGCCAATGTATTTATTTAATTCAACTGTGTTTGTTAAATTCCCTGAGACCTTATTGTTTATTTCTTAATTGGCATTAAAGTAGATGTTTAGATTATGATATGCCAAGTCATAGAATTGTTTAGGAATATAATTATAGCAAGCTGATATATGTTGTATTTGGATGAAGGAAGAAATTAAGTTGAAAGAATACTTTAATAGATTGTATAAATAAACATTGTGATTCTTTATCACGCAATTAATTAATAAAAAGAATTTACATTATATTTAATGTTTTGTAATATTTCTTCTTTTATTTACTTATAATCATGTATCTTTTGAACTTCCTATAGCCTCCCACTGAGCTGAGCTGAACATAGATTTAATTGAAGAGTCTCAATAATAGTTTTGTATTATATATCTTGTTATATTGTTATATTCATTAATAGAACTGGCGCCTGGGCATTTCGCTCATGTAATGTATATGAGCAGTGTTGGGAGTGTAGGTTATATAATATATATATATATGAAAAACAAAAACAAGTTTTATATATGTAAAAACCTGCTATCGCTTGTATTAATGATCAATAGATGGAGCTTTACCAAGACCTCCAAACAAGTGTATTTGTTTACATAAACGTCAGAGTCAATATTCACTGTCTCTTTCATTTTGCTCCACCCTCAGATCAGCTGATTTCAAGCTGATTTGCTCTCATCAGTGAGGGATAGAAGTTAGAAACTAGACCTAAATATTAACTCCAAGCGTTTATGCAAAACGTTTCTATCAGTTTGCAAGCATGAATTTTTTAGACACCTAAATGTCTTCAAACTCAGCCTATCAAGTTCAGATTCTCCACATAGTGAAAGCTTCTGCAATCTATATCATTGCAAGAAAACTTTAAAGGTACATTTATGAAAAACAAAAACAAGTTTTATATACGTAAAAACCTGCTATCACTTGTATTAATGATCAATAATATATATATACTGAGGATCAAAGCAGAGCTTTAATTTAAACAACCTCTAAATATGAAATTAAATATTTTTAATATCTAATTAATAAATAACTTAGATTATATGTAAGACATTAAAACTGATTTTTCATTTTATATTTAGTGGCTCACTCTGCTTTTATTATTTATTCTATAAATATATATAATCAATAGATCAAATTCACTTTCTCATTTAAAAATTATGTGAATAAACTAAGCATATATAAGAACAACTCCTAAGAGGCAGATGGTATTGTCTGTCTTTTGAGAGTCTATTTACATTATGTAAGTCATTGAAAGCTTCTAGTTGTTTCCTGTTCATTCACATACAATCTGAATTATTTACTATTTATAGCTATTTAATTATAAATATCTAATACTGTAGATGCTTTTGGGAAATAGCAGAATGTTTAGGAGAGAGTCTTACTAAAAACATCTTTTAAGACCTATAGAGGTCCCTACCTTCGTATTTTTCAGACGCTTATTTCTAAGGTTACAGCCTTAGTAAATTATTACTTAATATAATAATGGGCGTTTAATAAAATTTATAATTAAAAACTCTTTTGTATTGTTTGCTTATTGTATTTTATGATAAATAAATAGAAAAACCCAAAAATTTATGATGAGAGGAATTGTAAGCAGATGGTTTTCATAAAGGATATTCCATATACATCATTTATTTTTATTAAAGGGAAGATAACATTTGGTGAAGTAATTTTCATTATGGAGTAAACTGAGGGTAGATATTTTCTGGAAGGAAATAAGATAACCACATTGTCTATATAATCAACATAAGCATTTGACTTGTTTGAAAAAGTTCTATATATCCTAAATATTATGTTTTTTTTTTATTTCTAAAAATGGGTTTGTATAATTAATGAGGAATAAAAAACTTGAAAGGGAACCTTGAAGGATTGAATTATGAAGGAAGAAACTGGAGAACATCTGACTATTTACGGCAATGTAAACTTTTTTATTGAGGAATAAATCACTTAGTATACAAAGTAATGGTGATGAAATATTTTACTGATGGAGCACTTTTAGGGGCTTGATTATAGTGAACCAAAGACAACTGCAATGTTCAACTAAACTGATGTAGGACCTGATATTTTTGTTTAGCCTTACTTTATGACCACCTTAAAAATCATAACTTCTGCAGAAGTTGAGGAATCTTTTTTTGAAAATTAGCATTGTGATATTGTAGGAAGAATGAATAGTCGTATTTTATCTTTAATAAAATAATCAGTAATTTTAATTATAAGTGGAATTATTGAAATAGATCTTACATTTTCAAGTGAGGAGAGAATAATATAATTTTTTTTTTTTTTTTGAGAAATAGCACCAATTATATTAGATAAAGATGATCTGTCTTATGAATTTTTTGATTTAAAAGATTTAAAATGGCAAGTATTATGAAATAATTCATAGTGGTAGAGTGTATGCCTGGATGTGTAGTATCTAGAATGGAATTGATCTTTAGAATAATATATTCTTGGAATATTATGATTTCTATCACTTCCATCAAAGAATACCAAGAATAGATCTGGATAAACAAGGGTTTGCAATTTTACTTTGAAATGAAAAATACTTATGTATTAACATATCTTCTCTAGCAATTAGTTTTGGATTGTTAATGAGAAGGAAAATATATGGGGGGGGGGGTTATAATTGACAATCCAGTGATGTATGCTTCACATCAATTCAAGGATTAGCTAACAAGAAATATTTTTTATTTTTTGGTAGAAAGGTACTTAGTCAATAGTAATTGTTTTAAATTTTTGTTTAAGCATTAAGGTAGAGCTAGCAGAAGATTCACATGAAGCGATATGCTTTTCTATTGGAAGGGGGGGATAACGCTACTTTATTTATTAGTTTTGTTGGAGTTTTATTTTTTCTATTGCAATAGTTAATTATAGATTTTATTATATTAAATAAAAATCGGAAATCTATATGGCTTAAGGAGAGAATATTATTTTTTGAATAAATATAAAATTTGATTTTAGGAATAGTCTAATTATATTGTTTAGAAAAAAAAATGACTGCCTGTTCTTGCAGATCCAGAGTAATTGTAATATTGATTGCAAGATTGGCAGAAAAACTTTTTGAACAAATAGAGAAGATTATGATAAAAATACATATCTGGAGAATAAAAACATAGATCAATTAAGGAAGGGTTTTTGTTTTGTAAAAAGTAATAGCATTATTAGAGAAGAAATCTACATTCATGAGGTTTCTATTAATTAGATATAGGTACTTAAGTACAACATGAACTTAGGACAAATTAAAATTGAATTGGGTAAGAATTTCTTGTTAGAATTAAATTAATTTGGTTAATTAATTGGTGTATAAAGATGGATTTATAGCAAAAAATGTGATGATAGAAGATTATAATGCTTATATCATCAATAGTAGTCTGTCCAATAGACAGGTCCAGAGAGTAGTCACTACATCAGTTCATCCATTCTTCCATTCCATTCTCTTCCTTTCCCACTTCCTCAATTCCACATAACCCCTTCCATCTCGTATATCATCCAATAATGTCAATCTCTTCCGTCCTATCTTTTTATTTCCACTCACCATACCTTCCAAAACATCTTTCATTAAACTATAATCTTTTCTTAGTATATGTCCAATCCAGTTTCTCTTTCTCTCTTTGATACTTTCAATCAATCTTCTTTCCTCATTAACTCTTTTCAAAACTTCTTCATTTGTTATTTTATTCACCCAACTGATTTTTTCCATTTTTCTCCATATCCACATCTCAAAAGCTTCCAGTCGTTTTTTAATTCTATTACTCAATGTCCATGTCTCACAACCATACATTAATACACTCCACACATAACATTTAATTAATCTTTTCCTTAATTCTCTTTCCATAGGTCCACAGAATATCTTCTTTCTTTTTACAAATGTCACCTTTGCCAATGCTATTCTTCTTTTAACTTCATCTTCACTTCTTCCATCCTCACTCAACCAACAACCCAAATATCTAAATCCCTTCACCTGCTGCACCATGTCATCATGGATTCCAATTTGCAGTCTTTTTGCATCTCTCCCTATCCATAAACACTTAGTCTTTTCAATATTAATCTTCATTCCATATGCCATACATCCTTCTTCCAATTTATTCAACATATTCTGAAGATCCTTTTCTTCCTCAGCAATAAGAGCCATATCATCTGCAAATCTTATACACTTTATTACTCTCCCTCCAACATTTGCTCCTCCACAGTCCAAATAATTATTTATCATATCTTCTAAATAAATATTAAACAAAACAGGTGACATACTACATCCTTGCCTAACTCCACTTTCTATATTCACTTCATCCGTCTCATTACATCCAAATCTAACTCTTATTCTTTGCCCATTATACATATTCCATATCAATCGTCTTTCTTTCCAGAATACTCCTTTATCTCTTAAGATAGACATCAGTTTATTCCAGCTTACTCTATCAAATGCCTTTTCTAAATCTACAAAACATATACCAATTCCTTTATCTCTTTCCATATATCTTTCTGCAATTGTCCTAACAATACCAATAGCATCTCTCGTGCTTTTCCCTTTCCGAAACCAAACTGTTCTTCAGCAATATAATAGTCAACCTTCCCATAAATCCTTTGAGTTAAAATCCTCAATAACACCTTAGAAACATGAGACAATACACTTATTGTCCTATACTCTTCACATTTAACAGCTTTCTTCTTTTTAGCAATTGGAATCACTATAGTTCTTAAAAAATCTTCAGGCCAAACTCCACTATTATATATCAAATTGCAAAGTCCAACTATTTCCTTCATAGTAAATTCTCCCATTTCTCTCAAAAATTCTATAGGTACTGCATCAAATCCAATAGCCTTACCATTCTTCATTTGTGCGATTGCCTTTCTTACTTCATCTGGCAGTATGTCCATACCTCTATCATCCATTGCAACATCTTCTTCATTTTCAAGTTCATAACTAATTAAATTATTTCCTCTACTAAACAGATACCGAATATATTCTTCCCATCTTTTTAATATATCATTACTATCGGTTAACCTTCTTCCATTCTTATCCGCAATCTCACTTGCTACCCATGTCTTTTTCTCCCAAGAAATACTTTGTATTCTATCAAATGCTAGATCATATCTTTTCATCTGTTGAAACCTTTCTATCTCTTTACATTCTTGCTCCAACCACTTTTCTTTTGCTAAATCTGTTTCTCTTCTTAATTCATTATTAAATTTCCTATATTCCTTTTGCCCTTCCTCAGTATTTATATTCTTCCACCTTCTCCGCACGTCCATCTTTTCCAACATACCTTCAGTTATCCAAGGTCTTTTAGCTTTTCTCGCACGAATAATACCTATTTCATTTTTTGCTATTTTCAAGAATCCCTCTTTAATTCTATTCCAACACTCATCAGAGCCATTAATATAGTTCCCATCCTGAACAATTCTTTTAAGATTCACCCTCACATATTAAACCAAATTTTCCTTTTTCCATTTGTCTCAATTTATCCAAGTCCCATCTTGTGTATCTTTTCCCTCTTTTAATTCTTTTTAAACTTAACTTTAATTTAGCCATCACCAAATTATGATCCGAATCTATATCAGCACCTGGCAAAGCATGTGAACCCTTAACAGCATTCTTATATCTATTCTGAATCAGTATATAATCAATTTGATAACGTTCTTTGTTACCTGGAGCTTTCCATGTATACAATCTTCTAATATGATTTTTAAAGCAAGTATTTGAAATGACAAACCCATTCTCTTTACAAAATTGTACAAGTCGACTACCCCTTTCATTTCTTTTCCCAATACCATAATTTCCAACAATTTTCTCTTCCCTACCTTTCCCCACAACAGCATTCCAATCCCCCAATAGCAATATACATGCATTTTTTCCTTCACATTGAATACTTTCTTCTATCTTCTCATACATTTCATCAATTTCACTATCATCATGAGTACTAGTTGGCATATAAACTTGTACAATTACCAAATCCCTAGGACTTGCATTTATTCTCATCACCATCAGTCTATCATTAATACCATCAACCTTTGCCACACTATTCCATATTTTCTTCCTCACAGCAATGCCAACTCCATTAATTGATCTATCACCACCTGAATAAAACAACTTTACATCTCCACTACTTACTTCTCCACATCCCTCCCACCTCACTTCACTTAATCCCATTACATCAATATTATTCAAATTCAACTCTCTTTTCAAATTCTCCAATTTCCCACTTTTCCTCAAAGATCTAACATTCCACGTTCCAATTCTCAGTGTATCCCCTCTCAATGAATTATATTTATGAGGATTTCACAGGTTGACGACCTGAGTAGCCTCATGTCCACTCCTGCCGGGCAAGACACCAAAGTTATTCTTAACTAAGGTCTCAACACCAAACGTAATGATTTCTGTAGACATACTCATAATAAAACAAGGGAATTATAAGACAAAGTGGTTTCCCGTTGCCTTCTTTGCCCAGCAATAACCTCTATAATAGGCTTAGTGCACTAGCCAAATCCCATAAAATGAAAATCCAACTACCGCTTCCTCCTCATCGTTGTCACCTCTAGTGATCTTCCGCTGACTTGGAAGAAATGCCGTTGCTGACCCAGCACCCAGCGGGGTGTTGACTTATTTAATGGCGGTCAACACTCGCCATTATACATCCACCGTCATAGGAATTGTGGCACTTTATAGAAGTAGACACGCCACTGTCTCCTTCACCACTTCCTGATAGTGAATGTTGTCCCATTGTCAGCGACTGCTTATTTACAGTACTCTGCTTATTCGCAGCTAACCTTCATATCTGAAGGCCATGCCCCTATCCGCAACCTGGGGACGCTCTGGGTGGCATGGGACCCATGCCTTATTCCCAGAATGCTTATATACTACTCTAAATATAAAATTTGAATATTTAAAAAGATTTATTATTCTAGCAGTAGCTATGTAAGAAAATGAATATTTAGAATACTCTGATAATGGTTTAATTATTAAATATAGGAATCTTTTGATTCTGTAAATAATGAGATACATGGGGAAAATTAGTCAATCCGATTGCTGAGGGCCAAAATGTATCTGTGAAGTTAATTTCCTTTACAGTTATCTCACTTATGTTGTGATTCATTTTACACTTTAGTATTGAGAATTGATTCATTATCTAGAAAGAAACACCACTATATATTGATTATACTTACTTTATTAATGATAGCAGAATGGTTATAATTCTATCTATCTATGAAAGTAAACATTTAAATTTTCTATAAGCAGAAAAAAGTATACTGGTAAAAAAAAAAAAAAATTATTATATTGTGAGCTCATTTATTTCCATTATAGATAGAATGGAATCATGAAGTGCATGATTTTTTGGTTGAAATTAGAATATATCTTTATTATTCTTTAAGGTCTGCTTGGTAATGTTAATATCCTGCGATCGAGTCTTCAAGAAAAAATATTGAGTCAAAGTAGGACTCTGGTTCAATCTGGTCCAGTATTTTGAAGTGATGGGCTGCAACATTTGTTTCAGTTTCATATTAGAGATAATTGAATGCATTAGAGTTTTAGGATTTTTATTCAATTGTTGAAGTGAATAGTAAGTGATGTTAGAAGATTTAGATGATTCAGTAGATTCTAATAACAGTTTTAGCTTTTTATTAGTTTTATATATCATCATCATTATCAATCCACTGCAGGATGAAGGTCTCTCCAAGTTTAATCCATCTTCTCCGATCTTTAGCTTCTCTTCTCCACATCACCCCTGCACACTTTCTTATTTCATCCATCCATCTCACATGTGGTCTCTTTCTGGGTCTTTTACAATCTCTTGGAATCCAGTTTAAAATTTCAATTGTCCATCTATTATCATCTCTTCTAGCAATATGTCCAGCCCAACTCCACTTCAATCTTTTATTTTTTTCAATGATGTCAGTAACACCTGTTTGTTCTCTTACCCATACATTGCATTTTCAATCTCTTCTTGTTACTCCCAACATACACCTCTCCATACTTCTTTGAGTGGTCTGAAGTCTCTGTATTGCTCTTCTATTGAGTGTCCAAGTCTCAGATCCATAAGTAAGAACTGGTAAAACACATTTGTTAAAAACCTTTCTTTTCAAACACATAGGCATATTTCCTTTTAGTATCAAGTTATTTCTACCAAAAGCACTCCAACCAAGTTTAATTCTATGATTAATTTCCTCCATTATGTTTCCATCTGTATTAATAGTTTTATATATATACTTAGAATAATTGGACATTTTTCTTAATTATGTGGTCATTATTTATTGTTCACATAAGAATTGTCTGAGTCATTTTGTGAATCAGAATCCACTGCTGAATCATTCATTATGATTGCTGGAGACTCAGTAGTTTAGTTGGTTTGTTTCACTCATTCAGGCTGGGGGGTTTCTGATGCTTTTGACTTGCAAAGACATGATTTATAATAATGAATCCATATTTGTAATTAATTTAAACCATTATCTTTACTGATAGATGTTTGCATTGGTGCAAATCCAGTAGATATTTTTTATATTGCACCAAATGATGAGCGGTCTTTGACATGCATATCTTCATCATTAATGCAGCACTCAGGGAGTACGCTTTTGAAAGTTATAACCAATGGGAATATCTCATTGGCATACAATGTTGATATATCGATTAGTTAATTTTTTTTTGATAAGTTTATGTGAAATAAACAATATTTGTAATCACTGGTACTGTTATCTTTTATCTAGACAAATAATTAGATGTAATTTTTCTATGATTTTTTATAAATAATTATAAATCAGCTGCTGAATTTAACTTTTCTTGTCAATTTTTTGTTACTTAATGTGAAATATTTAGTTTACCTTTGAATAATATTGATATATATTTTTAAATAACACAATTGCTTTTTTAAAAAAAGTAATCTACGAAGTAAAAACGAAAAAAAAGAAAAAAGAAACGTTTTATATATAGTAACAAATTATATTATTAGATTCATATTTTAGTTAAATGATTTTTTTTTTTCTAAAAAAAAAAAAAAAGTTAAATGTGGAATTTAATTAAATAAAGCTTAATGAGTTGAGTTAAAACATTTGTTTATTCATTTTGTCTAAAATAATTAGATTACAGTATTTTAATAAAATTTGATTAGTAAGTTTGTTAAATACATGAAATAATTAATACCGTATGTTTATAAATAAGAATGTGATGTTAGGAAAAGAAATACTTGAACATTAAGAATAAAACAAAATTTTTTTGTTCCTATACTTCTCGAAGCCAAGCCTTAATATTATTTAATTAAAATAATTATTTTCATTCATAATATTATTTATTACTCTTCCACCCTCTCTTCCATTCTTGATTCTTTTTTATATCCAATTATAGCATATTTTACATTGGTTATGCTGTTTTTGAAATGTTATTTTTGACTAAAAATTAAATTCATCATCATTAGTCTAACCATTTGATTTCCTTCTTTCTAACAATATTTACGTTTTTTCACTAATTATCTTTTTTCTCTATTCTTACTACTTTCATATACTAATCTTTACTATCCACATTACTTTAAATTTTCTTTATATTCTTGCTTTAAAAGTACAGCATTCTTTTTTTTTAAGTCCAATCCATACATGCTTTTTGTTTTATTTTTAATTTCGTTATTTTTTAAAAATTTGTTGAAGCAGTTATATTGTTATGATGAAAGAGACTAGCTTTAACTTGATAAAAGCAATTTGCCATAAAAAAGGTATTGAGATATTCAAACTAATCTTTATAATTCAATTTGACACTCATTTAAGTTAAAAGTTGGTGAGATTTTTCTCCTATCATTAGATGATAACATTCTTATTATTATGACTTTACTGAAACCAAATTTTATAGGTAGTATTCAAAACTTGAAACATTCTATAGAACATTCTCTGATTTGGAAGGATATTTCAGTCACTATCATCATCATATTCTAAATCTAGAAGCCAGTTTCAGTTTTTATTTTTAATTTATTCAAATTAAAAATTCCATTGCCAAATCTATATATCACATCTTGTAGATTGCTTCATGAACCAACTTATATTCCAAAAAATACTCCAATAAAACTGGAGACAAAGTATATGTACTATTTAAGACTAGTTTTCATTTCAAATACCTCAAGGTTTTCACAACTAGTAGCAAACAGCTCATCTTCTCATGCTATTATATGAGTACAGTAGAATATGAATAGATTTATAGCGGCAACCAGATAATTTCAAATATTATCACAAATCTTGACCAATTAAGTCAAATTTCTTGACCAAATTTATAAAAATAATATATTGTAATGTTTTTCGTCTGACTAGGCCTCTATACGCTATGTAAAAAGAAGACAGTTTCATTCCTATTTCTAAAAAACATAACTATATTTCCTGATTAACTCTACCTAATAATTGTTACGATTTATGCTATAGACAAAATCAGCTTTTATTTCTTTTATAAGGGTGCCAGGATTTATATAAGAATCCACTGAAATCTGTCGCATCGCATCTCGTAAATTAAAAAGAAAAATGTTTTTAAAAGAATCGGTATCATATTTTACCGTAACTAGAGTTATTTTCTAGATATTATTTTTGTGGGAGCTTAGTCAACACATATTGGCAAGGTAAATTATATTTTCAAATCTCACTAAACTAATATTAATAAATTTAATAATAAACATTAATAACTATTATTAATAACATACAATGAAAAAGTTGATGAAAGCAAAATATTTTATTCTGACAAACTAAAATATTTTAAGATAAATTAGTTAAATAAAATTAGAAAAAGCATGCATGCTAATCCAGACATGAATCCATTAAACAAAAAATAACAGTTAAACAATTAATTAAAGTTCTTGGGTAAATAAGAGTCTCTTGAACAATAAAATTAAAGTCTATATCAGGATCCTATTATAAGCTTATTTTTAAGAATGGTTTGCCAACAATTTAGTCACAATCGGGAATAATGAATCATAGCTTCTTACCGGTAAGTTTAGTGAGTTCACGAAGCTTGTAGATTACTATGCATAGTTTTTTTTTTTGTGGGAGAATGAGCTCGGCTATCGGTTTTAACTTCTTGGTCCTGGTTCTAAAGGCTAGTCACAAAAGCTTTTCTGGGTTTGACAGTCTTCATGATGAACGATGTCAAAAGCTTCGGTCTACTCCCGCATGAAGAATCATTTCATTGTAGAGTGGTCCTGGATTACATTATCCTGGACCAGCAAAAGAAAAACAGACAATTCAAGATGTTGATCAAATTGGTCTCTTCCTTTTTTTACTCTAGACCCAGTTTTCAGATTTCTGCACATGTTATTATCATGGCGTTTAGGTTCATAATCTTGTACATTATCATTTTTCAGTTATAAAGTTCTCTTTTTTATCAAATCTTTTGGCCATCTTTAATTAGCTAATATATGTATTTTAGCTTATCTTTTTACTTTTGGAATTCTTTTAATTTATCTGGATTAATAATCTGCATGTCATTTATTTTTTCCAATTTTTATTTTTAATTAGATAAAAAAAAATGTGGATGAAAAATTTAACTTTCATTGTACGTTTAAAAAAAAAATTATACTAATCAAAAAAAAAATCTAAATTTACTTTTTTTTAGCTTTTACCAAATGCCAATATGTATATTTGTACCATATATAAATAAACGGTACAATATGTATAAAATATTTTATAATAAACATTTTTGTTTACTGCCCACTAAAAAATCAAATAATATTTTTTTTCTTCAACTACAATCGAGGCTTTTATATTTAACTTGAAATAAAACCATGGAATATTGAGAAATTCGTTAAATATAAAAGCCTCAATTGTAGTTAAGAAAAAAATATTATTTTTTTTGTCTTTTTAATGCATGGTGAAATAAAACATTTATTGTAAAAACAAATTTCAAAAGCCACTATACTAAAAATAGAAAAAAAATCCGTATTTTTTTAAACTTTAGTTTTCATTTTAAATATCTCAGGGCTTTCACAATCAATAATAATTTATTTTTTCATGCTATTATATAGAAACTGTAGAATATGAATAAATGATACTTTGGTATTAAAGCTGCAATGTAGGGGAGATAGGAGGCCTTTTCACACCCACAATAAATGTGTAATGTTGTGATGATGTCAAATTGAAAGAAAATATTCCCTTCGAGTATACATGAAAATGTGTGTTTTTTTAGCAATGTGATCTTTTTTTTTGTAATACACCTGGGTCTTGTTTTATGCGATAGATAGGTTCCTCAGAAAATACATGCAAATGAAATCGTGCAAAAATAGACATAACTTACCTTGAAAAAGGGGGGATACGGACTGTGATTTTTCAAAAATCACGTAAAAGCAAAGCACCAACGTAAAATTACTTTAAAATTCGCACAAAAAAAAATAAGGAAATAAAATATGACTAATAAAAAATTTCAAATTTGGAAAAAATTGATACAAGACAAACTTTTTTTAACTATAATATTTAATTTTATTCAAAATAATATATTTTTATGCATAATTTACAGTACAGTAATTTACATTTTTTTATACACGTTTTAATTATTATCGCTATTTGCCAATATACAGGTTCGTTTGCAAACTGGTAAAAAATCAGATTCTTCACAAAAGGAAATACAACTAGCGCTAACTTCACTCTCATGTTGTGATAATAGTTTTCTGGTGACAACGTAATTAGTGATTAATCTTTGAGACAATGATTTTATTAATTGTTTATGAAGCTCACGATATCCAGACATACAACCATTTAGCTCTCATTGGAATTTAAGAGCACGTTTGTGATTAGTGTCATTTATAAGAAAATAATTAAAAATAAACTTGCAGAAACTAAATGATTAATAATTGATTACGTTCTTTTTTAAAAAGCAAAAACAGAATGTGATTTAAAATGCAAAATTAACACGCACAATGTTTGAACAAATTTACATTATAATCTTGTAAAATTTAATGTGTGTATACATAAAATGTGGAAATCATGATTTTAATTTCATTATTGTATAAAATCTTACTATTATAAAGCACTGAAAATATTGAAATTACTAAGATGAAAGTCAAATTCCAATAATGTGCTATTACTTTCAATATGATGTAAGTGCGCGAAATTTATTATTTAAAGTAATAGCGCATTATCGGAGTTCGACTTCCGAAGAAATGTGAATCACGTAACTTCAAAATCGCATTAAATAAATCTGCATAAAAAGAGACCCATGTGTACTTTGACATTTTCAGTTATTGTCTAGATTTCTTTCTGACAAGAGCCAGGATAAATAAAAATGTAATAAAAGTCTAATAATTAATATGTATTCTATTTTTTTTTGTACTTTTGATTTAATTTCTTAATAAAAAAAAAAGACATTTATTAGCACTTCTCTGAAAATCCCAGCATGCTTTGCAATCACATTTTTAGAAGGAAAATTTTTACTGTAGATCTCCATTTTTTGTGCTTTGGTTTTAATATGTAAAATCCTGTTATATATTTTATGATAAGTGTTGTAGGAATATAGTTAATCTATTTTTATCCAAATTATTTAAAAATCAAAATCATTTACTGTTTGTTTGGTTTATATTTAAACTAACTTTTTTTGATTAATGGCATCAGTATTGTAATATCGCAAATCACATTTTATTTTTTATTTTAAATGTCATTCTTAAAAGTTGTTAATATTGAAAGTCATACATATTTGTGAATGTCAACTTGTTAATGTTGAAAGTCGTACATATTTGTGAAAGTCACAGGTTTTTTTTTTGAAACTTGTTAATGTTAAATACCATAGATATTTGAATGCATTTGTTATTGAAAATGATCTATATATTTATTATGTTTTACTATTTTTTTTACTTTTATTTATTTTTAGTCCTGCAACATAGAGCAGGTATGCGCCTGTTCACATTCATATCAACTGCCTGATAACTTTGTAATTTTTGCCAAAATACTATATACAAGATCCGTGTACATGTTTGTTTTTTTTTGCCAAAAAAAGTCATGTACAAGATCTGTGTACATGTTATTTTGGTCAGATCACAAAATTACAAAGTTATTAGCAGATTGATACAAATGTGAATAGATGCAGTAGGTCTAATACATGCTCCATGTTGCAGCTTTAATACTAAAGTAACGAATAAATTTATGGAGGCAATCAGATAATTTCAAACATTACCACAAACCTTATCAATTAAGTAAATAAAATTTTTTGACGGAATTTATAAAAATAATGTATATAAAGAATATTTTATAGTAATTACTTTTATTTACTGTGTACTAAAAAGCCAAATTAAAGTATGGGATTTCCAGAAATTAATTAATTCAATTACTAATTTTTACAGCGGGTTGTTGAATTAATTAATTTCTGGACACCCATGCTTTTATTTCAAGTTAAATATAAAAATCCCAATTGTAATAGAAAAAAAATATTTTTTTTGTTTTTTTAGTATGCAGTAAATAAAAGTGTTTATTATAAAATATTTTTCACATATATTATTTTTAACTTTTTAGTATTAGAATCTTTTTCACAATTATTCCAGTTTTAATTAAAATAAAGAATAAAAACAATATCATAGTCTGTACAATATTTGAAAGAAAATCTTACACTAAAAATCATATTTGATAATATATATATAATATCCTTAAAAAACAATAGAGTGGTTTAATATGCACTTGAAATGCTCCAAATTCTTACAAGAAAAATTGTAAACAAAATTTGGCAGTCTAATATTTTTCAGAGTTGTGGATTATGTAGTATTATTTCACAATTTTATTAGTATGTAAAACAAACATTATTCATTACAGTTATATATAAAGTTTAATAATTTAATATATCCAGCACACAGTTCTTCTTTTCAAAATAGTTCATATATATCTAATATAGAAATAAAACAAACTAACTCCTTTTTAAAACTTGATTTATTATGACTATAATCATGAAAAAGAAATCCGACGTTTCAACTATTTTTATAGTCTTTTTCAAGGCACACTAAAATAAAATATGTATACACAATAAATATCACATATTCCAAAAAAAAAAAAAAATTAAATTAATTAAAAATTACAAAATATATCCATAACCCAAATTTTTTTTTTTTTACCTTATCTCACTCCCCTTTCCTATTACAATCACAACTTAAACACAACTAATTCCTTTTTAAAATTCTATATATATCAAATAAAAACTTTTAATTAAAAACCTATTATTTTCTTTTATCTTTTTCTATTAACATCCTATTTAATTCTGTTTTTATTTCATTTATGTATACACCCTCTTTTATTATCCTTTCATTATATGACTTAATAAAAGAGGGTGTATACATAAATGAAATAAAACCAGAATTAAATAGGATGTTAATAGAAAAAGATAAAAGAAAATAATAGGTTTTTAATTAAAAGTTTTTATTTGATATATATAGAATTTTAAAAAGGAATTAGTTGTGTTTAAGTTGTGATTGTAATAGGAAAGGGGAGTGAGATAAGGTTAAAAAAAGAAAATTTTGGTTATGGATATATTTTGTAATTTTTAATTAATTTAATTTTTTTTTTTTTTTGGAATATGTGATATTTATTGTGTATATATATTTTATTTTAGTGTGCCTTGAAAAAGACTATAAAAAATAGTCAAAACGTTGGATTTCTTTTTCATGATTATAGTCATAATAAATCAAGTTTTAAAAAGGAGTTAGTTTGTTTTATTTCTATATTATATATAAAGTGTATAAATGGTAAATAAATTATCTACCTATCTACATAAGATATTACTTTCTTCAAATTTGAATCATTCT
This sequence comes from Epiperipatus broadwayi, assembly GCA_028023455.1. Classification (NCBI taxonomy): domain Eukaryota; kingdom Metazoa; phylum Onychophora; class Udeonychophora; order Euonychophora; family Peripatidae; genus Epiperipatus; species Epiperipatus broadwayi. The sequence continues at coordinate 12,095,238 of JAQFVV010006207.1, forward strand.
TTATCTAACTTGAAACACCAATTATGCTTGTAAATCATATGTTGCATATCAAATATTATTTAATATAAATTTATTTGTTTATATATTATGTTAATACTTGTATATAATTTGTTATTAATAAAGTTTATTTTATTTTATTTTTTAAAAAAAATCGATTCCAGCATTTTCTTTTTTTTAGTATTGAGATAAGTTTGTAATTATTCCAATTCGAAATTTAAAATGCAGATTATAAATTAATTAGCATGCATTAAAAATCGTTACAAAATTCTTTTGTTTATGAAGAAAAACATTTTTTTAAAATTAATTTTTATAATCAAAAGAAAAAATTTCATTCTTTTTTTTTTTTTTTAAAAGGAAACTTCTATATTCAAGAAAAATCAAAAATTTGTTTTTATTTCTATTTTAAATAAATGATAAAACACTTTTTGGTTTAAGATTTTTAATATATATATTGCCATTCATACACGTCACTGAAAACGTCCAAGTACTTGAAATTTGGTCTGCCAATATCTTTTCAGTAAACAAATTAGGGCATTACTCTGAAGTATTTCATTGTCAGATTGCTTTTGTCATTGATTTCTAAGAAGTACAAACTTTGAAAGGAATCCATTTGATAGATGTATATTAATTTTAGGTTTCACAATTTTACCCAAACAAACAAAAAAGAAACGGAGTTTCTAAGTTAAATATAAATGTCTAATAGTATAAATATACTGATTATTACTCCTTATTTATTTATTTTTTTAGTATTTTCTGATGATAAGATTATATCTATAGAACTTTGTGATTTTCCAAAGCAACATTGAGTTTCTGATAACCATTCATTTACAACTGAAGTAAACTGATCATAAATATCCTCGATAGTACTTTTACTGTACTTTTACTATATATCGATGATATTCTGCAACATTTACTATAACGTTTTTGATTTTTTATATTTTTATAAATTGTAACAGTAGTAACATTATTAAGATTAGACAGCACATCGTAGTTCATGTAGTCAAAAAATTTTTTAGTAATTTAAAAGCAAATATTGCCACCTTGTTAAATTTTTTCAAATATTCTGTTCAAGACCTGCAACTTTAATGTTTTTAAAATTACAAAAATCTAATTTAACTTCATTAGGCTGCATATTTCATTCAAATATAAATGATTGATATTATGGGTATATTATTAAATGAAGTTATACGAATTTGTATATTATTATTCAAAAGATTAACCAAATAAATATTCTGCTTGTTCACAATATTATTATAATATAAAAATATTGATATTTACAGATTTAATAAAATTATGCCATTTTAGGCTCTTGTGTTATTACTATTGCTTCAGAAATTTTAATTGATCATAAACAATAAATGGATGGGTCTTCTATGCAATTTTATTCTCTCATTCTTAAAATTTTTGACAGTTATTGAAATTCTATGTTTAAATTTCTCTATTGCCGATGAAATTTCACATTTATTTCTTATTTTTTCATTCTGAGAGTATCTTGATTACTTTTAATGATGTTATTAACAATAAAACCTTATTTTAGAAAAACAGGATTTGGCTTTTTAGTGAATTCAATAACAAATCTATTTGCCTCTACAACATACTTTTTAAAGGATATTCATGACTTTGCAACATAGTTAGGTTAAAAATTTCCATTTACTGTTGCAATGTCTAACAGCTGTTGCAAGTTAGCAGTGTTAGCACTTTGTTTCTGAAGCAGGAACACATTTTTTATCAACATGTTTGGTGTATGATCTATTTTTGATGTTACTATAATTGTAATCTTGGTATATATTAATCTATCTTCTTTTCAGTAATCTGCACTTACAATTGCTTTTTCAGTAATGATTTTTTTATTATTTTACCTTCTAATTATAATGTAATGTATAAGATACCACTGTGATAGTTGTGGATTTATCAAAATATTTAAAATAGTGAATTCTCATGTTATGCACAGATTCAATAATTATAAACTTTTGAATTCATAAAAAATAGACCAGGTGAATTTATTAAACAATCTTTAGGCAATAGTTTATTGTTCATGCCAGTTTAAGCTTTAAAACTTCTAAGAAATCATATATTTATTTTAATGATATTGATGTCATAACACTGTTTAATAAGAAATATAATCTTTTTTTTCTGAAGTTTTTGAATCTAATATTTGTCCACAAGCACTAATAAATTTGCCAATGGTACCATTGTAAGTCAATTTTCAATATCATTCACCCTTCATTGATAAATATAAGAATTACAAAACCAAAATATTTTAATTTTCATTTTACTGTGAATGCAATATCTTACAATCTCATGTTACTCTAAACTACTGCTCTTTCAAAAAAATTTGTAGTTAATTACTTGTTCAATTAAATTTTTCTTTTAAGAACAACTTCTTTAATCTTTAATTTTAACTTTTTAGTGATTAATAATGAACTATTCATATCTTGAAATTCCCACATCAAAGTTCATATATCCTCTATCAGGGGTCCCCAACCTTTTTGCACTTAAGAGCACATTCTATAATACTGGCCAGGTGGTGGGCACCATTTATTTTTTCAACCAGGTGGAGGGCACCATTTATTTTTTCAATGTAAATTTATAGTTGGATATTGTTAATAATACACATAATGTACAAAAAAATATTTATTTCAAAAATAAAATTTTCACATATGATTAACGTTTATATTTTTATGCTGTAAAAGTATAATATGCCCTACAATTTGATTACAATATAATACAATAATTTATAAGAAATTTTAAAAATTAAATTTATTTGTATCAGATAAAAATGGTCTGTGGGCGCCATGGTGCCCACGGGCATAGGGTTAGGGACCCCTGTCCTATATGTTTATATTTAGAAAAAAATTGAAATACTTGTCTTTATTACCATCACTGCTCCCTACTTTTTCTTTCATACTATACATGTACAATATTAATGTAATTTGCATACTTATAAAGTATAAAATAAATATATTTATGTTAACATTGATATATGTTTAACATAAAAAGCAATTTAATTATTTAGTTATATTTATTAAACATACATGCTGCAATGCTTATATGATTAATACCCATATTCTTATGTGTTCTGTCATGCAGTATAAAATAAAATTACCATTAAATAGTTCCCTACAGCTGCAGGCCAAAGAATTGTTCATCAACCCTTCAAAAAAGAGAATGTGAAAGCATTACCAGAATAGTGATTCATCAAGTTGTTACAATTTTAGCAGTTTTTTTAAAGCTCAACATAATGTATCCATGTCTGGTTATCTGAAAAAAAAAATCCTGTTTAGAATTTACAAAAAAAAAAAAAAAAGCCAAAAAGCCCAAATATGATTACAGTCCAGATTCAAACTCTAAGCTATATTTATGCCATGCAAGTGTATTAATCATTATTCAATAATTTCCTTGTTGTATCATGAAAATGGGTGTAATTTTTTAGTAAATTGATAAATTGTAAGATGATTTTACAAAGACATACACAATTATGATATAGTCTTTATAAATGTAAAACACTAATAAGAATTGTTCTCTTTTACATTTTCGTGTGTTTAAAAAATAATAATATTAAATTATAATGCAGTCTTAATTTTCTAATGTTTGTAAAATTACAAAGAAATCAAAAATACATATTTATGTTATTAAAATGATTCATTATTTTTATATTACATTTAATTAAAATCTATTTTAATTAATCTAGAAAGATTTTTTATAATGACCAGAAAATTTAGTTATAGAATTTTTATGACATCATTATAAAAACTATATAAGTTTATTATCCATGTAGAAATTCAAATACTTTTTATTATTATATTTAACTTAACCCAAACTTAGTGTAAATCATCATTCCAATGAAAACATGTTTTTTACTTTCCCCAAATAATGCTTTAGTGGCAGGAGGGGGTCATATATTTTAATAATGTTATTCACATGCTGCAATTCCAATACATGGATCCTACATAAATAAGCAATTTTGCAATTTCATACAGAAATAAATTAAGATAGTTAAATATTTTATATTTGATAATAATTATTATAAATTTGATGCCATGTCATAAAATCAAATTTTACTATACATAGATCTTCAAAACTAATATCTTATTGATAATATAAAATCTTAAATGAAATAAATGAATTGATATAAATAAGAGATAAATGAAATAAATGAATTGATATAAATAAGAGATATCTGCCTGATATAAAATTTCACAGAAATTAAAGCTTTCAAAAACAGTTTTTGGAAGCAAATATTTAAGAAAATCATATGATATAATTGTTGGTATTTAAATTAAAGCTCAAAATATTATTTAAAAATCTTATGAAGTTTGCAGCAAAATGAAAAAAAAAATACAAATTATTATTATTATATATATATTAATAATAATTTATTTTCTATAACAGTTTAATATTTATTTAAAGCTACTTTATTATTACTAATGCCAAACTTTTAGTTATTTTGTTCTGTTTTTTTGTCTGTTTTTACCATATATATAAATCATGATAAATTAGTAATGATTTATTATTGTAATTAATTTAAGTATAAATGGAAATTTATCTTGTTATTTTATGTGTAATTTATTCATCCAAATTATTAATAACCATATATCAACTTTTGAAAATGGAAGGACACTACATCTTAATTGGAAGAAAAGCTAACTTGGGAAATGCCAAATCTGAGAAACATTATTTTATGTTTTACATTGAAATAAAAAATTCCTAATATTTAATAATTTTTATTAGTAAAAAGTTATCTCAGAAAATTAATTTTAAAAAATGTATCAGATGTTTTAATAAAAGGGTACTTTGGTATTATTCCTGCTACGATGTATTACTCTGGTGATGTATTATTCTAAGTTTGCGATATGTTTAAAATAATGCTTCCATGGAATGTATGGACAAACATAATCTATAAAATTTGTCCGCAGATCCCGTGGATATGTTATTTTAAATATATCAGAAATTTAGAATAATACGTCACCATTAGTAATATGCCATAGCACGTGTAATATGAAAGTTAAAATCTAAAAATAATAATAGAGACATATATTCATTCTGGAAAAAGGAAAGAAGAGATTACAATGCTAACTAAAACAAGTACGTGTGAGCTGTGCCTTTTTATTATGATACTTTATGTCATCAAAGCCATCTTTCTTCCTCCCAGCATAGTACAGTGCTTTGCACTATCATATTTCACATGTAATACCTAACTTCAAATCTAAAAAAAAAACCCATGTAATTTCCAATGATGGAGAGATATATTCATTATGTAAAAAGGGAGAAATATGAAAAAGAGCCCTGAAACATTTTTAAATGATGAGTTGTAATGAAGTTTTAGATTTCTGTTATTTTTTAAATCTAAAAAACAAAAAAACAAAAAAACAAAAACAAAATGGTGAACTGTAAGATAAAGTTGTAATGTTTATCTAAAAATGGTGAACTGTAACTTTAGCCTTATATTATAAATATCTTTTTTTTAAAAAAAAAAAACACGAATATAAAAAGTTTAACTTGTAAATGCATGTAAACATTTAGCAAAAAAAAAAAAAAAACACAAATATAAACAGGCAAAACTCTATACATATTGTCACTCAGTGCAAGCCAGATTAATCAATGGATGCCAGAAGCCTTGTGCATAAAATTCTTATCTATTGCCTACTCATCCAATATCCCCAGACTAGTTTCTGACTTGTGGCCTCCGTCAGTGAGGAGCCTTGGATCTGAGAGCATGGCACCTAGATATTATGATCTAATTCAACCCTCCTGCAGCCACCTTTTATCTCTACTTAACTACAAAACTATGAGACTTAAATTGAAAACACTACAATATTTTCAATCCAAGCTGAATTGAAAATATTATAGTGGTTTCAATGCTGGATTGAAAATATTATAGTGTTTTCAATTTAAGTTTCATAGTTTTGTAGTTAAGAAGAGATAAAAGGTGGCTGCTGGAGGGTTGCATTAGATCCTAAGATCTAGATGCAGTGCTCTCAGATTCAAAGCTCCTCATTGATGAATGCCAGAAACTAGTTTGGGGATATTGGATGAGTAGGCATTAGATAAGAATTTTATGCACAAGCCTTCTGGCATTCATTGATTACTCTGGCTTGCACTGAGTGCAATACATATAGAGAGTTTTGCCTGTTTTAATAACAGTTAAGAGCAATCATAAGAAATGGTGATCATTTGGTTTTTATTGGCTTAAACACAAATATAATAAATTTTAGCTCTAAATATATATTTCAATTTAAAAAAAACCCCAGTATTACTTACAAATGATGCAATATATTTATATTGCATATGAAAAAAATCACAGTAATAACGTAAAATCTTGCAGGACAGCACAGTTTACAAATTTGTGATGGGTATATATGTGAAAAGTTGGCATGGATTTGTCATGCTAGGATTTGTTTGCCATGATATCATGAACCATAAATTTTGAATAAATATTATTGGCTGAAAACATCACTAGAGTTATACGTGATAGCAGGAATAATACTAAAATACTAATAAAAGATATCTCAAGTTGAAATTTTTTTGATACAGTAAATAAAATCTGGTATTTAGCACATTACCAAATTTAGACCCGACTACTTTCCATGATAATAAATTATGTATGATCTATTTTTAATTTATATTATTAGAAATGACTTTGATTTAGAGATAAATCTTATTATATTTTTTACTAACATCAATTAAAAGCAAGCATTCAAAAAAAAATTTTTTTTCTACTCATTTACTTTCAACATGAAAATAAAGATAGGAGCTTGAATTCAATGTTCGAGGTCTAAACTCAATTAAAAAAAACTTCCAGCTAAGTAAATGGATTCAATTTACACAGCCACACATCTTGGGTCTGCTGGAAACGAAAATATGTAGTGTTTCTCAGATTTGACCCCACAAACTTTTTAAGAACCCAATACTTTTCCACCTGTTCATGAGATTCATCATCACCTTCAGGAGGCACTGGCCTGATCATCACAAGAAGCTGCCAATTTTCATCCTTTAAAACTATATATATCAACTCGAACCTACTTATAGTCACTTTTCATCACCATACTGTTGCTCTCAACTTAATTTTTGTTTACATATTTCCTGGACCAGCTGTCATCTCAAGATTACTGCTCACCATCAACTCACTACTGTCATCAACGTCTTACCCAGTTATCTTAATGGGTGATTTTAACATGAGTTATCACATTTTTGTTTCAAAGTGGCTACATCAATTTGCAATACCACTAATGAGTGCTGAAGGTTTCTTACCACACAACTCCATCTCTTTCTACAACATCGTTACATCTCACTTATTGACCTGTGTTTTTATTCACCCATGCTTTATCACTTAATTAAGTTAACACTTAATCCCTCACCTTTCTCTGATCACTCTAGCCAAATGCTTGAACTCAATCTAAGTACAATGCAAACATCAACAATTCATAAAACAATAAGAATAATTCTTCCTGCACACACTTCTGAATTTTTGTACTCTGAAACATATATTATGTTATTTAAACTCAGCACTATGCAACTTGATCCTGTTCAATGGTACATTTCTTTTATCAACATTCTGTCATTTAATATAAATCATATTACCCAAACCACACCACCACCCTCAAGACTCCTAACTTTGGCTGATGAGCTACATAAAAGAATCACCATGTGTAAATCTGCTCCAGATTCCTATGCACATATAAAAAGAGTTACACAAATATATAATGACACCTGCAACACTCTAAAAGAGTACCTTGCCATAAAAAAGAAAAAAATCTGTCAAAACAACACATCTGGACATGAGGGTACATTAGATGGGCTCTGGGGTATCCTTCCACTGTCAGAGTTTCACAAGCACTTGAAACCAATGGTATTACCAAAACCAGACATAATATGATAGAGCCAATATACAAATATTCACACCACCTGAAAATCTATTTGGCCAACCAGAGTTAGATTAAACCTTTCCATGTTGCTGATTTCTTGCTGAAGCTAACCACAATTCCAAACTCTTGTCTTCCGGGGCCACATGGAATCCCTAAATTTGTATTTTCACATCTCAGTCAGTTTACCACCACATATCTATGTGATTTAGCAAATTATCTATCACAAAGGCTGTTTAACATAAAAGATCTACATCCAATCTCCTTAGTTCCATCCAATAAAAAGCAAGCTTCAAAATCCAATCTATCTAATCTGTGACCAATCTCCATGAACCACTTTGGTATTAAAATTCTGGAAAAGGTTCTAAAAGATAAAATAAAATCATATCTCCTCCCTATATTATCAATGCAATATGCAAAAAAGGCTCCTCAACAGGCCAAGCTGCTCTCATTTTCAAAACCATTGTAAATTCAGTTACAGAGCAGAAAAAGTATGCTCCAATGGTGTTCAAATTGACATTGAAGCTGCTTTTGACTCAGTCCCTATTGAAAATTTTAATTGAGACACTTGCAGACACCAAAATACCTCGCTATCTTTTATACCTACTAACCAATCTACTCCTTAGTCGTGAAATCCATATTACAATTAATGGCAGAATATCACCTTCATTCTCTCCCCACCAATCTATACCTCAAGAATCTCCAATCAGTTTGTTATTATTTATGTTCTATATTAACCCTCTCATAAACAAAATACAACAAAAATTACAAGGAATCCAAATTCCACACACTGAACTATATATACCATGTATTGCATACATGGATGATTTTACTGTTTTTCTTACATCCAAAAAACAACAACCTACTCTGAAAAAAATACTTAATGAATACACCTTCAAATATATTAACAAAACATCAGCTTGTTTTTTTTACACTGGCAAGATAAATACACAAGTTTATCATGGTTTCCCAACTAATTTCCTTGGGTTTCCTTTCTACCTAGGGCCTTCTGCAATGAGACAAAAATCCAGAAAAAACTGAAAGATGATGCTGAATGTACAACCACTTCTCTCTCCAAAAGCTACCTCTCACTATATGCAAAAGTATGTCTTTTCAATGAGCTTGTAACTACAAAAATAACCTATTACCAATCATAAATTTCACTAAATCTTTCACTTCTTCCATTTACTCACTCTGCAGCAAGCTATTATGGTGCAGAAAAGTAGTCTCCATCTCTGTAAAATGACTTAGTCTTCCAACAACCAGGAATGGATTAGGTCTTTACTCCATACAAATTGTTCACAAACAAAAAAGTATTAATCTCCTAGCTGCACTGATAAGAAGTTTTCCAGCCCTCAAATGCATCCTTCAAATAACACCCACAGACCGACCACCACCTTCACACGGATATTTGTCTTTGTTTGTAAACCAACTTCAAAGCATTTATGATCAGGTGTTTTTTTTTGGGTGTTGGTAGATAGACCTATTGGACTATTTATAATATGCTGTACCCAGACATAACTACAGATTCTCATTCAACTATGCTAAATATGAACAATAGTCATTTGATGCAGCGATTTAAAAAATGGTCATTGGAACCCAAATTTTTTGACTTTTTTTTTAAAGGTAAATCTTTATGCTCTACCTACCTCCTATTTCCTTAAATACCATAGGTTTTACAACAAAATTGATGCTTTTTGTTCCTTGTGCCACAGGGAAGAAGAAACACAACAGCACCTATTTCACACCTGCACAGCTCTAACAAATACCCGAGAAATTATGATTAACACATATAGACAAAATAACATCACACTTGATAACCTAACAGACATTCAGTAAAGGCTCAACACCAGCAGCTCATGCAGCAACTTTTTGTTTATATAGTTTCTGGTGCACCAGATATACTTTCTGTCTTGGAGACAATACCACAAAGCACCCAGCCACATTCTCTAATAAGCTCGAACAACTGAAGGCCAGAGATGGCAAAATTTCACACCCAGATATATTTGCTGCTACATGGTCACTATTAAAAACCTGAGACAAATCATAACCTCAAAAAACAAATTATGACTTTTCTGTAACAAGAACAATTTTGTTGTTGTTGTTTGTTTTACATATCCCTTTTTTAACATTTTTTTCTGTTTGTTCCAAAGCTATATAGTTTTAAACCGTGTATTTTCAACAATGTAATTTTTGGTAAACAACAAATTCATGTAATCTATTTTTGTACAATAAAGTATATTATTGAAACACAAAAAATTATTTAATTTCACCCATAAAAAATTCCTCTAGATGTTAATATTTTATGTCATATTTATTAAACAATAATGCATAGTTTATATGCATAAAATGATATTTTTATCCACAATCGGATATTATTTAAAAGCTATGTATTGCCATTTCCTGTGTTTAGTATTGATTTAAAAATAATAATTTTTTTTTTTCTAAATTTAAGATATTAATGTGGAATAAACTTTTATCTTCTAAAATTTCTGGATAAAGAAGCTTGTTTACTTTTTTTCACACCTCTTTACTTTTTTTTTTTTGGTTAGAAGTTGAAGGAATTAATTAGTCTAAATAGTTGTTTTTGCATTACAAAAAAGAAAGAAAAATAAATGTATGTTAATATAATAATATTTATTTAATTAATAATTTCATTTTACATTTATTGTAAATTTACATTTTGTTGATATACTTTTTTATATATATTAATTTATATTGAATTAATTTATTTATTCAATTCCCTACCCAAATCTCAGAGATGTGAAAAGAGAAAAATAAACTGTTGTTTTTTTGTCCAATAGATTTTATAAGATAAATTTCTAGTCTAAAATATATCTTAAACTTACAAGATTTTTTTTTCTACTATATATCACATAACCAAAATAGATTATATTTGCATATGCAGTAGCAATATTTAGTCTCTAAATAAAATTTTTGAAAATAAAATAATAAATTAATAATATTTTATATTAATAGGTAATTTTTTTTTTAATTTAAAAATTAAATTATCTTTTTTGAATGTTTATTTTTAAATGACATTAGAAAAACATTATATATATATATTTCTAAAATCAAAAAATAGTTTTAATAAACAAATTTTGGTGCTAATAGAGGCTAAGGTCTGCCTATAAAATGAAACCGCCAACTGCATATCAATGGCCAATAGAGAAAAAAAACTAATAGATAAATTTTCATATTTTTTTTTTTTATAAAATAAATTATAAAAAACCTTGAAAATAATATGTTTAAAAATAAACATGAAAAAAATTGCTTCGCAATCAAATCATTGTTCATTGATTATAAAATAAATACATTCAATAAGTAAGTTCTATACAAGCATTCTTTAAAAACGTTAAATTAATGATAAGGCACAATACAATTTTATAAGAAATAAAATTATAATCTAATCTTATGAATTGAATGTATTCCATAAAAAACAATAATTGACAGAAATAAATCCATTAAAAATTAAATTTCATAAAGGTGTTTATATGGGAAAATAAATGAACAATTTTTGGATGTCATGATGTATATTTTCATCTCGATATTTTCTTTCATAGTTGTACTTTATATAGTTATTGTCTTAAATGTATGGTGAAAATGAAAAACATGGATGCCATAAAAAGCACACAGACAATAATTTGCATTAATGACAATAACTCTATGAAATATAATTATGGAAGCAAATAATTATGGCTTCCATGTTTTAATTTTTTTTTGTATTCAAACAACTTTTTTGGAAATTATTTTCTTATAGATTTACTGTTGTCAATTATTTTCCTATGAATTCCATGACTTTTTTTGTATTGTTGTTCTTGTTAAATATTTGGTGGAGATATATATTTTTACTTATTACTTTTTGTAGCATCCATATCTTTTATTTTTCTCATACAAGGATTCCTTTTTAGAATTTCTTTTGAATTTATTCTATCATTTTCTTTTTTATAGATTACATGGTTTCCTTGTTATTTTGTTATGTTTGTTAAAATCTTATTTATTTTCAATTCATAGATTGGTTTTGTAAATTTATTTTTTATGGAACTGCATTTTGCCTCATCACTAATTTAATTTTTTAAAGAATGTATGTATTGATTAATCACATTTATTAAATGCTTTTATTTGTTAATCATTGTGCAATGATTTAATTGCTAAATAAATATATTATCTTTAAATTTGTTTTTTAAATATAGTACATTATTTTCATAGCTTTTTAAAAAAAAAATTATGAAAAATATAAAACTTATTAATTTTTTTTGGTATTGGTAAAATGGTTGGTAGCTGCATTTTGTCAATAGATCATAAGCTCTACTAGCACTCACTTTTTAAGTAGATTAAAAATAAGACATATATCATTTCTAATTGCCAAAAAATAGTCTGTTTTCAATATGACAATTATCTTAAAATTATCTTCATTATCTTTTATTATAATTCTGTTTACGTTTTAAAAATTAATATTAAAACACTTTTCTTTTTACTAAAAATTAATTTAAAAAAAAAAAGAAGTAAAATTTTAATATATAGAATTATATTTACATGGTCTTTTTTTTTAAATGTAAAATTTTAATACATAGAATTATATTTATATGGGGAATTTCATTTCTCCACTCAATAGTCTTCCATATTGTCTTTTCTACCAGTTGATCTTTAAATATGTTGGTTGACTTTCTTCTTTTCAATACTCAGTTTTTCAAGTGCATGAAAAGTGTGTTACACATAAAATGATTATTGATTTTTTTTTTAATGTATTATATAAAAATATTCTTGACAATGATTTTCAACTTATGATATGTGTCCTACTAGTGTACTTGATGGTCTTACAAGTGATATGTGAAAGATAAAGTAATTTTGAAAAATTATATTAAATAATTTAATAACTGAAACACAGGCTTATTTATACCTGTGTCTATATATATGTAATATTAGGGTATGAGCACAGACTTTCACACGACCCACCACTCTCCACTCTATCTAATAACACTGATACACTTAAACACATATATGTTGAAAAGATAAATAATCACCAATATACGTATTTCATGCTAAACCAGCAATCATCAGTTGGTCCAGATTATCATCTCTACACATATATACTATAAGTGCTCAGATATATATTAAGATAGACAATCCTCATACTTTAATGGACAGATAATCTGGACCAACTGATGATTGCTGGTTTAGCATGAAATACATATATTGGTGATTATTTATCTTTTCAACATATATGTGTTTAAGTGTATCAGTGTTATTAGATAGAGTGGAGAGTGGTGGGTCGTGTGAAAGTCTGTGCTCATACCCTAATATTACATATATATATAGACACAGGTATAAATAAGCTTGTGTTTCAGTTATTACATTATAGAGATGTCTGCCCATTCTTGCATATGTATTTAATGGATTATGTCCTGTACATGTGGGGTTCAGATTGACCTTAGGTCAACATGGGTGTGACAAGAATCTCGGCCTCAGGGTGGCCTTTGAGCATTCCATCATCAGATTTTCAATTGGATGGACGGTTGAAGAGTTGGAGTGTGGAGTAGATTGAAGCCTGTCCATTTAAGTATGAGGATTGTCTATCTTAATATATATCTGAGCACTTATAGTATATATGTGTAGAGATGATAATCTGGACCAACTGATGATTGCTGGTTTAGCATGAAATACGTATATTGGTGATTATTTATCTTTTCAACATATATGTATTTAAGTGTATCAGTGTTATTAGATAGAGTGAAGAGTGGTGGGTCGTGTGAAAGTCTGTGCTCATACCCTAATATTATTAAATAATTTATTTATTGAAATAATATAAAACTGGCATTAAAAAAAGAATGAACAATTAATAAAAATTTCATCTGCCCAGCATTGATAGACAAAGATTTTAAAAGTAATATATTTGGAAATGTTGGAATTCAGAGAAAGGACAATTTTAAAGAAATTGCAAATAAAGCTATTAAATTTTTAATGTCACTTTTCTTTACCTGTTTATGTGAAAAGGAATTTTCAAAAATATTATATTTAAAAAACAAATATAGAAGGTTAATTTATGATTAAAACCAAGTAACATATAGCCTGATATTAAAAAATTGTGCTTTAAAATAATATTTTGTTCTACAGATTTTGAATGTAATAATTTTGGAAATGCTAGTAGTAGTAGTAATAATAATAGTAGTAGTAGGAGTAGTAATAGCAGCAGTAGCAGTAGCAGATATACAAAAATCTTGCTATGAAAAAGATTTGCTGGAAAAAGTATTTTAAAACAAATATAAATAGACCAAAATATTACTAAATTCACTTTATTAATGGTTATTGAGAAACATTGCTATCACTTATACTGTAATGAAGTTAATCTGTCTATAAAATTATCTACTGTTAGAAAATATTATAACATATAATACAATAAGGGCAATTTATATCTGTATTCAAAAGCATCGCTAATACTTCAATGCAAAATTATTCATCTGTAAAACAAGGACATTTTACTGTTAGACAAATTTCTTAATTATAAACACTTAGTGCTTTTAAATACTTAAATGAAGCATGATGAATGTTTGTAATTATTTAATTGTCATGGTTATATATGCTTCAATTATAAAACTTTCAATAAATGACCTGCTGTTTCTGCCATGTAAACAACACTGGATTGATAATAAATGGCAATTTTGTGATTGTAAGGGGAGAAGTTAGTTTATCAAAAGCTAGATACTGTTTTTATATCAACCAATCTTTACTGTCTCTTTCTTTATCTTTATTGTTTCCAGCAATTTAAGTAATCATTCATGTACTTGCTCTTACCATGATAAATTAATTGTTTATATTACTATATTTTCTTTCCTTAACTTCACACACAGTCAATTCTGATTCCAATCTAATTTTGAAACAGAAAGCAATGATAGATAGATTTAATAGAGTGGGAGTCCTTTGATGTTGTTTATATTACTATTTTTTTTCCCCTTAACTTCACACAGCAATTCTGATTCGAATCTAATTTTGAAACAGAAAGCAATGATAGATAGATTTAATAGAATGGGAGTCCTTTGATGTGATCTTAATTAGAATTTTACTTAACAAAGAAGTGGGATTGAAAGAACTAAAAAAGATAATCTAAAATGGGTTGTCTTACACAATTTGGCTACTAAAATCAGTAATCGATCTAATGGAAAAACAATAATAATAAAACTTAAGTACTGTACTCTAATTTTTTTTATCTAAATAAAATAGATACTTATAATGTGCAAACTTGAGTTGATGTAAACTCTTCAAAATCTGAATGGACATACTTGTAGCTATGAAAATGGTGACATAAAATATATTTATTATAGTTTTGGCAGTAGATTTTAGAATGAAAAAATAATATGAAAACTTGCATTCAATCTAATAAAGAACAAAAAAAGTAAAAAATTGAAATGTTGGCAAAACTTCATTTCTTTACAAAATAAAATTTAAACTACTGACAAAAATCATGAGTGACTAAGAACAAGAAACTGGAAAGGTAACTATTGTAATAGTATACATATATGTCGTTACATCACTATCAATAAAAAGGTAAAAAGAATGATAAATAAAATTGCTGTCAGGTAGAATTGTAAAAATATTAATAAAAACTTTATTTAAAACAAGATATATAATTGCACAGATACAAAACTATTAAATAATTAAAAGTAAGTTAAAGTTAAAATCTAAAGATAAAAGTTTATTTTAAAATAATGTAAAAGAAAATAATAAAATCTGTTAATTAGTTTCTATTCAAAAATTATGTTTAAATCTTAGAATGGAAATGATTTTCTATTGAAAGTAATGACTTAATAGCAAACAGGCCCTTGAGAGCATTTAACGGATCAGTCAGATAAGAGATTAATTTTAAAAAATTCCTAGTAATAAAATCTGATGTTCCTGCTCAAAAGTAAACTTCCCAATAAACAATGCAAATGAACACACAGTCCAAAGAGAAAGTCATCATCATCAATAAGATTAGCATGAAGCCAGGCAAGATCGATCCTGCAATTTGATGATAAGAAATTCAAAACAATATAAAAGGGAAATAAAAAAACTTTGGCTAAATGGAGTTTTGGTTCTTTGATATTACTCTTGTTCCTGATGTAATTTAAGCATATTTACATGTATTGCAGACCTTAAAAAATGTAAGGGTCATATAGTAAATTAAATTCCCATATTTGCACCAGCTGAGGTGACCTCTATAGTTCCTGAAAAGCAGCAAACAATAGACTGGTCTTCTCAAAAACAATATTGATACTAAATGGATGTTGATTGGAATTGTGCGACACATTGTGGACCGCCAAGAGGGAATTCAAATAAACCTACAGTCATGGAAAGTACGAACTTTATAATCTAAAAAAGAACTTTTCAAATATTATATCTAATCGGTACTTAACTCATAGTCTCTTATCTGATTAAGAAGAAATGTAAAATATTTGTTCTATTTTCTTTTAATAAGTTTGCTATTATTATTATTATTTCCATTCTCATAATTTTGTTAATTAAATTAATAATTTAAAATAGGCATAAATGGCTGCATAAATTCATAAGATTATGATAGTTTAAGTGGGTTAATTTTGGGCTATTTGTTTCATAGTTGAATCAAGGCTGATAGAGAGATGTACAGATGTTTTATGTCAATATGATATGGGGAGGTGCATTGGATTCTCATTTCCTTGTGCTACATTAGCATACAGGGCACATTATCTAACTGAATGCATGGCCCAAAAGTGTAACCATTGCATTGCCAATGGACATAGATGTATTTCCTATGCCATTGATCTCCTTATGCTCTGGTTGGTGATAGTAAGATGGCAAAGATCGCAATCTCCATTATGGAGCATGTCTAATATATATTCCAAATGATTACCTCATCAGACAGATGCACATTCCTGTATCAAACAGGGGTCATTATTTTTTAAAAGATATCATGCTACAGATGCACATTCCTGTAATCATGTTTTCTATGCTAACATCCTCATTTTGTATTGATCACATTGGTGTCAATAAACTGGCATTGGTTTGGACACAAATTTGTAGCCTAAAGTTAAAAGAATTGAATATATAAATGTGTAATCTAAGTAGAATATTTACATTTAACAAAATATTGAAATTGTGCTAAATTTTAAATTCATCCACCTGTGCAAATAACATAAATTAAATTCATCCAGTAACTAATTTAGTTTTCAGAATTTTTCTTTTAATGTGCGTACGTAAGAATAAAAATGTTTTTTTGATTAATTGTGGCAGTAACCTATTTTTATATATTTTCATTAATAATATTTTTTTTAAAAAAATCAAGAGTAAGAGAATTTTTAAATAGTGATATTTTAAACTCATCTTTTCCATGAGCTAGTGGCTAGAGCTAAGTTGAAGCTTACCCATATGTGTCTGCCTATTTTATAAATTTTATAGATTTGAATAGTCCAGTGGCGCCCTGATAAGCTGAAAGAGTCTCAACCCAACCGTTATACTATAGTGTATTATGTTCTTTTTGATATTAATTTGTCATCATGATTATTTGGCACATATATCTGAATGTGCTATTCAGCAAAAACATTTGGGATACACTTTTAGTTTAACTATCAACAATCCATCATTTACTAGAATATATAAAAGTCTTTTTTTGTTTTTAGATCTAAAACAATATCCATGTGATTTTATCTACTTCTATCTTCAGGGAAAAAAAAATCTCATAACTTTTTCATTCTTTTCATTAAATTGTATTTATTTTGTTTCACAGAATCCTAACATGAATACTAAATGTAGATTAATATGAAAAATTAAACACTGAAAAATATTAAATACAACATTAAATAGGTTTATGCCTTATGATATTTAGATGAATTTGAGAGCCAAACATTTCTGGATAGAAGTTCAACTTGTCATTTCTTATGTAGTAACATCATATGAGACCTGAGCAAATAATCAATTTTTTTTTTTTTAATTAAATTTATGCAGTTTGAAAAATTATCAGAAATATGTACTTTTGAGTGCTATGAACAGATTGTTAATAAATAGTATTAATTATAAAAAATCACATGCATGCACAATTTAAATGCAATGCTCCTTTAATGGAAAGCTATTAAGTAAAAGCTGTTATTATGTAATGGCTCTGCATATAAGTATATATATATTAAACCAAATATATGAATTCACAATTAAATTATTAAACAATATCAAATTAGAATTCATTATCTATGGTTTTCCTATCCAGACAGATTTTTCAGGTAAAAAATTAAAAAAACCCCACAGAGATATTAATTTTCCACAATTCAAACTAACGTTCTATTTACCTTTAAGAGGCAAAGTTCATGAAAATGGAGTAAAGAATATCTTTGTTTTACACTATATATTTATAAGAAAAATGCAGGCGTAAATATTTTATTTGAGCAGGTTATTTTTATTTTGTTTGAGATGAATGAAAAAAAGAAAAATTGAAGAAACTCTCTTAATAAAGTACTATGAATCTGAAGTTACTGATTTGTTCAAACCCCTTTTTAATATTAAAAGTTAATTGAAATGTTAGTTTGAATTGGGGAAAGTTACTATAGTATATATGCTATGTGTTACTTTTATTGTTAGAAAGTATGCCTTAAGAGGGAAACTATTGTAGTGAATTTTCATTTTGATATTGAGTAATAATTTAATTTTTGGTTGTTGTATTCGTTTTGTTATATTGACTAGTTTAGCAAAGTTTAGCTTTTGGCATTTGGTATATACATATATGTATATATTTGTGTGTGTTGTAACTTTCTAAATATAATGAGATTGATATCCGGCATTATCTTCCATAATCATTTTATCTAGTTTTTTTTTTTTTTAATACAGAAATAATATTTGTTTTATAGGGTACAACAATGGTATTATATTGACTGACAAATATGGAACAATATCTCAATTTGATTAGACTCAGCATAGAGATATGGAAAATTACAGTATTCACAGGATAGATAAGGATTCTGAAACATTAAGAATGAAAGAAATACAATGAATTAAACAAAATATTTAATTGATTAACAGAATGATAATGTTAACAATTGGAATACAAGTTGTCTGTTTACAATTTGTAATTAATAAATTGAAAAGAACATTACACATATTTTAAATTAAGAGCTATAATTATTATCAGAATGTCTATGCAAGAACAAACTCATAATGTGAAATTTTAAATGTAATAGGATATTACGAATGACTAAACTGTCATAATAACATTATTATGGAAATATATATTATCAATGTATAAAATAATTTACATATTATATTGTAATTATAATTAAAGAGAATAAAATAATTTACATATTATATTAATAATTAATTAATTACATATTTTTTCTGGGGTTTCTAAAAATATATGAAGAATATATTTCTTATAATAAAGAGCTTTTCTAATTGCTCAACAAGCTTTGTTGATAAATGCTTAGTGAGAGAAAGCATTTAAAATATCTCTATCAGAAACCACACCCAAACCCAGACCAATGGTTTCATGCTTTGGCACTCCTCAGTGAGGCACTAGGGTGGCTTCAGACACTAGATCTAAAAATATCAACCCAAAGCCAGCATTTATCTAAGAGTTAACCATTAAGAGGAATATCTGAAAATTTCAGACACCTATATGTCTTCAAACCCAGCTATCTAACCAAAATAGCTATATGGAAGTGAGAGATCTTTAGCCAAATCATATATTAGTAGTCTTAGCAATATAAAATCACTTGAAGACTTAAAACAAAGACTATAGATAGTTAATAAAAAATAAGAGTCATATATCACATGAGCCAATGTTTTTAAGCTTGTAAATAAAAACAAAGAGCTTTACTAATTGCTCAACAAGCTTTGTTGATAAATGCTTAGCAAGAGAAAGCATTTAAAATATCTCTATCAGAAAATCACACCTAAATCTCAGACCAATGGTTTCATGTTTTGGCACTCCTCAGTGAGGCGTTAGGGTATTTACAAGCTTAAAAAAAAAAAGAGTTATGTGATATATGATTATCTTTTATTTTTTTTCATATTACTTATAATATTCTTAATCCAAATTTCCAGAGTTGAACTTTGGGTGTACAGTGTTTTATATTATTTATATTTTATTTTTTGCAATGATATGATCCTTCCAAATTGATGGGATATTTTTGTTTGTTTGTTTATTAATGAATGTCTTCTTATTCATATTAATTTGTGTGCAAATCTTGTTCAGGCTGTCGTCCTATTTAAAATCTAACATGATGTCCAATTTTCTAGAAATGATAGATAATAATCCATAAAGAAGGCATTTCTCACAATTGATTCGGGAGTTGCCTTTAGCCAAGCATTATTTAAATGAGCCATTTATCTGTAGCTGTGACATCAGCTTTATGGTATATATGATGATTGTCATTCTTTAGTTTTATCTATAAGCCTTTTGCATAATGTTTGATGAAATTTTTTTTTGTTTCTAATACTTTATTGAATTCAACAGCAAGTTATAGATAAACAAAAACTACACACCCACATATATGTCACATCACATGATCACCATTTCCTATGCTTGCTCATAACTGTTATTAAAACAGGCAAAACTCTCCACACAGTAGTGCCACTCAATGCAAGCCAGAGTAATCAATGGATGCCAGAAGGCTTGTGCATGAAATCCCTATCTAGTGCCTACTCATCCAATATCCACAGACTAGTTTTTGGCTTGTGGCCTTTATCAGTGAGGAACCTTGGATCTGAGAGCATTGCACCTAGATTTTAGGATGTAATGCAATCCTCCAACAGTCAGCTTTTATCTCTACTTAACTACAAAACCATGAGAACAAAATTGAAGACAATAATATTTTCAATCTAAGCACATTAGCTTATATAGTCATATAGGTCTGAACTCAGATCAGTACCCATACTTTACATTTTGGTGTTTATATAAGCTAATGAGCTTAGATTAAAAATATTTTGCGTTTTCCAATTCTATTCTCATAGTTTTGTAGTCAAGTAGAGATAAAAGGTGGCTGTTGGAGGGTTGCATTAGATCCTAAAAGCTAGGTGCAGTGCTCTCAGATTCAAGGCTTCTCACCATTGAAGGCCACAAGCCAGAAAACAGTCTGGCGATATTGGATGAGTAGTCACTAGATAGGGATTTTATGCACAAGCCTTCTGGCATCCATTGATTACTCTGGCTTGCTGTGAGTGGCACTACTGTACAGAGAGTTTTGCCTGTTTTTACACACAAATATGTATAGTCATTGAATTTTTGTTTTTAGAGAATAATATGAAAGTTTAGCTAAGATGACTGGAGAAAATAAATGGAAAATTACTCCAGCAGAAATGCAGATTTTGAGGATTGAACACATCATTGTGCTCATAACTGTCTATCTAAAGCTTTTAGAATTAAAAAGTAGTAAACAAGAAGAATAGAATTTTTTTTTAAAAAAAAGAATAAAAAAAGAAACTTTTCACTCAAACATATAAAAAGATAAAATGATATGGGTATTGTTTTGATCTAAAAACAAACAAACAAAAAACTTTTATAAGTAAAATTCTAGTAAATGATAGATTGTTGATAGACTAAAAGTATATCCAAAATAATGGTGTTATATATATACCAAATAATAATTATGATGGTCAATTAAGATCAAAAAGAAACATATGCTATTGTAGCTGAAATTTTATGGTAAAGTAGAGAAAATAGTAAATTATAGGAAAATGTGAGATTGGAAATAAATTTTTGTAGAGAAAATATTATGATAACAATAAACACATAGGTTTAAAATCACAAGAAAAGGATTTACATAAAGAAAGTTTGGATAGTAAGAATGAATTTTTATTGAAATTTTATTAGAATTAGTATTAAGAGTTAACTGGGATTGATAAAGATTAAAGCATATTTTAATAATGGTAGAATTCAGATCATTTTTTAAAAGGAAAAACTGATACTCTTAGGAAAGAACTGAGTAATTAATATTTTTAAAGGGGGTGGGGTACTAGAGAATAATTTTCATATTCACTTAATATTAAAATATGTGTAAATTGCTAAAATAAATTGGAATAAATTTATTCAAGAAAAATTTAAAAGATATTGCTAACAATAGATAAAAAAAGAATGAAAAAAAGTAGAAAGATTTGAATTAGTATTGAAATGCTGAATAAAACTTGGAGATTAAGTCATAAAGTTAGATCAGAGATTATATAGAGACAAAGAGTTATAAAAAGTAGATTTTATTTAATATATATTTGTATGGAAAAAGTGAACTGCAAAAATATGAAATAATGATTAAATATAGAAGTGGTTAATAATTGAAGTAAGCAGATGTGCATGGAAAATATGGAAAAAATAGTAAGCTTTCATCATTATTAATTGAGAAAGAGAGATAAAAATGAAATGGGATATGGTATAAAATCTTTCAACAATTATGTTTCCATTAGAAAAAAAGCTAACTTTGTGAAATGCAAGAACTTTAAAGCAATTAGTTTAATTATGTCACATGCAGCTAAGGCACTATTGAGAGAACCAATATCAACTTGATAGTACTTATTAATGATATTAAAAAAATCAATAGTGTATAACATAGAATTTTATATTTCCATTTTGCCTTTTTAATTTTAAATATTTTGTGCAATACAATTTTAATAATTTACTTATCTTCAAGAATATTGAAAATTTGATTACAATTGCATTAAGTTTATTTAATTGATGTTTTCTATTCCGTATTGTAATTGGCTTTGTAGTTGTTTATGTAATAAGACTTTGATTGGCAACTTTTGTAAAGGATTACTATTAGTAATAGCGAGGATGTTACTTATTGACCATCACCATCTTACTATCTTCTGAGAGTAAGGAAAGAAACTAACCAGTTAATTCATTCTGGTTCAAATACACACTATTTATATATTAAATTATTTCTTAATATCAAGATGATTAAATATTATTTTAATTGAAGATTGGGTAGTAAAAATGTTCAATATATGATGTTCATTAGTAGTAAAACAAATCCAAAATCCAACTGTGCATTTAAAATATGTACTGTAAAGTACACTCCAATTAATTAAGGTGTATTTTTTATTTTCTCACTTTTAATGACTCTTTAATATAATTATTTGTTTTATTCACTAAATTTGTTACCCTCTATGATTTGGCACAGTAATAGATTGACAAACTCTAAGCTCAGGGCTATCATTTCCGGTTCTCGAACTTTTAATAAATTCCCACGCAGTAAAACGTTTTATTATTATCATTTTTTTATTAAATTTTGCTCTATTCTTTTTTGTCTGTGTTAATTAAGTTATCGATTAAACAGAAAGTTCCACTCTGATTGCTATGAAATGGTGCAAGAAAAATAAATGTTTTAATTTGTTCTTTTTTCCAAAGCTATATGATGAATAATTGATTTCAGACTACATTTAATTTAAAATTACTAAGTTAATTATCTGTCCAAAGGTGATTCAGTTTAATATATATTTAAAAAGATTATTATATATTTTTTTAAAATTGAATAATATCTCTTTAAAATTAATTAATTTAATTTTAAAGTAAGATAAAAATAAATAGCTAGATAAATTTAAAATGATTTAATGCTTTAAACTATCGCTACATTAAGTAATTAGCTATAAATTAGGAATCTGTGATTTAGTTTTATGGGATTAATTTTCAATGACGTTTGCGGTCTTCTGTATAAAGGTGTTCTTTTAGACTGCCCTTTACTTCTGGATTAAAATGCAAGATTTTGACTGCTTGAACATTGAATTAGTTGCGTTTTACCATATTTGGAACATTTTATAAAGTGAATACTGTTAAATGTATTATTATTAATGAATTATTAACAATTTGCGCTAGGAAATGAAGGAAAGATATTTCTGCCTTTTTAATATTTTTAAAAATAAATTATTTTTTGACTTTAATAGGTAATTAGCTATTAACAATTATTGTCAAAATATATGTGTAGTCTTCAACCCAATGAAAAGATTAAGTCGGAGTTTTATCAAATCAGTCACCTTTTCCATTAATCATAGTTATTAAGTGTGGATCATGGTTTAGATTTTTTTAAAATAGAAATGTAAGTTAGAAGCTATTAAATTCCGTTTCTGAAGCAGATAAGCATAGCGAAATCATGAGTGGTTTTGAATTTATTGATTAAGTTTTCATAACATTTAGTAAGATAAAATATAATGGCTTAACTGTTGGATCAGTAAAAATAAATTTTTAACATTTTTTTCTTATATTTATGCTATGTCTTGGCTCTCAATTCCCTATTAAGAAAACCCCAAATATTCTGGAAGATTAACAAATAAAATACATAATATAAACACAGTGACTAACTCAATATGCCTTATAATTCTATCAATTTAATAATTTAAAATTTGAATCATTAATTTCATTGATTAATAATTCATATCCAGAATTATCAGTAATCAATCTTCGTATCCAGACTAATCCTTAAGTGCTATTTTTTTATTTATTCTTTATCATTTTTTAAAAAGTTTTTTTTTTTTGATTTGTTAAATTAAATTAAAATGTGTTTTTTGAATGTTTGTTGTTGATGTATAAAAGAGGGAATCAAATGAATTAAAGCAAAGAAATAGTAAACAGTGAAAGGAGGGATTTTTCTAATTACTTCCTGGAAGATTGATAATAATTTACGTATTCTATTAACAAGGATTGTTTGATTTAGTGTCTTTTATTATTTATAAAGTCGTTTTGGTATCTAGAAATGAGCTAAAATGCTATAATGAATCTTAAGAGCTGGCATGAATAGCATCATTATAATACTATTTTAATGTCTATTATTAAAATGAAGATGAATAAAATAGAGCAGAAAAATTCCACAGAATTAAAAAAACAATGGAAATTTAAAATTAAACATAAAGAAGTTGAATATAAGGCATTTTAGATTGATATAAAAGATAAAATACTGCAAAGAAACTTTAGACACATTGTTGTAAATTTCTATTCTTCATATGAATATCAAAAGGAAGAAACTAAAGTCATTCAAGAAAAAAAGTGAGTGCACGACTTTCTAATATTTTATGCTACTTGTGAGTTTTCAAGTAAAGCAAGATGGCAGCCTGTATTTTCGATAAATGTGTAGTTTTAAGAACTTATAATCTACTGAAGATGTGTTAGTTGTTAAATTAAAACAAAATTAATAAATCGATTGTTAAATTTAAAAAAAAGAATAAATTCTGATAAATTTCATTAAATGGCTTTATTTCAATTTTTTTTTACTTATAATATGGGAAGAGCGGAGATGCTCTTAGCATTGCCATACTTTGGTTCAATTCAGCGTGTTTCTTTTTGTCAGCAGTTTTTTTTTAATAAATTATCATGATGATAAAAATTTGGGACCTTCCTGTCAAAAAACATGATGCAGTGGATTATTTCCAAAAGTATGGAATTCTGCCCTCCCAAAAAGTGGGCATTAATGGTCTCAATATGATTGTATGCATCTGACATAAATAAAGTGTAAATATTGTATTCATATATTTTTTTAATTTTTATGTTAATAAATAAGTTAATCCAAAAAAAAAAAAATTGTAAATATTGTAATTAATTTTTCCACAGTGATTTTTTTTTAAAAAAAAAAATGACAATAGTAAAAAATAAAATGTAAATATTAAATATGTTTTTGAGCAGGCATTTTTTTTGTAAATATTTTTGGGGGCCCTCAAAACTGTAGATTTATCAAAAATATGGGATGATATCTTGGTTTACCTGAAAACTCACAAGTATCTATTACTTAATATTAAAATGTCTCTAAGACGCATCAGACTCAAATTTCATATTAAATGTTATTCAAATATAATTTTAATGAAATTATTAATTATCAAATCTGTTATTGAATATAAGTATATAATAAAAATTATAAATAATTTATAATTATTTATGTATATTTTTATAGTCATTTTACTGAAAGAACTGTACACAATTTAAACTAATTAATATGTATAAATTATATAAATCAATGAAGTATATGTGTACAAAGTATATAAAGAAATAGTGTTGCTGCAAAGAAAAAAGTAATCAAAAATTGAAAGCCCCACTATTAAAACAACATTGATAACTATTCATAAAGAATGATATGCAATTTTTAAAACCTTTAAGATTTAAAACAATTTAATATCTGAAAACATGAAAAGTGTAATGAAAAATTGATATATTTATTTACTGCATGAATTAAAGAATTAATTTATTTCAGAAATCACAGTTTAATTTAAAATGTTAAAATTATCAATATTGAAAGATGGAATCTGCAATTTGTCAGATGACTCTTTATAATTCTATACGAGCTTTTAGTTAGATACATTATAGTAGTTCCTTTATGTCTAAAATTTACAAATCTGTTATAATATGTTGGACTATTTCCATCATCTATCATTAAATGTTGAATGTCTAGAAATTTTTAAACTTTATTTAAACTTTTCCAATTCAAACAACTGTTAGTAATAACACACAAATAGTAGATTACATCCTCCACAAGGTGTTAAAAGCAGATATAAACTAATCTCTATCTTGCATGAGAATGGTATAGTGAGAATTACACTACAGAAATATTAATAGATTACTCAATGTTTTGAATAGTAATATTCTTCATTCTTCTTTGGGTATTTCTGACTTATCCAGTAAAAGCACTAGCATAGAAATCAAACTTACATCTTTAGATTCTTTTTCTCATGTGTCATAGCATCAGCTGGGAAGCGAACCCACTAACCCAGGACAACTGCTTGTAAAGCAGCTGTCGCTCACCTCTCGACCAGATTCTTGATTATTAAATTTTAAGGCAATGCTCTAACCAGCTGAGTTTGACAGAATAGCTGTTTATCAGGGGGTTGCCTTAAAATTCAATACTCAAGAATGTAAAGGTGTAAGTTCAATTCCTATGCTAGTATTGTCACTGGGACAGAACGGCAACACCCAAAGAAGATTGGAGAATAATACCATTTGAAATATTGTGTAATCTACTATCCTGTGTTGTTTGTTTGTGTGTTATTACTAACAGTTGTTTATATTTGAAAAATTTAAATAAAGTTTAAAATTTTAACATTTAACGACCATATTATAACATTTAATTATTAACAATTCAAAAAAAATATTTAAAATAAATAAAATAGAAATTAATAAAAAGCAAATTTTAACTTTTTAGTTTATAATGCATTAACTTTTTAGTTTATAATGCAATCATTGGAGGTCACATATCACAAACCATTACAAGAAAATAATAACAATAGAGATTTTACCTCCATTATTTTACCTCCATTATAAATTGTTTTTGTTGAGCATCCAAACAAAAAATAATGAATACTATTTTTTTGTGGTATTGTACATTTCCATAAGCACATTTGTATATTGTATGTATATATGTTTTAATAATAAAAAGGTTATAAATAAAGCAGTAATTAAAATAGTAACTTACATTGGTGGTCGAGAGGTCAGCGCGACTGCCTTGCACTTCCAGGCAGTTGCCTGGGTTGCGGGTTCGCATCCCGGCCGATGCTATGACACTTAAAAAAAAAAATAGTAACTTAATCTTTATCAACTTGAACATCTTGTAGGATTTTGTTCTATCATTAATGTAATACAGTATAATAAACAATGGATTTTTTTTCTCTTAAGTCATTTCAGCTGAATAATTTTTAATATTAATCGCAAATAAAATACAATTATTTTGGCTAAGGGATGTGGGTGGCGGAGTAAAATAGGATTTTCACTGTAAATGAGTTTTTTTGCCAGCTTAACAGCATGTGCCATATGAATTTTATGTATATGGTTGAAGATTCAATTTTTTTTTACAATAACTTTAGTTTATATGATGGTTTAAGATAAAATATTATATTTTCATAAAAAAAAGTAATTTATCATAAAATAAAAATAAATATTTTTTAAATTGTTAATTTTAAATTAATTCATAAATTATGAATTTTGATATTAAGTTTTAAAGAAGAATTTTGTTAATAAATATGTATTTTCATAAAATTATAATTAAAATTACTTATTAAACTATTACTAATCATATATTATGGCTTTTTTCCCCCGTAAAAATCAATATTAATCCAAGATTAATTTAATGAAAACTTATATTTAGGAATTGCTTTTTTTTCTAGCAAAATAAATATTAGATTGTATAATATTTTTTTTTTCAAATGTTTATTTAATAATATTAATATATTTTGGAAGTGCAAATATATATTAATAAACGTTAATAAGATAAATTTATATGCACATTCATATATACACACATCAGCACAAACATAAATAATTGCCAATTGTATCCATGATTACTCACAAACTTCTTTTTTTTAAAATAAAGTATATAATTTTGCTTTTTCAAAACTAAATGTGAAATAATTTGTGAAGATATTTCAGTATAATGTATATTATTATTAAGAAGCATAATTATTCACCCTGAAAATTCCTAGCAACTTTGTCTAAAATGTCTGTACACAAATTCTTTGATTTTTATTTAATTGTCAACATGGGCAAGGAAATCAAATATTGATACCTCTATAACCCTGCGAATATATTAATAATTAAGTGAAACTTAAAGCTAGTAATAATATCTAACTTAATAAATGATTAGTAAAAGTTATCAATATATTTCCATAAAATGGTTTGTATCAAAGTTATGAGTACAGAAAATTTAAGACCTATCAATTGAAATACAGTAATTTGTTATATATATACTGAACACATGATGAAGATATGGGTAAGATATTGTGATCTTGGTTAAGTGATGAGTGCTGGTTCAGCACAAAATGCACATCTTGGGGATCATTTATCTTTTTTATATGTCTTTGATTGTATGTTTCAATAATGTGTGATGGAATCGAAGTTTGAGATATACTTAAATATATGTATTGTAACCAGTTGGGTTACATGGCACACAGCAACATAGTTGTGTGTGTGCACATATATAAAAAGTAAAGAAAAGTAGAAGTAAACATGGACATAAATTTTTGTAAATATGTTTCTACATTCACTGGGAATAATAACTGTAAAGGATTAAATAACTCTGGATTTAAAACAGAATTTTATTATAAATTAAAACATTTAAAAAGATCTAAATAAATTAATATTGTATTCTGATTTGAATTTAAAAACAAGCATGTTTCTGATAATTGTAAAAATTTATATTATCTATATTTGAAATCTTTTAATTAATGCTTGTATACAATTCTTTATCTAAGTAAAAATGTATAGATGATACTTTAGTAGAAATTTAAAAGTAGCATTTGATTAAAATTGTTTTTAATCAAGATAAGGATTAGACAGAAAAAACTCTGTTTTCAATTACGGTATTTTTATCTCAGATAACTCTTATGAAAAAGGCTGATAAAAATATCAGTTCAGTTGGCTTTAATATTTTTTGAGAAGCAGTAGGCCAAATTGGCCAGCTACAAATTCTGGTTTTAGTTTTTGAGTTTGACTAACAGTTTGTTGGTAACTATAGCAGAGAATGGCAGCAATTTAGCTGGCCAAATTAGATAGCTGAAAGAATGGCATATATTTTTGAGGAGCAGTTGCCAAATTGGCCAGCTCCAAAGTCTGGTTTTTAGTTGGTTTTAATATTTTTGAGATGTAGAATAGCTAGCTGCAGAGCTGAAGAGTTATATAAAAATAGCTTCCATGGAGACCTAAGGGAGGACAAGTCCAGCAGCTGCCCTATAGTTTAGTATGGAGTTTTGATTCATCTGAAGCTGGTTCTACATTTAATGGATCAATTAGCCTTAAATGTGGACAAAACAGTTTGTTGGCCTGAAGCTCATCAAGCTCTAGACAATGGAGCTCATGGAATGCCAATATACCTAATTATTCTTCCCTGAAGCTGACAATTGTCTGGACTATGCCTGTCCTGATGAAGATACTTGCCCATCATCTTGCCAAACAATTGGTAGACATATGCTGCTGTGTATAGATGCAAGGAACTATAGACAAATGCATTGCATTAGATATACATAACATGAGTTGTTTTAAATAATTCATTTTTTGAAATGATATTCTTCAAGTGAGATATATAACAATTTTGTTTAAAATCATTTATTGAGAAAACAAAAAGACATTTTTTAATTTATATTTTGAATTCTAAAAGCATTATAAAAGCATTATACTTAATTAATGTAAAAAATCTGATTTCAATTTTTTAAAGAAAGGGAACAAAAGAAATTTGCTGGAATATATATACATATTTTTAAAAGACATTTATAATTGATTGAGAGTAACCTGATAAAAGGGAACTTTTCTAACCTGTCAAAAATTGACTACTTTTTTAAAAAAAAAAAAGAAAAGAAAGAAAGCTGTGGTAGAGTTTGATAAACTGATTTTTTAAAAATAATATACGCGTATATATGTAAATTTTATATATGTTCAAAACGGAATTAATAATTATAAAAATTAATGTCATTTATTGTTTTAGCAAAATTAAATTTGTTATGTTAATAATCTGTGTTTAAATTGAAAATGAGTGTAATTTTTTGTTACAATAGAGCAATGGGTAATTGGTTAAAAATTTTAATAAAAATTATTTGTAGTCTATATGAATTTTTAAGATATTTGAAGATAATTTGAGGTAATTTTTTGTCAACTTTAATTTTTATTAATCTTTATGTTTTGTTATAACTTTTGATGAAAACCAGACCTCTAGTTGAAATATTAAACACTATATATATATATAAAGATAATTTGAGGTAATTTTTTTATCAACTTTAATTTTTGTCAATCTATGTGTTTTGATATAATTTCTCTCGAAAACCAGACCTCTAGTTGAAATATTAAACTATATATATATAAATATTTGATGTTTTCATGGTTATATGATATAAATAAAATAGTTTTTGGGTTAAACCATTATGAATTCCATGTTTACAGTGCTTGAAAAGCTAATAGATGAATTAATGTAAGAATTAATGAACATAAAAATGTCTTTAATCAGAAGTTAAATACATCAACTTTTACATCACATTTTTTACAAATTGGTCACAAAACTGATTTTGGTAATGCAAAAATACTTGCCAATTTGGAAAAGTATGAATTGCGAACCATGAAGGAGTTCGATTGAAATATTAAAAAGACCACCTGATTTAAATAGAGCTGATGAAGCACAATATATTTCAGCATTACAGAGACCACTTCACTTATTTTATCTTTTTCTTCTAATATAAACTTGCAAACAATTAATAGTGAAATGGAAGAAAATAAACATTTTGTTAATTCACATATTCTGAATGCTCAACTACTTCATGCTCAATCTCATTCTTTACCTCACACTCAATCTTGTTACTATTTGAGATCTAACAGCTTTTCTTTGAAAAGTTATCCTTGACAATGGCAGATGCTACTTTGTCAAAATGTTGGGAAGCAAAAATAACACATGGTTTAACCCAGAAACTACTTTACTTATATATATCATAACAAAAACATTTCTGAATAATTCTATATAAGTATATAAGCTTGTTATTCATTTCATTACTACATCAAAATTAGCCTAACTACAGAATAGTGAAGATTAAAATAGGTATCAAATAAATGCAATTAAATACTTTAATGATAATGTTTACATTTCCAAAATTCATTTTCAGGTTGAAGTTCAATTTATACTCATCAGTTAAAAGAGTTATCCAAAAGAAACAGCTGTTCTTTTTCAAAAAACGTCATTATTATTGAAGGAATATTTTTATAGATCTACATTTTAACACTTTTACATTATACTAAAATTTATTCTACTTAGTATTTTTTATTTCTAACTCAGCATTAAGTACAAATATTTAGAATGATAAATATACACACAATCATTTTCAAACAAATAAATGCATACCATTAAGATGAATCATAATCACATATGAGATTGAAATTAATTGTGAATATTATTAATAAATTAACTTGGTATTTTATATTTATATTATAGATATATTGTTACAGCATTGAAGTGACATAACACATTTGAAGGATGACTTTTTTTCTTGAGTTCATATGTCCAAAATGGTCTAAAATGGGATTCAAATCATTTGCAAGGTTCTTAGTAGCTTTTGTGCAGTTTATTCTTTGAATTGTAGAAAGGTTATTATAATGGATTTTCACATTATATTTAGACAGTTAATTCAGCAAATCAGGTCCATGGCTAAATTCAATATATCAGGTATTTATGCAGGCAACAGACTATCGTTTTAGAGAATTTTCACTTTCCATTTCTAAGAATTTCATGATATGAGAGCAATAAATTGCACACTTCTAATAGATTCTTAGCTGGCCATATCAGGGATTACAACAATATAAACATTGTTTATCAAAGCTTAGATTAATGAATATATTTCAAAATACTTTTTCTAATTGGTAGATTATTTTTCTGAAGGTTTGTAATGATGGTATTGCATAAGATGTGATATGTTGGACTATTTCCATCATTTATGAGTGAATATTGAATATACAGAAAATTTTAAACTTTATTTAAACTTTCCAAATACAAACAACTTGTAGTAATAACACATAAATAGATAATACAGTTTAGTAATTACACAATGTTTCGAGTAGTATTATTCTCCACTCTTCTTCAGGTGTTGCTGGCCTGTATGCACAGTGACAATGTTCACTTAGAAGTTGAACTCGCACCTTTAGATTCTTGAATATTGAATTTTAAGGCAAACGCTCTACCAACAGAGCTATTCTGTCAAAGGCAATATATAGTAGAAATTTGATATATTTATATATGAGGGTTGGTTCAAATCCTCCTGAGTCCTTCAATTTTTTTTTTATAACAAGTCTAATTATTTTTTTTTTTGGCATTCTTGGATGTTCTTGTGATGACTCCCTCAGGACAAAGTAAAAACAACAGTGTATAGGAAACCAACACACACTGGCAAATACTTGGCTACATCCAATCATATAAGAAGCACTTAATAAAGGAATTGTACTATCACTATGGAACAGAGCAAAGGAGGTTTGTTCAGAAACCAGTGATTTGGAAAAAGAAAAGATTCACATAGAACAAATGCTTATGAAGAATGTTATCCATCAGCAGTCATCAGAAAAACCTTCAATAGACAACACAAAGAGACACCAAAAGAGAAAACAGTTATTGGTATGGTAGTGTATCCATAAATATCAGGAATGGCGAACAAATTAAAGAAAATCTGCAGTCAATATAACATTAGTACTGCTTTCCAAAGCCGTACCACACTTTGAGGAATGCTTACTTCTACTAAGCCTAAATTGGAAATGCTGAAGAACAAAAACTGCATCTATGAAATACCATGTGAATGTGGAAGGAAATACATTGGTGAGACTTGTTGCCCTGTTGAGCAGCGATTGAAGGAGCACAAACTAATGGTTAAAAGAGAAAAAACAGATGTGTCTACCATAGCAGATCATGTATGTACTAATGTCCATATGCTTAAATGGGAAAATACAAAGATATTGGCTAAAGAGGAAAAATGCATAGAAGAAAATTCAAGGAAGCTGCTCATATGACAATGGTAAATAATCCTATAAGTCAACCCAGTGTGGCAATACACAATGTATGGAAGCCTCTAATTAATCTTGCTCTTTAAAAAAAATAATAATTAGACTTGTTATAAAAAATAAAAAAATTGAAGGACTCAGGAGGATTTGAACCAACCTTCATACATAAATATATATTTCTACTATATGTTGCCTTTGACAGAATAGCTCCGTTGGTAGAGCGTTTGCCTTAAAATTCAATATTCAAGAATCTAAAGATGCGAGTTCAACTTCTAAGCGAATATTGTCACTGTGCATATAGGCCAGCAACACCTGAAGAAGAGTGGAGAATAATACTACTCAAAACCTTGTGTAGTTACTAACCTGTATTGTCTATTTGGATGTTATTACTAACAAGTTGTTTGTATTTGGAAAGTTTAAATAAAGTTTAAAATTTTCTGTACATTCAACATTCACTCATAAATGATGGAAATAGTCCAACATATCACAGCTAGATTATTTTCTTTCATGAAATTTGGTTACAAGTATCTTCTATTGTTATAATTAATATTCAATGTTAAATCAAGTGGTGATAATTGACAATCTTGATTTTTTGATCTGAAGATCACTCTCTACTGCAAAGATCACTCTCTATTGCAGAGTTCTCTTTTATTTTTAAGTGTCTGGACTGTTCAGTAATTTGCATTTTATAAATAGTAATTGATATCAATAATTATGCGCTTATAACGCTCGTTAAAGAAGTATATATATATATTATTAAATTTATTTAAAGCTTAGCGCTTTCAATGATTATGCCTCTTTTATAGATGAGTTATTTGTTGATCAAATATCGCCTCCTCCCAGTTTAAAAGCCAGTCTGCCAATCTAGTTGGATGATTTTTAATAATACTTCATACTTTAAACTCTTCTTACCTGTTTCAATTACCTTGTTTCTTTGTTTATATACTATGCAAAAGATCTTTACAGGTTTGATCATAATTTTATAAAATACAGTTTTATTTTATTATTCTTGATAATTATTTGTCTAATATATCTTTAATAATATATATATATTATAATAAAAATAATAATTTTAACGGTAACACAATTTTATAAACAATCCTTAAATCTGCAGAAGTACTTTCGGTTAATTGCTTAAACCTGCCTCAACTGTCATTAAATTAAAAACAAAACATATATATATATATATGTCATTCTTTACAAATAATTTGTATCATATTTTACATTTAATTTATACACAAACAAATATTAACTAGCCAAACTTTATATTATATAATAATGTATTTACTTGCAATGTTGGAGAGCACCCCCCCCCCCCTTTTAATTGCAAAATTGTGTAATTGCTGGCTTATGCTTCTAAAAATAGCTAACATCTCTTTATATATTTTAAGTTAAAGATTCAAAATATTTTAAATAAAACACACAAACCATTGAAATTATTTATGACTGTATATAAAATCATATATACAACACTTGCTGAATATAATCTACATAATATTAATTTTATTATTTAACTTTTTTTGAATATAATAACATCAGTAGTAATAAATAAAATATTACTAGATATATACACAAATAAGATCTGGGTTTGAATCCCAGCTGAATAAAATTTGAATGAGGAATATTTGAAGGATGCATTGACCAGTTACTCTATTTTTTTTTTTTTTTTGGAATGTTTTAGCAATTGTTTTAATAAATTGTCAGTCACTTTTTAATTAATATTTCATTATTTTGAAAAGTTTTATAAGTGGAAATTACGAATAGATTACCAATGAAATAGAACAAGGTTTTATCTATGTTTTGGTATGTAGCAATAAACTTTAAATTGATTACATATTTTAGGGAACAGTCCCATGTTCATTTTCATTGGTTCTGCAAAGAATACTCATAAAGAAATATTTACTCTTTATGATAAGAATTATTTGTTATGCTAATCTAGTAATTGTTTATGATAATAAAGTAGTTAAATAGTAGATATGCAAGAAGCTGGAACAGTTGTCATTTGTACTGCTGTTTTTTTTTTTATGGATGATAAAACAATAGCACAATGTATCATTGTTAGTGGAGATTATATTTGAGAAATCTTTTTTAGAATTATATCTTATTTGTTTTATATCCATCACTATAACTAACAACAATGTCAACTTCAACAAATATAACAACAATATCACATAACTTTATTACAAAATCTAGAATCCAGTCTAGAGTACTATATCATCTGGTGAAAAAAGAAGTAGTCATGTAATATATGACTCTAATTTTTTACTTTTTATTGACTATTTATAGTCTTTGCTTTTTAGCCTTAAGCAGTTATATTGCTAAGACTTCTAATATATGGTTTGGCTGAAGATCTCTCAGCCCCATATAGTTATTTGAGTTAGATAGCTGGGTTTGAAGACATATAGGTATCTGAAAACTTCAGATTTTCTACTCAATAGTCAACTCTTAGATAAATGCTGGCTTTGGATTGGTGTTTTTAAATCTAGCATCTGGTTACCCTAGTGCTTCTCTGAGGAGTGCCAAAAGCATGAAATTATGGTCAGGGATGGGGGTTAGTTTTCTGATAGAGATATTTTAAATGCTTTCTCTTGCTAAGCATTTATCTCAAAGCTTGTTGAGCAACTAGCAAAGCTCTTTGTTTATATCCTGCAAGCTTAAAAAAGTAGAGTCATGTTATATATGACTCTATTTTTTATTTTTTATTGACTATTTATAGTCTGATTTACAAATATATATGCTTAAGCTTTGTTACTTAATTGTTTATTTTTTCTAAAAACTGTCAGGAAATAGTTAAGATGGTCTGTTTAAAAATGCCATATATAATATTAAAAAATAAATCACTGCCAGAGAAATGCTAACTTAATTGACTGAAATTTTATCTTGCAATTGATCAACTAAAACGGAAACATATGAACATAACAAAGGGGAATCCTGTTTAAAAAATTAGTTCCTATGGATAAAAGCTATTTCAATTCAGATTTTTATATATGCCTTTTATATCCCAATATGCTACAGTTTAAATTTTTGTATTCATTGTGTTTTATAAACACACACATTTATTATAGAAACTTAGTTTTAACTGTTATCATACTTGCAATAAATTCAGTAATATTTTATTTAGAAAAAAATCCAACTACTTAGCTGTTCACTTTTTGCCAAAAATCACTAAATTTTTATGTGCATGTGTAAATAATCAATATTCCTACATTTCTTTACTATATTTATTTTATAGATATATGTTTTCTACTATATTTTTAGTCTACATATTTTTAGAAATCATTAAATTAAAATAATATACATTTT
Source organism: Epiperipatus broadwayi (assembly GCA_028023455.1). NCBI lineage: Eukaryota > Metazoa > Onychophora > Udeonychophora > Euonychophora > Peripatidae > Epiperipatus > Epiperipatus broadwayi. The sequence continues at coordinate 12,131,808 of JAQFVV010006207.1, forward strand.
AAAATATTTGTTTAAAAAAATTGTATTATGTGTTTATATGTATATATTGTAATGCTCAGACTAAGTAAATTTCAACATTTTACATTTTCTCTATTTTATTTGATGTGGTTTATTTACATAAATTACATGGGCCCTACCTGACTGTAAGCATCAGGAAATAAATCAACACTTCTGCATATAAAATAATATTTGATTTAATATAATAATAATAATATGGTAAAATATATTGTAAATATGAGAGTATATTTGTTTTTTGGATTCAGTAATAAATATATTATTAAAACGTATTTACATATATAATCCAGGTTAAACACAAACAGATTTGGTGCAGTCGACAAAATTTAAAAAAAAAATTTTTTCCCCACTGTGGAGAAAAAAAAGTTTTAAATCTATAAATTCTTCCTCCTATGGGTTGTTAGATTTTGGCATTTAATATAAAAAATTGACTGCTAACATAATAGTGTGTCAATAAAAATTGTTAAAATTAAATGAGAGTTGTTACCCCCTCCAGTGGATTGCTAGAGAGTGACAGTTACACAAACAGTAGTTCATCAAATAAAGGTTAAAGAATTAACTCGAGATTACTCACAAATAAAAGGAAAAATTAAAAATGGCTAAAATTGGCTCAATTGAAGAATTTGATCTGGCCTATGCAGAGCATTAGCAAATCAAAATGCCTGAGTTAAAATTAGCTATGCTCTTACCCATTATGGGACCTCAGACTTATGAGGTTCTTCAAACCCAAGCAATTCTTTTGCTTCCAGCAGACCTTGATTTTAACATGGTATTGTCTCTACTAATTAATCTTTTCATTCAAAACTCCTAATGATAATGCATAAATATTTCAAATCTTTGTACACAAGAAGAAGGGGAACAAGATAGAGGTTTTGCTATTAACTTTAAAAAAATTAGCTTTAAAATGCAATTTCAAAGACTTCCTCAATGGAGCTCTGTGAGATCATTTTACTTGTGACATGAGAGATAATAGTCTCAGGGGCAAGTTCCTAATGGATTCTAATATAACATTTGATTTCACTATCTCTAGTAACTCTAGCAGAATCAATAGCTAGACAAGAAAATTCATTGAAAAAATGGATTATAACATTCAAACCATTGAGCAGAAAACTGAGTCTGTCTACAGTAAAAATCACTGGTCATATAAATCAACAACGAGTAAAAAGCATTGTTACAAATGTGATCAGCCAATACGTGAACAAACTGAATATCCACACTTATTCTATGCATACATATTTTAAGCATGTTGACCACACAAAAGCTGCTTGTTTTACATAGAAACAAGTTGCTGAAAACAGAATGGATGAAACTGTTCTGAAAAAAACAAAACAGAAATTCAATTTAAAAGCTAAGAATGGCATTGACTCAGCTTTTAAATGCAGAATTCTTATTGATATTACACCTGTAGCAATGGAGCTGGACACTGTGTCTGCATTACCCATTGTATCAACAAAGACAAAGGTCATTATTAATTAAGAAAAATAAATAGCTGCATCCCAGCAGCAAAACAATTAGTGATTAACAAGGCAATCTAGTAACATTCAGTCAGGTTTTATAGTAACTAAAGTAAATCATTTCACTACAATAAATTCAAGCATGGTCTACCCAGAAGTAGTTATTAATAAGCCAGGTTTGAACCCTAAAACAATGCATGAACTAAAAGTGTAAAAAAGTTGATAGATACTCATGTCCTATACTGCATGTTTAAGGGAACCACCAAATGGGTTCACACAGTGATGATCAAAGTTAAAGTTTTCAAACAGAAGTGCTGATGGACAACATTATCATCATCACAGAAACCAACTGTTTAAACTACATGTCAACAGCAATCCTCATCAGATGACAAAGAGTTATAAGCCAACAATGCTCAGTCACTGTGATGAACCCACAGTTCCAAGACCAGTCATCAACAAATCCTCATCAGATGATAAAAAGTCATAAGCCAACAGTGACAGTGAGCTGTGATGAATTTACAGTTCTGAGATTTGCAGATGATGACACTAGATCTGCTGAGGAGATCACTATGTCAAATGAAACTACAAAGTGAAGAAGATGCCTATCAATGCACTTGCATGCCTAGGTTCTCCAGGCCTAATTTTAGTCAGGGGGAGGGAATGTCATATTTCATCTTGCCTTCAAATAATGAACTAATCCAGATTCCATTTTATCTAGATCAGATTGAGCATTCATCATAATGAACCTATACAGATAGATAACACATAGTCAATGGCAAGAATGAGCCAATAGGTGATATGCTCACTGACTCTGAATGCTTCCATTAAAGATAGTGGTATGGCAGTAAATAGTCAGCCTTTTTGAAGATAGGGTCAGAGAACTACTGTCACAAAGCTAAAAAAACAGGATTACTGTTCTTCATATATATATTTTGCAAAAAAATGTTCTCAAACCTGAATGGCAGCATACACACTCTCCAGAAAACTACTGTCACAATGCTGAAAGACTGATTTCCATTCTCCAGGCCATAGTGATTAAGCTAAATGATTGATGCAGCAAGATAAATCCACATTTGGGACTGGAAGCTGCTAGAACCAAACCTTGGCATGTGGCAAACTGTCATAGTCCAGCTGAAAGTGTCATCAGACCTGCTCATGAGGCAAGCTGGCCAAAATACAGTTGGAAGTGGTAGGAAACTTATAAGGGCAATTGCAGTCCCTCTTTCTGTAATTCACCCTATAACTAGGAGCTACACCTCACCAATAATAGCAGGCAGTATATACCCATTGTTATTTGTTTTCAGATTCAGTAATAAATATATTAGAAATGTAGTTACACGTGTTGATATTTACATTCGTTTGTATTTCGATGAGTCTGTGATTAAACACAACATAGTAATTATAAGTTTTTTCTCATATTTTTTGGATTCATAAATCTATTTAAACCCAAGCTTCTTTAAATCATAAAATGATTTATTCATTATATTTTTATTGATATGGAATAGTGTTATCACAATGTATAGAATACATATGAAAAAAATAATGTTGCAAATTTCCAATTTAAAATTATGTTAGAAAAATGTGAATATTTAAAAATAAAAATATTTAAAAATATTATTTATTTAAAGATAATATTTTATCATTTTGAAATGCAATCAGTCTTAGGCCAGAAAGGATTATGAATTATTTTGCAGCAATAAGTTTAATTTCAATTTTAGCAACATAGAATTTTATATGAAGACAAAGGTGACAAAGAAATAAATAAGCTACTTTTGTAATTTCATGAATTGACAAAATGTTAGCGTAAAATACAATGCAACATGAAATTTCATATGACTACTTATATCAAAGGAAATATTAGTTTTGCATTAATTCTGATCATAAATATTTTAATGGAAAATAATTACACTCATATATGTGCTTACATATTGGACAAAATAACTAAAAAATCTTTTTAAAAAATTTATTATTCAACATTTGAACAATATCTAGATGAATATTGGATTATTCCTCAAGTAAAGATCTTTGAAAAATGCTGGTAGAGAATATTGACTTCTCTCATTGTTCAAGAATATCCAGAAAGAGATTGAAAATATTTAAATCAAGATTGTAATTATGTAGAATGTATCCCTTCTCACTTGTGCCATTAAAAATTTGATATTAAAACTGCAAGGATACTCTCGTCCCAATCATAAGATAGAGACTTTGAGAAAATAAGAAAACCTTAATTTCATACTCAAATGCACTTATATAAATCAATTTTAGTGTGTGGAAGTGAGAGTATTAATATATGAATCATTCACTTTAAATCTATTTCTTATTTTAATAATCTTATTAGTACTTCTGAAATATTGTAATTTACTTTGTGCTACTATCAGATGATGTTATGTAAAAATTAATAAATTTCACTAGTGCAGTGATTAGATTGTAATGATATAAAAAGTAGACGACCCTTCCGACTAATGCCATTAAACATTGATGTTAATATTGAAAGGATACTCTCACCCAGTCACAAGATAGACATTTTGAGAAATGTTTTCAACTCAAATAAATACATGTATATAAATCAATCTGTAAAAATGAGAGTGTGTATATATAAATCATTGCCTTTAAATCCATTTCTCATTTTAATAATCTTATTAGAATTTCTAGACATTTAAGATTGGCTTACATAAGTACATTTGAGTTTGAAAATAAGAGGTCACATTCTTATTTTCTCAATGTTACTATCTTGTGACTGGGGGTGTCCTTGCAACTTTAACATCACTGTTTAATGGTGCTTGTGAAAAGGGATAATTACCTTCTATATAATTACAATCTAAACACTACACTAAACTTTATTTCATTATTAAATCAAGATTGAAAAAGTGATATAAAATATTGTAAGATAATTTTTTCATAAATTTATGAATTTTAACATTATCACTTTAGAGGAAGGATGTTGAACTCTGGAAGCAAGGTTGTGTCAGGGAATAAATCTGATATTCAAAATGTTCAAATTTTCTGCAGTCTTGAATTATGCAAGGTAATGATTGAACTTAGAGAATATCATAGTATGGAATCCAAGTCATAAATGTTTTTCTGATAATATCAAGGGAATGACTGGGGAAGAGAATGATTGATTTATCAAACATATGATAATATTTTTGGTATTTATTATCTAGATAATAGGCATTACTGCATTTTGCATCAGAACTTTTATATTAATTTTTTGGAATTATAGCCTGACTAATATTCTGCCTGTGAAACTCATGATTAAGTAGATCCTATAACATACAAATGTTTGTTGTAATTTCTGAAGTCTTTTGCTTTTATCCACAATTCTTTATAATATCAGCATAGTAAATCTTTGATATCACTTTTGAAACATTAAATTAAACAGTTCACCAGTTTTATGCATCACAAAACTTAGATATATCTTTTTTTTCATACATTTGTGAAACAGATGTTAACTTTATCTCAAACATTATTTGTTATCTTTTTATGATTTTGTAAAAAAAATTTGTTGATAGATAATTATGTTTTTATGCTGTATGATTTCCAAAATATGGTGCTAATTTAATATCAGTTTTAATTGTTATCCAATTTTAATTGTTATCTTGTTTAATTTTCATACATAAATATGAAAATTATCATAGTATAGTTCTAGCACCTTCACAAAACATGCCTACAATATGAATCGGAGTCAGATAAGATTATAATTTTTTCTAACTTCTGAATAGATTTAAAATTGTTTTTCTTCTTTATAATTGGTTCATAAATTAATGTTGTGGTATTCTTAATTAGACTGTTAAAGAAAAATGAAAAACTGTTAAAAAAACTCTCATTACTTGGAAATTTGGCATGCTGAAGATTGTTACCTTTCTCCTTCATTGTTATTCTTTGGAAATTATTGGAAAGATACTCCTTCCACAGTTATCTACTTAAAATAAACATTTGATCATTTTAACTGGACTTATTTCAAGGCATTGGAGCTATGTCTGAGCAGTCTAGAAATCAAATTTGTATTTTTTACCCTTTGCTAAAAAGTTTTTTTTTATGGCTTTAAAATTCATGTACATTCATTTTTTAATATTTTAAATACAAAAAAATTTCAAAAGATGGCAGGATTTCTCAAGCTCCATAATGATGGGTATCCTTTTATAATTTGCAGTCTTAAACTTTGCAAGATTATTTCAAGAGAATATTACTATGGTCTAAAAACTTGCTTTTTTGGAAAGTTTATGATTATATTTGTATCGTAATTGTGTAATAATTATTAGAAATCAAAATATATATTCTTATATATTTATTTTTTACAGAAAAGTTTTATTTTTAAATATAAAATAATATATTCTTCTGGCTATTGTTACAGTAGAAATTATGGTCGTGGGAAACACAGCTATCTAGAAATGATGTCAGATTGTTATAATATTTAGTGATATAAAAATTATGAAAAAATTTTAAACTTTTAAAGCATAAATTGATAGATTTAGTAGTTATTAAAAATAATTCATTCAGATTTTTCAAAAAAATATCAAACAAAGATTTTGTTTATTTTACAAATTGAATCACCTTCATTTGAAATTTGATGACATGACAGTGTTTTGTTTTGCTTAAAATCTAATTCTTAAAATAATTCTCCAAATCAAATGTGATTTTTTAAAATTTGTTTAATTTCTAAACAAAAATATCTATTAAATAAGATCAAATTTATTATATTCTGACAAATAATAATAGTTTAATATTAAAAAGAAAGTTGAAAGCTTAAATCTAGTGAGAGAAAAGAAATCTGTTGGAATGTTAGCAGAGTGCAGGAGGGTTAATATATATATGCACTTTTAATAAAAAAAACAATCTTTTAAAAATGAAATGTTTTTATTAATCAACTATATTTTTGATATCTTTAGAGGCACATTTTTAAGGATCAATTGGTATTGATAATGCCAAATATATCATTATAATACACTATATTAAATAAATTATTTTATACATATTTTTTATAAATTGACATATAAATTTAAGGTTTTTTTATGCATTTGTGATGTGAATCAATTAAATTAAAATAGTGGGACAACAAAATTTCTGGTTATTAATTGAATTTGTTTAATTAAAGCAAGGAATCATTGTTCAAAAAAAAATAATAGCTCTTTGTTCCATGAATGCATAATAAAGAATAACAAAATGTTTTTAAATGATGTGTTTTTGATGGTTTGCTTCTGTTAGTGAAAAAAATGAAAACAGGAAAAAAAATTTGGCCTGATCTGTAGAACAACTTTGACTTAATAAAAAATAAAAGCATTTCCACATCATAAGAGTTATAATTGTTCATGGTTAAAATTATATTAAAAATAAATTAATAATATTAAAATCTTTTATCATTAAGTATTAATTCTCTTAACATCTTGATTGCCTAGGAGTTTTAGAATAAAGTCTTCCTAGATTGCAAAATTGAGTTAAGCATTTTATTATATCTAAAACTTATAAATGAAAAAAATGTAATAAAAAATAGAGAATATTAAGCCCAGAAACATGGAAAGAAACTACTACATCCTAAATGCATTTTCAATGCTGAACACCTTTGCAATAATTATATTTGGGGGAAAACCTTTACATACATCAAATCTCCAAATGAAAATTTGATATTGAATGCTAATAAACTTTCTATTCATGACAGCCAGTGAACAAAATGATAGGAAATATAAATTTTAAGAGGTTTGCTTTATTAATAACGATAATGTGATAAGTAGAAAGTCTAATTGCATTTAAAAATATAGTTTGAAATATGTGCAAATAAAGTTCATTTAGGTTATATTATTTATTATCTGTTTCTCTTCATGTTTCTGGAATGAATATTCCCTGGTTTTGATTATATCTTAAACTCTATTTATAAGGTATAGTTATTATTCAATTATCAGTAAAAAAGTTTATTTTGGTAAAAGGCAATAATAAAAAGCTAATGTTATTGTTTTCATTATTTGACATCTGGATAGAAAAATTCTTTATGGATACTACATGTGTGAATATTAACTAACCTTCATGCAAATCAAAATAATTTGCTAATAGCTAACTTTTACTATTTTGAAATACCATTTTTGTTTACATTATAAACATAATAAATAAATAAGTGCTGTAAGTATTGAATAATAACATCCCATCATAAAGAGAAAAGAAGAATGACTGAGAAGTAAAATTTTGAAATTGTTCAGCTTATAGCAATTGAAATGATTTATATGTATAAATGAAGCAATAAATATATGAATTATTTATTTTAACTTGGAAAACTTAATGACATATTTAAAAATAATGGAATATTGGCTGGCAATCATATAATTAAAAAAAAAGAAAAAGACTAAAAAATAAATTAGGGTTATGATAATAAGCACTTGCTTTTAGACCATTTTATTTACTATATTTGTCAGATAATGTATATTTATTAAAATAACTATCAAAGTTTTAGTATGAGAATAAATAATTCATTTATTTAATGTCCTATTTATGAAAAACTAAATCATTTTAGTATCATCATGAAATGAGGGTCATTTAGCAAACATAGTTACATTAGCAAATTGTAATCTTGTGGCTGTTTTTTAAATGTTTGTGAACAAATGTGCAATGTTTTTTTTTAAATGTATAATTGATTTTTATGTAATATGCTCAGTATCTCCTATTGGTGTTTATTGGTTAAGAATATGCACATAATTAGTAATAAGAGTGAAATATATGTTAAGAATTATAGTATTCTGAAAGAAATCTTATGGTAAGAAACTCCTTTTTTTCATTTCATGCAATAGTAGAAAAAACTCCTTAAAAATTAAAGGTTTCTGGATCAAAACTCATCTATCACTTCCAGTGCTGAATGTCATGTGACATCTCAAATATTTGATTATTTACAATATTGGTGACCTAAAAATAAAAAACAAAAATATAAACTTTGTGTTATAATGTTTGTGGAATTTTAAAAATATATTAATAAATTGCTATAAACAAGTTTTTGAACTACTTCATTTTATCATTATGATATTAATTGATTTCCAATATTATAACAATTTTAATTGTTTAAAAACATGGCAATATCAATTTAATGATTAACTGTAAATTATTTCACCTCCGTATCTTTTGTTATATTATGAAATCAATATTCAAAGAAAAATTAAAAGGTTTTTTTTTTTTTTCATAATGTGAGAATGAAATGTTAAAAATTTAAAATCTTCATTATAATCAAAAGCAAAGAAAAATTAGTAAGAAAAAATGCACTTATTTTAAATCTATATATTTTTAATTTCTATGAAAGGATCTAAATGGGAAATTTTATATGCAATTTTAAAATTTTTTAGACCCAGATATGTGGGGGGTCTGTTAATGAGTTGAATTCTTGATTTTCTTCACATTAACTTTTAGGATTATTATTATATGTTTTAAGAGATTTATATAAGAAAATGAAAAATCAATTCAAAACTGTTCATAAATGTTGAGTCAAAGTTTCAATCTCAGCAATTATATTTCTATTTTGGAATATCACATTATTCTTATAGAAATGATACATAACACTGAATAACATAAGGATATTTTTGTCCTAATTTGCAAAATATTGTACTATTTGATTTATATATAGTTAAAATTATTGCTATGGAAGATATCCTCATATATATGCAACAATATTTTTTTTTGTACTTGGGAACAAATTTTTATTTACTGATGCTACCATATATATATATATATAATTTTATCAATAAAGTTTACAAAAAAAATTGCAACATATATGGTACTTCATTAAAGTATATGTTTGTGGGAAAAAATACAAATATATAACAGATAGTGAAAGTCCACTATGTAGGAAAGATAAAATTATAACCCCTTTACAAATTTACAGCTTAGCACTGCTTTCAAAAGGTGTGCTAAGCTGTAAATTTGTAAAGGGATTATAATTTTATAATCTTTCTTACATAGTGGACCTTCACTATCTATTGAATTATAAATGAATAAGGAAATAAATAAATGATAGATTGAGTTATAAATATATGACAATAATTTTAAAATAAGTAAATTATTTTAAATATTATAGATAAATATTCTTATAACTTTTCTACTAAAAAAACAAACTGAAATGTTAAAGTATTAATAAAAGCTAAAATATAATTTATAAATCTGGATACTTTTCATATTGGTTGTTTTATTTTATAATCTAATTGCAAATTTTTTAAAAAATAACTAGTGGCTATTTGATCTATACTTGCTATAGTTTATTTTAATAATTAAACCTTCACTCTATATTATATTTTCATGATATTTTCTATGTTTATTAGAAATATAAGTTTGCATTTGAAAAACATTCTTAAAAGTAATATTTTAACTTTGCAAATAGAGAAAGAAATAAACTGAAATACATAATCAGAAGAATGACTGTTCATTTTTTAATTGCTGATAAAAATATTTAATGAACAAAAGAAAATCTGTTTTAACTTCATTTCTAAAATACAAATGAATTCTTGTAAGACATCATAAGGCATAATATTTATGGTATTTTTTTCCAATCGATCATAAGTACCTGTATTTACCTTGACTGTTTCTTTTGATTTCTTAAAAATAAATATTTTCAAATAAAATCTGAGTGTAATCATGACCTTTTTTGTCTTAAATATTTTATAAATAATTTGTGAAAATAATCATAAATATTTAAATAAATTATAGAAAGTATATCATTTGTTATTTCAAAGGCATGCAAAAGAAGAAAGCTTGCAAGTATTCATGCAAGCACTCTCAAAGGGCCTGAGAACAAAGAATTATCAAGATGGCTATAAGAGATTGAAGTTGTTGAAAATAACCATATCAGTTAATTGTTGCTTTTGACCAAAATGTAATTAATGTTGAATTGCTTTCCATTTTTACTTTATTGAAAGATAGATAGTTATATACTTAAGCAGTTATCTGAAGCATGGATAGGGCATTAATAGGCTGTTTCTGAAATTTTGTATATAATGCATCATTGGTCTAATAGGGATAAATGTGTTTTGAATTGGATATTTGTTGTCCCATTTCTCTGTGAGTTCTATAAGATTAATATGAAAATTTAAAATCTGAACAATCTTAATATTATACTTGAGCAATTTGATGTTGGCTATCAATTCAGTATGCCATGGTATTAAACTAGTCTAGTGAACCAGCATTACTTTTTGTTTTTAACTGTTTAAAGTTTGATGATCATCTGCTTTAGCAGTGTTTGGTGCTAACTTTGTGAATTGATGTATAGCATGATCTTTATAATGTATTAGAAGTTTAACCATTATTTAATTAGCTCAATTATCCCACATTAAGTCCCTCCTCCCCCATATTATCTAGATGCTGGAATGTTCATGAGAATAGTTTCATGACAGAGTAATTTTTTGATTTAATCTTTCTTGTAGCAGGTTTTTCATTGCAGTGTGACCTTTGTAGTGAATTATTCTAAACTGGAATTAGTAAAATATTCTGTCTGAAATTGATAACTGAAACTGATTTATATGTTCTGTGTGTCTAATGCAGTGTGAGATTTTTTACAGATGAAAGTTTCTGAATTGTAACTCAATTCTGCCATTTGCACTTGAATGTCATGTGACTTCTGAAGCAACAAACCATTAAGTTGCTTTGATTTTTTTACACATTGTTATTATCACGAACTTTTGACCCATATTATTACATTATAAATTAATTATTATAAATGTTGTTGGACCAAAATCTGATGCAGTGTAAGCATTTGTATTGAATCCAATTTTATATTTATGCATAAATATTCATTTGTATCTTACATATTGTAATAAATTTGCCTGCTTTTATAATTATTTATATTTATAATAGTTTATAATTTAATACCATTTGTTGTTGAGGTTATTTTTAATATTAAATTTAATTTACTAAATCTTACATATATGTATATATTCATTTTATGTTTGCTTTATATTATAAATAATTTTGGTTGATAAAGTCCAAATTTTAAAAAAAATTGATTTTATTTAAAAAATAATCAAAATAAAATAATGTAGTAGTAATAGTAGTAGTAGTAGCAATCAGATTATTATTATTTTAATTAAAAAGAGAAATTTTATTGCTGATGTCTACTGTACACTATCTTACTAAATTATTTATTTGGAGATATGGATTTAATGTAGTGAAATTACTGAATTTGTTTTAAATCCTGAGATGCATGAAATTTGTCATTAGAATTATATTTTTTTTATATGGTATATAAAGTAAAATTAGTACAATTGAACATTTCATCACTTTCTACCGATGTTATCTATGCAACTGTATATGCTTACATGCTAGAGTTATGAAGTCGTTATCCAAATAATCTGAAAAACTTTCAGTGCGGTAATAAAACTTCTTTGTTGAAAAATTAATTAAAATCTTACATAATAAATAAAAACTATTGTCTCAATATTCTGTTTAACTATTTTCAAGTAAGCATATTTCAGAAGTAAAAAAGCATCGCAAATTTTCATGGCACAATAGCACGTGCGTCACTGTTGGAACCCCCTCCTCTCCCATCAGTTTGCAGAGTTTGTTTTATTTTATAATACAACTAATTATTACAAATGAAAAAAAAAGTACTAACCTTGGAACTAAATGCAGTCTGTAAAATCAGTTATCATTAATCAATCTCTTCAGCTTCTAGCTACTATAGAAGAATTCTTAATATTTGAAGGCCACAAAAACTTTTTTCAGAATTCTTTTTGAAGTAGTAAAAAGAAAAGGATTATTGAGTCTTTAGGAATTAATAATTATGATTTCTGATAGCAAAATCTCAGCTGTTATGCCCAATAATATTTTATTATCAAAAAGATATTGATAATTAATGCAGTACCGAAGGACTGTTATTGTGTCTATAATGGTACTTCAAAATACAAAATAAATATTGATACTGGTCTAAAATTTAATGTGAATCAATATTAAAACAAAAATGTTAATTGCGAATTATTTTAAAGATTTATATATATATTTAATGAAAACAAAAATCTTGTATTGATGAAAAATGTTAATTCAGCAGTCATTATTCTTATTTTATATATATATACGTCTGATTTTTATAATGATATTCTTTCTATTATTATTATATTTTACATTGGAATTAATAGTTTTTAGCTAATTTACGCCATATTTTACAGAAATTAAAGTCGACTGAAATTTCACTTTTCGTATCATACACACATACAAGTGGATGTCGGTTAGTAAGAATGAACTTTGTCGAATAATTTTTCAGAAGAAATATTTGATCGAGTGTTTATATTTTCTAATAAAATTTGTAAACGAATTCAGACATTTACAGAATTGAGAATTTATTTTTTGATTCATTTTCTAAAATATGAACTACCAAGTTTTATTGTTCATTTTCATTTTTGATTGAGCCTCCAAGATAATTTATTGTGAGATTATCCGACCTCTAGCATATCAATGAGGTCACATAGTGAACTTTGTTCACCTTTTCTTGTTGCAGCTGAGGAAAAATATTGATTTACTGCAGTGTTTTACATTTATATATCTATGAACAATAAACGTCACGAAACAAATTGCCTAAATAAAACATTTTATTTAACTAATAAACTACAAGTTATTACATTTTTAAAACAAAAAGTTACTGATCTGTATGTAAAAGTTGAAGAAAACATATAATAATGTATTTTTATTAAATTAGCAATTAATATTAAAATTGCACAAATGATTATTATAAAGTATAAATAATTGGAATTTCACTTCCATGCACAAAGTTATATTGAATTCTAACTTACTTATTAGCATATTCAAATTATAGATAATTTAGCAGTTTTCATAGTTATATGTTTGTATGTATATATTGTATAGATTTTTATTATCATATTCAGTTTCCATAAACACTTTCAAAGTTGAATTGCAATGAAGAAAAAAGTCACACATATATATGACATAATCTCGGATATGTTTAATTGAGAAAAAGGTTTGCATATCAACATTGATTTAACTTATATATGTAAATAAACAATATGCATATTATAGTACACTATATTTTATATATTTTTAAGATTGAAAACCAGATTGTAAAACACTATTTAATGTAAAATAATTTTCCCACACTATATATGGGGTTTGATTCACTTTATTAGATGTGATAAAGATCTTGAATATCTGACAATCATGATAGATCAGCAGGTATTTTTTAAATAAGCATCTTAAAGTGGCTTAATTTATTTTTTATGTATGAACACATTAACACATACTTGTATATATATATCTAGCAGTTATATTAATAAAATATCATTAAACACATTTTATGCAAAGCATAGATAATTATATGTGTGTGTGTGTGTTATACCAATTTTCTTATAAGTGCAGTATTTTTAGTTATTATTTTCCACAATTATTTTTCAAATTAGCACTTAATGAATATTAATCAGTCTGTATTATTTTACAATTTACTACGTATTTCATTTAATATTGCATATATGCTTTAAATTTAATCAAGATCAAATGTATCCATGATATTTTTGTATAGATGCATGATAATCAATTTGATTATTTTAATTTTTTACTTCTTTCTATTTTTCATATTTTTAGAAATGGTAATTATTGCTTAATCTTACATTTTAATTATATTGTTGCAGACATTGATGAAAAAAATCAAACTAATGCTTTCTAAATATATTTTAATTAATAAAGTTTCTATAGTTAAGCTAATTGCCATATTGTTTTTTAAATCCTAAATAAAAAATAATAAATTTAATTAGAAGGGATTTGAACTCAGACTTTCAAACTCCTTACAGCTATCCACTCCATTTTATACAACTGATACACATAAACACATACATGTGAAAAAGATAAATGATCTCCAATATATGTATTTCATGTATCAGTTGTAAAAGATGGAGTGGATAGGGAACTTGAAAGTCTGAATTCAAATCCCTTCTAATTACATTGTGTTCAGTTTAGAAAGTATACTTGTGTTTGAATTAATAAATTTATTTTTCAAAAGGTGATTATGAATAAAGGTTTGTTACAAAAATCATCATCATTATTTTTGATCCTTAGATGAAGTTATAAATGAAATTAGTTTACTGCAAATACAAAACTATGGCTTGCACCATTTGAAGATCTTTATAGAATCAAAGAAAAAAATCTGTTTGACAAAATTGCACTTTAAAAACCATTAATATGGATTCTCAGCCTCTTCCACCACTATATAAAACTATGTTTAAGAACTTGAGAGATTTTTTAAAACACATTCCTGGATTGTATTTGCCCTTTTTTCATATTTTCTCTTTAACCTTCAAATCTTTATATTTTTAATAAGTTTCATTAAAAGCATAAATTCAAAAAATGTAATTTTAAAACATTAAACAAAAATAATCTTAGACATATAAATGTTCAGACTTTTATAAAGAAAAGGTAGACTTATGTTATTTTAAAAATTGGCTTTGCTGAGTATGTTTTCAATATATTGCGTATCATAATTATAGCTCTTTATTGGTGGTGATATTTATGTATACTTGCTTATATTTAAATTAATTTTAATTTATTGTGTTGGTATGTAAATTTTATTAAAATCTTGTTAGAGAGCCCATTTCTTCAAGACAGGGATGCTGGTATCTTTTTTATTTATCGCAAATTTATTTTTGACCATGGACCAAGCTTCTTTAATTTTTCTCTTTCTATATTCTCTCTGAGTGCAAACAATTCTGGTTTTAGATAAATAAAATTTATGGCCTGGGCGTTGTTCATGTTCTCTATAAAAATGGATGAGTATTCATTACTTATTTTAGTTCTATTGTAAAGATAGTTGTGCTGGGCCAATTTTGTTGATTGATTGGCTTTTGATTCACCATAATAGGCATATTGACAGTTGGAGTGTGACAGTAATCTAACTTTGGAAATGCTTGTTGAGACTCATGTGCTTATTTTGGAATAAGTAATGTTAAATTTTTAAATTGTATAAGTATAAATCAATTACTTAAGTCTTCTAAAAAGCTCTAAATAATACTGAAAACAAATCCATATTCTTTGAGCACCAAAAAACAACAGGCCATGTGTTCGATCCTACTATGGCAAGGGCACTGTGCACGAATGTAATGATATGAAACAAAAGATTAAGGAGGCATGCTTTTATTGCAAATGACAACTATGCAATAAACTGAAAAGAATCATGCTTTACAATCTCCAGAAAATGGTCTTTATGAAAGAAAACTTTGCATAAGTTTTGCATAAATTATCGCTAAACTTCGCTTAAAGTAGGCTATGAATATGGAGACTTAAGTTCTCTGAAAGCACTCAGCTGTATAATTCTTGTCTAATAATAATAAGCTTCACTTTTTTGCATAAAGCGAAATTTAAAAACTAACTAATAACAATAATAATAATAATAATAATCTTATTCCTCATTAAATAATTATTAATCTTATCCATTGTTCAATATTATGGTAACTAACAATAATGGCAACAACAATAATAACATAATATAATCTTTTATTTCTCATGTGGCATCCTAAATAGAATATGTGGCATAATTTGATAGAATCTGAAAATATGTGGCAACAGACAATGTTAAAATTCTATGCAATAAATTGTGCAATTAATTATGACCACAATAATAATATTAATGCAAAAGGAAATTTCTCAAGTTTATTATATTCTGAATCATTGTGATTTCTTTAAGTAAATAATTATATCTGTACTGTGCAAATATTATGTTTATTTTGGTATCTGTCAATCATGTATTTGTGATGGTGAATAAATCAACATAACACAAAGTTTTATAAAAACAAGTTTAACAAATTTTATTATCCTATACATTTAACAAAAACTATATACACTATTTACAATTATCTTTAATAAAAACCTAACAAATATCAAGCTAATTTTAGATAAATTGGGTTACATCTTTCTATCATAAAAATATAATACAATAAATCAACAAGTAAATAAGCCTTTACTCCGACTTATATACTTTTTATAGCACATTTATTTAAAATATAATACCAATTTAAAAATACTATTATAGTTTAATAAAATATCTATTAATTAAACATAGCTAGGCCACATGTTTTTCATAAGTGTACACAAAAATATGAAATACTTAAATAATACTCATCTTTAAAATATGTTCAAATATGTTTACAATAAATAAATTAAACTTATCTAATATGATAGTGCTAGTGTTATTTTAAATATTTTTTCTTGGTTCATTCAATAAATAAAATTGACTTTAATAAAATAATATTACTAGTGT
Source organism: Epiperipatus broadwayi (assembly GCA_028023455.1). Taxonomy (NCBI): domain Eukaryota; kingdom Metazoa; phylum Onychophora; class Udeonychophora; order Euonychophora; family Peripatidae; genus Epiperipatus; species Epiperipatus broadwayi. The sequence continues at coordinate 12,148,485 of JAQFVV010006207.1, forward strand.
TCTTTTACATATTTTGCTTGGTACTACTGTCTAAATAAAAATCCTTATATATGTGTTTCATGTATGTTTAAAATATAAAATACTATTCACAAAATACAAGCATTCCTTCTATTTTGTGTTGTTCATTTTGGATGTTTTATTTGTCTTAAAAATATGCATTAACACGTAAAATCAAAATATCAAAATTATTCAAAAATCTCATGAATAATTATCATCTCTTTTGTGTTTTTAAAAATAGTTTAATTTAAAAATATGAAAAATATCTATGATTCTTTATTATTCACTGTTAGCATTTACATTTAATCTCATTTGTATTTGACCTTAACCTAAACCAAAACAAGAAAAACCTATCTCATCTCCTTTCAAAATAACAATACTACAATTCAAAATTATTCATTATTTTCTTTCATAAAATACAATGCTATATGATGTAATAATTGTTGAAATTAAGATAGCGATACGATGCATAGAGCCTGAAGAAATAACTAGAGTAAAGACTCAATAGTATACAATATATTGGATAATCTACATGGAAATAGTGTGTATGAAGAGGTATGACTTCTCTGTCTAATAACCTCATATATAATAATAATGTCCAGGCTATTTATTCAACACTCACTCGAACATTTTAAAATGCAAAATATCAAGAAAAACACTGTCCATGAAAAATATATACAAGACACAGGGCTATGTTATCTGTATCTGCATAAACTACTAAAATAACAATATAGGTTACTTTCCTATTTTCTCCAAAGATCCTACATATAAGCATCCAAAGGTTTCTTTACATAATCCCCAAGTCACTATCGATTAAAACTTCACAATAGATTTAGCAACCTACATTGCAAAAATAACTAGCATTACTCCAAATAACAAACAAAATTTGCATATGGCATTAACAATCTAAAACTACTACAAGAAAAGGTTTTATTCACTTTTAAAAAACTCAGCAATAAAAAAAAAAAAAAAAGATTTTGTTTTAAAATATTAAAATCACTATTCAAAATATTTCCAAAAGTAGGGTTCATCCATTAAAGAGTCATATAAAAATTATGAGTATCAATAAATTATATTACATTGGTAATATAAAAGAAAAAGTATGCATATCTTTTTAAAATCATGGCTTATATCTTTAGAATAATAATAACATTTCATGTGTAATTAATGCACACACACACATGTTCATACGTTCATATGACAAAGCAATATCAAAAATATTCCAAGCAATTCTAGAAAATAACAATAAAATATACATCATATAAAATTAATAAATTTCATAAGATTTACCTAGTGACACTACACTGGTCAGTTATATTTCATATAAGAAAACATATTAATTAATAATAACAATCATTCAGCATAATACTATCACACCTTAAAAATGTTTATGAAAAACTTTACAAAATATTAAAATATTCTTTAAAATATTAATTATGTTAGATTAAATAAAAATATTTAAACTGTAACTTTTCCTACACTAACACTAAAAAAAATTTAATACTACAATTAGTATGAAAAATGATAATAAAAACTATAGTTACTAAACTCCAATTCTTTTTTCTCTCCATAAAGCTCAATTTTAAAAAGTTTTTTTTTCTTCTAATATTTTCATAGAAGTTTCCCTGGGCACTTGTTGCTAAGCGATGCTACCATCCACAAGCTTTAAACACAAAACTTTTTCTTCTCCTGGCATATTTGCTTACAAATAATAATAAAAAAATGAAAATGAAGTCGACTTTTGAATTCAAAATTATTTTGAAGAATAATTATTAATCCTGTTATGAAAGTCTATAAAAATACAGTCTATTGTCTGTAGTTTCCCAGGATAACAATTATTAAAGTGATCACTTGAAACGATTTTATAAATAGTCTCCGGAGTTTTTCCTTTTTGCTTGGATCCTACTGGGTTCAGATGCATCAGTGTCAGCAATATAACTTAACACATATCTATGGAAAATACACATTTTTATATTCCATTAAAAAAATATTATTTTACAGTAATGCAGGTATACAGTCATTTATAAAGTTAAATTTCTTTAATCAGGATAATATATATTTTTAATTATCCATTTATTTCTTTTTCTGATGAATAAGTTAAAAAACCAGTTTTATATTACTCCAATTATTTATGGTATTTTTTAATAACAACTTGTCATAAAAATTTATATCCGTAATAAATTCGGTTTTTCTTTTTAATCATTTTTCAAGAGAGATTTGTAATAAACTTTTTTTAAAGTCAATATTTTTTAAAAATATTCACTGCAACTTTTTTTTTTTTAAAAAAAAAGATATACGTAGTCACTAATGTAAGCATAAATGGTATTTTTTTATTCTAGGTTCAATATTAAATTCGTTTTCAACTTTTTTTAAAATATTAAAATTTAAGTTTTTCCAATGTAACTTTTTGTTGTCCAAATAAAGTTGTTTATCTTTACAATATAATGCATAAAAATGCTAGTCCTTTGAAAAATATTTCTGCTAAACACTCTTGCAAATATCCAAAATATTAAAAATAAATAATAATATAAATTTTTCCATAATACATTTAAAATTATACTTTCCTTCATCAGCTGTATTTTTATCATTAATTCTTTAGAATACATTATCTTTGGTATTAAATCCATATTTTACCATGAAGTTGGCTTAAGCTTCAATAAAAATAACTAGTAGAGAATGTTTTGATTTAAGGATGGATTATTACTTTGACTTAACAAATTGTTAATCCTTCAAAACTTTTTCTTAAAAATAATACTATTAAGAAGTAGACTAAGTAATATTTTGATGTTGATATATGATAATAATATTGATAATAAAATAATAAGTTAACAAGAAATAATTAAGTAAGTTATTAAGTAAAAAAATAAGAGTATCTACTTTTATACCAGATTGAACTTCCAATCTGATTGGTTATTTAATATTCAACTTATGATCTAATTTACATACTTGTCAAGTTTAGGTTATTAAAATTTAGAAATAAAATTTATGACGTATATTACAATATTAAATATTACAAAATTTAATTCTAAATAATTTTTCAATTTTATAACACTTTAAAATAACTTTTTTAATAGTACTTTATTAATCTATCCAATATTTAATTTTAATGTATCTATTTTTTAAATTTTAACTTTACTAACTACACTTATTTTAAAGCTACCTATTTAAATAATTTTCCTAACATTTATTTTCATGATACACAAATGTTTCAATTTGTTTAAAACAATTCTAAAGCAATTTTGAAACATTATTTAGAAACCTTGTAAGCGCACAGTATGTGTATTTTCTGGTCACATGACTTAAAAACCAGACAATATGTATCAATTTGTTATAATTACTATATGAAAACTGAATTATCTTAAACATTTTATTACAAAATATTATATTATAAAAAAAAATGATAAAGTATATTAATACAATTTGGAATAATAAATTTTGAAATTATTTAAGCAATAACAAATTAAATACATTTGTCTACCACAAAATATTATACTTTTAATAAATAATTTATAATACAAATATTAAATCTAATTTTTATTTAAAATACATTAGCTTCTTTAATTTTAAATCATTTTTTAAAACTAACTTTTAGCACTTTATTTAATAGAACTTTTACTATATTATTTCACTATGGCCAGTTTTCCCAACCATACAAAAATCATAATATTTAGCTTTACTTTATAATTTTAGCATATTAACATAGTCTTTTACATATTTACAACTTTCAACTTTATTTTAACAAAGTTCTACAAATCTTATCAACATCATACAGCATTTATACTATTTAAGTTTTCTCTTAATTTAAAATTTTTCAAAAATTAACTTAGTAAACCTATTTGGACCTAATCAAAAGGGTACAATATATATATATTAATGTTTACACAATTTAAATCTGTTGTAAAAGATTTCTGTTTCCTGGAAAATCTCATGCCATACACACCTGATTTAATTTGTGTGGGGACAACCAAGAACAGATTTTAAAACAATTCTAAAATAAATTTTAAGACAAAGCAAAAATTGTTCAACCAGCACTATATTAAATTTCAAGATTAAAAACTTAAAATTGTAAACAAGTTAATAGATTTTGCAAGGAGGATCAAAGAGTTAATATAAAAAAATCGAAAATTTAGCACTGAAAGTTCACTCTCTAAATAAACCAAACTTGCTGCCAGGAGCTATGCCCATTTTGACAATGGAAATGAGCATCTAAAAGGCTAAAAAATTGTCATCTTCCCTTGAAAGACTGGCCTATAGGATTGGAGGAGTTTGAGACCAATGACATATCAAGAAGACTAGAGAACCTGCCTAGAGAAATAACAGTCACTACAGTGCCAGACAGCTCAGCACAAAGAAGATTATTGGTAACATTTCTTCCCACAGAGCTTTCTAAAATAAATGTAAGATTAAAATTATTCTAAAGTTTCTTGAGCTAGCTATATAATTGAATGTTCATAATTTATAACTTCTAAATGTTTTCTAATAAATTAAACTAAACTCTAATAAAATTTAATTTAACTTAAATTAATAATCATAATTGTAACTGTCTTGCCTATTAAATGAATAATTATAATTTAATAATTCTCCTGAAACATAATAACTATAACCAATTATATCTATATTGTCCTGATATGTGGTCATGCCTATTCTTTTTTATATTATTGTTTATTGCATTGATATTTATGATATGCTATAAATCAAAATGGAGATTGATAATAATTTAGAGAGATGCTCTTACATAATTGATTTGTGCTGCTTCTTTAGAAAACTTAAATCTTTATTTTGATATCTATTATATAGATCTATATCTAGTTAGGCTACTATGTTTAGCTTATTGTTATGGTTTGCATGTTAATAAAATATGTCTAGTTAATAATTGCAAGAATGATATTATAAAAGCATATTATTAATAAATTAATTAAAACCCAAATATGTTTTCTCCTTCTTAGTTTATTTTATAAACTATTCAGATTGAATCTTTAACCTAGATTACTTTAATGAAGTCCTTCTTAGTATGTTTTAAGTATGTTAATTAAGCAAACTGGGATAAAGTAGTTTCATAGAATGAAACTAAAGTATTTAGCACTTTAGTTTAATTTTAATATTAATATTATTTTAAGCACATACATGCAATACACCTTCTGATCTCCCAAACTAAATGTTCCTTATATTTTGTGATAGCAAGTCATACGGTCCAAGGGAACTGAGTACTTGGTACTGAATCCCGTGACTAATCACACACTTGGACCGCAACTCTTATTTAGTTAATGTAGTGCTTAGTATCAGAAGCTTCACTACAAACACCAGTTTGTCCCTTCTCATTATTATTCAGTTTAGCATTGAACTGAACACTAGATCTAGTTTATATAACAATTTGCATAGGAAGCACATTTATTGCTCATTATGTATAAGTTGGTCAAAATGAATTATATTTTGTCAGTTATCATTCTTGTAAGATTTAACTCGTAGAAAACCCAAAATATGTCACATACCATATTCAGGCATGATTATGAACTGCAGATATTGATTTGTAATAAACTTTAAAATTAAACTTAAAAGTTAAATGATTAAAGTGCATCATAAAAGATGAGATCTTGTATCTAACTCAGCTCATTATTGTAAGATACCTGCAAGTGCAAAAGCTTAATGCACTTTGTTTTTGCAATAATAACTTATCATTTAATAATTAAAGATATTAAACTTATGATAATGTTAGTGTGTTATTCGCAGTCCATCACAAATCTTATCCAAATTTATTTCATTTTTGTATTAATTATTAGTATATGCATTATCTCAGGAAGCCATGTGTATATGTATTTATTCACTATTTGTTGATAATTCTCTGGGTCTCATACTTCATCCTGTGCTACTGCCAGCTCATTAACTAAATGAGACTGAGTGTAACCTCATATATGCCATCCATAGGTAGTAAATTACAGAGCATTGATGAAGGAACTGAGGTGTGATCTGATTTGAGGTCTCAACCCCTCATCTAGATTATTTTTGGGATAATTTGCCAAGATACTGGATTTTTTTACATGAATGTGCAAATATGACTGTTACATAGGTTAATTTTTTTCCCAGAGATGGATGCCCAATTGTGGGGCCTGCTAATTAATTCCATGGCCCTGAACTGATTGCACATTGATGTGAAAAATACAAGTAAATTTTTTTCGCCGGAGATGTTGCACCAACATGTAGCCTATGATTACTTTCCATGGCCCTGAACTGACAATGCATGGCATTAATAATTTTATATATGTAAATTTTTTCCCAATTATGGATGCCAAACATGGAAGCTCAATGATTACTTTCCATGACCTTGAACAGGCTATATGTTTTCTCTTCAAAAATAATGTGTTGGCATAATAATTTTATATCAATATATGTAACAAATTTTTTTTTTCCCGAAGATGAAATTGCTTATCAATTTAAATCTAAAATTAACACATGGGTATGGCTTGATAACAATATATATATAATTCTTAATGCATATTGTAAATTTTGATGTCCATTATCATTATAAATTATATGTATATCTCACCTACTCATAACTGGCACCTGAGGATGACTCAAATATGTTAGAGCCATCCTCATATAAATTTATCAGAGGGAAAAATTCAAAGGACCCACTACTGTACTAAATGTTTTTTGTGTGTATGTGTTTTAAAGACTTGGATTGGAATGTGAGAACACTAATTAAATTGGGCAAGATTGTATATACGTGTACTTGGAGTCAAAATTTTATAAATGGAACAAATATTAGCAATCATGGATTAATAAAAAAATTTAATAGTTCTGCAGATACAAGGCACTGAGATGTTTGGTAAGAATTTTTTTTCTTTTTATGATAAGTTATATGTTGATTAGTGGCATAGGTAAATAGAGCACTAAGGGCAAGGAATGTTAAGCAAGGGTAGATTAAAATTGCAGGACAGAAGCAACTTATAGACTGTTTCTTTAGTGGGGGGATGGCAAGTTAATCATAAGAGAGCTTAGATACAGGAATGAGCAGTTTATTTTATATATATAGATTATAGCGAAGAATAAAGATGCATTTAAAGGAGTCACCAAAAGGACTCCAAGGGGAAGGATCTGTTTCCCTTTTCCATTGTAAATATGTATATTTTTTATATTCATATATATATATCCCTTGATGACAGGTACTCACTTCAGATACTAAATTAGGTAAAATAAGTTTTTTGTTGAAATCAGTATATAATATTAATCAGTAGTGTATTATAACCATTTATGCATTGGTTACACCGCAAGCTCTGGTAAGATGGTTGGGAGTAAAAACTTTAAAGTCAACTGGGAAAGATTAACATAAAATGGTTAAAATTTATAACTCAGTTTTTAAAATTTTGATTTATGATTGCATATAAAATTGTAAGTAAATTAATTTTTTTTTCTTTTCTTTTTCCTCATGATTTTAGGAATATGAAATGGCATTTATTGACTAGCATCCCATTTCACCTACTATGTTCTATAATAATGTTTATCCTGTATTTAAGCCCTCCACATTCATGTATATTTATGCATATTAGTGTATATTAATGTATGTAGACATATGTAGTGTATATTGTAAATTAAATGTGTATCTGTAGGCATCATTATATATGTATGAGCACTTACATATATGCGAGGAAGCTCTAATGCAAAATTGTTTATTAGCATTAGAATCAAATTATTTGTTATAAATCTTTATTTTATTAAAAATAAAAATGTATAAATTTATTTATTATTTAGCTTTAAAACTAGCATATAATTTCAATTCTAGAAGTGACTAGAATGCATGTATAACAGAATGTTTACATAATTTAAATCTGTTTGTAAAAAATTGTCTGTTTCTTGGAAAATCTCATGTCACATGCATCTGGTTTAATTTGTGTGGGGACTAAGAACAGATTTTAAAACAAGTCTAAAATAAATTTTAAGACAAAGCAAAATCATTCTACCAGCACTATTTTACTATTCATTAAATTTTGATTTTGTCTTTTCTAAAATCTTAATGCTAAATTTTAAAAGTAATAAAACTATGTTAAATTTCAAGATTAAAAACTTAAAATTGTAAACAAGTTTATAGATTTTGCAGATAGAGATTTTAAATATTTTCTCTTACCACACTTATCAATTAAGAGCTTGTTTGAGCTATTGGTACATTCCCTATATTACACATTGTAAATACAAGCTCATAAAAGCAATGTTGCTTTATTAATTATTATAATTTTACCTTTAAGGTCTCAGCAATTTCTAAGGCTATTAATGTATGGTAGATTTGAATTTGGTTCAGTCCCACATAGCTATTTCAGTTAGATAGCTGGAGTTAAAGACATTTTCATGTTTGAAAATGTCAGAGTTTCTACTTAAATGTTACCTATTAAATAAGTGCTGGGCTTTGAGTTGATATTTTAGATGTAATGTCTGAACATTCTAGCTCCTCACTGAGGTGAGCCAAAAGCTTGAAACTAATTGGTCTGGGGATGGGAATGTTCCAATAAAGATTTTAAATATTTTCTCTTCATGCACTTATCAATTAAGAACTTGTTTGAAATATTTGTAAATACAAGCTCCTAAAAGCAATGTCATGCTATATATGATTTGCTTTATTGCTTATTATGTATTATGATATACATTGTTCATCTAAATATTAATTTAAAAAAAATAATTTTATGAATTAGAGATTAATAACTTTTAAAAGAAATAAAATATCAAAATGGTATAAAACCAAGTTTACAAATTAATTTTAGCAATCTTGAATAGTGCTGAATTTATCTTTGAGCAGAATACATACATATATACATCATCATATGCCATTTTCCAAACATTTTTTTCACTTTTAATTTAACATATTGTGATTCATTGTATAGACAATGTTTGTGAAAAATTCAATGCATTAATTCATAGTACAGTTGTTATAGCACTCAGTTTATTTTCAATTAATTACCTTGTCCTACTCCACCTTATCTTGATTGGATGAGCATTCATAGCTACAGACAAATGGATATATGTATAGATGAAATATATCTAATAGCAGAAAAAGGCCTCTAGATTATGATACTCAGTGAGTCCTATTGCTCTCTTTATGGAAGGGGATCTGTCAATAAACAGGAAGTCCATTTGGAGGTAAAGTCAGATAGCAACAAATAACTGTCACAACATAATAGCAGTACATACATTATCCACTACATTGTTAAAGCAGTGAGGCAAGTTCATGTCAAACTGGATGCTGCTAGAAGGTAAACCTGATGTTAAACAAAGTATTATGAAACAGCTAGAAGTGTCATTGTAGCTATACATGAGGTAAACTGCCATGGTACAGTTAGAAGTGTTAAGTAAACCCAGAAGTGCACCTGGTTCTCTTTTATGCTATACTTAGTCAAGCTATCATGTGAAGGTATATCATATATTGTAAATATATTTTGTATATAAATTGAATAATATATTTAAACATATTCATATGGGTCTGAGTTTATTACAATCAAATATAAACACAAAAAATTTGGTGCAGTCATGACACGATCTGTTTAGATCTTTGTCATTAATTACAAAAAATTAACTATCATCAGTAAAAATTTAAAAATCAATTGCAAACAGTTGCTCATTTTCTGTAAAGAAGTCTTTTTTTCTCTCTTATGGCAGAAAAAAATTCAGAATGATTAAAATTGGCCCCATTTGCAACAATATGTGATGCACATGAAATTTTATGATCACAAGTGATTCCCTGTGCTTTCACTTCAGCTTAATTTTGACAAATCACTATCTCTACTATCAGCATTTATATATTCGAAACCCCTAATGATAATGCAAATATATCATTCAATTTTGTATTCAAGGGCCAGGGGAGAAAATAAGAGATTTTGCTGATAAGCTCAGGAAGCTTCCATTTAGCTGTGAATTTGAGAATTTTTTTTACTGAAGTTCTGAGAGTTCGTTTCATTTGTGGAATGATCTTAGCATCAAGCTGTTGATAGACCCAGTAGCAGTTTTATTCAGCTATCTCTCAGGTGATTCTAGATGACTCCATAGTGAATCAGGTGCTCCATTGAAGAAAATGAGACACAGTATTAAATTCATCAATTCAAGTCAAACAAATATTCACCTGACAATAGTTAAAATTGCCTGAATAAATTGGCAAAAACAAATGAAAATTTTTTGCTATAGATGTGACTAACTAAAATATACACTTGCCGAATGTCCCCACACTGGGATACAGTCTGTAGATATTGCAAACATGTTGGTCCCATAGTAGCTGCTTGTTTAAAAAAGAAAAGGCAAGTTTCTCAGAAAAGAATGGAAGAGTTCATTCCAAAAATCTAGAAAAGAAATGTAAAATTAGTTCCCCTATAAATAATGTGAGAGGAATGGATTCTGCCTTTTATTAATGATAAGCCAAGAACAATGGAACTGGATAATAATTCTGCATTTTCCATTGTATCAAAAAACACATGGACTATCACTAAGAGAAAAAATAATCCTCACTTGCATTCTAGAAGTAGATTTATTATTGATTATTAGGGCAATCAAATATTATTATTCTTAGGTCAAACAAGACCTAACGTTACTATGCCTGGTAAAACAATTCATGTATCTCTTGTTGTGTTTTCTGAGAGGCATAGCAATTTATTAAACCATGACTGGTTCAGTTAGTTGAATATTACAGTGAATCAGTTCACAAAAATAAAATCAAAATAGTCTACCCAGAGATGATTAATGATAAATGGGTTTGAACCCTAGGATAATCCATAAAAATAAAAGTGCCGAAATGCAGATGGGTATCAGAATAAAAGAAAAAAGATAATTACAGTACTCTACTCTATCAAATTTATAGCAAATATGAATAGTTGGTTTTTCATGAATACACACTCTTTTATGAAAATGAATTTTTTTTAAATGTATAAAAGTAAGAATTTTGATGCCATGGTTAAAAAAAAAAAGAGAAGGCATTTATTAATTGGTAAGAAAAAAGTGCCAAGATTAAATTATAGGCTAGTTATAGGATGAATGATTATCAACTGTTATTAGTTAGTTTTAGCATATAATTGAATAATAATAATATGCAAATTACTCTATTTTTAAAACCAAGTTTATGTATTTTAATTGCAAGAGAAAATTATCATAATAATTATGAATTTTGGCAAAAATTTTATTCTTCTTTCTTGTTTTACTATGTGGAAATTTGAAGTTGAAAAAATGAGCTTGTACAAGCATGACAAAAATGTTTAGCTTATGATTACATGAACCAGCCTTTGATGTATAATACCACAGGATGTTTTTAAAAGTGATGATTTAAAATAAAAGATTTTGCATCTAACAGATCATGTGAGCATTAGAATTAAAATGTAATATATCAAGAACATGAAAATGTCTAGGTAAGACATAACGTTATTCAAAGCAGAAAAGCAATGATAACTTTTTTAAAATATGTGGTCAGAAATAATAGAGAGTTTTGAGGGGAAATTAAAAGATAATGGCTGTTCATACATTATATTTATTTAGGGAAATATATAATGAGAGTCAAAATAAGTTTAATTAGAATGAAAGACAAACTATTTGTGTTTATTAGTAATTTGTTAATGAATTGTCCAGATTTGTTAGATTTCATATACATATTTTCGTTTTAATTATTTTTCTTAGTTTAATAATATTAAATTTGTATGCATTTAAGATTTTGAAGTATTATAATTTTTAAAATCTGTCTTAAGCAAAAATGGATATTTGTTCGATATGAGTATGTATGTGCATTAAATCACTAATCATCATATGATCACCATTTCTGGCATCCATTGATTACTCTGGCTTGCACTGAGTGGCACTACTGTATGGAGAGTTTTGCCTGTTTTAATTATGTATATGCATACTGTTTGTTTATACTTTAACAGTTATATATCCAAGTGAGCAGGTAATGACTTGGTGTTGTGGAAGGGTTATATATTTGTATACATTTTCCTATATGTTTAATTAAATAACAACTTGATAATTGTTTCCAGTTAACTTTCAAAATATGACAATACTTTAAGCACTTTTATTAAATATGCTTTCATTATTATTTTTTATATATTGATTTCATGTAAAACATAAATAAAGTGATGTTTTTTTGTTGTTAGAAAAAGAAATAATATTGAAAAAGGAACTGCAAACTATTTGCACTTTTACAAACAGTTATTGATTTCCAATAAATGAATAAAGTCTGTTTTTTCACATGATATTTTTGCTCTTTTGATGACAAAAAATATGTACAGCTTTATATTTTTATTGGGGTAGGGGAAGATTTTATTTTTTCAGGAAAATAAAAAAAATTAGAATAAACTTTATTGTCAATCTATAATTGAAAGGACATTTATATATACAAAAACAAAATGTATTGATGAAATAATGTATATGTATGTTTATAATTTTAGAGGTTATTTATATATTTTATTTATAATGCACACTTTGTGAATATACATAAAATATATTTATGCTATGAAAATAATTGCATATTAACTCACTAGTTAATAAATGTTTGTTATAGCTTGATTATGAATCCTATAAAATTCATTTGGACCCATCTAATAGAAATATATATATATCTTATTGATGTAAAATTATTATTTAATTTTATTAATGCAGGGTACTTGTGTATTATCCTGTTGCTGGAAGCTTAAATGGCTTTTTTTTAATTATACATTTTCAGGGGCCTCCATTAATTCTTGAAAACAATATGATTGAATAGAAGCTGTCGTATTTAATATGTCCTTTCATCTATTTATTTTTAATATTATTATAAAAGTACAAAAAAATCCATGACAATTGATTGTGATTAAAATAAATATAACTCCAGTAAACATGAAACAATTATAATAAACATTCACTTGTCTCTCTGCACAAGACACTGAATAATCACTGCTGTCAAAGTATTCTTTCCTGTTGGTTAGTATCCTGTAATTTTGGAAATACTTCCCTACATGTTCTTTTATCAATGGAAGATCCAAAATTTTAATCCTTTTGCAAAATGTTGCAAAAAAAGTAAAGACAATATTACACTAGACATAAAAAAATCGCAACAATGTTCACAAAGTGTTAACATTTGTACATTATAATATGTATTTAAAAAATTAATTAAACGTCATGAATGAAATTTAGAAGACATTTATTAATATTTTAAACTTAACAAGTAACACAACTTTGGTAAAATAATTTTGAGAAAATAACAATACTTTGACACTCTTGAAAAGGTGTAATTAAAAAAAAAAAGCCTGCCAAGCTTCTTTCTGGTGATGGAATAATACACAAGTACCAAATGTAATTATGATTATCAAAATGCTACCACAAATTATGTTAAAAATTTACTTGTTATATTTTATTGCTTAGTTATCTGCCTACCTTTAGGCAAAGAAATCAAGAGATGCAAGTATGGGTGTATCTATATACATTAAAGCATTATTATCTAAAATTATGAATATTTAATTGTTCCTGAAAAAAGACTATTAAGTCCACAAATAATAAGCCAAATTTCTCCAAAAATAATGTTAATAACATATGCATTACAATAAAATTGTACAACTTACATTTATTTATTGACACTGAATACATGTATATATTTTTATTTATATAAAAACAAACAAAAAATATACATTAATTAAATTAAAAGTGTATAAAAGTTTATTAATAATTTTTATTAGACATACATTAGACTAGAGATTTTCTACTTAATAATATTTCTATAGAAATATTGAACCTTACACTACAGAACTATTATTATATAAAAGTTTAATTGATTTTTTTTAAACATCACAACTCATCCAACTCAATTCATCATTTATATTTTTTTCAGTAACTTTTTTTTTAATAACCATGAAATATTTTTAAATGATTAATAAATAATAAAAAATCTCAGTTTTGCAAATTGAATGAAATGTCTCATTCTTTTATGCATCTATAAGAATCATTTAATCATTATACATTATTAAAATTCTCTTCTATTTTCACTTTTTTCAACTTTCCATAAATAAATTTTAAAATGTTTAATAAACAAAAGTTTAAAAAAAGAAGTCTTTAAAATTATGTCAAAATCTTTATAAAATAATTTATGACCAATTTTTTAATCATTTTATAAATATTTTGTTCTTTTTGTTTACATTTTTTTTTTTTTAATTCTCAACATAGACAAAAAAAATGTTTTTGACTTATTAAGTTGAAAAGATTTTGATTTATTTATCACATGACCAATTTAGTTAGTCAGAAAGTCAAGATTCAAGTTGCAATGTGCCAGATAGACCCAATTTTTTTTTTTCACAGTGAATTGTTTTTTTCTTATTTAACTTTTCTCTGCTGCACTTTACCTCACATTATGATTTAATAAACATTAAATTCCAGTTTATTTTTAGATAAAATGTATTAAATTATGATTATTAAACAAAAAGTAAAACAACACACACAAAGCAATTTATTATTTTACATTTTTAAAATAAAATTTATTTAATAATAACAGAAAATAATAATAAATTCTTTACTACAGCTATATAATCAATAATAATTTTATACATAAAGTATTTTTCAGCACCCGCTTTGGTGCCCTTTTCAAATGTTACTAATCTGTATAACTGTTAACAATTATTTCTGACATAAAACCATCCAGTGTCCAATAATGGAATTAAAACAAACAATAATAATATAAATAATTAAAACAAATCAAAACCCTTATATAAATTCAATAATTTTAAAATAATTGACTATATCATAATAATATGTTAAATAAATATTACTTGCATTTATTTATATCATCTTATATAATTTTCCATTCATTTTTAATCAACCAATATTAACCAAATTTATTTAGAAACATTAATTATTTGTTAGACTGCAAATTATAGTTTCTCACTTCCCTATAATTGAAATCCAGAACATAAACATTTCATTCTTTATTGTGTTATATTCTTTTTTATATAAGCAAAAAATTGCTACTTTAAAATTATTTCATACATATTTTTGTCACCTTTCACAAAAATATAGTTTTTCAATTATTTAGATTAAATTTGAAAAGATTGGAATAATTCATATGTGAACATTAGTGATTCTCTATATATTCCAGTACTGAACTCAGGATTCATAATTGGTAGATAGTAGAATGATATTCAGATGTAAGAATTATCTGCAAATAATCACTAATTATTTCTGATGAAGGATATCTTCTCTTGCTTCGTAAGTTGCAGTTAGCTCATCAGAGTTTAGAGAATATTTCATGTATGTTTACTCTTCTTAGTTTGTCTAGATTCAGTCCATTAGATAATGTGGGACTAGTCACATGAGCTTACCATACTATTATTTATGGTTTTGCATTAACTAACAATAGGATTGTATTATTACACAATCACATGAATATGTGAAACTTTTATTATTGAGAAAATTGTGTAATAAGATAGATTTAGAAAAGTGAGGTTTTATTTAAGATCTTACATAAGGTTGTAATCAACAATGAATCACTTGCAGTTAAAGTTTCATTTAGTAAATGTTGAGTTGCTTTTTCCACATAAGGGAAAGATCTAAAAATGATGATTTAAAAATGGCTTGTCTTGTGAAATTTTGGAAAACAAGAAGTAGGCCACATACAATGTGTTAATTTTGCTTGTTGCAGACATTTAAAGATCTGAAAGTAGAACAATGCTTGTAATCAAGGTATTATTAATGAGACTCACTATTTAGAGGAAGGAAGTTTAATTGAACAAATAGTTAATGTGAGTTTTTTGAAGAGCACTGCATATTATTAATTACTCTGTAAACTTAGATAATTGTTAAAACAGGCAAAACTCTCCATATAGTAGTGCCACTCAGTGCAAGTCAGAGTAATCAATGACTGGCAGAAGGCTCGTGCATAAAATCCCTATCTAGTGCCTACTCATTCAATATCCCCAGACTAGTTTCTGGCTTGTGGCCTTTATCAGCAATGAGTCTTGAAGCTGAGAGCACTGCACTGAGTGGCACTACTATATGGAGAGTTTCACCTGTTTTAATAACAGTTATGAGGAAGCATAATAAATGGTGATCATGTGATGTTTAGTAATCAATTATTATTATTGGATGTTTGTACAATACATAGATCAGCTATCAGAACTATTTAAAGAGTTTGAAGAGAAAACAATTATAGTGGAACTGAAATGCATTGATGCTCAAAAAAATAATATCTTATGGAATATGTTATAATTGAAAATGAAAATTATAAAATCTGTCAATATTACATGAGCATTTATAGACTATATTGTTATCTGATTTTAATAATATTAGTATTAAAAACTTGATTCTACTCCAATCAGATTGATAGAAAATATATTTATTTATTAGTAATTATGCTAAGTTTTAATAACTGTTAAACATTTTTAATTGACAATTTAGATTTTTCAAGCTGGCCTTATTACTATTGTTAGAATTTCTCTTAATGAATATATTATGAAAAAGAGAAATCTGTTTTTATGATTACTAAAAAGAAAAAAAAATCCTGAATGGTTATCTGATAGTGTTCATGTTTTATCAAAATAAAACAAAACAAAAAATATGTAGCAGTCTTTGATTAGGAGGGGGGGGGGGATCAATACAGTACTTACTGATCTTAATTATTTTTAGATAATCTTTTAATGGCATTGAAACTATGGATCTGAAAATTGGATATAATTTTATTATAGCAATAGGTTAAACTATTTTATATGATAATGATAGTATTTTGAATAGATATAGTGAATGATATTTTGGTCATAATGATGTATCAAGATGGCTGCTTTTAATAATCTATTCTTTCTATCATATATATATATATATATTTTTGGTTGTTGAAGACACTTGCCCAAATATAAATTCTGTTTGATGGGGATTAAAACAGTTTTTTTTTTTTTATAATGGTAAAAATGGAATTGCTCTTGATGAATTTCTGAAAAATTTTTAACTACCATAATGGCATGTTAACTTTATTTAAAACTATTGAAAATTTTTAGGAATATATATATGTTCCATTTTATTCAAATCAAGAAAATAAAAAAGACAGTATAGCAAATGTTCTTTTAATAATTTTTTTGAATAGTCATAAATAAGTGGTTACCAGAGAGTTAATCAGATAACACTAGATATTATTGGTGGTTTTTTTTTGCTATGCAAATGCAAAAAAAATTTCATTAACAAATGTGCGAATTATATATTATTTTTATTAATTTTGATCAAGATATTTGAATTACTTAATCATGGTTTATGTCAATGTTTGAAAGTAGTTGTCTGTTTATGGAACTTATTCATATTATAGAATTGTTACCAATTTTTTTTAAAAGTTTTTGATTTTTTTCTTATGGAATTAGAAGGACCATTTTCATTATAAATGTTTATTAAGGATGATGATGATGATGATAGCATTTACTAGCAATGAAAATCTAAGACATTTTAAAATAGAATTTTTTAAAATAGGCATGTGTATTAATTCTAAATTTGTTCTTTTATATACATTAATTCTTACTATAGAATTTGAACTCAGATTTTCAACCACCCTTCAACTATCCACACTATCTCATACAACTGATACACATGACCACACACATGTAGAAAAGATAAATAATCACCAATATACATATTTCGTACTAAACCAGCACTCATCAGTTGGTTCAGATTATCATCGCCCACACACATATATATATAATCAGTGCTCAGTTTATATTAAGATAGCAAATCTTCATACTTTAATGGACAGGCTTCAATCCACTCCAACCTCCAACTTTTCAGCCATCCATATCATTGAAAATCTGATAATGAAAACTCAAATCCCATGCTGATGCTAATATTATTGTCATGCCCATGTTGACCTGAAGTCATCCTGACCCCTCATGTATAGGACCTTATTCATTTAAATACATATAAGTGATGGACAGGATACAAGCTTGATATGTAAATATTTGAAAACCAGGCAGTCTTCACAAACCTGGGAACTTAATTGTAAGTATAGGGGATTTGAACTCAGATTTTCAGGTGAACATGGGCATGGCAATAATATTAGCATCAGCATGGGATTTGAGTTTTCATCATTAGATTTTCAATGATATGGATGGCTGAAAAGTTGGAGGTTGGAGTGGATTGAAGCCTCTCCATTAAAGTATGAAGATTTGCTATCTTAATATAAACTGAGCACTGATTATACATATATGGGAGATGATAATCTGGACCAACTGATGAGTGCTGGTTTAGCACAAAATACGTACATTGATGATTATTTATCTTTTCTACATGTGTGTGGTCATGTGTATCAGTTGTAAGAGATAGTGTGGATAGTTGAAGGGTGCTTGAAAATCTGAGTTCAAATCCTCTATACTTACAATTAAGTTTCCAGGTTTGTGAAGAGTGCCTGGTTTCAAATATTTATACATTAATTTCTTATAACAGTTTGTAGTCAGTTTCATAATCAAACATTTAGATCTGACATAATTTTGTTAGTGGGATTTTTAATTTAAACTAATTAAAAATGTAAACAAAAACTTCAACATTTTGACTATTAGATTTATAATACATTGATAGGGCTTCTGGTTTTTGAAAAATTACAGAATATTATATAAAGTGTTATTGATGATTTGAATACAACCCTTAAAATGTTTGATTTAGTGATTAATGTTTTTAAAAAAATGCAATGTTTTATCATCTAGTAATAAAAGAAAATCTTTAACATTCTTTTGTTTAAATGGTAATCTATTTGAGAATGTTGATCAGCCAAATATTTTGGAAACTTTTTAGTCATAAAGCTAAGTGCAGTATTAATTGCTCAGATTGTTCAGAAATAGCTGCATATAGAATATAATATATAGAAATACAATTAGGTAATACAGTTAAGTTTTTCAGCAAATAAAGTGTGCAGCAGAAAAGATTAAAATTGATATTACAAATATCAAAGACACAGAGAGACAATGTTGCTGAAAAGGAAAAATCTAAAAGTATTTTAAAATAACCCATGAAGAAGAATTTAATATCTGAAATTCTATAAAATGGTATAAAAAAATAATGATGATATTTAAAAAATGTAATTGGTAATTAGAAAGAAAGTTATAGAAAAGAATAAAATCTCAAAAATATGAAACATGCTGATGGAAGGTAAATTGTTTCAGCAATAAAACAAAAAGATATAATTGTTACTAAAAAGAGGAATGATATCTTAAAATGTGTAGAAACTCCTATTAAGATTCACTAAAGTAATCCTTAAAATGATAACATCTGAATTGCTGACATTTTAAATGAAGAAATGAGATGTGCAATTAAGTCTACGAAGGAGAGAAAAACTTCATAAAATGATGGAATTATTATTGATTTTGTAAAAAAAGTAGGTAAGGAATTAGAAAAATTGTTGTTAAAATTATACAACAAATGTCTAAACGATGAGAATGTAGCAGATAATTGGATGAATGGAGTAATAATATTGATATTTAAGAAAAATGAGTAAGAAGGTATTAGAAATTATAGATTTATTAGTTTTTTATTCATTTAATACAGAATCTTTATCAATATAATCATTACTCTTCTAAAGCAAACTTTTGAATCACAAGTGAGCAAATTGAATTTAGAAATGATTTTAGTACAGTATATCAGATCTAGTATTAAAAAAAGTTATAAAAATGATCAAGAATATGAGGTGTCATTCTGCTTTTTACAGGTATGAGCCATCAAGATATAGAATCAGGATATTGTCATATTCTGAAAAATATTTATGAAAATACAACAGCAGTGTTTAAATTACATGATAATATTAAAAAGGTAAACGTTGACAAGTGTGTTTAATGGAACAAATCCTTATCTCCAAAATGTTTTAGTCACTTTTATAAAAAAAATATTTTGTGCATTAAAATAGGAAGCTGAGGAAATAAAAATAAATTAGATTATTTAAATCATCTATATTTGCAGATGAAATGGGTTTTTTTTTTGCAAATAATGTTTTAGAATTTCAAAAAATATTACAAGAGATAGAGATGAAAGTAAGATAGTAAACCTTTTGCACTGTAGATACTAAAAAGATCAGAATGATTTTTTTTAATATATAAGAAGATAAAAAATCATTTAGAAAAAATTAATGACTCAAAATAACTTGGTCAGGTTATTAATACAGAGAGAACTGTGATAGTAGAAGTTAATTATACAATTTAAATTGGATATATTGTTTTTAATAGTAATAATTTAATATTAAATGATGTGTGCTTATGCATTTGAGAAAAAAATAATACCATCTTTACCAACTCTTCCATTTGGATCTGAGACTTTGATACTTTTTTTTTTTAAGTGTCATAGCATCGGCCAGGACGTGAACCCGCAACCCGGGCAACTGCCTGCAAGTGCAAGGCAGTCGCGCTGACCTCTCAACCACCAATGCAAGACAAGACTTTGATACTTAACAGAAGAACAATAAAAGTATTTCAGATTACACAGCAGAATATGAAGAGAGATATGCTTAGGATAAATATAATTGACAATGTTGAAAAAATTAAGAGGCTGAAATAGAACTGGCCTGAATATATTACTAGAAAAAATGTTGGTAAATAAAAAGTTGTTGAAGTCTTAAACTGGATTTCAAGAGATTTTCAAAAATCTAGAAGAAGACCAAATATGAGATGACTGACTAAAATAAAGAGATTTCTGGAGTGACATGGAGAAATGAAGCTATGGAATGGAAAACTTGGAGATTTAAAATTCATGAATTCCATTTATATAGTCCTTGCACAAAATTCATTTTTATCTTTTTATTTTTTATTATTTTTCATTTTTAAAGTTGAAAGGCCGTATTTATTTATGTAGGATCCATAATAAATATGTACATTATATACACAAATTACATCTCTGCAGCCTTCATGCTTAAACAAACCAATAGAATCTTGCAGGCAACAAATTTGCTTTGACAATAAATTGGTTTAAGAATGAGATCTGTAGTGAAAACCAGTTAGCTGTTGGCACTTATATATGTCCAAATGTGTGCATTATGATATTGTAGTTAGTTTATTGATCTGGGTTCAAAATTAGGTCTGACGAAGCTTGAATTTTTTTTTTAACTTCTAAGCAAAGTTTAGAATTTTCTCTGGTAACCAATCTATATTCCTCATAATTAGCCATAATAATTGAATATCTAGCTGATTTTAACTAAAGATAAAAAAAATAAAAAAATTAACCATAAACCCTCACCTGTCATTCAATTCATCAGGTGAGTATTGTCTTCTCTTTATGCACTTTCTTATAGAAAATTGTTAGAGATATCTTTGCACTGCACTACAGCAGACTTTTTAAAGATTTTTTTCCTCACTTTTATCCTCATATATAAGTTATAACTTTTCAGGCCAAAGTTAGGGTAATTACACAATATAGTGTAATGTCCTTGGAATATGGCATTTAATATTTAAGATAGACAAACAATTAAATTAGGGGAAATGAGACTTAAGCTTTTCAGTAGAAAAATAAGTTGAAGAACAGTTTTAAATAATAATTTATTGTATGAAATTACAAATAGATTACCTTTAGTTTGAGAGCTTTTTTAGATTTCAATAATACTTCTACTTCATAACAAACCCAAATGCATAATATATATATATTGTAACATATTAAAGAGATATTCAATTGTATATTAAATAAAGTAATCAAATAGAAATTCAAATGTATTAAATAATTAAGAAACGATTCAAATATGAATATTTGGCTTAATAAACGAAAAGAAATTGTAGCTTTTATTTTATATGAAAGAGAAAAGAATTATTTAACCTGAGTAGTGGCTATTAAACAAAGAGATCAGACTGAGTTATCAGTCATATTAATGGTCATTGGATTAAATGAAACATACTCCTGACTAGTAGCTATATAGCCATAAGGTCAAAAATATTAAAATGATGAGTAGGAATAAATTAAACATATTTCTATAATTAGATTTCTCAAGATATCACAATATCAATAATTATAAACAAATTATTAAGAACGACTACTATAACTCAGGTATATGGAAATCAAGTGAGTGAGTACACTAGTAACTCAATAAAATATCTCAGGTATATCCAACTGTAGATTTTACTCACTTTCATTTTTTGGTTTGATGTTAAGTGCATGTCTAAGTAAACAACAAGTGAATAGGGTCTATCAGGGCGCCACTAGATTATCTGAATCTAGACACAGTTATATCTAATAACCTTTTCTCACATGTACCGGGTTTGAATCCCTTTTTGTACTTTATTTCTTACAAAATATATGATTTTGATTTTAGACCCATAACACTGTATGCACTAATATTTACGTAAACACCTAGGTAACATAAAACATCTTTAAACTGAAGTGGAATTCATTAGCCATAAATCATTTCTTAGATCTTAGCATAACAAATGTGTTTCAATATTTTTTTTATAAGTTTTACTAGCTCAGATTATATGATTAATTTAGGATGGCAATTCACTCATCCTTGCATGAAATAGATGAGGGGATGGTGGTTATAATAATATTAAGAAATCACTAAATACTATGAAATCAATATTTATTTATGGCCTTTAAACATTTAAACAGCTCATTAATTAAAACGTTGATGATGATGATGATGACGATAATGATAACGATAATGACAATGGTTTCAACCACAGCTTTAGGACTAAACCTAATCATAAACCTAATTTTTATAAAGAAATTCATAATTATTGTTAATCTTAGCATATTTAATATCTTACACAACTAATATTTAACCATTGATGATGAATGATCACACTTAATAAAGACTACTCTTAATGAAATATATATGCCTCGTTTAATAACATAAACTAATATTTATTACTGCATTTCTAATATATACATAAAAATTTCTATATTTACATGAAAATTTATATTAACAATAATCATAATCGACTGTTTTAAAATCATAACATTAAATTTTAAATTCTTCCCCCTTTCCCGTAAATGTATTTCAAAAGTATATTGTATTAAATTGGGTAACCGATTTGTTAAAATGTTCTATCCACAAGAATGGTATTTCATAAAAAAAAATATTCACTCATTGGCACACATACTTTATAAATCTAACATGTAAGTAGAATGACAAAAATAAATGTTAGTAAAATTGGAAAGAGCAAGTTTTAGAAGCAAGTTTTAGATCATTTCTCCCCCTCCCTTCTAAGCGCTGAAATGCTATATTTTCCTAAAACAAATTAATCTAATATTTTAATACTGCTTATTCACATTCACTCGCAAGTATACACATGTAAAATATTATTATGTATGTGCGCGTTTTATCCCCATAATAACAAAAATATTATTTAAAACCAAAATAATAATACAAAAATTATTTTACACATTAATATTTCATAACTGTAAATTAATAAACAAATAATCTTAATACATTCAGAATCATTTATGAAGCTCAAAGTTATTATTAGTAAGAAATTCTTGGTTTTAATCGATCTGAATTGTCTTTAACCAAAAGACTGTTTTTTACGAGGCTCCTCGTAGACATCTGACATCACTCTAACTCAGCCGATTCTTATGGTAAAAAATTCGTTCGATACGTTTTGAAGAGGTTTTTAAAAGTTCTGTAAGATGGTGACCTCTTCCGACTTATTTTACAAGTAAAAAATAAAAAAAAACGCATTTAAACCTAAACAAAGAAAGAACATTATTTGTGATTGGTTCTTAGCAAGCTCTCAGCCGAAAAAGACATTCTGATTGGCTGGAAAGAACAAAGAAACTGCCTGATCATAGAAAATAAAGAAAAACGCTGAGATTTTCATTTCAAATCCAATTTTATGTATTATAAAATTATATTTATGGAAATTAAAAATTATTTTCAGAGAGAATAATAAAAAAACAAAATTATTTTCGAAAAATATTGAAGATTTTAGTAAAAATATTGAAGATGTAGTAAAAAGAAATATTTACTTTTCTATAACGTAAAAGTCGATCTTTTTGTTTATATTATAGCTTTTATGTTGCCGAAATTGAATATTTTAGAATAAATAAATAGCAATTTATTTTTGAAAGAACTTTCGTTCTCTTCATAACCTGAAAAATTAATAATATACTTTTTATAAACGTATCTGAGTTGAATTTAATATTATAAGCTAATATGTTTTAACAATAGGATTTGTCTTCAGTTTGTGAGTTGGCCAATTAAAAGATTTGATTTTTACCTCATACAACCAATAATATAATTTGCGGTTAAAAGGTTAAAAGTTCTTTAAATAAAATATACCATTTTATTACTAAATTTTTATTAAGACTCTGATTTCATAAAGAAAATAGATATAAAAAGTCATATTACCGATCCTTTGTTTTGTGGCAAACTTCCAATGAGTCCAACTTATCTTGTATAATGTCTATATTTCTGCAGCTACCATTTCCGTTTTACCTTGGAACAATCTCTTTCTTGAGATGTATAACTATTTGATGATGATGATTCTATTGAGGTTATTTGCTTTAGTGGACAATTTGGAAATCATTATATTAATTTTTCTTCTCTTCCTGTCAAGCATGATTCTTATAGTGGATAAAATACAGCAGTTGTTTTCACGTTTATAAATTTTCTTGAGTTTAAAATCAGTTACTGGAACAATTAATTGGACTTGATGATTCAATATTTATCAGTAGATTTTCCTGATCGCCTTCAAATGCAGGTGGATGCTTTCTTCTTTCTATTTAAAAACATCTTATTTCTCTCAGTCAATTGAAAGGTGTAGAATATTATTTTCAGACAAGACATCTTTTCTTTCCTATATGATCTGCGGCTCCGTGACGGTCAGGTAAAAGATGAGACATATATATAATTTTTCTACCCCGCCATTCTTATAGTTTCAACATTCAAAACTTGATATTAAAAAATGATTTTTAAAAGAAAAAGGTTATCTAGCAGAATTAAAAATGTTTGTCTGCTTTAGTTTCAATAATTTTTTAAAAAGTCTCTATCACAAATATTATAACAACAATAATCTAATAGCTCAACTGATTTTCCAGACTGCTTTTATATCCAATTTTTGAGTCAACTCACCCAATTAGAGTGATAGTGTGAAGTGCTATTTTTGACCAACTCAAAAAATCACACACCTGGTTTTCAGACACTTTTGTCTTAAAAAAAATAGACTTAATCCTTTTTCATGTATATCTGTAATATCTAAAATTGGAGTTTCTTTTCTTTAATCTTAAGATGAGACAATTTCAAAATTAGAGTTCCCACCAAGCTTAAGCTCCCAAAATGACAAACAATCATTTATAAAAACAAAATTGCTACAAAAATAGATATCTGATTCAACAGATTTTCTCCCTTAACACAAAATTGTAAAAAAAAATAATTTGACAGATTTAACCCTTCTTCCTTTCAATATATAATAAATGTACATTTCTGTATGTAATGTACACACATATTTTATCATTTCAAATCTTCATAAACTGACATTAAATAATATAATTGCTAGCTTAGTAATTATAACCCTAATATTTAAAATTAAATCCTTAGATTTAAATCTCAATTACAATTATAGAAAAGCAAAATAGAAGTATAGAATAAGATATTAGAATTGATCAAGCATAGGTTAGTTTTAAAGAAAGTTTAATGTCTGAAATTTTAAAAGTGGCTAACTAAATAGCTTTTATAACACTCACTGCCTATATATATGCGTTATAACTTTGCTTTTTAACAGAAAAATTAAATATTGAATAGTTTAAATGTGTGTATTACCTTTCCATCAACACACAAACAAATAAAGAATATAATTGTTGACCCACTCTCTTTCTATCTAAAGCATTTAGAACTGGATCTTGTAGGGTTTGAACTTGGATGCCCTACAGCTTCTTTTTTTTTATGAAAATGTGATGATGATTTTGTTTTACATTTTCTTACATGCACATTACTATAAATTTAGCTAATGACTAAATTGTAATGGCACAACATATATATATATAAAATTTTGGTAATTATCAACATTTTTAACTATTATCAATTTACTATAGGATGAAAGTCTCTCTAAATTTAATCCAATTGCTCTTATCACTAGTTTCTCTTCTTCACAACCCATCAATAGACTTTTATTTAATCTAGAATCTCATGTGTGGTCCTCTTTCTAAATCTTTTGGGATCCAATTTAAAACTTCAACTATCCATCTGCTATCTTCTTTTTTAGAAATATGTACATCGGAGCTACATTTCAAGCTATTAATTCTTTTAATGATAATAATAATACCTGTTTGTTATTTTACCTGTATATTTCATTTTTGACTTCTTATTTTTCCTAAAATACATCATCCCTTACTTTTTTTGAATAGTTTGTAGTCTCTGTAGTGCTTTTCTATTAAGTTTCCAACTTTCATCTCAGTAAATAAGAACTAGTAAAACACATTTAATTAAAGCCTTCCTTTTCAAACACATAATCATATTTCCTTTTAATATTAAGTTATTTCTATCAAAAGCACTTCACCCAAGCTTAATTCTATGATTAATTTCATCCACTATGTTTTCATCTATATTAATAATCTGTCCATGATATTTATAATTGTTAACTTCTTCTAATTCATGATAATTAGTCATTACTTTCTTCTGAGAAAATTCATTAAACATTAATTTTTTTAATATATATCTTCAGTTCTGAGTTTTTACTTTCACCTGATAACTGTCAATATTTCCTGAAGCATTATTTATAAAAACAACCACATTATCTCCAAAATCTAGATGACTTAAATAAACTCTATTTCCTTTTACTTCCTTGGACTTCCTAACTTAATCCACAGAATACTTATTGTAGATCTGCTATAAAATGTTTTGGATGTATGGAATCATCTTGTATATTCTTATAATGTTAGTCTTGTCATTACCATGTAATATAATTATTACTGTTATATTTTAATAAATATTCTTTAGAATATGACTATCCTGGGTCTACATCTTGATCTAAAGCTTTAATCACTATAGAAATGCCTACAATCAAATGCCTTTTTCAATTAAACCAAAACATAATAGTAATTCATATTTATTGGTCTTTTCTATAACTTCTCACAGTACTTGTATGTGATTCTTTGTGCTGCAACCGCTTTTAAATCTGGCTTATTCTTTTGATTGGTTAAAATCCAAAGATCATTGTAGAATAGCTATAATTATTTTGGTAAAATTTTTGTGTAAAACTGATGTAAGACTACGAGATTCATAATTTCCAATATCTTCATCACCTTTCTTAAATATCAATATTATTACTGCATTCTTCCGATCATTTACATTTGGTATACAGCTTTACAAAAATATTTTCTATATCTTCACTTGCTTGTTTTAAAATACATTTAATTCCATTATTTCCTGGAGCTTTTTCATTCTTCATAGATTTAATTGCATGTGTCAC
Organism: Epiperipatus broadwayi; assembly: GCA_028023455.1. Classification (NCBI taxonomy): domain Eukaryota; kingdom Metazoa; phylum Onychophora; class Udeonychophora; order Euonychophora; family Peripatidae; genus Epiperipatus; species Epiperipatus broadwayi. Next base: position 12,175,793 of record JAQFVV010006207.1, read on the forward strand.
TTTTTCATTTAAAATGCTGGGTAATTCAGAAAATCTAATAACTGTAGGAGATGCTTTGTTTTTATTACTATATAAGTCCTTACAAAACTTTTCTAAACATTTTATGATATCATCTCTTGTTTTTTTTTATTGTAGGACAAACTTTGCTTCTAATGCCAATATATTGTTTTAAATGTTTAAGGCTTTTATTCTTTTTTATAGTTTTCCTTGCCAATTCACAATTATATTTTCATATATTATTAATTCTTTTTCATAGCATTTTATAAAGCTCAGGATATTCATTTTTTTCTTAATGGTTCATTTAAAAACTTTCATATTTCTTCTTTTCTTTATACATTCACGTCTCAGTAGAAACTGTACCGGTAAATTTCTGCTTTATTGTACCAGTTATCTTTGTTACAGTGTTTCAGAGTATCAGTTATCATCTTGTTAATTACAATCAAGTCTAAATCATCTTCAAAATCTCTTAATACTTTAAAACGATTTGCAAGTTCTAATTAAATTAATTGGAGCATTTCTGAAGGTTAAAAATATTAAATGTAAATGAGGTCTTTCTTAATAGTTTTTGTCTTACTAGTTTCAATTATCATGTATCCTATATCTCAATAATCAATGACCATTTTTTTTTAATGAATCTCTTAAGAACATTACATCTTGAAATATGTATTTATTTTTGTTAAAATATAATGCAATTCTGAAATATCTTCATTTGGATGTTTCTATATTCTTTTCTATGAAACTTTTAAAAAAATATATATATACAGTTTTTCTTTTTTGGCAAACTCCACAAGTCTGTGTTCTCTCTTATTTCTATTACCAACCCCAAGTTTACTCACAACACATTAATCTTTCAATTATTTATCATTTCTAGCATTAAAATTTCTTGTAGTAATTTTAAAATGTCATTTGATCTAATCAAAAACATTTTTTACATCCATATAAAATTTCTCTACTTTTTCATCACAATGAGAAGTTATTGGGTGACACTTCAATCATCAACATTAAGCATTTTCTATTAATTTGAATAATTAAACTAATTTTGCCATTCTATATATTTCAATGGTTTACAATGTTGTTATTCTACTTTTTATTTATAATGAATCTCTTTCATCTTGTGTTTTCAATATTTATGCCTTTGTACTAAAATACATGTTCATGTTTAAAATCAATTGTCTCATTATTTTCTAATTTCACATCAATAATTAAAACAGGCAAAACTCTCTATATGTATTGCAACTCAATGCAAGCCAGAGTAATCAATCAATGCCAGAAGGCTTATGCATAAAATCCCCATCTAGTGCCTACTCATCCAATATCTCCAGACTAGTTTCTGGCTTGTTGCCTTCATCAATGAGGAGCCTTGGATCTGAGAGCACTGCACCTAGATATTAGGATTTTATGCAAAGTCTTCTGGCATCCATTGATTACTCTGGCTTGCACTGAGTGGCAACACATATAGAGAGTTTTTCCTGTTTTAATAATAGTTAAGAGCAAATATAAGAAATAGTGATCACGTGATGTTTATTGGCTTAATATTCCAATAATGTTCTCGTTTAATATTAGATAATTGTTTTTTCAATTCATGCAATCTTCATTCACTTGAAAGTGATCTGCAGTTATAGATTTTTAACCTAAATGTCATCATCAAGTGGCAGCCGGGGTCCATAATCAGGAGATCTTGGCACCCTTCTCTTTTGGTACCAACCACCCATTGCCTCAGCTGGCAACTCTATAGCCCACTGGAAATAACCATAACTTATTTTCATCTGTTATTATTGTAAATATTTAATTTAAAGGAAAAAAAATTATCCCTTCTTCAAGGAAATGCAACTATTATTTCAGTTAAGAACTACCAAATAATTGGGGGAAAAAAACATGGTGTTTCTTTATATTAACTCACAGGTAATGCTGGCCAATCCATGTTTATTTATTATATGAATAATCACTAGTAATAATAGCTGCCAACAATAAGGTATGGAATAGATATTACGAATTTTCCCTAGTAGTACCTTTAACGCCTCAAAGAGAAATTTAAAAATCTTTTTGCAGTTAACAGAAAACTGCTTTCTGCAGCCACTTATAATTTTATATAGTAGTAATTGAAATTATAAATCAATACTTTCTATTTACCCCAAAAAAAAAATTTTTCCCCCAAAAATTATTGAATGAAGCAATGTCAATTTAATTAAGTTTTATTCTTTTAAAATCTCATTTATCTTTTCTGAAAAGCTTAATAAAACTTGTTTTTTTTTTAAATATTCATCTATCTAGTTTAGTTTTGGCAAACTGCGGCTCTTTTTACCTTGATAAGCATAAACACATTTTTTATTTCATCTTGTAATTTATAAGTAAATATAAGGGAGGGAAAATGTGCTTTACAAGGTTATTTTTTAAATTCAACGATATTAAAGAAGAGTAGTTGTTGTATGTGATGAATGTTTAAATATTAGAAATTTGTGAATAAATCAAACTGTCAAAGAAATTTTTTGTTTATTTTTAAGAGAATTTTTATTATCGTTAAGATTTAAACAGATTCTGTTATGTTTTATTACTAAAATAAATGTTCAGTTATATCCGCAACCATTCACAAATTCATAGTTTTCATAAACTTATTTCTCACCTCTTTCCTTGTGGCTCTTATATTGGCAGGGGGAGGGGCTATTTAAACAAAATGGCTCTTTATGTTAAAAACTTTGCCAAACTGTGATCTAGTTTAATAATATTTTGTATGACTTTTTCCTCCCAATAGTCTTGATAATATTTTCTCTGTTGATTTCCTGTTTAAATCTAAAAATTATATACAGTCGATTATTAAACATTATTTGCAAATTAGAAATATTATTAATAGTTTTCAACCAAATGTGAATTATTAAATATTTATGTTTTATTTCTTCCATTTAGTATTTTTTATGATAATATTCTGGTACCAATCTTTGCAATTTCAATATTGATATCATCATTGCTCTGTATTTGCTTCATTAGTTCTTTTTTTATTTTAAATGTAGTCACCTTATTTATCTCTCCCTTTATTTATTGTTAAGTACTAATATATATTTCAGTGCATATTATAACTGATTTCATCTCAGGAAATTTCTTCATTATGTTATATTACGAAAATTATAATTGACATAGATTATGTTCATAGTAGTTAAAATCATGATTTCTATAAGCTAATTCTGCAATAATCATTAATAAATAATTTGATTATATACTAAAGGGATTGAAACCAAAAAAGAAATGAACTATTAATAAATTTAAGGAAGACATTAAGAAAAAACATACATTTTGTTACTTAAAAAATAATTATTAGTAATAGAAGATTAATGCTTTGATTTAAAATTCTCATGTGGTACAAAACATTACTTTAAAATGTACTCTGACTGCATGTAACAAAAATTTAAGTTTAAATTTTTGTTACATTTTTCATCAAGAGAGTTATTTATAAAAAATATATAATTGATATACATAAGTTTTAAATTTTAATTTTAGCAGTATTCATTTTAGAATCATATTCATTGTTATTTTATTTATATATAAATTGTTAATATTTCTTAATAATTTATTATTTATTACAATTTTTTTTTTTTTTGTAAAGTTTAAAATATAGGCATTAATTATTCTCTGGTTTTAATTTGGTGCCATATTGAATTTTTAAAAAATTGATTTGAGACCAATTTTCGCAATAACTTCAGTTTTAATAATGTTAGAGCAAAAAATTTTACATTGATAGAAACTAGAAAAACTAAGGGAAAAAATAAGGCTAAGACAAGTAGTGATTACAATTAAAAAAGTAGGGGGGAAAAAGGAAATTGCAATATCCAAAAATATTATTACTTTATTGTTTGTTCATAATTTCTAATTTATCATTAACTAAGTTTAAAATTACATCTTCATTGATAATTTCTTTGTAATTCTCACAAAATTCTCATTCAAACCATATATAATATTTTATATTTGAGATAATCCATAGCTTTAGAACTTAAAAAAGTAGTAGCATAAGAATTCTTCATTTTTACCTTATACCTTAAAAGTTAAAAAAATCTCAAGGCATCTATAAGAAAAAGATTCATCCTAATAAGAGATACAAAATAAATCATTTTCAGAAAGTGAATGTGCATTTGTAATCATAGCATTTGGCTTTTTGTCTATCAAAGACTAGAAATTGAAGACCACTGTCTGTATCAATGATAAAATGAGTCTTTTCTCTTCATTTTAGACTTTTTGTGGACATCAATGATGCTAGCTTGTAATATTTATTGTCCCACAGAGATATAATTTATTTCATGTAGCTCATTTACTAACTATAGACTTGAAAATAATGTGATGCCAGATATGGTAAAACTACTGACTCCACAGCATGAGTACCAAGGCATAGGCAAGAATCAGGATTTGATTCTTTGCCTGCATACAATTCCATGTGGTATACATAACCATTGTGGCTATCACCACACATACCACTTGAAACCTCTCTTTATTGGTTTTAAGAGTTTATATTTTCACATGGTACTATGCCCAATAAATTTTGTGATTGCTTTATCAACTGCAATATTTCTGTGCATCTGATAATATCTTAAAATTTACATTGCACTGATCTATAATAGCCTAATTTTATATATGAAAATCATTACTTGTTATACAAACACATACACATGCCAGTACAAACACACTAGTTTAAATATAGACACACTAATAAATTATTAAATCTTTTGAGAATCATTATGTCTATAAAATAAGGTTGCTTCAAACTTGGATCAGAGTCCTAAACCTATATTTTTCATAAGTCAATACTTTGGTTATATTTGAATACAAGTATAATTTATATACTATACAGACACACTAGTACAAACACATTAATAAATTATACATTTACCAAAAAAAAAAAATGTAAATAATAATAAAAAAATCTAAAATTGAATACTTACGTATAATATACAGTAATACGTTTATTTTCGGATGAAGGCCTTGAAATTGCAAAATCATGAAGTATGTTGAATCCATTTTATTATTAATTCTGGCCATTGAAACATTTATGCCTTTGTTTTCTTTTTACAATTTAATAAATTGAACAGGGAAAAAAAAAAAAAAACTTATTATTAGAAATACTAATAAAAAATTGGAATTTTGTCCAATTTTAACATGCCATACACCAGTTTAAAAATGAATTCAAACTACAGAGAATGATGATATTGGCGCATGATTTTCCCACAATTTAAAAAAAATAATTAATTTCAAACAAATGAGCTTCAGCCATATTAACTTTTATGAAATAGTTAAAAAAATAAAATAGTCAAAACTTTTTAAAATACTTTAATTTATATATTTTTATTTTAATTTTGTAAACTTCATTCTTAATCACATATTGACTTTTAGTTCTGATGAAAAGAAATGATTCTGACAATGTTTTGCCAAAAGCTGGCTCAGTGTATTTAATTAGTTTATGTTTGTTATACTTTTCATCATAACTCAAAATCAATGAGTGCTTAAGAATTATATTCACAAAAAGTATTAATGCTTTGAAAATTAAAATATATTCATAGAAACCATAATAAAAAAGCATTTTCTTTAACAAATACACTAAAAAATTAAATCTGAACATTTATGTTCTAATGCATTCAAAAGGCTTTATTTCAAAAGAGCATTATTTATTTGACTCACTAGCTTAACTGATTACATTTTATATTAAAATTAATGATTGTTTATAAAATAGTACTAGAATTAAATGAAAAAATGTAAATACAAAGATAGTAAATATATATATATATAGAAAGCTAAATAGTAAATTGTCTGTGATTAGAAAGAGAATTTATTAAAATTTATTTGATTTAATACATTTATCTATGTTAAATTTTTTCTCAAACACTGAATAATAAACACTTTTGAGAGCAATGCAGGATTATAAGAAACTGCAATGAAAGAAATACAGGGAAGGTTATTATTAAAGAATGTAAATATATTGAAAGTATGGGAAGAATATACACTGTGTATAAATGATTTATTTACATGATGAAAATAAGCTCTCATTAATGTTAATAGAACAAAAAATGATAATGATAAGATTTCAAAAAGCACAGATAATATCATTAGCAAAGTAAGAATAATATGAATTCCATTTGAATTACTAAAGAACGGAGGATTATGACTTAAGAAAATGATTAATAGATTTTCTTTCAACAATTAGGAGTTTTTAAAAGAAATGATCTTACGTAAAATGGAAAGATTTTACAGTAATAAGTTTATTCTCCAATAGAGCTAAATTAGCATTGGCACATATCTATTAAATTAGATATATTGGAGAGTTCAAAGATGTGTTATTGTGATAATAAAACTATTATTGAGAAATGTTAACAAAAAGGAGGTTAATCATTTTATTGATATGAAATTTTTATTAAAGGGAATTGAGATATTTTGTTGGATATTTTGAAGAAGAAAAGCATATATTGTGAGGAAAATAACTACATAAGTTAGAAAATTGTCTATTAGTTATAAAATAGACAGTGAAAATAATATAAGAAATGGTGTCAATCTTTTATTTTGTTTAATATTTATTTATGTGAATTACAAGTCTTAATTTTGATAAGTATGAAATAAAAATGGTGAGAATAAGAAAGTGTAATTTCAGTATTGCAGCAAAAAAAAAAATATCTAAGCATAACACACTAAGTATAAATGGAAGTAATAAAAAATCAACTGTATTATTTAGACAAGTAATTATAGAACATACTAATTAACTCATTGATAAGATTAATTGTTCACGATATAAATTTAATATTAATAATCTGGCAACTGATAATTCAATACCTCTTTTAATTTAAAGAAAATTTGAGAGAACAATTTCAAGGACTACCAGGCTTAATTATTTTAGTATTTGTTAACCATTAATTTAAATGATTAATGTTTTGCCACTTTATCTGATATTCTATGAATCCCTATAATGTTGCTCTTCCACTTTTTATTTATAATGAATCCTATTCTACTTATGCTTTCAATATTAATGCCTTTCTAATAAAAAATATGTCCATTTTTAAAATCAATTGCCTCTTCATTTTTAATTCTAACTTCACAAAATCCAACAATGGTTTATTTGATAAGACAGTTCTTCCAATTCATGCAATCTTCTTGTGCAGAGGCCATGCTAATCTTCTCTGTATCGTTCCAGTTTTACTCATGCAATTGTCTTTCATTTAAAAAAGATCTGAAATTGTAATTACCTAAATAAAAGATTGTCATTGATCAGGGGGTTCTTTTATTTGATTAGTAACTGTAAAACCTCCTGGCAATAAATTAGTTTTGCATACCATGAGTGAAAATAAATCATTCACCCACATATATATCCTGATTTTGAGAAAACTCAACTAATCATTTCAGTTAATAAGTATCATGCAAATAAGAAGAAAATTCATGATATTCCTTGGTCATAAATTCAGAGGTAAAAGGCCAGTAAATTCACCACATTATATGAGGCATGTTGGTAACAACTCATCCATCTTCATTTGCCATATAAATAATCTCGTATTTAATAACAATTACAATGATAAAGTGCATGAAGTGGACATTAAGGCCTTAAAGAGGAATCAAAGAATCTTTTTCCAGTTAACAGTAAACTTTTTTCTGAAGATATATATAAAGAGAGAATTAAATATAACTATATAAATTTAGGAATGTTAATATATTTTTTTAAAAAAACCTGTTAATAATATTCATAGCAAAAAAAAAAAGGGGGGGGGGATAAATGAGTATGAATTCTCATATTTAAAAATTTATCATAAATATATTAAGTCACCATTAAGTTTTTATTCTCTTTCTATCAACTAAATCTCTTCATAATCATTAATTACCTATTATTTTTTAATTTTTGGACTTACTACTTCTGCTTCTCTTCATGGAGTCCTGAAGAGCTTGAGAAAACTAAGCTGGTTGAAATCTAGACACTTTTCTATTTTTATTTCTTGTTTTTGCTATTATTTTCATTATCAAACAAGAGTTTTAAATATTCTGATAATTATATTAATAATAAACAGACAAAACTCTCCATACAGTAGTGCCACCCTGAGCCAACCAGAGTAATCAATGGATGCCAGAAGGCTTGTGCATAAAATCCCCATCTAGTGCCTACTCATCCAATATCCCCACACTAGTTTCTGGCTTGTGGCCTTCGTCAGTTATGTGCTAGCATAAGAGATTGTGATCATGTTATATTAATAATACTTAATAATCTTTCTTAATAATTCAAATATCAATGACTTTAAACTAAAGATATGCTGTGTATTTGTAAATTAGTGAACTGAAATGTCACTTACCTGTGTCATTACTCTAATAAATAAATTTAAAGAGAGCACTGAAGTCAGTTCTTGCTCCTGAAAAAAATGCTTGATAAACTGATGCGGATAAAAGGGTGCAGAATCTTATTCTCTCTTTCTTAGTCCAGGATTTTCTGGTACGGAGCTGATATAAAATGTGTCAGAATAATTAATAGGATTCCAAGACAAAGCCATAATTGAAAAATGGCTGAAGTGATTAAAATTATAAGGTCGGAACCCATATGGGTAAACTTTTGAACTTTATAGCATTACACAAGATTTATTGTATTTGCTTTATCAACTAATATGTAAAATATTTGTGTTTTTATACTGTTTAAATATAAATTAAAATTATATAAAATGTCAAGTGTTTGCTCATTTTATTTCTTATGCTATCTGACTGGTTTTCTGAAAAGTAGAAACCCTCAGACATAGCAAGATAATATATTAAAAAAAAGGTATTGTTCCAGTAAACCTCATTTATTCTTGTCTTCTATCTGCAATTTAGTTAATTATGATAAGTATGTAACCGTTCTCTACACAGTATAAACTCCACCTGTATTTATGATATAACTTTTAATACAAGATGCTAAAATAAATTGCATTAAACTATCACAGATGACGATCAAGTGTTTTTTTTTTTTTCACATTGTTATAATTAGTGTCTTTATTTAATCTATGGACATAGACATATTTGAGTTTGTTTATATTTAAACTTCTATTGTTTACATTTAAAAATCTACTCACTACTTCACATAAACATGTATATACCTTCACACATTATAACTTGTTTGGCTGAGTTTGTTTCAAGCATAAATTAATAATTGATGTGCTGTAATTTTTATACTAATTCTCTTATTTATTGATTTTTAAGTGGAATTTCTCGAGGCTTATTTAAGTGCAAATATGCTGATGAATAATGTTGTTAATATTAATTTTCTTTGGGAAAAATAATCTTCAATTTTACATTCATTCGACCTTAATAATTTTTCTTTTTTACTTCAGTATCGATTTTATTTTTTAAGTTGTTCTTAGCTTTTAGCAAATCAACTTTTGGGAGATATTTCCTAATATTTGATAAATTCAAGATATTATTATAAAATTAATTAAACGTGGTCAATTTAAAAAAATTGCATATATGTGACAAGATTATACACGCATTTAACTGTCCAGTATGTGCATGCACACATGTAAACTAACTAATAATTTTTATTAATATTAAGAAAAAAATATTAAAATTCGTTTTGACTGTATATTTACACTACATTAATTATTTGTTATTGTTATTCGGTGTTATGAAGTTATCGATAAGATTGCAGTAATTATTGTGAAATATTGTTATTGACTACAGCAAAAGTATTTTTAAGGATTTTGTGCCAGTTATAAATAAATGATTACCAGCGACTTAATAAGCTTTTATAGAATTAAGAAGAACTATAAACATAGTATTTGTTACCAGACAAATGCAAGAAAAATGTTGGGAACAAAAGAATAATTTATATTTTATTTTTGTCGATTTGGTTAAGTAATTTGACTTGATGAATCTAACAGATTTATGACAATCTTTGGAGTTAGTTGGCTATTGACTAAAGTTTATTTGTATTATACAACTTCTTCGTGATAGAATGCAAGGAAATTGTTGCTGCAAGTAGAAAATCTGAGGCATTTGCTGTGAAAATTGCTATTAAACAAGAATGTGTTCTTTAACATTATTTTGAATTTTTATGACTGATTTTTAGAAGTGTTTATAGATGATTTAATGAATTAAGGATCAAGATTGAATACAAGTTTGACAGTAGTATTCTTAATTTGAGTTGATTAAAAACAAAAATGAGAACTTCATCTTTTTGGGTTTTGTATTTACAATATACTTATGATTATATTATTTTTGTTAGTGTTGAAAGAAAAATCCTCAGCAATTTTTGACTTGAATGATTGTCTACTTGAAAATATTTTCATAATTCTATAAATAAAAAGCTGAATTTAGCTGATAAGATTCAGCACTGACTCTAATGTAATGCTGTTCCTTTTAATAAATTAAAAGATATGGTATTTTATTACAATTAAATAATTGCAGAGACTTAATTAGCTATGAAAGATAGGGCTGTAGAAAGGAGTTTGCTATTAACTGAAAGGAGACCCTTTGATTCCTCTTGAAGGCCGTAAAGGAACTGAGCAGAGCAAATTCTTAATGTCCACTCCATACATTCTTGTCATTGCAGTTGATTACTGTGTGATTATTCATATAGTATAGGAGCATGGATGGGGTGCTCATCAACATGCATTAGCCAGCGTGGTGAATTTATTGGCTTTTTATCTCTGAGTTTAAGATCAAGAAACACCATGGTCTTTCTTCTCAGTTGCCTGATAAGGCAGAATGAATGTTTGTGTAAATGATAAATATTTTACCATTAGATATATACAATTATGACAAAAATAAATCATGGCCCTTATTTCCAGGAAGCAGTAAAGTCACCAGCCAAGGCAGCGGTTGGTGGCCGAAGGCAGAGGGTGCTAAGAATTCCCTAATGGGAACCCAGGCTGCCATTTGATGATGACTTTTTATTTAGGTACTTACAACTGCAGATCACTTTCAAGTGAAGGAAAGATTGCAAGAATTAGAAGAAGAGCTGTCTTAAAAGGTGAAGAGACAATTGATTTAAAAAGTGGACATGTATTCTACTATAAAGGGACAAATATTGGAAATACAAGTGGAGTAGGATTCATTATAAATAAAAAGTGGAAGAACAATATTGTGGAGATTGATGGTGTATCAGACAGAGTGACAAGATTAGTTATACAACTTAATAGCAGATACCAAATGCAGATTATGCCCCAACAAGTTTTCATAGTGATAAAATAGTAGAATATTTTTATATGGATGTACAAAAGGCTTTTGATCAGAGTAAACAACATTTTAAAATTGTTATGGGAGACTTTAATGCTAGAATTGGTCAACAAATGAAAGATGAAAGTGCTGTAGATAATTTTGAAAGATGAAAGTGCTGTAGATAATTTTGGTTATGGTAATAGAAATGAGAGGACATAGACTTGTGGAGTTTGCAGAAAAAGAAAAAAATTATATTATGAATTCTTTTTTTGAGAAAAATGTTAAAGGAAATGGACATGGAAGCATCCAAATGAAGATACATCAGAATTTGATTATATTTTGACTAACAGAAAATACATATTTCAAGATTGTAATGTTCATAATAAGTTTAACACAGGAAGTGATCATCGATTAGTAAGATGTAAGATACATGTTAATGCAAAACTAGAGAGAGAAAAATTAAGAAAAACAATATTTACAGTTGATATTCCTAATCTTCAGAAACATTCTAATGAATTTAAATTAGAACTTACAAATCAGTTTCAAGTATTAATGAATAGATTTTGCTCATGATTCAGATTTGAATGAAATTAATATGAAAATAACTGATATACTTTTAAAACTGGTAGAAAAAACCAGCAATTGAACAATAAAATTTCTACTGAGACTAGAGAATTTATGAAGAAAAAAAAGGAATATGAAGATGTATAAAATTGATGCATTAAAAAGGATTGAATATCTCAAATTTTATAAAATGGTGTGGAAAAGAGTTGAAAATGATATAAGAAAGTATAACTGTGGACTAGCAAGGAAAGCTGTAGAAGAGAATAAAAGTCCCAAGAGTGTAAAACATTTTGGTATTGGTAGGAAATTTATATCTGCAATAAGAAAAAAAGATGGAATTATTACTAAACAGAGAGATAACATCATGAAATAGATAGAAGACTTTTATCAAGAATTATATAGTAATAAAGAACAAGTACCTCCTATATCTATTACATCTTCTGAATTGCCTAGAATTTTAAATGAAGAAGTGAGACATGCAATTAAATGTATGAAGAAAGGAAAAGCTCCAGGTAATGATGGAATTATAATTGATACATTAAAAAAAGCAGGTGAAGAAATATAATTTTTTTTAGCAAAGTTATATACCAAATGTCTAAATGATAAAGATGTACCAGATGATTGGAAGAATGCAGTATTAATATTAATATTTTAAAAAGATGATAAAGAAGATAATAGAAATTACACACCTATCAGCTTTTTATCAGTTTTATACAAAAAAATTTACCAAAATAATTACAACTCATCTACAGATAACATTGGATTTCCACCAACCAAGAGAACAAGCTGGATTTAAAAGTGGTTTTAGTACAGTAGATCATATCCAGGTATTGAAAGAAGTTATAGAAAGGACAAGTGGATATGAGTTGCCATTATGCTTTGGATTTATAAGATTATGAAAAGGCATTTGATTTTATAAATATTTTTTCAGTGATTAAAGCATTGAATCATCAAGGTATAGATCCAGGATATTGTCATATTTTAAAGAATATTTATAAAAATGCAACAGCAACAATTGGATTACATAATGATACTGGGAAAGTCAACATTAAGAAGGGTGTAAGACAGAGTGACTCCATATCTCCAAAACTTTTTACAACAGTGCTGCAAGAAGTATTTTGTGGATTAAAATGGAAAGCTAAAGGAGTGAAAGTAAATGGAGATTATTTAATTCATTTAGATTTTACAGATAATGTAGTTGTTTTTGCAAATAATGCTGTAGAGCTACAGGAAATGTTGCAGAGGTTTATCAGATGAAAGTGGGACTAATAATAAATGTTAAAAAGACTAAAGTAATGTTTAATGGATTTTCTCAAAATATGAAAATAAAGATTGATTATGATGAGTTAGAAGAAGTTAACAGTTACAAATACCTTGGTCAGATTATTAATACCGATGGAAACATAATGGATGAAATTAATCATAGAATTAAACTTGGTTGGAGTGCTTTTGATAGAAATAACTTGATACTAAAAGGAAATATGCCTATGTGTTTGAAAAGGAAGGTTTTTAATAAATGTGTTTTACCAGTTCTTATGTATGGATCTGAGACTTGGACACTTCATAGGAGAGCAATACAGAGACTTCAAACCACTCAAAGAAGTATAGAGAGATGCATGTTGGGTATAACAAGAAGAGATCGAAAATGCAATATATGGGTAAGAGAACAAACAGGTGTTACTGACCTCATTGAAAAAATTAAAAGACTGAAGTGGAGTTGGGCTGGACATATTTCTAGAAGAGATGATAATAGATGGATAATTGAAATCTTAAACTGGATTCCAAGAGATTGTAAAAAGATCCAGAAAGAGACCACATGTGAGATAGATGGATGAAATAAGAAAATGTGCAGGGGTGATGCAGAGAAGAGAAGCTAAAGATCAGAGAAGTTGGATTGAATTTGGAGAGGCCTTCATCCTGCAGTGGATTGATAATGGTTGATGATGATGAAAGAGAGATTTAGGCACTCTGCTGATGCAACATAAAAGTTTTATTTAAGAATGCTTCATAAAATTTTAAAAATACCATGGCAAGATTATCAGACTAATCAATTTGTTCTTCAACTTACTGCATATGATATTATAAAACCCACTATTGTAAAAATTATGTCTTCATTGTATTATTTATTGATAAGGAATTTTTATTAAGGTCGTATAGTGAAATACAATCTATTAGTTTACATTGTTAGAATTTGTGTGACATTATTTAGTTATAATTTATGTTAAAGTTAGAATAGTCTAGAAGAGGATGTGTTGTTATTTTTGAGATTGATAGTATGATGCAGTCTGTTACCAGGGAATTTGGAAAAGTTTTTACGTTTCATCAAAGAGGAACTTAAAGGAGAGGGTTTTAACACTTTCTTTGATTTTTTTTTGATTGGATAAAGAAAAAGTTCTTCATTTGGATGAAAGTGTGTACAATTTTTTTGCATCTCACAAGCCAGATGGAGTATGTAAGGAAAATTGATAGTCTTATGCTAGGGATGTCTCTTCTATGAATGCAGTCCTTTAGTGAGATGATCTGGTAGAAGTCGACCTTTGAGTTTTGGTGTATTATCATTTTTATGTTTCCTAGTCCATTCCATGTATGGATTATATTGGGTTAACTTTGCTAATTTGGCATTATACATGAAAAAAACAGTTAATAGGCATGGCCTCCAGGTTTATTTTAACGAGAAAATCAAAGTAGTTTGGCTCAAGGGCCCAGTATTTGAATAATGTAATAATCCTGTAGTTTGTGACACTAGTTTGGACTTTGGGACATTGGGTTCGGGATTTATCAATTGTTGAGCATCCCAAATTTTAATTTTGTTTTTGAAGAAATCCTTGGAAATGTTGGTGTGTTGTTTAAGGCTGTGAGCTATTTTGTTCAGCCAGCATTGGGGGGGGGAGTCCGTCTGTTGGTTGAATTTGTTCTATGATTTGTTTATAGCCATATTTAATAATTAGGTTGTGGTCTTCATTGTATTAATCATGTGAAATGAATGAACAATACAAGATTTCCAAAAAGAAGTTTTATGATCAACTTGAGTTTGTATTTCATATTAAAGATAGATCTCATTTATATTATAATGGCTATCTCAGAAACATTCCAAAGCCATTGAGAATATGTGATTGAAGATAGAATATAATAAAAAATTACAATTAGACACAGTAGTTATATATTCCAGGAGAAAAGTTTTCTGCACAAAACATTATACAGCATCGTAAAATATCAAACAAACAGAAAAATGAGTCAGATGTTCAATATAGATATATTTGTGATTCAAGATTGGTTTGTGTAATTATGACAAAAGTAATCTTTGGTGTAGTTTTATATATTTTTTATCATTTTATCTTTTTCTCTCAAGTTTGAAATCACCATTACTTATTTTCAAGTGACTGATGATGACAAACATCATTGTTCCTGACTATAATGTAAATAACACTTTGTCTATTCAGAACATTTTCAATATGATATATGCAACTAATTTGATTGCTTTTTACATGATCTTAGTAATATAATGCAAAGAATAGATGAGACTGTTCTTTATAGTTTGGTAATGTAAAAGTAGTAAACTTTAGTTATTTGACAACCAAAGGAAGTTGTAGGTATGCATATGTGTGTATGCATTCACACATATAAAGATTTTTTTGTTTAAAGTATATACTTAGAAATACAAATTGTGCCAATAATTATTTATTTAAATATTGGAAAAAGGCAGATCCCATTTATTTTACACCATTTTCTAAAGTTCTCATCAGTTATCTTGTTTCTAAAACTCATAACTGACTTTTTCCTTAAGTTCATGTTTCAACTTCTTTTATCTTTCACAGATCTTTCCAACATTCAGTTCAGTTCTTTTTCTTCTTTATATTCTTCCAAAAGCAAACTTTATTCTTTTATTCTTCTCAACACTTCTACATTACTAACCTTATTTTTCCAACTTATCCTCCCTGATGTCTTCCAAATTGACATGACTAATAGCTTTAATTTTTTCTTATTTCTTTTCTAAAATAGCCGAATCTGATTTATGTAAATATTCTAAACAAAAACTAAAAGGGTACTGGTTATATTGAATTACAACAAGCTTCATTAAAATCTGTTTAATTATTGCAATATTCACTTTTTATTTCTGTAGTTCTATTTCCACAATCAGTTAACCAACTTCTCAAATATTGTGTACCCTGCCAATAGGATGGTAACCTCTAGAAATTTTACAAGTCCATAAATTAGGCTATACTTTTATTTTCTTTAGGTATAATTTTATACTCTTATTATTTCCAAATTATTTTTAATTTATACTAGCATTTGAGATCTAAATATCTTATTCGACAAGATCACAAACTTTTAACATTAAACAAATACCAAAGTATCTGTTTAATGGCATAAGAATACTAAGATATTCCTCCTTATTAAGTATCTAGATATTCCCATGACTAACAATAATACTTACATAAATATAATAAAACATCTATAATCATCAACTTTAATGTGAATTAATTACTAAGCTTATACTCTCACTTTACAGTGTATTTGTTTCCAATCATTACTATTCTTATAGAGCTATAATTAATAATAATAATATTGTAATAAGGAGATCTCGGGATTATCACTGATTCTTAACTAGCTGTTTATTCAAACTATGAGATATCAAGAGGGATTTTACTTAATTTTATAGGTAATATAATAATTAAGCATCACATGATCACATTCCCTATACTAGCACATTTTGCTCTGTTTAATATAATAATTAAGAAACTGTTAATTATCATAATTATAAATAAAACTATCTTACTATTTTATGTTTTTATGATCTATAATACATTAATAATAAATAAGCAACTTTACTTGAATTAAAATAATAGTATATAATCTTAACAATAAAATAATTGATAATCTGATTTTCCAACAAATAAATATAATTTAATACATTCAGAATATATACTTCCTTAATGACTTATGGGATCACTATAATCTGTTATAGATTAGTATATCTTTTAAAAGATGTTAGTTTTTAATAATTACTATAAATTATCTTATTATTAAATTTATTCTTATTCAAAATTTAAATTTTATACTTTAATTAATTTGTATAGTACCATTAACACTCTATAAAGATGGTATATTGATGATGATTCAGATCAAAAAAACACAACTCTAAGTACTTAATTCAACTTATAAACATTAAATTTATTAACATATTATTTACAAATTTTTTTAATAATTATATTTGAACTAATAAATGATTTAACAAATAACAATATATATATAATAATATAACACAATAAGTTTATTTACACATTCAAACCATTTTATTTTCCCTTAATGATAATTGCCAAGAACTAGAAATTGAATATCATCTTTTCATAATATAAGGTTTTATTGTTATAACTTAACTTTATTTTCTTCTCCAATAAAATTATGCATGCCTATTGTGCTAAAACATCATATTGATCAATAAACTTTTATGTCTACTATTTACAATCATTATGATGTAATACGTTGTTTTTCTCTTCACTAGTAAAAATTGTAATTATAAATATGCGACTTTTTTTTCACATTACATAGTGGAGCTATAATTATACTATGCATATGTGTACAATAAATCACAACAGTCTTCATTCACAAAGCTATGAGTATGAGATCTGAACATTAAATCTCGAAAGCGCTAAGCAGACCTATTACATATTATAGTATAATTATAGCTTCGCTATTTAATGTAAAAAAAATGTCCCATATTTATAATCATTATTATTTAAAGCTTTTGTTAACAAATATAATTTATAAAATCTTGACAACTCTAAATCTACAAGATTAAAAAATATGTATTTTCTTTAAATCAAAATAATCATACTTTAATACTCTGAAATATTAATATTCTTCTTTCATTATATTTTATGACGTTTATTATTTTTGATCTCTTTCACTTTGTTCCAATAAAATTTTAATTAACAATTATTGAATTATTGTTTTTTTTAACATACCACTCAATCTTTACTAATAGCTTTATTATTCAATTCTATGAATAAATGAAAATAAAAAACATTATATTGTATAAAACTTATCATCTCTTGAATTAAGTTAATTTTAAATTTCATTATACTATCATGAATATTAATATAATATATTTTGGTATATCATAAAGTAAGAAATTCCTATATTTAATATATCTACTACAAACTTAGATGATAACCCTCTATTTCCAATTTAACTATGCAATTTTCCTTGCTTTCATCTTCAACCTATGCCTGTTTCTTATATCGAAACTATACTACAAGTTAGGATTGAATAACGATAATTATATTGAATTAAATATGAGATCAAAATTTAAATATCACAATATACACTTTAACATTATATTTTTACACATATATTTTATCCTCTTTAAATTAATACATGTTATTACTTTTATATTTACCTAAATTATTATTTATCCCCATTTATTATAATCATTTAATAATACGTAACAAAATAAAAATTTAAATAATTATATACACACATAAATAAATAAAACAAGTTATTAATTTTTATACATTTAGTTATCCCCGTATCTTTATAATAGTTATTTAAATTCTAAAACTTAAAAATGATAAAAGTTTAAAAAAAATTTTTTTTTTAAAACATAATATGATTTTACCAAGTTTCATCCTTAAGGAGTTTTAATTTCTGTGATAACCAAATCGTTCAGTTGACATTCCCCTTCTCTGCTCTACTGTTTTCCTAGTAATATAATGAAATGCAAAATTCCAACGTAAACAATTATTGTAAACAAAGGCAAAACTCCCCATACAGTAGTGCCACCCTGTGCCAAACAGAGTAATTAATGGATGCCAGAAGGCTTGTGCATAAAATCCCTATCTAGTGCCTACTCATCCAATATCCCCAGACTAGTTTCTGGCTTGTGGCCATCATCAGTGAGGAGCCTTGGATCTCAGAGCACTGCACCTAGATCTTAGGATCTAATGCAACCCTCCAGCAGCCACCTTTTAACTCTACTTTACTATAAAACTATGAGAATGAAATTGAAAACATTGTTAATATCTTCAATCTAAGCGCAATAGCTTATATAGTCATATGGGTCTGAACTCAATTCAGCACCCATACATTTTGGTGGCCTTCTGGCATCCATTGATTACTCTGTTTGGCACAGGGTGGCACTACTGTATGTGGAGTTTTGCCTTTGTTTACAACAAATTATGTGCTAGTATAGAGATGGTGATCATGTGATGTTTGATGGTTAACAATTATTCACAATTTTACTTTTTTTTTTATTTTACAACAAAACTAATTTCCAACTTAATTAAATATATATTTTTATTGTAGACTCCTTTCTTTTTTACTATAATATTAAATTTTCACAATCCAACATTATATTTCACTATTCATGTTATCCCACAGGTATTCCTTGCAGATATTATCATTTGATTATAATATTTTATACATTCCATTTTTAGTACAGATTGATATTATCCTTGATATATGTGGTGTACATTTTAAACAATAAGATATTTATTTCATAAGTTTATTCAACCATTTCCATCAAAATTCATATCTATTCCTTATTATTTATCATCACTGCTTATTTAATTTTCTCATTCTCATAGTAATTTTTAATCTCACTTTATCAATAAAAAATTTATTTATCTTCATAGTGAACAATTACAGTCTTATCTAAATTGTATATAAAACATTCCTCTATTTTTTCTTTTAGTTCATACAATATCAACACCTCCTTCTACTTTTATATCATTCATCTATAATATAAAATTCATCTATAAAGTTCATCATACATAACTGTTTTATTGATATAATAAACCATTTTCCAACATATTTTATCTGATTTAAATTATTAGCCAGATACACTTCTTCTTGTATTAAGTCTAACTTTCCTTAGGTGAATATTTTCATCAGCATTATTTACTGATTTAATTTTCCTTATCTTAAAAGTCTTTGTAATCCATTTTATCAAAAATATTTTTCCTTCTGTTTATCCACACATTCCAATCCAATCCATTATAATTTTCATTACAGACACAATGTTGAACTTTTTCCTTCCATTGTTTTTGGTACTTTTAGCAAAATAACAGTTCCGAGGATATTTTTCAGGTTACTGAATATTGATTTGCTACTTGCAGAGATTTAAGGTTTCTTTACTCCATAGTTTTAAAAAAGAAAAACTTTATAAAATAGTTTCAGATTATTAAATAAATGATAATTAGTTTACTTTTTAAATTAAAATAATAATATTTTAAAAATTTAAACTAAATTTTACAGAAAGAACTAAATTACTTTCTATCTATTATTTTTTAATCAATCCCCCCAAAACATTGTCTGCTTATTTTTAATACATTTCAAATCATGATATCTCATTGGTCAATTCTTCTAATCTTTTTATAATGAATATTTAATTAGTTACAAACAGTTTAAATAATTTTTTAAAGCCAATATTATTCTTAAAATATTTACTAATAAAAAAATAATATCTTTAATAAACATAATAAAAAAATATATATAATTATTTTAAATTAATTTAAATAACTTTAATTTATCTTGTATATACTAAATCCTGAATTGATTCTATATACTTTTTTATCACAAAAATAATAAAAATCAATATTATCTTAGTCATTTTTAAAAAATAAATTAAAATTTTACCAGAAATAGCCATTACTTTATGATATCATATGCGAATAGACACATTTATCTATATCTATAGCATGTATTTTTATCTATAAGATTATATTTAAACTTCACTACAATTTTAAATATCATTAATTAAAAAATTAACTATTAACAAATACTATTGTTATATTTAATTATTTTTATCTCTTATATGCTTTAAAATAAGTACTTTAACCAAGAGAATTTATGCTAATTTGATTTAACTATCAAATCCCGAAACAACCAAGGTTTTCCTGGTTTAACAACTAAATATATTTATTTTATAAAATTTTAAAATTTACTTCTAATTTAATTTATGATGGGGTACACCAGTATAAAAGGGCATAATTGAAAGGTATTAAGTTTAGAACTTCTTGCCCTATTATATCTTTTAAATTTTCATTTTCTCCACATATTTCATTGCTTTAGTTTTAGTTAAATTTATTCTCTTTCCAAGCTCACTATATACAGTATACATAAATTCTATCAATCCTATTTAGTATTCTGTTAAGTTTCATCTTCACTATTTGCAAGTACTGACATATCTTCAGCAAGTGTGATATAATGAATTGTCTCTTCTCCTGTTCGTTAATTTCATTCTTACCATCATAGCAACAATCACTTACCAACTCATCTAAATTAATATCAAATAAAGAATCTGTCTCTATATCTTTCTGAAAAAAGACTAATTTTTTTATTTATCCACAATTTTTTTAACAGATTAAAAAAAAGTATATATTTCTCAAAAAGAAATATATATATATAGTATATAATGATAAAAAATGGTCCTCTTAGATTCATTAAAATTGATGAAATATGTACAGTATATTGATTATACACTACTTGGCATGCAAAAAGTTGAATTGCTTAAAGGCTTACTATGGAGAAATGAGAGCTAATCTATCCATAAGACTGGGCCAGCACAATTACCTATACAATTGGATTAAGAAAGGCAATGAACACTCATCTATATTTTTCAATCACAAGCTACAGCCAGACCACAACTTCAATCTCTCTAGGTCTGACATTGTTTGCTCTAAGAAAGATAACAGAAAGGGAAAGGTGAAGATGTGACCTATAGCCAAAGATATGCATGCCATAAATAAAAAAAGAAACTAGCAGCCTTCTTTCTAAAAAATGACATCTATAACTTCTTGTACAGTTATTAGAATGTAAATTAACTTCTAAAATTCAATTTCATGCTAATTTGATTTATAATATGCAAAACAACTTTAAAATGAAAATTTAACAAACCTTAATTGTATAATGCTATGATTATGATATGATACGTTTTAATATTAAGTTTTAATATTGAAAGCACTTAGCTGAATAAAATAAATATTTATAACATGAAAAAAAATGTGTTCAGCTGTTAAATGCATATACATTTACTAAATCATTATTGAATAATGGTAATTTTGAAAATTACTAATGGCATATTAGCATCGGCATAGCTTTTTTCAATTTACTTTCTATATCTGAATTATAAAGTCATGATTTATTTAGTATAAATACCATATTTGCCAAAATGTCAAAGATGTCGTAAGGTTGGCAAAAAACTGAGGGCACTAAAATATATAGTTACTATTAGATTATATCTTTCTACAAACAAGTTATTTTGAGTTCAAAATCTTCGTGCTTTAATCTCAAATAACTTTTTATAATATTTGTGATTAATGAAATGAGTATATTATATGTTACAAATTTTATAATATTAATAAATTTTCAAAAAAATTTATATTTATTTATTTATCTTTTTTGAGTGTGAAATAATTTATGTGAGTATATATTGAGCGAAGTTTTATTTATTGATCAAGTAAATATAATATAATTAGTTTACTTAAATTGTAATAGCATCATTAATAATTTATTCAGTATGCATAGCACTTTGGGAAAATACTCATAAATGATCAAATTCTTTTATTTTATATCATACTGTTATTTTAAATTTTATTTTCAATGTAATTAGACTTAGGATAACAGTTTGTATTTTTTTATGTTTTTGATATGAACGTTCATTGGCGTTTTTTCCCATATGTCAAAGCATCGGCCGGGAAGCGAATCCACAACAACTGTCTGCAAGCTACTGCTTGCAAGGCAGCTCTGCTGACCTCTCGGCTACCAACACTTTTTTATTTAATTTTTCCTGTATTTTTTGTTTTTCGTATTTTTTATCTCTGCTGCAGAATTTTTTTATTCTTCTGGATGTATGAAAAGATAAAAGTGTTAGGTAGAAGATTTGGACTACATGAAAAATAATTAACAGGTGAACTAATGACGTATGTAATATTTACTATAGCTGGTTCATTCTATTTAACAGTAGTTCTGACTACCAGCTTTGAATTGTAAGTTGTAACATTCTCAGTTTTGCATAACATGAGATTGCAACAGCAATTGCTTGTAACTCATTCAAAAGCTATGTTAAGTGTCAATTACCTTCTTTCAGTAAATGGTTTAATATTACTATTGGGTGCCATGAAATCATCAAAGATTTTCAATGACTATATATGTGATATTTGTCTAAAACAATCTTATTGTAACTGACAAAATGTGCAGCCCAGAAAAGTCAAACCTAAGAACCATGTAATGATCACTCAACTCGTATGTATGTACATAACATGCAAAGCCAAATAGCATTTCATTCCTCTCCTGGATATCACACTTGATGTTTACATCGAATTTTCTCTTATATCCTGCTATGTCAGGGAGATTAAAGTATAGAAACTATAAATACATCGATTATGGAAAATAACACAAGATGCAGTGATAATGAATATTTTATATTTATTCATATAACAATAACAACAACAACAAAGAGAAATGAAGTTATAAACACATTTCATCTGCCAGTACAAAAGATTAAGGGACATTGCATGGTTTTGAACGTAGGATGACTCTGTAAATTGTTTCAGGTTAATAAATTGGATGCACATTTAATTAAAACTTTAACCTCTAGGGTAAACATTGATTTTAATTCAAGCTTAAATATAAATTACTATCTATTTTATAATTATCAATGTGCTTTCTAAAACAATAGCTTAACATGTGGTGCACTACCTGTGTGAAACATTGATAATATTTATATTATCATGCATTCCAATGATCCCTGAATAGACAAGGATCTACCTAGGAATATTTTAATGCATAAACAATTTATGTGCATGATACAACCAAACTGGGACTCAATTTATATATAATTTAATCACATCCGTAAGTGAAGGCAATCGCAAAATGAATACAGATAATGGCCTTTTCATAGATAAAACATTAAGGATATAATACATCAGGCAAAAGAGGGGGACTTCCAAGTATGCTGCTAAAATATAAAAATTATTCCCTTTTGAAAGGCTTGGCTGTAAGAAGAGTACATGATAAATAAATACTAAGCTATATGTATGGTATACCAGCCTTTGCATGAACATATAAGAGAAAAGAAAACTTATCAGGTATACAACTATAAATACACTGCAGGAAGTCATCTGCTTCGATAATTAATATGGAAAAATAAGTACAGCCAAAAGTGTTCCTTATTAAATATTAAGTGAATGGCCTGAAATTATTTGCATGACTCAAACATGAAATCACATGTCACATAAGCGATTGCCTTTCATATACAAATGTAATCTCAACACACATCCTAAAGAACTCCCTCCTTCGATTATAATATGAAATTAGCAATCATTAAAAAAAAACAACTCATATAGATAGGTTCTAGATTCATCCAAAGAATATTGACACAAATACAGCACTCTTTCTAATGTTATAGATGTGTTTATATACTTAGCCAGAAAATAATATATTAAAATGAAATGGACTTTAGAAAAAAATACTTAAATCTATCATGGCTAACATATTATTGTGGAAAAACCTTTATTAAAATAAATTAATCAGATGTACTATCATGGATTTTTTAAAATTGATCTGCATTCATTTTATAGATTGTATTAATTGAATTATATATATATTTAACAAACCTGAAATTTTTTACCTAACTCTTAAGTAAATGAATAATATAAAAACAAAACTACTCAAAAGAAAGAAAATATAAGTAACAAGGTGAAGGGGAGTGAGACATTTAAACAATTAGTAACGTGATTTCCAGGTTTACTATTATATAAAAAAAATATACATTAGCGCAAATGTCACCCTACTACTCAATAAAATGTTACATAACATAGATTCACAAATATGTGATTAATTAAAGACATATTCTAACTCTAATTATAAAGTTATGAGCATAATATAAAACAAATTTCAGAACTACTAAACACCACATGATTGGCACAGGGTGGCACTACTGTATGGAGGGAGTTTTGCCTTGTTTAATAAATTCCAGAAATAGATCAAAATGCCAAATCCTTTATGTGCAGAGTCTGGAATTTAAAACATAGCTAGCTATATTGATGAATAATTTGCATAGCTTTTCTAGAGATTGTTTTTTTTTTAAATTTAAGAATTTATTTTCATTAATTTTTCTCACAAAAAGCTTTTAACTTATAGCACATCTTATTTGTAGAGCAGGATACTTTGAAATACTTAATGGTAGATATCTAGTAGAGCTTCTTTGTTTAGGGAATACTTGTTTTTTTTTTAAATATTAATTTACTTCATAATCGGGAAGACATGTTATATCAGAAATACTTATTAAGCACTGCATTCTTTTGAGGCTGTTGGTAAAATTGCAAGGATAGCATTACATGTTTCTTCTTCTACATTGCTATTGCAGGTTTTTTTTTTTTAAATGACACATGAATGACTGGTTTTCCAATAACGATGACACAGACAGTTTTCATACTGGAATACAGGTCAACACTCACCCACAGTGATTAAAAGTATTAATTAAAATTCTGTCTTTGCTGATAATAACTGTTAATCCAGTTATCTAAATCTTTACTACAATTTCTTGTTTTTACTAAAATTTCTTATTTTTACTATTCATTTTTCTGGATATCTGTTGATTACTTATCACTTTGATAATTATTGAATAGTTTTGTAAAACTTTTACCTAATTAAAACTTTTATCACAGAGATAACAAAAATTACTACTAAAGAAAAATATTCTACAAAGAAAATTAAAATATTTTAATTTAAAATAAAATTTAAAAAAAAATACTTTTCTTTTAGAAAAAACAGATATAAATCTTTTAATCAATGTTTTAATAACTTGATAGAAGAAATCAATTAATTATTTATGTATCTCAAAATTAAATATAACTACTCTTTAAAAAAATGTTTTCTTTTTTAAATAAATATGATTTTAATTATATCTGTGGTTATTAAGTATATATAATACTTAGCAATGTAGATTAAAAATGATAGAGCTAAACTAAAACTAAAGCAAATCAATTTTTTTATGTTAGAATGTAGTTTACATTACTCCAATCACACCCACATACACACAACAAGTTTTACTTCAATTGATTCAAAAATGAAGCAGATATGTGTAGGCAGACAGACATATATGTAGCTTCACTATCATCTACTAAATCCTTTACTTAAAAATTTATTTCTATGATGTTATAATTCAACTATCTCATGCTAATCATTCTCTATTTTTCACTATCAATTTTTCCAAACAGTATGTGTGTGAATTAGATGAATTGATTTTATGACCAAAATAAGAAAATTTTCAGCTAAAGTTTACATCTTATCTAATCTTGACTTTATTGGTGATTATGGTATTCTCACAAGTATTTTACATTTTATAGGCACCATTATTTTTTCTGTATGATTATTTCAATGTACAGATTTCATGTCTATGAAGTATAATTTTAGTTCATTACCATATTACTTTGAATATAAGACACACTTTTTCCCCAAATTTTGGACCCTTAAAAGAGGGGTGTATCTTAAATATGAGTGAAAATTTATAACATTTTATTTCGGTGGATCTTTGCTCTATGAAATACATGCATATAGTATTACAATCATTAACTGTATAGAATAGCATCTTAAATCTTTTTTAATCAAGATTTTTGGGATTAATTTCATAAACAGCTTTAACTCTCTTGCAAACTGCTACTTGTAATGTTATTTTGCAGATTTTGTCAATTCTGATATTTTCACTTTGATTTTGAAAGTGAAAATGTATGTTTTAGAATCTTTTAATATTATTTTGTGAATTTTATTATTATTTTATCGAGAGAAATCAACCAAATGACCTTCAGAATTTTTTTTACAACTCACAAATCAATATAACAATGAGATAAGAGCCTGAGGTGCTGATTTGGTTGTTTATTGTTCTCTACACAAGAGAGCACATATCAAAATGTTGACAGTTTTATAGCTTCCTTTTGATTTTGAAAGTGAAAATGTATGTTTTAGAATCTTTTAACATTATTTTGCCAATGTTGACAATTCCTTTATTTTCATTTTGATTTTTAAAGTGAAATGTATGTTTTAGAATCTTCTTTATATTTTTATTTTTTTCAGAAAATATTTGTAAAAATATAAATTATTTTAGAAAAATGATTAAGATTTTAATAGAAAAATATACTTTTACACAAAAACGAATTGTCATAGAAATTATAAGATTCAGCTGCAATTTAAATGGCCTGAAGATAATGTTCCTTGATGGAATAATGAAGATGAGAATTCAAGTTCTGAAAGTGAAGATGTAAAAAATAAAAATATCGCATATCTGGATTTGTAACAAATTAGGTAAGTTTTTTGTGTTTATACTACTTTCCTATTTAAGTACATATGTGTCTTAAATTTGTGAAACCCCCCCCCCATTTTCAGATTTAAAATCTTACTGCATCTTAAATTTGGGTGCATCATATTCAAAATAATACAGATAATTTCAATCTTTATTTTGAAATATATGTCACTATATCCAAGGATTTTTTCCAGACTTCTCATCTCTGAAATCCTTTGGTGGTGCTGAAAATTTCTAAAATGCAGTCAGTTATTTTTATAGAATATATAATTAATTATAAAGTCATTTGCTATCCCTGACATCATAGTCTTTGTCTTTTGTAATGCCATATTTGCACTAATGTCTTTTTTATCTATGCTATGTCTAACCATAAATATCAATTGTTAGTATATTAAACACTGTTAATGTTTCTTCAATTAATCTTTAATCTATAATTGTATTTTTGGAGTCAGGCTTATGTCATTATATATTCACTATACAGATTGAATAATTAGGTGACAACATTCAGCACTACATAATTCTTTGTCAATGTAAGACCAATTTATTTCTTCAAAGTCTGATTGTAGCTTCTAGGTTCTTCATAAGAATAATGAGATCCATTTTTCTGAGAACATTTTATAATTAAAGATAGTCAATTGAATCAATAGATTTGTTATTATCAATAAAACACAAGAGAATTTTTTCTTACATTTCCTGATTTATTTAAAAGTGTTATAAATAAGCAATGATGTTTTTACATTTTCTAAAATCATCTAGGACATGTGCAAACCATTAATCTGTAATGATTATTTTTTACTATTTTCTTGTTAGCATGTGGCATAACAGCAGTAGATAATTTGAATATTTGACCCTACTAAAAATGCTCTACTTATTGTTTTATTTGTAAAGCTCTTACTTTATTTTTTATTATTTTGGGTAAAATCTGTCCAATGACTTTTTTAATTTTTTTATTATATCATGAGTCTTTTAAAAGAATGTTCTTGTTTTTTAAATGCTATTATTGATTTTGGAAAATCTGCTTGCTTATTAACGTTTGATCTTTTTCAAGTTAGAATGAAATTTTTAAAATGAGGTTTAATATATTTAAATTCAATAGAATTGCTTGAAAATTGATATATAATTAAATTATACCAGTATATTAACTAGTTAATAGATGTTGAACATATAGTGGGGAAAATATGAAAAATATTCAATAATTTCATGTTTTGCAGTTAACAATCATTGCTAGAATTTTCATTTGTTTTAAATAATGATCACAAGAGAATAGTTTAATTTTTTTTCTTTCAATTTAATATTTTTTAAATCATTTTCAACTCTTAATACATATATCATATTTAGTATTTGTACATAATTATATATGTATAATAAATCAGTAACTAAGTTTTCTATTTAAAACTGTTTCTATTTTTATTTTAAAACAATTGTTTAAAAAAAGGTAAACTAAAAAAAATCACATTATTTAAAACAATTTCAAAAAGCTAAAAAAGATAGCAAATTTTTTTTTTAGTGTTTTTTTTAAACAACTGTTTTAAAATTAAAATAAATATACCAATTTAAATAGAAAACCTAATTACTGATTTATTATATATATGTACACATAGTAAATATATGTTAATTCTAATATTTTCAAGGATAAATGATGACTTCATATTATTATTATTATTATTCCATGTAGTAAAATATCTAAATAGCTGACGTTTCAGTACAATAACAAGTACCTTCCTCAGAGCATGTGGCTCCAGAAATTAATTAAGTCAATCCCTATTTTTTATAATAAGTTTAATCTAAAAACTCCAGTTGTCATTGAAGAAACCATTATTTTATTTCTTCTTAATGCACAGTCAATAAAAGCATTTAATATTAAATTTTTTTTATCTTTATTATTTAAATTAATTGTTTTTTGTTTGTTTTTGTAAATGTTATAATTTTATTTGTGGTTGTTCTTTAAAATTTCTAATGCAATTTTCTTAAAAGATTCTTATCTTTTTTAATTTTTTATTTTTGGCTATTGATGATGGTGCATATGCTGACAACTTATATATATAAGCACATACATTAATGGACAGATAGCAAACACTTTTAGTTTATAATTGAATTACTTGAATCAATATGCATTTCAGTTAATTAAATTTAATTAAAATGGATATTGATGATGATGATCAAACTTCCAGTGCCTTATATAACTGCTTATATAAGATACCCTGATTATATTTCCTGGTCATCATATATTCAATCCTATATCATAGGATCTCAATTCATTTACAAGTGTATATTTGATTATGCAAAGTTTGAACTCCAATAATCCAGACCACCTATGAATATATGAACCTCACTTCTTACAGTAATAATCCTCTTTGCTTAGTTCAGAATATCAGTGCTCAGTATCAGTGGAGTAATGTTATGTACACATTATAGATGAGACTATAGAGAGAAGAATGCATAGACAAATAAGTAATTTAAACAACAATATTTACTTTAGATAATCTCATTTGATATAGGAAAATACTCATAGATGTCATTACTTTATAAAGTAATAAACCAATAAATATAATAATAAAATTAAATGTCAAGATTAAATAAAAATGTTAAAGTTAAATTTACATACACATTTAAAGAAAAGATATATATATATATCAGTTTACACTAAACTAATAGTATTCATCAATAACAAATTTAAACAATGTTTATACAAAAATACATGTAATTAAATATATGTATGGAATTCATAAATTATGGATGTCTTTTATCTACATGTATATAAATATAAGTCTTTCTGTGACTAAAATAGTTCAGTAAGATTACTGTACAGATTATAAATCTATGTTTGAAATGTGATAGAAAATTCAATCAGTTTCTATAGATTAATTCAGGTGGAATTCCTTTTGACTTTAGTAGTCTAGTGCTTAAATATGTGGGTTATACAAGTTACTGATGATGAGAATCATTTTTTCCATTGTGCAGATGAGTTATATTTTATATCTTCTTCATCTCTGGACTCCTTATAGGAATTTTTCAAGGTTGGTCAAGCAACATTATTCAGGCATTAGTTGCCATATGTCAGATAGGCTTAGCAAATCTTAATTATTATTCTTGGTACAAAGAATTTTGACATTTTAGCTGTATTTGATTCAGTACTGAAAAGTATTTAAGATTTTTCAGAATATTGTGTAATGGTTCTGAAGCTTTTGAAACTATATGATACTGGTGACATGCACTTTGGCTCTTCCTCTGTCATTTTTATTTTTCTTATTTCTGTTTTTATAGACTTTGCCCCAAGGACAACTCTTCCCAAAAGCCTCAGCTTTTTTTTAGTGATTTACCACTAATCTGTTTTTTTTCTTAATTCTTTAATTACTGTTAATTATACGTTGTTTGTATGAATTTAACCATAATTAAACTTGATAATTATCTTTAATTAGTTCTCTTTTTTTGATAAATTTTAACTGTGATTAAATTAGTAAAAAAATTTATGAAATATATATAATTGTGTTCTATAACTTAGTATATTATTCTTAATATATGCTTATTTTATATTTTTTATGAATAACTATTTGATTGTTATTATATAATCATCCAAATATAATTAAAATTTGCATATTCATTTAAATATAAGTTATCAATCAAGATAATCTTTTTTTTACATTAATTTTTCTTCATTTTATTTGAAAATTGTATCCCCTATTTAAGTTTAATTGATTGAGGGGGTTTGTAATATACACTAAAATAGATCTAGCTAAACTTGTATCATTACAATATATATATATGATTTTAAAATATAATTATATATGTAAAACAATCTTATACACATATAACAATCACAAGACTGTAATTATTGTTTCCATTGTATTGACATCAATTCCTAGAATGATTGTATAAAGATTAATAAATAACAATTTGATTGTGTAGATATTTATTCAATGTTATTATAATATAAATTTTTGCTTACAATAACTCCTTAATATACACTTTAATGCAAAAAACCTTTTTTTAACGATTCCTTTATTTTCCTGACAGTTTCGACTGTCCTGCAGTCTTCATCAGAGCTACAATATTGAATGATATAAACATATAATCATTACTTCATATACATATAAAATATATATACATACATATGTATATAAAAATATATATACATACATATCCTCAAAAACTTACATATATATACACACACATATATATATATAATGGAATTATTTAAAAAAGTTTTTTTTTTTTGCATTAAAGTGTATATGAAGAGGTTATTGTAAGCAAATATATATGAATATATGAAGAAATGCAAAGAAAGTAAAAGGAGAAAAATAAGATTAATACAAGTTTATTCCTATCAGCTAAGAAAAGTGAAGAAAAAAACTGAAAATTTTTTAGGGTCAGAAATGATTGATTTTTTAAGACCATCAATTGTATTTTCATTATAATGATGATAACATTATTTATCTCCTTTATTGTAAGTTATTCAAATTATCTCATAATATAATCAAAATAAGACAGTCTAATTTGAAGAACTGATAATATATTGCAATGGTAACATTTCCACAGTACAGATTATTCCCCAGTATATAACAGAAAATGCGTTTAAACCTGGAATATATATAATCAAAGATATATATATAATGAGATCTTCAAGATATGTACTGTAAACTTTGGTTCAAATAAATAATAATTTGAAGGGGTAAAATTCAAATAAAAAAATATTTCAAATGTATGATAATATTAACCAATGGGATGATGGTGATCTATAGTTTAAAAATACAAGTACTTCCAAAAGTCTTGTTTTTCAGTTTCAATAAAAAAGAAACTCAAAGTTGCCAAATCTTCTAAAAAGAAAGTTTACTCTTGAAAAACTTTTAAAGAAATATCATCATCAGTTATTATCATCATCACATGTCTCTTGGTGGATTGCATGATTTTTCAGGATTATGGATATTAACTAGCGTATGGGTGTGAAAAGCATATATTTGAATTGGGTTACAAACATAAACTTAATGGATTAATAAAAAAAATTAACAATTTATTAATAATGAATAAATTTAACTGTTGCATATATACTTGCAATTATTAACATATATACAAAAATATTATAGTAATAGAAGATATTTTAAATTTAAGAAATGGTTCAAATTTAAGGCCTTATGGTAATTATAATGATAAGATTTTACCACAGTAAATATTTAAACATTCACTGACTACATTTTTTTCTAAATACCGTTCTTTTAATATTTTATTGTTGTCTTCCTTTGTTTTTCTGATTATGGTCTTTTCCTTGAACACTCGTGATGTTAGAGTAAATACAGCAACACTGGTGACTTTCTATGAGATATACTATCTGTAAGTTTTGAGTCATTTATATGACACTATCCATTTCTTCCTTCATGGCATTATACAAGTGTTGCACGAGCTGTTTTTTTCAAACTGCAGCACTAATTTCTGAGTCTGACTGTTGACTGGGTGTGGTTTTTGGTTATTTAGCCACACATTGTAGATGGATTTCTTCTAAATAAAATCATCATACTGACTGTTGTATTGAAAAATACTTTAAAAACAGTCTGTAAAATACAGCTTATAGTGGAATAAGAGTTTTAATCAGTGATGGCTTATCTTTTCAGCATGGATCAAGGCAACACAGCTTCAATAGTAGACACACGCTAATGCAAAGCAATATGGAATGAACTGCTAGGTTTCTAGAATTAGAATGATACTGATAATAATGCCTAATTGCTTGTTTCTGACCTATTTATATCTAATGGATATTGTTTCAACAATATGATTTCAAACAACATATACATCACCAGCTAGGGAAAATCTGACCTTTGCTTCATCAATATATTTTTTGAAAAAACACCCTTTTACTCCCTTCAAAACATGGTGTGGATTCAAATTTTAATACATTATATTTTGATTTTTATATATAAAAGAAGTAGAAGAGGGAAAAAAATGTTCTCTCTCTATATATATATATATTTACATTTCTTCCATAGAAAGAAGGAAAATTCATTGTCAGCTTATTAAATTTTTAATTATAGTTTATAAAATATTATCAATTCCTAAATTTTATCTTATTTTTAGTTTTGTCATTCAGTTTTACTATAGAAATATGGGAAATTTTATTTAAAACTCAGTTCAGGAAAGGCAAAGTAGAACAAGTTCAAATTTAATTTTTTTTTAAAAAAAACTTCACATATGGAGACTACTTTTACTTCTTTATTAATTGTTCTCTTATATATTACAAAATAAATTTAATAATCTTTAATAATATGCACAAATTATTTTTTCTCTCAACTTTTAGGCAATTTAAATTTTTATTTCTCAAGTAACATGCATATATGCACACACTGGTAAATGGTAGTTTGTATATTTGTTAATCAGTTCACATGAGTTTTTATTAAACATTTTTTTATCTCTGCAGAGTTGCAGTATATCCAATCTGATTTGTTGTTTCACATTTAATGTATTTTTTAAAATAAGTTTTAATTATATTTACAGTAGTTTTATCAAACCAATATTTTATTTATTCATTTAATTATTACTTTAAAAGTATTATATTTAAAAATTATTGTGCCTTTTTTTTTTGTTAATTATAAGTTTAAATTCAAAGGAATTTTATGCTTGTAAAATTAATTATATGTTTATGAATTTATATATATAGTGCTTGTTTGTTTAAATTATTATATTTAAAATAAAAGAAGTGTAATTAACTCAAGTAAGTTCAAAGTAATTGTTTAACAAAATGAGTGGGAAGCTTTTATTTAAAAATATGTTGATTTCTTTCTTAAGTTAGGAGATAGCTTGATTATAAATCATGTGAATGTAGAAATATATTTATAAAAACTGAAGTAGTGGCTTAATAGTATTCGTAATAAATTTACTATGAAATTTGTTCTCAAAAAATAAAAATTTTCGGGAGGGATTGAGAAAAAAATGGTGGGCTAAAAATAATTATCTGATGATCTAGAGAGATATGTCATTTAACAATCATGCAGTAGTCTATAATATTGAGGAAAATATATGTGTGTTGTTTAGAAAGGAATTTTGTAGGTGAACGGAAACAAATAGTAATATTAACACTGTATGTTGCATATTAAATACTCTTTAATTATCCTATAAAAAATTGCTATCTTTTTTTATTTAAAAATTGCAATTTTTAGGAGTGGTATTTTTTTTTCTGTTGTGTCCTTAGTTATAAACATATACATAGTGAAGGAAATATAATCAATATACAGTACTGTACATATTGCATTAGCGTTAATGTATCTAATGCGCATGACTTTTTTTTATCGTTAAATACTATATATATCATATTTGTAAATTTTTTTTACATTTTTTCTATCTATTAGAAAATTCATAAGTAAATCAGAAAATTTTTTTTTTTTTTCAGAAAAAAATAAATATGGAAGATAAATAATATAACACTGATTTAGTCAGTTAGTAAATAGTCTTGTCATGATGATAACGGGGAAATTAGTTTAAAGAGGGCAGTTCATTATATCAGATTTGTTGAAGAGATGGAGAAGTAGTATGGAGGGTAAGAAGAGTTTAAATATATATATAGAAGTAAACGGAATATTGGAAGTGAGTTAATTTATGATAATAGTAAGGAAAGTAGTTTATTGTTTAAGGCTCGAACGGGATCTTTAGCAACAAGAGAATATACATGTAAATGGAAAACTATGGGTGATTTAGTGTGCAAATTGTGTAAGGAAGGTATAGAAAATATTAGGCATCTGTTGATTGAATGTAAATGCTTGAAAGCAGAAAGGGTACAGATAATGAAGTTATGGGAGAATAGGTATGAACAAAGTGACTATACAGAAAGTGAGTTATTAGTTTTTATGCTGGGTTTGCGAAAAGATAAGGGGGATTTAGATTTAAAGGCCATAGAGTTGACAAAGATTATGTTGTGGAAATGGGATGGGGCAGAATATGGGAAGACTTAGAGTGGGGAATGGAAAATAAAGTGGTTAACAGGTTTATCTGG
The DNA here is from genome assembly GCA_028023455.1 of Epiperipatus broadwayi. Lineage (NCBI taxonomy): Eukaryota > Metazoa > Onychophora > Udeonychophora > Euonychophora > Peripatidae > Epiperipatus > Epiperipatus broadwayi. Next base: position 12,210,757 of record JAQFVV010006207.1, read on the forward strand.
GCATAGTTGCTGAGATATTCTTGACTTCGTTTAAGGAGAAGCCAAATACATCACATCACATCACATCACATGAAGATATGGTACTACTTGCAAATAATGAGAATGAAATTTAACAGAATACTAAAAGGTAAGATTGATGAAAATGTATACTCTCTTGCACCTAATAAGTTTGGAATGAAAATCAATTTAACTAAAACTAATGCAAAGAAATTAAAAATGAGTATTGGACTGAATTAACAGATTTTAATCAAGCTTGTAGGTCAATGTCACCACTAGTCTTTTAGTATTGATTTAGAAAATGTATATGAAACAGATTTTGACAATTTGGAAAAGGGACGAGAAAAGATTAGAAATAAAAGATATGTCAATTTGGACGATAATGAGGAAGATAAATTGGAAGAATAAAATTAGTAATATAAAATGTTGAGGAAAAAAAGTGAATAAAGTTTATTTTTGAGGAAAATATAAAAAAGATTAGAATTGGATGCTTATATAGTGGTAGAAGAATCGTAAAGAACATATTAAGATATGAAGCAATAAAGATTGATAAATGAGTTTATGAAAGAAGTTAAGTGATGAGTTTTGGAAGAGCAATATAAATGATAAGAAGGCTTTAGAAAGTGGTCTGAGATAGATTAACGTTCAAAATAACTTAGGCTTTTTTGAAAAATTATTTTTTTTTATTAAAAAAATTTCTTAATATATATATATATATGCATATGCATTTTCTCTAGTTGTGAAATAATCCACACCTTTAAATCAGTAAATTATAGAACAGACCCATCTATCTATTGCACTTTCAATAGTAATAAGTTTAATTTTCTAATCATGTTGAAATTATGAAATGGAATTAATATTTAGACTATAAAGACAATATCTCATTTTAAACAATTTTTGTGTTGATAATCGATCAGAAGTCAAATAATAAATAGTAAATGTGCATCACATTAACACATATGAAGTACTATTGGAATTGGAAAACTCTTTGTAGCTGTGAAATAACTAAATAAAACCACAATTTGTATGTTAATAAACTATAAATAATGCAATAGATCTAAATATTCTTTACATTTTTGCTGGTAAAAACATAATTTAGTAATTCTGTCGAAATTTCAGAGGGGGAATAATATTTAAATTAGATGTAAATAGTTTTTTTTTATTATTTTATCTTTTAAGAATAGTTAGGCAATCATTTATTAGCAAGTATTTGAATGGCTAACTAGGTTGACTGTGATTGAGCTTTTTAAAATTTTATGCTTGTTTGAAACCTAAAAAGCCAAGTTTCATTTGAATTCAAAATTCAGATCAAAGTATTAACAAGTGGATATTCTAATTGCTACACCATGAGACACTTTTATGAATATATTTAGCATAATCTAAACACAAATTATCAATCAAATTTGTGATGAATTACAAATGATAGAGTTTTAAGACATGATCTTGAGTTTAATCTAGTATTACAAATAATTATATATTGTGCTATAGAATGAATCTTTTTATTATCTTAGATTTATAGTTATTAAAGTTGAAATTGCAATAATGGTATTCATAGCTGCACTGAAAGTAAGTTTTTATGTCCATTTCACAATTAATTGATTTAAATACTTTTAAGACAGGCTATAACCTGTATCAAATGCACCTTGAAATTTATAATAGTTAAGCAATATTTTATTTTGCCACAGAGGTTATAGCCTGTCTTAAAAGTATTTACATATACTTCACGTGCACTTAATAAATAATTAATTGATTTAAGGAGTTTGTGTAATGAAGATTGTTTAATTAGACAAGATAATATATGGATTAAACCACTAAACATCACATGATCACCACATATGTAATATGATATAAATATAAAATTAATATAAGAAATCAGATTTCAATTAAATTATTTAAACTATTTTTTTTTTTAGTTTTTATTGTATATAAACCATTTGTTTAATTATATTAAGATAATAATAATTATTTTTACTTTATATATTACAGATCTGAAGAAGATAGTTAGACAGTCAAAACTATCATCTATTTTTTGATGGGTTGGATATAATAAAATGTTGTATTTGCATTGTATAAAGTATATAGAAGGAGTATATTATTTGTTTATATTAGTACTTATTACTATTATAGCGAAATATAAAAAAAAATACCTAAAAATGCACATCATTTATAGGACTTGTTTAAACAGAAGTTAATGTTGAAATAAAAAATTAAAAAAAATATCAGACCATGTGTAGAATCTTATGAAAATTACTAGAAAAAATAGTTTTATATAGTATTAGATTTTAGATTTAAGAGTGTGAAAACTGTGGCTTATGACTGCATGTTGCCTCTGAAACTATTTTATGGATTCCTCATAAATAAGATTGAGCTCAACATTATTTTAGTACAATTGCAAGTTTGAGGATAAAATATATAAAATTATTGCTTTAAAAAATGTACATCAAATTTGTAAACAGTTTATTTTTTAAGCATTTGTTTATTAAATCTCGGTTTTAAACCTTTTTTATTCATTTTAATAAATTTAATGAATCTGATTTAACATTATGTAGACCTGTACATTATTTCAATTTTTATACAGATAAATATAGATACCATTAGTATTGTAATTATTTTGTTTTATTTCTTATGATCAATATTTCTGCAATTTCTTAAGTAGATATATTTTCAATTATTATTTCAAACTTTAAATAACAGTCAGGGAATCATCCCCCTACTCATGCACTGAACGAAATTATAGTGTTTTTTGAAGAATACTCTCTTTTTCTAAACAAAATAAAGTCTTTTGAAAAGATAAGTTGAATCCACCTTATCTTTTTTTATCTAAACATGTATATATAGGCAAATTTTAAGCATTTAGAAATGAGAGTGTGAAGGTCTTAATGAATCTAAATGATGTTTGCAAAATTTTTACAATTTACTACACATAAGTATTAAAAGTATATAACAAGTTATTTATTTATCAAGTGCCACGTTTATTTGTAACAATTATTAGGGACTCACCTCTCTATACATGTGCTGATTTGCCTATACATATATGGTTAGATATAAAAATTAAGATGGTTTCATTTTATTTTTTTAAAATACTATCTTATGTTTACAGAAAGATAGTTTTTCTCAAAAAAAAAAAACATTATTATTTCATACAGCGCATGTGTAGGGGATCATTCCCTAATGACTATTACAAATAAACATGGTACTTGAGAAATAAATAATTTGTTATATATATTTAATATTACATCTAATACTGATGTGCAGTAAATTGTAAAAAATTCACAAACATTTTTTATTAATATATAATGATTGGAATTAAAAGAGATTGATTAAAATCTTCACACTCATTTCTAAATGCTTAAGATTTGCCTATACATATACATTTAGGTAAAAAAGATAAAGTGGACTTACCTCCATTTAGAAAAAGTGAGTATGCCTCAAAAATGTTACATTTTTATACAGGCATGTGTAGGGGGCAGGGATGATTCCCTAATGGCTGTTACAAATAAATATGGCACTTGATAAATAAATAACTTGTTATATACACTTTAAATAATTAAATTATAATTTTATAAATTGTAATTTCTGATGATAAACAAACAAAAAAAATAAAGAGAGACATAAAAGACTATTTAGTGATGAATGGAGAACAAAATATATTTTTTATACAAATTAAGGATAAAGCAATTTTCTTAATGTATCCCCATTTAAAAAATATTGTATAAAAAGACATTTAATATAAAATATTTAATTATGAGTCCTTCTTAATAACTGAAGATAAACAGTAAAAATAGATTTTTTGTTTAAAAATTTATTAGCAGAATAATGTATTTTTATTAAACAAAATTCTGAAAATGAAGTTTTTATAAAAGCAAAAAATTGTATTATTGCTCAAAAGAAAGTCAAAGCTAACAAAAATTTGCAGGAATGGTAAAATTATCAAAAAATGTTTGGTTGAAATAAGTGAAATTTCATATACAAAAAAAGCAAAATAAATGTAAAAGAATTAGCTTGTTGTCAAGCGTTGGTGGCCTAGCAGTTAGAATAGCTGCCTTCCAAGCAGCTGGCCTGGGTTCGCTTCCAGGGCAATGCTTTGACATATAAAAAAAGAATTAGCTTGTTTTAAAAAACAATTGTACAATAAGTTGAAGTCATTAGTGAAAATTTGAACAATCAATTAAGGTCTAATCTGCACAATGGACTAATATGATATTCCAATGTAGTTGGTATAAGTATGGGAATTTTAAATTACTGAAAACTTTTGGTAATGGAAACAAATGAAGTCACAAACAACGAAAGACAATATTTTCAAAGAAGTAGAAAATTGTTTTGGAAAATATAAATTGCTATTCAATAAACTTGTAAATATAACAATTGATAGAATTCCAAAATGAGAAGTGTGAAAATTGGATTGTTAAAAAAATTTCTAGATTATGTTCATAAATAATTTCCAGAATATTTTTTACTATTCATATATTGCATAATTCTTCAGTGAGTTTTATGCAGAAATGTTTTAAAGAATAAGTCAAGTTACATTAACAGTAATCAAAGTTGTTAATAATTTACAATTGAGTAGGCTGTTGATAATTTGTTACCATTCCGGAAGAATTAAATGCCGAACATATACTGATGTAGCAATGTCTGATAAACTTGAAAAATATTTTTTAAAAGTTGTTAACAACTAATAGAAAAAATTGCATTGCTTTTAGAAATGAAGTAGTATAAAAGATTTGCCACATTTAATTGTCTCTAAATGTGATGTTATTTTGCCTTTATACTTAACATAATTAATCCCCTGAACAGGACAAAACAAGTTTTCTATGATATGATTATGAATTTAAATGTTTTTTATATGAAATTAAAGATATTTATTGAACAAATAATTAAAGTCAGCAAAATTATTTTCTGACACTCAATTCATTGCAAAATATATCAAAAACTAAGCTCAATATACAACAACAACAACAAAAAATCACATCATATATATATATGTGCTCTGCGCACAGATAATGAAGCTATTAAACATAAATAATTATTAAAAGTTACCCCCAAGCACTTTCGGGACAGTTCATAGTCCCATATTCATGGCGACTTGTATATGGGACTATGAACTGTCCCAAAAGCGCTTGGCAGTAACTTTTAATAATTATTTACATTTAATAGGTTCATTATCTGTGCGCAGAGCACATGTATATATTAATTGATTTCAAATGCTAATGAAGTAAAGCCTCAACTATTTGAGTTTAAACACCATATAATGAGTTTAATTCATGTTTCACTGGTTTTATAATAAAATAGAACAATAATTATCAATTATATTGAATTTATTTTTTTACAGACATTAATTCTGTACCAATTGATATTCAGTTAGAAGTAATTAACCTACATAATGCTGAAAGAATTATGCAAGAAAAATGAAATCTGAAAATGTTATAATTATTTAAATAACACTAAGTTGTCAACATTTGAAATTTTGCTGTCAAATTTTTGGGAATTTTTAGTTCCACATATATTTGTGAATAATCTTTTTTTAAAATATATATATATAAATAAAAAGAAACATTTTTTTTAAATATGCATATCTGGTAAATATTTAGAAGCTATATTAAGAATATATATTTAAATTTGTAATGTTTGTTTATCTGTGAAATGAAGTGAGTTCTTTCTTCTTTATAACCAAAAACTGGTTGCACTTTCAGTGAAGTTCACCATAATCATAGCTCTCTTAAATTAATTATTGTTGCTGCTTTATTTATATGTAATTATGCATGCATTTTTATGTTATTAGCACATTTAAATATACCATTTGTTAGATAATTGTACACTGTTTTTTTTCTTATGTATTATGTTTCTATGGTTAGCAATAAATCATGTTAATATTAGCATTAGATTATGAAGAAAAAAGAAACCACTTCATTACACAGACAAATAAGTTTTCAAATTTGAATTACAATACAAACTAAGGGAAAAATCAATATATTGAAACAGATAGGCTGTTCCTCATATAAATATTCAAAAGACACCCCCCCATTTAAAAACATCTAGCGCGATTCAGTCTAATTGGGAACGCAATAAAGCTGTGATTTGTTTAAAAAAATCATATTTTTAATTTTGTGATTGATGGATTTAAATAAAATGTTATCTTATTTTTTTTTATCTGTCTCAATAAAAAAAAAAAAGAAATTAATTATCCAATCATTAAAAAGAAAAAAAAAAGATACTTGAATTAAACTGAGGCAGTATTCAAATTAGGCACGTCGTCGGAAGAAAAGAACTTTTTTTTTTCTCTCTCGTCTTACACAGAGAGGCAGAATATATTAAATTTTCTTTTTAAAAAAAAAAACTAGGGGAATTTTAGTGACAATGGAGTAATTTAGCGGCTTCACTCTCTCCACGCTGTGCCATGACTTTCCATAGATGAAATAACCTGCCTTCTTTAGAGTAAACTAGACTGCAAAACTGGAAGGTAATTATGTTATAGGAATGTTTAGACATCTTTACCATAAATTATAAATTGACATCATGAAATATCTACATAAAAATTATTTTTATAAAATATTAAAACATATTTATCATATGTTATAAAGTGAAATTATGAAACGGTTGCATACGTTTTATTTTATAAAATATTAAAACATCTTTATCATACGTTATAAAATGAAGTTATGAAATAATTACGTAGAATTTATTTTGTAAAATATTAGAACATGTTTATCATAAGTTATAAAATGAAATTATGAAATGGTTATACGCAAATTTATTTATAAAAATATTTGAATGTATTTACTATATGGATTAGAAATGCTCCACAAGCCAAACAGAATTTATGTGTACGAATATACCTCTATATTTGACTAAATTAGAAATACTTTAATTACTAAATGATAAATGCTCCACAAGCCAAGAATTGCTGAGTTTAAATGTTTACCAATCAATAATAATTCATAGAATAATGAAATGCTGTATAAACCACAAATGCTTGACTGCTCCCAAGCTACTTCTCTTAAATGAATTCAAAATGAATTATTGTATAAACCATAAATGCTTGAATATTTCCAAGATTCTTCTCATAAATGAATTCAAAATGAACTATTGTTGAATTAGAATATTTCCAAGATTCTTCTCATAAATGAACTCAAAATGAACTATTGTTGAATTAGAATATTTCCAAGATTCTTCTCATAAATGAATCCAAAATGAACTATTGTTGAATCAGAATGTTCCCAAGCTTCTTCTCATAAATGAACTCAAAATGAACTATTGTTGAATTAGAATATTTCCAAGCTTCTTCTCATAAATGAATTCAAAATGAACTATTGTTGAATTAGGATATTTCCAAGCTTCTTCTCATAAAGGAATTCAAAAATGAACTATTGTTGAATTAGACTGTTTCCAAACGTCTTCTCATAAATGAACTTGTAAATGAATTATTGATAAAAAAAGGAACTGCTTCTAGCTCTTTCATAAGTAAAATGAAAATGTGTTATCATGTGGATAGAAATGAATTTCATTAGAAATTGCAAATTAATTGTTATTTAATAAATTTTTTTTGTTACTAAAAATTAAATTGGTTATCCAGTTGTCCAATTCTGTTTTGTTTTATTGCATCACTCATCAGTTATAGCACTTGTTCATGAGAATCTCATGCCTTCTGAGCTATGTCTGGCATAACTAGATCTAGGCAAGTCAGGTTGTAGTGAGACGGAACTCTAATGGCGCTTTTTGGGAAACCAAACATAGAAATATTTAGATCTTTTCCAGTCTCTATCATACTACATCCTCTGATGAGCAGGAAATATTGTTGTAGGAGGCATTAACATCTGCATTAGGAATGTCAATTGATAGCTCCTTCCTACAACATGCTCATCAGAAAATTGTTACAGCTGACGTAATAAAACGATCGGAAACTAAGGGAAAAATCAATATATATAAGTAAATTTAATCTGGATTTTGACATGATGACTAAAGAATTCCATAGAAAGCATTAATCATTAATTAACATAAATATGTCTTTATTGTAATGTATGCAAGATATATATTCGGAAACACACATATATATCTGCATTACGTATTTGATAGTTTAAAAATAAACAAATTATTAAGAAAAATGAGAATAGTTAAAAAAAATATTTAAGAAGTAGATTGTTAAAATGTATTTTGTAAGAATAAAAGATTTATATTTTTTCTTTTAGAATAGAATAAAGCTATTTATTAAGAGTGGGGTGGGAAAAAGAAATCAGGAGAAATAAAAATGTAAAACCCGCTCTCTCTTCTTTTTATGAATTAAAAAGAAATAAATATTTAAAAAACTTAATAAATGTAAAATATTAAAATAAATTACTTTATAAAAGAAACTTTTGTGAAATACCTCATTGGCAGGAATGCAATTAATTTGGAAAAATTCCTGGATAATAAGATATTAGATTAATCTAATAAAAATTAGATAAAACAAGATATAAAAATTAATTAAAAATAGATTTAAGTTATGATAAAAATTGAAACTATGATAAGAAATAAACAATGGGAGAGTTAGATATAAAGGTTGCAGCTTGGCTATTGTTCACTTTTTCCATGATTCATTCAAATAATTCAGACAGAGAGTCAGTCTTTGAAAAGTTGTTGTAAGTTTTGAGTTCACCAGTTCATCAATCCATTCATTACTGAAGGCATAGTTAATATGACAGTTGGTGAGCCAGTCATTACTGCTGCAGACAAAGCCATGGGAGGGTTCAACTGGGCATCATGACTCCAGTCCCCAGCTCCATCAACTGAGCTTGCCAGGAACCAATGCCTAAATTGTGAAATAGATGTTGCTGCATACTCACTCTCTCTCCCATCATCGAGCAAAAGAGTGGAAGAAAATACATAAACCATTGTTGGAGACCAAAAGGCCAAACGGTTGGAAATTAACTCTAATGAAAACCTAGATAAATATATTTTCAATAAACTATCTAGACATGTTACTTATATTTAAATTACAAGAACTTTAATGAAGAACAGTCATAAAATTTAGCCTTAATGTAATCATATATATTTTTTATGTATATGTGTGTGCTTAAGTAAATAATATTTGCTTAATTGTTATTTGGTCTACGCTCTCTCTCTCTCTTGTCACTGCATCACCATTAATTTAAGGGTAAATATTTGTAAGTGTTAAGTAAAATGTGCTGGATCTCCTGATAAAGAATAGGAGTTAGCTTGGGATATATCAAGTGCTGGATTCATGTGGCTGTCATCCAAGCATGCATGCTTTATATAACATATGGTCAGCTGGTAACTGAGACTTTGTCCTTAAAACAAATAAAATGCTTTAGATAGCAAGTTTTGTTCCAGCTGTCGTGGAGTGCTATGGCCAGGAAATATGGTCGAGCTGTGCATTTGTATAGCCTCAATTTAGCCACAAGTATCATTGGTGGTTAATCTATCAATGGTATTTTACCCTTCTGATTGAAGGTATGGTCCATTGCCATAGGTATTAAACATATAATTAATTAATCGCATAAAGTAAATGGTAATAAATAAGTTTTTTTTTCCCCAAAGTAACCTTTATTAATAAAAGATTACAAAAATTTTGGGTATACTTACCCATTGAGGATTACACAGTGATTCAAAGTAACAAGGTAAAATGTACATATGTTCAAAAATAATTACATCCATAAAAATTGCTGTAATGTGATTAATGTGTATCTGTACGTGGATCCACATGGCCTGGCTGTTGAGAAGTTAACCTTCACCCAATGGTCCCACCCCTGGGGCCCCAAAGCGAAGACTCAAATGCTTCAGCTGAATAGGTGAAGCCCAGCATTGTGCCAACCACCACAACAGGCAGCGAGGTCCAAGGCCCAAGTTCACCAAGCAATAAACTCTCGAACCACAGCCGAGCCACATCAAGATCATTCTGAATACCTCTGCCTCCTAATTAGCAGTCCAAATGAGCAGGGACCACAATGATTGGTCTACCTGCCCAAAATTGGAAAGCCAACTTGGGTAAAACTAAGAAGTAATAAGTAAAAAGCCAGATTGACACTGCCCAAAACCAGCCTATCAGGGGACACAGAATAGCATCAACTTTGACCATGTAGCCCCCCGGCAGGTGTTCTGGGCAGTGGCAAAATTGTTAACAGCCCACACCACAAACAAGATACCTATTGTCTACAGCCAGCCACCCCTAAAAAGAAGAGGGGAGTGCAGACCCATGACCATAAAACAGAACTCCATCAATGTTACAAAAAAAATGGCAGTGGCTCAAAACAGACCAATCGCTTTACAAATGCACTAAATTAAAAGCTAACAAATGAAGCCTAATGATAGTGAGTGCAAATCAGCACTGACCTATCAAATAATCCATCAAGGGGTGCAGTAGTTCTTCATGGCGAAATCCATGTGAAGGTAGTGACTTTCACCCTCCTGGCAGGTATTCCCAGGCTAGACAATGATCGTCGACCATCCCCTCAAATGAACCAAGCCCCTTATGACCACTGTCACCACACCTGAGGAAAAGGAGTGCAAATGCACACCCACCAATATAATATTTAATTCATGTAGTCTTGAAATCAAGCTGGATTTACTTGCACACCATGAGAATAAATCATTTGTCCATATCATCTTGCACACTGAGGTCAATGGAGCTGAACATCCGCCCTTGATCATCATCAGCTTTTGTGTCTGCAAATGTTCACAGCAGTTGCTAAACCCACCAACCAAAGTCCTTCAGGGTTCACAATGATATTTATTTGTTGATACTAGTTGGATCCTGCTTCGTTTGATTGAATTTTTGATCTTGATTAGTAATGAATGATTCAAGTATAATCTGAAAGTTTGTTGTTAAACTTTGAAAAATTCTCAATAATTATCGCTAACCCTTAAACCGCTAATTAAATCATTGGTTGTATGAGATAAAAATCAAATCTTTTAATTGGCCAACTCACAAACTGAAGACAAAGCCTATTGTTAAAACATATTCGCCTATAATATTAAATTCAACTCAGATACGTTTATAAAAAGTATATAATTAATTTTTCAGGTCATGAAGAAAACGAAAGTTCTTTCAAAAATAAATTGCTATTTATTTATTCTAAGATATTCTATATCGGCAACATAAAAGTTATAATGTAAACAAAAAGATCGACTTTTACGTTATAGAAAAGTAAATATTTCTTTTTACTACATCTTCAATATATTTACTTAAATCTTCAATATTTTTCGAAAATAATTTTGTTTTTTTTATTATTCTCTCTGAAAATTATGTTTAATTTCCATAAATATTATTTAATAATAATTTAAATCGTATTCGAAATGAAAATCTCAGCGTTTTTCTTTATTTTCTTTGATCAGGCAGTTTCTTTGTTCTTTCCAGCCAATCAGAATGTCTTTTTCGGCTGAGAGCATGCTAAGAACCAATCACAAATAATGTTCCTTCTTTGTTTAGGTTTAAATGCGTTTTTTTTCTATTTTTTACTTCTAAAATAAATCGGAAGATGTCACTATCGTACAGAACTTTTAAAAACGAATTAAATACGTATTTAACGAATTTTATCGTATAAAAATGAACTGAGTTAGAGTGATTTTAGATGTCGACGAGGAGTCTCGTCGAGCGCGGGAAAAGGGTTAAAAAGTATGATTAATTTGAAGCTTCAAAGTTTCTGTTTAGGTCTAAAACATCATTTGTACTCATTTTTGTCTTTAGATCATTATTTTTTAGCTCAGGAATCACTTCATTGTAGTTCTGTGTTGATTTGAAAAAAATTTATTGATTGATTTTTTTTTTTTGGGGGGGGGGGGCAATCCACCGGAAGGGGGGTGATAACTTCTGTCCTGATCATCAGAGAAACCTGATTTTTGTGGAGGGCGATAGCTTAGGTTATTTTCGATAATGTTTAATTCCAAAATTGAGATTGAATTAATAATTAAAACTTGTTTAACACTACTAAGAACTGATGCAAAGATAAAATTCCTAAAACCATCATTGCTATATTCCATGTTTTCTATGAGATTTGATGTATAAATGAATTTCCTGTTTATTCTCTTAATAAAATTAGGATTTCTAGTGTCTATTCTTTTTAGAAATATTTGGTTTCATTTAAAATTATTTTTAAAAAGCTTATATTTTAATGATTCCAAGAATTATTTAAGCTAGCTTTTGTCTCTTTCTAATGGCATCCATTTGCATAAAATGGAACAATAGATAATTTCAATTATCATTGAATGAAAACTGTTTCAAAATTTCTTCTAAAGATGAAAAAACAATAAACAGATATTGACTTACATTTTGGTAAACTTTTTTTTTTATGAATCCAACAATGGACTATGACTTTGGTGAATAGGACAGGGAGCCTGAAACAGCGAAAACTGGAGTCCTAGGCTCCCTCTAGTAATAAATAAGTTTTATAAATAAATAATAAAAATAAGATATATAAAAAATAATAATGTATCAAGAATATAAATATGAATTAAGTTTGTTAAGGGCGGACGGATCGGTTCAATATATATTTTCTTCGTAATTATTATTGAAAAAAATATATTACATAACTTTTAAATTTTAAACTTTTCTGAATACAAACAATTGTTAGTAACAACACATAAAGACAACACAGATTAGAAGATTGCACACATTTCAAGTGATATTATTCTCTGCTTTTCTGCAGGTATTGCTGGCCTGATCAGTGAATGCTAGAGTAGGAGTCAAACTTACATCTTTAGATTCTTGAATATCAAATTTTAAGATAACACTATAACCAATTAAGCTTCTGGCTATATTTCATTGCTATAATATAGTCTTTTCCCTGTAAAGTTTGACACTTTTGTATTAGATATTTATAGTCAGTGGCTGTTGCATATCTGAAGTATTAGTAACATTTAATAGATTATCAGTATCTTAACTTAAACTTTGAAATTTGTTCATGCATCAAGCATAAATAAATATTATTGTTGGAATAATAAGTGATTCTTTTATTAGAGAGAAAAATAAAGAAGAAAATTTTCTAACAAATTTACAACCTGGCAGAGTAATGTTTTCTTTTCATAAAGGTGGATAAAACAATTATTGGATCTGGAAGCCACTAGGAACATCAAGCTTTAAATGGACTCTGTGTTGGGAGAGTTAGGAGGGGAGTAAAAATTGGAGCCCACACAGTTAATCTGGGATTACAAACATTTGCTTAATTAAAAAAGATAATTAATCAAATTATTTATTAAAGTACTGTAATAAACTTGGACACAAACAATAACATTATCCATCAATATATTTTGTTTAGAAATAAATTGAGAGTAAAAATTAAATTAAATTAACAATTAAGCTATTATATTTTGTCACATTTTTTATTTTAATTCTTTGTTTTTATTTTATTTTTTCTGTTTTTAGAGTTTAATATGTTTTGTGTTTGATGGCCTGTGAAACATAAAAGTTTTCTCTGATATAAAGAAAGTAATGAAAAAATAATAATTATCTGTCAATCTATAGTGAAGCCATGAACTATATTATATCAAAGTACACAGCTTCAACTATATGTTATCAAAAAATATATAAACAAAAATGTAAATAAACAAATAAAAAAAACATTCAAATTCATAAATTTAATGCATTTTATAATACTCTAGCAATCACTTTCCATTTCTGAGAGCCATATGTGATCATGTTTGTAAAAATAAAATTTGTAAATAAATTTTAAATTATGCCAGCAGCTGTTTTTCTTTCTTGGGGCATTGTAAACAATCATGTTCATTAATAAAACATCTTCATTTATATTGAAAGCACATTATATTCTTCTTTTATTATCTTATCTGAGTTTGATGCACTGTATTTTATATAATAAAATATTTTCTAAGTGTAATGCTAAAGGTTTTACAAAATTTTAGAAGATACTAGAGTAAATTTGCCTGAGGCAGAGCTGTAACTGCTACCAGGCAGGTCCCCAGGTGGTGGATAGGGGAATGGCCCCCAGATATGGGGGTCTGCTGTGAATAAGCATTTAGGCAAATAAGCAGTCCTGAACCAACAGCGGCAATGTTAATAGGGTGTGGGGGATCATAAGGGTGGCTCCTTATGTTTCCAGCTAAATACCACAAAAACCCAATGATAACAATGTGCTAAGGCGAGTTTCTGGCGCCATACCCAGAGGCCATGGCCATGGTAATGGAGAAAGCAGCATTATCATTACTGGCCCAAGGCAGAAGATGAAGATATCGGAATGGCTTGGTTCCAGAGATCTATGGGCATGGATGCAGCATCTTTAATGGCCATAGCACTGCAAATACCTAGAAAGATGCTGGTTTCCCATCTGGGGTTGCCCATGATGGGTTGGTGGCAGCAAGGGCATGCGGCTATAAAACCAGGACCTTGCCACTCAAACTACATGATGCGGAAAAATTCAGATAGAGATCTTGCTAGGGCGTACCCTGTAAGCGACGCATTGGGGCCTCGCCTGACTCCACCGAGAAGCGGACAAGGGCTACCATATCGTGAGCGGATACGGTTAAAGAAGATTGCTCAAAGGAAAAGGAGGTTGAGTAGTGAAGGAAGGATGAGGGGTTGTTCGGTCAGGTTGACTGTCGGTACTCTCAATGTTGGCACCATGACTGGGAAAGGTAGTGAGCTTGTGGACATGATGATAAGAAGAAAAGTGGACATTGTGGCAGTTCAGGAAACAAGGTGGAAAGGCCAAAAGGCAAGGGAACTGGGAAATGGCTTCAAGTTGTTCTATTGTGGTAGTGATTCTAAAAGAAATGGGGTTGGAATTATACTGAGTTCAAATTTGAAACATAGGGTATTGGAAGTTACTCGGTATAATGACAGGATTATCTCAATGAGAATTGACTTGGAGAGTTGTGTGATTACTGTGATTAGTGCATATGCTCCACAGTCAGGATGTGATGAGGATGAGAAAGATAAGTTTTGGGGTGAGATGGATGATATTTGGGGCTCAATTCAACAAACAGATAAGGTCTTCCTTTGTGGAGATTTGAATGGACATGTGAGCAGAGAAAATGGTGGATTGGAAAGAATCCTGGGAAATCAGGGAATTGGGGAAAGAAATAAAGAGGGAGATAGAATAATTGATTTTGCTGTTTCAATGGATATGGCATTATTGAACACCTTCTTCAAGAAACCCCAAATCAAAAGATAACTTACATGAGTGGGGGACGAGAATCCCAAATTGACTATATTATGTATAGACGAATTGGCCTAAAAGATATACAGGATTGCAAGGTTATTCCAGTAGAAGCTATGGGTCAACAGCACAGACTTTTACTATGTCATGCTAATCTTACAGGAATTAAAATAAATCCTAGAAGAGGTATCATCAAGACCAAATGGTGGAAACTTGAGGTTGATGCCTACAGAAAGCAATTTGTTGATGAATTGATGAAGGTTGAAGACAAAGAAGAAGGGGAAGATCTTTGGACAAGTACTGCAAACAACATCTGTGTAATTGGGGATCAAGTTCTTGGCCAAACGTCGGGTGTGATAAAAGAGAATAAAGAGACTTGGTGGTGGAATGCAGAAGTGCAGAAAAAAATTGGGAATAAGAAAATAGCCAAAAAGGAGTGGGACAAAGATGGAGGGGAAAGTAGTAGGGTCAAATATAATATAGCAAAGAAAGAAGCAAAGAAAGCTGTTGCCAAAGCCAAGTTTGATGCATACTCAGATTTATATGAAAGTTTAGAGAAAGAAGAAGGAGTTAAGAAGATTTTGCGTATTGCAAAACAACGAGATAAGAGTGGTAAAGATATTTACCAAGCAAATAGAATAAAAGACTCTAGCAATAAGGTGTTGTGTGGCAAGAATGAAATCATAGCTAGATGGCAGCAATATTATGAGCACCTACTAAATGAAGAAAACTTTCGGATTGACAAGGGATTTGGGACTCCAAATTTGGGCCCAGCTTTAAAGATCAGTAGGGAAGAAGTTAGACAAGCAGTCAGAAGAATGAAATGTGGGAAATCGTTGGGTCCAGATAACATCCCTGTAGAGGTATGGAAGGTAATGGGAGAAGAGGGAATCACCTTTCTGAAACTTTTTAATAACATCATGATCACGGAGAAAATGCCAGATGAATGGAGGAGAAGCATTTTGGTTCCAATCTATAAGAATAAGGGAGATATTCTAGAATGTAGTAATTATCGAGGAATAAAGCTGATGAGCCACACAATGAAAATATGGGAGAGAATAATAGCAAATAGGCTACGGCAGGAAATAGACATCAGTGAAGAACAGTTTGGTTTTATGCCAGGTAGAGGAACCACAGATGCAATTTTTGCACTGCGGCAACTTATAGAAAAACATAGAGAAGTCAACCAAGAAATTGTTCTAATATTCATTGATTTGGAAAAAGCATTTGATAGAGTACCTAGAGATGAACTTTGGAGATGCCTAAGGAAAAAGCTGGTTCAGGAAAAATACATTCGTCTGATGCAATTTTTGCACTGCGGCAACTTATAGAAAAACATAGAGAAATCAACCAAGAAATTGTTCTAATATTCATTGATTTGGAAAAAGCATTTGATAGAGTACCTAGAGATGAACTTTGGAGATGCCTAAGGAAAAAGCTGGTTCAGGAAAAATACATTCGTCTGATTTCAAGATATGTATCAAGGCTGTCAAACCAGTGTGAGATGTAGTTCAGGAGAAACAGACTCATTTCAGGTGAAAGTGGGTGTGCATCAGGGATCAGCCCTGAGTCCCCTACTATTTAATATCGTTATTGATGTTCTAACAGAGGATATTCGTAGGGAAGCACCCTGGAACATGATGTATGCCGATGATATAGTGATTGCAACTCAAAACATCAAGGAAGCTCAGGATAGGATAGAAGAGTGGAGGAAAGCACTGGAGGAAGGAGGAATGAGAATTAGCAGAAATAAAACTGAAGTGCTCTTCTGTGGTAATGGTGGAGAAAGCATTTTGTTAGGGGGAAAGAAGTTGCCTGAGGCTGAAAAATTTAAATATCTCGGGGCCTGGATGAATAAAGATGGATCACTGGATGGAGAAGTTGTTGGGAGAACTCAAGCTGGTTGGAATAATTGGAGAAGGGTCTCTGGGATACTCTGCGATAGGAGAATAGGTGCAAGGTTGAAAGGAAAAGTATATAAAACTGTGGTGCGTCCGGCACTGATGTATGGTGCAGAAACATGGCCGATCACTAAGAAAATAGAAGACAAGCAATGTGTAACAGAAATGAGAATGCTTAGGTTTGCCTCGGGCCTCACTAGAAAGGACAAAGTGAAAAATGAAGTAATTCGAGAAAATATGAGAGTGAGAATGATCAGTGAAAAAATGAAAGAATCAAGGTTGAGGTGGTTTGGTCATGTTAAGAGAAGAGAAGAAAATTACATTGGAAGGAAGATTTTGGAGATGGAACCACCGGGGAAAAGACCCAGGGGTAGACCTAAGATCAGATGGATTGATCGAGTGAGAAAGGACTTGCAGGAGATGTCACTTAGGGAGGAAATGACTTTAGATCGAGTAGCCTGGAGAAGATTGATCCGCACCAGCGACCCCACTTGATGTGGGATTAATCAAGCTGTGGAAGAAGAAGACTTAAAGTTAATACTGACTTAAAGCATCAAAACAATTAGAGAGATTATAGTTTCTTGATAAAGAGACTAGTCTATTATGTTTCTAAAAAAGAAAAAAGTTATTTAAAAAAACACCCAGAGTGTTTTTAATTTCAAGGAAAATCAGATATTTTGTTATTTATTTTATTTAAAGAATAAAAACCAGCAATTTTTTTTCTTCCTTTTTTTATAGAATGAATGAGCAAATACACAATAAAAATATATATGTAAATTTGCCCTTTCAATTTGTTATTAATAACTATATTATTATTCTTTAAAAATTTTATTTTTATTATAATCTCAATTTATATACGCATACTTACTATATATATAAAAAGAATCTGTTTATATGTGTGTGTGTTGCAAAGTACTTTACACTTGCAGTTCAATAAACAATATCTATTCTATTTTAATCAGTTTATCAGTTAAATGTGAACTATTAAGCACTATGTACAATATACGTAAGGGAGACTTGGAATAAAATATAGATATAGCATTTATATTTTACTTTAATCATTTTCAGTTTCAATTTTTATTTTCCTCTGATATATTTTAAATTATTTAAAGGTAATAAAATGTAATTCATTTTTTCATTTCCATTTTATGTTTTAACAAAATTTAATAGTGTAATTATTTTTATTCTGGTCTAGCAGAATGCTAATTGTAGCATTACCTCAACTTTTGAGTTTATTGGTCAAAGGCAAGCAAAGTTTTATATTTGTTTTTAATGACAGTTAATAATTATAGTGAATATTCTGATAGACCCATCACTGCAACTTGTACTCAATTTTTCTTTTTGTTTTTTATGAAAAAAAATTAGGTTTATTGTTTCCATTTAATAATTGTGAAATTTGATTCATAATAATATTTGAATATCATTTGTGAATGAGATTATATTTCAATTTAATTACAATTTACAAAAATTATGAAATATTGAAAGCTATATTTTTATTGCAAAAGAAATTTTTAACTCATAAAACATGAATAGTATTAAATAACATCAAGATTTGTAAAATGATTGCCAAGTTTTCTAGAGAAGAAATCAAGGGGGAAAAATATTTAATTTTTTATATTCCAATTTAAATGATTTTTTTTTATTAAAATATTTTTGTTGTTGATGTAACTTTTGTTTACATTTTTATGCCTAATGTGTATAAAAAATATTGCAATGTTTGGAATAATTAGATTACTATTTATGATCATTATTTTCAGCAGAATGAAGATTTCTTCAAATTTAATCCTATTTCTTCGATCTATGGCTTTTCTTTTCCACATCAAACTTTTATATCTGATTCATTCATCTCACATGCAATCTTTTTCTAGGTCTTTAATATTCTCTTGAGATTCAATTATTAGTATATATTTTAAAAATATATCCAATTTAGCCTCTTAATTTTTTTAATGATGTACTTCAAAAATTTTATGAACTTCCAAGCATAAATCATTTGATTATTAATCCATTCTTGTCATTCCCAACATATTTATATTTTGATGTGTATTCTGAAGTCTCTCTATTAACCATTCAACTCTTAGATTCATATGTAAGAACTGGCCAAACCACCATTCAAATAGATAGGCATATTTTCTTTTATTGCCATTATGTCTATTTCTGTGATTCACTATATTTTCATATGTATTAATAATTTGATTAAGATATTTGTAATTATTAACTTCTTTAGAAATGATAATTATCAATTTTTATTTCTTTTTATCTTAAAAACCATTGAACATTCTTTTAGTATTTTCAGCATTTGTGTTTAATGTTATTTTATTATATAGTAGCATATTGTAACTTTTTTCTTAAATTTGGATGCATTATTTGCAAAAATAATCATAGGATCTGTAAAATGTAAATGTCTTAAATATTGTCCATATATTATGTTTATTCCTTATCACCCTCTCATACAGCCATATCTCTGTTAATCTTCTTAATGTCACTATGTGATCTAATCATTTCAAGAAGTATAATAACCACTGTTTCCTATTGCATTGCCAATGTATATCATATGATATTCAATTGACCAAACACTTTATAGCATTCTGAAGAAGATTGCTGGGGCAATCGAAACTGTTAACTACAGGAAAGGATGGATAATAAAGCATTAGAAAAGTAGTAAAGTGTTTGGTCAATTGAATATTATATAATCTAATCATTACTGTTGCATTTTAATAAATATTATTCAGAATTTAACAATAATCTGGGTTATTGTCTTGATGCTCCAAAGCTTTAATCACTCCAGAATTATTTAGTCTAATATATTTTCATAATCCATAAATCCAAACATAATGATAATTATTAAAATTAGGTCATGTGACATCTGACTTGATTTTTTCTTTATCGATAATGATAATTCATTATTGTTATTTTTTTTTATTACTTTTGAATTCATTTGTTTTTTAGGTGATTTGAATCCAAATATTTCTGTTGATGAGTTGTAGATCTTTTATAGAATTGATAGAAAACAGATCAATAATTTTTAATATCTTCCTTTTTACTTATCTTAAATATCAACATCACTACTTGCATATTTTCAACTCTTTATTATTTAAATATTTGCGTATATATTTACCAAGTTTTTCTATTTCTTTATTTTTTTTCTTATGTGATGTTAATAATATTTCCATCATTTCTGTAATTCTCTCTTTCTTTGTAAAGTTTAATTACCATCTTCATTTAAAATATTTGGACAATTCACAGGATGTAATTATATGGTCTATTCTGTTTTCTTGTTTTTATTGCTCTTTATAGAATTTTTTTATATCCTTCAGTACAACATTCTATTTTATAGTAATATTGTCATTATTCTTAGTGCTAAAACAATTTTAAAAATCTTATTATTTTCTATAGCTTTTTTTACCAATTCATAATTATATTCTCTTATGATATCAGTACATTTTTATCATAATATTTTAAAAGATTCAATTTTTTTAAATGGATAATTTTTTAATATTTTCATATCCTTCTTTTCTACATTGACATCTCTTAGTTAAAAATTTGCTGATAAATTGTTGCTCTTATGTATCAGATATCTGTATAGTTTATTTTAATAGAGTATCATTTATCTTTTCTTTGAATTCTTTCAAATATGAGACAAATCAAATTATGTTAATATTTTTAAATGATTTTAAGTTTTAAACTTAAATTCATTGAAATATTTCTGAAGCTTTGGAAATATCAATTGATAATACTCTCTTTTTTAATAACCTTTGATTCTACATTTACATTAATTCACATCTTATATCTCACTAATCAACAATTACTTCCTATAATGAGTCTATTAAATATACTGCAATCTTGAAAACACATTTTCTGTTAATCAAAATATAATTCAACCCCACTCACCTTCATTCAGATGCCTTCATATCTATTTCCATTTTGGACTTTTTAAAAATATATATTTGTAATATTTTTTTCCATGTGTCAAAGCATTGGCCGGGAAGTGAACCCGCGAAAACTGCTTGTAAGGCAGCTGCACTGACCACTCGGCCACCAACGCTTGACTATTTGTAATATTTTTTCTCTTCAGATCCTTCATTTTTGTAAAACTATCTAACTTTTCCCACAATATTAAACAAAGTACTTTATTTTTAATTTATTTTACAATTCTGACATCAAAATCTCCCCATCAAAAGCATTTTATACATCTAAATAAAAATATTCTATTTCATTAGAATGAGACTAATTAGGATATGAATTCAAATTGTTTGTATTTGATATCTTTCTTTAATTCTTTGGAGATTGCCGTTGATTTGGGAGATATAGACCTACCCTTTTCTTAAATATTGTTATGTATGTTGGGTGTGTTGATTAAAAGACATGATTAGCTGTGCATTCACATGTGACTAATATAAAGTTATAATGTTTAAACTCAGTTTGTTACAACATGTATTTTAGAAAGATGTATGATATTTAATAATAAATTGTATGCGAGAGATACCATAATCGCTGAAGTCAGTGCTGGTATAGTTGTGAAAATAATTTCTAGATTATAAATGAAAGTAAATAAAAATCATGTACTTTATTATATAATTATAATAAAAGCAGTGTTTTTTAATAATTTTTTTTTCCACATTTTATCATGTACTGGTAATCAAAGTATTTCTTCAACATACATAATCTTCACTGTAATTTTTTAACCATGATATCTGCAAGATTAATTTGAATAAACTAAACATTGCATCTGATATATCATCAATCTCTACAATGCTGATCTTTCATTTTTTATTTATAAAGAATTGTATTCCACTTAATCTTCCTATTAAAACAGGCAAAATTTACTATATGTATTGCCACCCACAGCAAACTAGAGTAATCAATGGATGCCAGAAGGGTTGTGCATAAAATCCCCATCTAGTGACTACTCATCCAATTGTGTGGTAATACATATAGTGAGTTTTTCCTGTTTTAACAACAGTTATAAGCGAGCATAAGAAATGGTGGTCATGTAATCTTCCAATTCTTGTTGGTTTATATTCAAGTACATAACCAGTTTTGAAATTTCACTTTTTCTTCTATTTTCATAAAGATCACCAATGTCCTATTTAATATTAAATAGTTCCAATCCATACAATCTTACTTTACTTGAAAGAGATTTACAGTTGTAGGTAACTAAATAAAAGATCATCATAATTGATTGCCTAGGTCCACATTAGAGGATTCTTGACTTTTTGTGGCTTTGGTAACTACTTTGGATAATGATTTTACATCTTCATGGAAACAGGAGAATGTTTTAAACACACTCACATTCATCCAGCCTGCCTTTAAGAAAACTGAATTGATAGTTCAGTTAAGAATTATTAAACAACTAAAAAGAAAAACCATGATGTTTTTTAGTTTTTAAATTCGGAGATAATAATCCAGTGAACTCATCATGCTGACATATGCATGTTGATGATCAGTCCGTACATGTTCATTTACCATGTGAATAAACTAATAGCATCTGCAAATGACAATAATATATATGGTTGGACATTAATAACTCACAGCTAAGCTTTTCTAAGGCCATTAAAGAGGAATTAAAATATTTCATTTCATCTAGTAACAAACTTCTTTATGCAGTAGCAAATTTTTTACGATAGTAGTGCCACTTAGTGCAAGCTCCGGCAATAAATAGATGCTAGAAGGCTGTTATTATAATCCCTATACAGTGCTTTTCTATTTCATATTCTAACCTTCTAACATATATTGATTACTAGACCTTAGACTGGGTAGCACTATTATGTGTGTGTGTGGGGGGGGATATTACTGTTTTAATGACTTGTATATTTGATTATGTGATGTTTATGGAGTTTTTTTCTGCAGCTGAGTAACATTGAACATGCATTCAGTCGTACAGTTTTTAAAAAACTCCAAATAATGTATCAGTTAAAAATTATCAATCAACTGAGAAGGAAGATAATATTTTTCAGAAATCCTCAGTTCAATTATGTCTGTGCTCTTTCAATATTTGTCTTTGGCGGGATGCTGAAAAGAGGTTTGCAAAAGACAATTTAAAATTGTTTACTTTTTACTTACTTATTAAGAAACGAATTGATAATTGACATCTAGTTTTATAAAACTTCTTTATTCATCAATATCTAATTTTTAAAAGAGTAATTCTTGAAATTGAAAGATCTATCATTCACATTGAGTTTCAAATATTATAACATGAATTTGGAAACTGACTTCACTGTATTGTAGGGTCAATCAGTAAAATATCTTTTAATGATCCAAAATAGTATTTTGATATAGGAGACTATGTGAATCAGCCACTAAAATAGCATATAATTTAAAATAAAAAAAAGTATATAGAGATGTATGCAAAGCTACTTGATATCTATTACAATACATAATATATAAATGAGTGTAATGGTCGTAAGCCATACGTGTACGCCTTTTCAATTAAAATAGCATTCAAATCATTAGCTACTTGATATTTATTATAATATACATCGTTCTCATTGGAATGTGATATATAAAAATAACATATTAAAAAAGAAATGCAATTACATCATTACATAGATATTCCAAAGATTTTATTGGTAACTGAACATTCTTTTATTTATAAATTTCATTCATCCATTTTCCTTGCTCAGCACTTATTATTAATTATTCGGTATGTTTCTCATTCAAACCTGAATGCATTTTGAAAAATTTGAGATCATTAGTTTTTATATTATTATTGATAGAATAATCCCCACTCCCCTATATTTTGCAATAAAACTGTTCACTTTTAATTAACTTTTATGACTAATTTTAAGATTTTTTTTTTTTTTTCATGTCAAAGCATCGGCAGGGAAGCGAACCCGCGACAACCGTCTGCAAGCAAGGCGACTGCGCTAACCTCTCGGCTACCGATGCTTGACAATTTTAAGATTTTTGTTACAATGTGAATGCCTGCAGAGCATTTTGATTTTTTTAAATTAAAGTCTAATATTCATTTAAAAAAATGGTTTTCTCTTTATTTATATGTTCCCTTTTGTTTAAACTTATATATATATACTGTAGTCAATTAATAAAAAGAGGAAATTGATACATATGTAATTTAGCTTTGGAAGATATTAAAATCTGAGGCAATTTTTACTTAATAACAAAATTATCTCTTACAAGAATGTATTAATGAAGTTGTTATCATTAAATTATTTACATAAAATAAAATCCCTGTTCAATTGAGAGTGTTGATGTCAATGAATGGATATCAAAAAAAAAAAGTAAACTTTCTATTTATTTAAACGTTGACTTCTGGTTATCTCTTCTAAAATATGATAAATAATGAATTAAATTAAAAATCTTTTAATTATTGATTATTTTTTTTGCCAAATCATGATATCATTTTATCATCATTAGATTTTTATTAAATAAGTAGACCTTTATAAAACGCATTTAATTTTTTTATTAAAATTACTAAATAATGTACCCATGAATTCATAAGAAGTGTGAGGACTGGAAACAATGGAGTTGGGTCAGATCCATGTATCCTGAGCTCCAAAATATTCTTCCTTACTATCGAACCAAACCATGAACAAGGAAGAAAAACTGTAAAAGTTTACTTTCCACCAATATTACTGCATGAGTGAAAGGAGTCTTTGTGCATGGTTAATTTTAGTCCCCTCCAATTTTATGAAATAAAATTTGCAAATTGAAAGACATTTTTTCCAGCACTTTCCCAAGAAAAACTTGAAAATATGGCTTTAGTCATTTAACATGTTCATTAAATATCTTACTTGTTTTATTCATTTATGAATAAAATACATGTCAAAATAAAACAAATTAATGTTTTAAAAAATAATTTTTGAAATAATACCTTAATTAAACAAAAATATTTATTTAATAAATTTGATATTTTTAGATAGTCAAAATAAGAGTCATAGATCACACGATCCTATTCTCTTAAGCTTGTGAGTTATATATAATGAGGATTGCCAATTCCTCAACAAACTTTGTGATAAATGCTTAGCTAGAGAAAGCATTCAAAATATCTCTGTCAGACTCCCTCCCAAACCTCTGACCATAGTTTCATGCTTTGGCACTCCTCAGAGAGATGCTAGGATAGATTCAGACACTAGATTTTTAATTTTTTCTTTTAATAAATTTTTGTATTATTTTTTGGACAATCCTGAGAAATTGTTAGTAAAGATAGGAAATATCTGCAAATAAGATATTTTTTTAAATATCTAAGGACTTTTATCATATTTAAAATAACCACTACCACACACACTCACAAAAACATAGCACTGCTCTCCTTCCCTTCTCGGAATCGCTTTGGTATTATATAAGTAATTTTAGTTTACTTATGTGGTTATTAAAAATATTATCTGCAGCCAGAGTATGATTGCTTGAAATATTTCACTTATGAGTTCCATTCCTTATAGTGAGGAGAAAAGAGGGTTCAACTTGTCTCCATGAATCAACATTTAGATCAACTTTAATTGATAGGGCAATAATTTATTAAAAATAATTTTTACTTATTGTAAAACCTATTGAAAATCTCTCATCATAAACTTACTTATGTTTTCTATTAATAAAATTATATTTCTTAATAAAATATTTACACTGTTATTAAATTTTTTATGTGGTGTTATTCCACTATTAATAACTATAATTTATTATATAAATAGTCTGATATTTTAAATTTTCATACATACATTGTTTATTGATATAATTTTTATATTTCATTAGGACCACCAAACTAGGTCAATTTAAAATAACATGGCTGATATAACTCTTACATTTTCTATTAGCACTTTTTTGTTAAAAAGTTCTTTGTTTTAAAAATTTATTTCTTATTTTTAATCTTCACATAACTTGTTTACATTTTCTATTAACAAAAATAATATCACTTGTTTTTGTTAATAATAAAATATTTACACTACTGTATATTTTTAGCTTTTAATGCTTATTAATAACTAGTTCAACAATTGGGAATTTAGCGAGGATTTATTTAAGGAAAGAAATTTTAAATTTTCATACTTCAATTGTTTATTCAATATATTTTTAAAAGCAATTAAAATGCCTTGCACTTTATTTTGTTTATTCACAAGTTATGTTGGATAACTATAAAAAAATCAAACACTTGAATTGTTCCACTAAATACATATTTTAGACTTTGTTAATAGTGCAATCATGTAGGAGTTTGCATTAAATAATATCATTACCATGAAATTTGTTAAGAATTAAATATTTTAGCATGCAATCAATATCTTTTTAAAAATCATGTTTTTTTACTCATTGTTTTCCTTAAATTTTGACTGTATTATGATATGCATCATGAATCAATTACAAATTTTTAGTTAGAAAACAAACCCAAGGATTATGGATCGATTATGCGTTTTTAGCTATCCAAGGAAAACCTGTTTAGTAAAATATGTAAAAAGATAATATGACATATAAAAAAGATAATATTATTATTAAAAATAGGAAAAGTTATTTAGTAAAGTATGTAAATAGATAATACAGCATAATAAAACAAAAGAGAAAGATAACATTGATATGAAAAAAGTTTTGTACAAGATAACATTTGAATGGATCCTAAGATCTCATTTTTCCGAGTCAGCTATTCTTGCAGTACTCTAAACTGGATAAGACATTTAAACTCTGTAAAATATCATTGATAAACATAATTTCATCATATGCAGAATTACTTAATTATGAGATTTTTTAAAATGTTTTATTTTTAAATTAATTAATAATAATAATATATTAGTTTTTATATAAATTAGGATTTTTAAATAAAAGTGATTGGGAAATTCAAACATATTCATTTACTTATAAATTTTATTAATTATTGTGACAAAAGGGTGCCCGCCTATTCAGTTTTGTGCAATGGTAAAGTATATATAAAATATATTTTGAGGCTGGAGCAATTGTCACAATAAGTTTAGTAAAGAAATATTCCTCTTATAAAAAATATTTATAATCATAATGTATTTATAACAATAAAGTGATTTGGAAATCTAAATATTTATGTATAAGTTTTAATAATTTTCATGACAAAATGGCATCAGCCTGTTTGGTTTAGCATAATGATAAGAATATATAAGTAGTATATTTCAAACTCAAGCCCTGAAATTCAAAGCTTGAGCAATTGTCACAATAAGTTTAGATAAAGAAGTATTCCTTTCACTTTTAAATAAAAAATATTTACATTTAGAACCATAAATGTAAACATTTATATTTACATATAAATTTTGTCTTGATACCCCAATGATAAGCACCTATGCATCCCATAAACCTGCACATCTATTTAATTAATCTGGAGAATCCTTATCTTCATTATTCCTCTATAGAGGATCTGGAGTCAGGTGCGGATTAAGCGGGAAGCAGACTAAGTGGGCCTGAGGTCTTAAAATGGCATTTCATTAGGATTCGAGGAAAATTGTTTTTTTGTATACAATCAACCCTCCTATGAAGGTAATTTATTTGAGTTTTAGTGGGATTCTAACTTTCAACTGGACATCAGGGGATGAAACTATAATAACATAAATAGACCCAAATTAAGTAAATATATATATTTTTTAATTTCACAAAAAATTTGACCCCTCCCGAAATAATTATTTGATTTCAATTTAAATACTCTGCTTTTGAAAAAATTATCATAAATAAATTTTGCTGTTTTCCTGAAGCTGATTTATCTCCAGTGAAATGGCATATTCCTGACCTCATATATGTTTCACCTATTTTTCCCCATAGCTTCATCTGTGATGGATTTAAACCCTCTATGAGTAAATGTATATAAGTGTCAACACAGTTATATATGTATCATCACACAGATATATGTGAATAAACAGCTGTATTATTATATGTTTATATACATATCACAGCACATATATTTTATTTAAGGTTCTAATAATTCTTAATTTTAAATTAAAAGCTATAAATAAAAATGACACCACCACACACCTGTGTCAATATGGCGTGAGAGCGAAGTTTTAAATCTTATTTTTGCAATATTTTTCTAAAATGTATTTTATAGTAAACAAAATCTACTGAAGTGAAACAATTGCAAAGTCTTTGGGGAAATGAGATGGCCCAAGTTAAATTAAAAATATCAGGTTTAAAATTTAAACAAAAGTTTAAATCAATTTTGCAACTTAAAACATCTCAACAACATTATCATTAAAAAAAATATTTTTAGTGGGCATTGTTTGCAAGGCTTTTAAACTATTTTACACACGCAAAAAAAAACTTTTTTCTTCACAGAAAAAAAATGAATAGACATCAAAGTGGGGCAGAAAAGTGAAAAAAAGTTTTAAAAAACACCTGGAAATTGCTGAAAGCCAAAGAATTTATAGCATAAATTTTTAAAAGTTAATATTGAGACAGAGTTGCCATCAATATTTATGTCAGATAATTTAGAATTACCTATGTTTGAAACTTCTTCTAAAGAAGAGAAAGAAGAAATTGAGAATTAAGAGGTTGAAATTGCTACTGAAAAAAGGGATTGCAAAAATGCAGAAAGTAGAGATAGTCCAGAAAGATGCTTCGATATAGACATTGAAGTAATAAATGATATAGCTTTATGGCCAATAATATTAACAGATGCTATTATTGATCATATTCTTAATAACAAACCAAAAAATATCAGGAATATAGAGAATTTAAAATCAGTGTTTAAAGACAAAGATGAAGTGTATTACAGAGGACTTTCTTATGATCATTTCTACTGTTGTAGAATCTTTTCGAATATTTTTTGATTGGAATTTATCAGTAGAAGAAATAAAAAACCCGATAAAAAAGTTTAAGGATATTTACAAAAATGATATTGATGTTTGTAATTTTGAAAATGAATTTGATCATTTTTTAATATTTCTAAAAGAAAATGAGGACACCAGACATCTATCGAGCCGCCAAAGAAATAAATGTCTTGCACATTTCCCAATCTTGAAATATTATTGAATTTTTTTTTTAACAATTCTCTTATCTAATGCGTCAAGAGAAAGCTCGTTTTCTGTTTTAAAGCATGTAAAAAAAATTATTTAAGGATTAGTATGGGAGAAGAAAGATTAATTAATATGGCCATTCTGTATAAAGAACAGGAAGTTTTAAGTCGAATTGACACTGCAAAAATAATTAATAAATTTGCAAGAAATAAAGCAAGACGGAAATTCATATTAAAAATAAGTTTTTTAATAAATTCATTTAATGTGTTATGGTATGAAATTTATGATTACTTTTCTTTTTTGTTAATAACTTAATGAGAGTTTTCTTGAATTTTTTTTTTTTTCTAACTTGAATGTGAGAGTGCTGAAATTTTTACCACTTAGGCTTGATCGGCCTCTGTCTGAAGAGACTGATTTTTTAAAAAATAAATAAATAACTTTTTTAGCATGAACTATTAAATTATT
This sequence comes from Epiperipatus broadwayi, assembly GCA_028023455.1. Classification (NCBI taxonomy): domain Eukaryota; kingdom Metazoa; phylum Onychophora; class Udeonychophora; order Euonychophora; family Peripatidae; genus Epiperipatus; species Epiperipatus broadwayi. The sequence goes on from JAQFVV010006207.1 coordinate 12,240,121, forward strand.
AATGCCTGAATATCACTTAACGATTAAGTAATCTGAATTACCACTAATTTTTAAGGATTTTGGGAATTAGGTTTAATAATAAAGTAGCTGATGGATAAGAAAAAGAAATTAGAATAGAAAAAAAAAAAATTGAGATGACATGTTGATTCACTATTCTGCCGCAATGTTTTGTCTACAATATCAAAAATGTACGATTAAATAAATTAAATTAAGAATTAATCTCAATGGCAAATCAATACAATCAAACATTTACATTAGAAATTTCCTCCACTTTGCTTTTATGAATATAGTTCTGTATTCAAGCAGTTTGAAAAAATAGTGCTAAATTATTTGTAACTGTTAATCGAGTTAAGTAAATACTTAAAATTTTAGTAATTTAGTTAATAAATGAATGAATTGAAACGTGGTTTTAAATGATAAGAATATTGCTTCACATACATTCCCAATATATAATTCCTTAATTTTGTGAATTTGAAATTTGTGTTTCAAAATCATTGTAATATAATAAATTCTCATCTTATCTGACAACCTGGAAGGGCATGAGTTATGATGCTACTGCTTTGGCGGGGGGAGGGGGGAAGTTGAATTTCAAATATCACAACTGAATTGTAACTTTTAAAGTCTTTTTGAAAAAACAGTTGTATAATTTCTCTATGTATTTTTTAAATATTTTATCAGATTATATAAGTGTAACATATATTTTCTTTTTCCTAAAGAAGCTCAATATGTCAAACAATCGAATGAATAGTTATGGGTTAACATCTCAGGTTAATTCTATTATTATTCAAATAGACTCCTTAATCATCGCTGGAGGCTTTGAAAAATCAAACTATTTATTTGATGGCATTCACTCGTTTGAGAAATATTTTTTCTTTAAATTTAAAATAATATTCTGGAACTTTTTTTCTTCATTGTTTTTTTTTTTTGACAAATAAAAGCAGAGAAAAGAGCTTGTACATACTATTTAATTAAAGCTTAGTTTTATTTATTTATTCTTATGAAAGCAGCGAAGTCGCTCCCTCTCCTCCCAAATAGCTTTAAGGGATTTTTTTTATAACAATGAATCCCAACTAAGAAAGTTGATCCTTTTAAATGATTTACTACGTAGGAAAAAAAATGCTATACAGAGGCAATATAATTTTAGCTGATGTTTGAATCATTTAAACCCACTAAAAATATAACTTATCTCTAGGATAATTTTTTTCGTTGTCAATAATGCATTTTATAATTCACATTGACTTTATGTTACGCGGGAAAATTCATTTTGTCTCTGCTAATCTTTCAGCAATTCATTTAGAAATATTTTCTATATTTTTATCTAAATTTTTGTGTATATATTAAATAATAATGTTTTGATATATTAAAATTGAACACAGATTTTTGAATTCCTTTAGGGGGAGTGTGACTGAAACAATATTGTTACTGAGTGTTTTAAATATATATATATTAATCTCAATTTATCATTCTCACTTTTTAAATTATGTCTGCCGACACTGGTTATTATTATGCATAATGATCGAACTATCAACATCACATCCTCCTAAATGTCTTTTACTATTGTTTACTAATATATATTACTACATCCCTTTTATGCATCATCTTTTTTTTTCTCATGTGTCATAGCATCAGCCGGGAAGCGAACCCGCTAACCTGGGACAACTGCTTGTAAAGCAGCTGTCGCTGACCTCTCGGCCACCAATGCTTGACTTTTATGCACCATCTTTTAACAAATATACCAATGATCACTAATTGGTGCTAATAGAGCTTACACTCCACCCATAAGATGAAGCCATTATTAACATACCAATAAAGAAAAGAAAAAACTAATCAATAACTGTTATATTTTTCGTTTAAAAAAATCAAAGACAGAAATAATATATTTAGAAAACAATCCTGTAAACAATATATTTAGTGATCAAACCAATGCACAATGATTAAAAAACAAATATGCTCAATAAATGCGATCAGTACAAGCAATCTATAAGAAGTTAAATTAACAATGAGGGAAAATGGAATTGAATATGAAATTAAATTTGAAAACCAATCCATCAAATTGAATATAACTAAGCCTTAACAAACTCAACAATACAAAAATTATTTAATTTAATTCATTCTGACAATAAATGTATAACAAATTAAAATTCAAAAAGGTGTCCATGTATGAGAAAAATGAAATAATCTGAATGCTATAAAAAACACATAGATGAAAAGTTATATGTATAACAATAATTATATGAAATTAAACTATGGATGTAAATGACAAATACAAGAATATAAAAAAATTATTCGTGTAATCCATAAGAAAGTAATAGGCAGGAATAAATTAGTAAGAAATTAAAATCCACAAAAGGAACTATCTATATATAAGAAAAATGAAAAATGTGGATGCCATGAAAAGTATATAGATGAAAGTTTACATTTTTGCTGACAAATGAAGAAATAAAACAATGGAAGTAAATAACATTTTAGTGATGAAGCTAAATACAAATACAAAAAACACATGCAATTACAAAAAGCCCTCACTTTGATTGGAATTATCAGTAAACTCATGTGTGAAAAGTGTTTTACGTATTGGTCAAGAATGTGATGAAGAGATTTCCCCAGATAAGTGGCCTAAATGTGATTGGAAAATTTCTTGAAAAAAATAATCTCATTTTCTTTAAAATTTTGCACTTGGTTTCAAACCAAGATTGGTTGATATACAGTATGTGGACTGTCACCATGTCCATGCGACACTGCTTGTGATTGACAATTAATGGTAGAATCTTCTGACATTTACAATTATTTAACCATGCTAAAATAAAGCAATTCTGACTATTTAAATAGCTATTTTTTTTTTTTACATTGGATTATCATAGAATTTTTCTATTTAATTGTTGTAATATATCTATTACACTTCTTGCTTTATTTTAAAATTAAATACAATGATAGCTTCAGTTTAGTTGATAATGTTTGTATTATGCATTTTTGAGATTCGATATCATTTCATAAAGTATTGTGAAATGAGAGAAAAAACAATTGTGAAATTATATTGAGTTAGATTTATATAATTTGAATTATGAGAAAAAATTAATTAAAATTTTAAAAAAATACAATGCTTATTTTGTTTTATTTTTCATTTAATTGTTTATTCTCAATATTTAATCACAATATTAGAAAATTGGGTGCTTGTCTTATAGATAAAGATTCCATTATATGGTGCTGTTTTCAAGCTAAAACTATAAAATATGACCATTCCCGGGCCGTTGATTATAATAATTTTGCTGTGCTTTTTTGTAATGCGAAAATAAAAACAAAATCGTCTTTTATAAATATTATTTTTTATTAATGTATACAATTTAAATGATAATAATAAATGTAAAATAAAATCAACAAATTACAATTTGATTCGTGTTTTTTCTATCGTATATTTTTTTAATTGTGTTACGGCTTTTTTTTTATCAATTTTCTATCGGATATTTTTTTACTTGTGTTACGACTTTTTTTTTTGTTGTTGTTTAACTAAAAAATAATAATCGTAATAAAAAATAAAATTTCTTAGTCTATTTTTTATTTTTTAAATCTTCGTTTTACATTTCTTTTTTTTTTTTTTTTGCAGGCAAAGAGATATTACGGCTATTTTTTACTTGAAATAGAATGACAATAAAAAGTAAAAGTTGTTACTGCTAGTTTTAGGGTTATGGTTAGTTTTAGGTTTAGTTTTATAGTTAGGGTTAGTTTTAGGGTTAGTGTTCTGTTGTTTGTAATGCTAAAATAAAAAAATTCAAAATCGTAACCGTACTCGGACAAAATAAAGAAAGTCAAACTTTTTTAAACAACAACAAACACATATAAATGTCTTCTTTACTTACTAAACATGTTTATAATATTTGCTTTTTATGAAATTTACAAAAAAATGTGTATATTTGGACTTTTCTTACTGGATATTTTTTTTGGTACCGCTCTTTTTTACTTCAAAAATATACACACGGTGTCTCGTGGAATGTTAGGAACAGTACGTTACTTGACACGTTATCTAATTGCAACTCACTAAAAACATAGATATTTAACATTTTCCCAATTAAAACTTCAATACAGTACGTTGTAAAAAGTCTTAGAATTATTACTTTAAAAAATCTGAACATTTCAATACTTTAAAATAAAAAAAAATCCAATGAAAACATTTCCATCCAATTCAAATACAAACTCTCTCATCAAGCCGTAACTATTTTATAAACTGTGCAAATTCGGAAAATGTAATTGCTGCGATGTGACATACATGCTGTACTACGACATGACATAGTGGCCTGCATTCTGTAGAAAAGTTGTATTATAGAAAATGCGGGTTCGAATGTGTTGGCTGCGGAAACAGCATTTTTATGTGTTTTGGCGCGAAAACCGCGCCATAGAACGGCGTCTTTAGCTATAAGATGAGTACCAAAAATTGTGTAATAACCTATGAAATTGTACTAATCATAAACTTTTTAAAACAAATTATTATAATTTGTTCAGAGGTATTAGCAATTTGCTCCAATATGAACTCATTATTTCCCCTTATTTTCTATTATGGGATTCATTTGAAAATAAAGACTTTGTTAGAAAGGTGCTTGAAAAAAGTATATCTTATCAATGTTAATACAGTTATGTCTTTTATTGTTTTTGTTTATTTTTGTTTTCACTGCTCACTTTATGAAATATTCACAACCATCATAGTCCACCATTTGGCACCCAAATATATTTTCAAAAGATCAAGTTGTTCAAAAATGTTCCTGGTTAATTTTTATTTTAGTGCAGTGTTATTTCTCAATCCTAATTATCTAAAAAATTTTATATCTATTCTATAGTTATGCAAAATAATTATTTTTGAATACAACTATGATAGCATGATATATGTATATTTGATTATAGCATCTATAAATGTACTTTCAAAATAATAATAATAATAATAATAATAATAATAATAATAATAATAATAATAATAATAATAATAATAATAATAATAATAATAATAATAATAATAATAATAATAATAATAATAATAATAATAATAATAATAATAATAATAATAATAATAATAATAATAATAATAATAATAATAATAATAATAATAATAATAATAATAATAATAATAATAATAATAATAATAATAATAATAATAATAATAATAATAATAATAATAATAATAATAATAATAATAATAATAATAATAATAATAATAATAATAATAATAATAATAATAATAATAATAATAATAATAATAATAATAATAATAATAATAATAATAATAATAATAATAATAATAATAATAATAATAATAATAATAATAATAATAATAATAATAATAATAATAATAATAATAATAATAATAATAATAATAATAATAATAATAATAATAATAATAATAATAATAATAATAATAATAATAATAATAATAATAATAATAATAATAATAATAATAATAATAATAATAATAATAATAATAATAATAATAATAATAAAAAAACAATATTAAAAAAATTTAACTAACTTACTCTGGTGATTTAAATGTAGATGCAAAATATGAAATGCATAGAAAAATCTATATTAATATAGTAGAACGTATAATAGCCAAGTAGATAATCTAAAAATCTATCTGTGATTGTCACCTGATTTAAGCAGGTAATTAATATATCTTATATTTCTAAAGTAATGTTGAACCAAGATTTTATAATTAATCTATGTAATGTTTACTGAATGATAAAATATTATATACTGGCTTAATTTCATTATACATTCAAAGAAATATTTTCAAATGAAAGTTAATTATTTGAATTTTAACCATCTCAGATATGAAGCAGGAAAAATAAGTGTTCTATATATTTGCTTGCAAGTTAGTAATTCATAACATATTTTTAAAACCACATGTTTGATATACCATAGTATTACTTTAATTGCATAAAAATTAAGGATCTTTAGAAATGTTTAAAATCTTTATTTCAATAAAATATATATCTTATCTCTACTCAGAAAAAAAATAGAAAAGTCTTATTTTCTATTTTTTCTCTTTAAGTGTATTTTTAATATTTTAAATATATATTTGATAATGAATTTAATCCTTACCAATGGGCAAACATTAATTTGTCCATAATGTTATTTTCAAATAATTAATAATGATTCCAACACAATTAAAATAAAACAACTATATAAAAAATAAATATTTTCTTTATTATTGAAACAGTTTTCGCCCTATATTAGGATCTTTTCAAAATACACTTATTTTTATAAGGCGAAAACCAGTTCAATAATAAAGAAAATATTTATTTTTTATATACTGTAGTTGTTTTATTTCAATTGTTTTGGAATCATTAATAATGAATTTAAATATATATTTTATGTATTTTTGCAAAATAAAAATGTTTTATTGCAAGTAATCAAAAAGAGAGTGGATTTATTTTAAATATGGATTATATTTTATATTCTTAAATTCAGTATATTAGAAACAAGTTAAATAATAACGATTTTAATTAGACTAATAAACTTTTCAGAAATTTAAAACTTCTCCAAAAATGATAGGTATAATTAAAAGAGCCTATTGGTTGACTGATTTAAATAATATAGAATGTAAAATATATCGGATTTACAATCTATTTGGTAAGGCAAAATTTAACTCTGAACACTACAGTAAGTAGTTATATGTTAAAATTTAACCTGGAATTTATTTTAACAGAAGGTTTTAATAATGTTTTTAAAAATTCTGTTAGAATTGCATTCCTTTAGGGGAAAATGTAAGTTATAAAATAATTATCTATTAAAAAATTTAAAATCATAAATAAAAGAAAAGAGAGCTTTATTAACATAATAATATTAGTTTTACTATCCTAATATATTTTAAAAGGATAAATAAAACATCATATAGTAGCAAGTATAATTGTATGTCTTTATAATAATATTGGAAGTATATAAAATGTAGATCTTATGATTGTTTTATTTTGCCTTGATATCATATTGTACATTCCTGATATTGATAAGCTTAGGCTATTATCATGTCATTTAAATATATATATAATTTTTTAATTTCATTTCATTGTTTATTTGTAATAACTTTGCATAGAGTAGGCACTAGATGGGGATTTTATGCACAAGCCTTCTGGCATCCATTGATTACTCTAGCTTGCTGTGTGTGGCAATATATATAGTGACTTTTGCCTGTTTTAACAACAGTTATACACAAGAATAAGAGGAGGTAGTCATGTGATGTTTATTGGTTTGCATATGTATGTTAGTATGTCTAGTGAAGTGTACTATTCTTCTTTCATCAGTTTTCTATTTGACTTGGTGAATTTTTGAGCATCTTAATCTCAGCACTGCAACTGCACTAAGCTTATGAAAGAAGAATACATTTCATCAGACATACTAACATACATATCCAAAGTTATTAAATATATTGTAATGGCATACAAAAGTATATAGTGAAGTGATCTTCATTCTACACATTAGATGTGCTATTTGTAATGGTACAGATCTAATTTATAGTGAAGAGTAATAGAGATGTTCATGGAGTGATAGGAATCTCAAAACATTATAAATTAATCAAAATGGAAAATAGCTTTTTTTAATTATCCTGTTTTTATATTTCATTATAGGTAATAAATAATGGGTTTAAACTAGAGATTTATTAGTAAATAAAATAAAGGCATATATCATGTGACTTAATTTGATAAGCTTGTAATTATAAGTTAAAATAAAGAGCATGCTAATAGCTCTAACAAGCTTTATTGATAAATGCCACAAGAGAAAGCATTTAAAATCTCTATCTAGAAATTATCCTCATCCTCAGACCAGTTTCAAGCTATTAACTCTCCTCAGTGAGGTGCTAGGATATTTCAGACACTAGATCCAAAATACCAACTCAAAGTCAGCACTTATCTGATAGTTAACTTTTAAGTAGAAAATCTGAAATTTTCCGACACCTATATATCTTCAAAACTATCTAACTTAAAAGAACTATACAGGGCTGAGAAATCTTCAGCCATACTATATGTTAATAGCCTTAGCAATATAACATCACTTAAGATTTAAAAAGCAAAACTATTTAAGTTAGATAGTTGGATTTGAAGACATATAAGTGTCTGAAAATTTCAGATTTTCTACTTAAAAGTTAACTATCAGATCAGTTCCTCTTTGAGTTGGTATTTTGGATCTAGTGTCTGAAATATTCTAGCACCTCACTGAGGAAAGCCAACAGCTTGAAACTGGTCTGTGGATGGGGATAATTTCTAGATAGAGATTTTAAATGCTTTCTTTTGTGGCATTTATCGATAAAGTTGTTAGAACTATTAGCATGCTCTTTATTTTAATTTAGAGATTTATTAAATTATTAGATTGACGAGAGGGCAGAAAAAGCTATTGTTTTCATGTTGATTGGCTTTGAAGGTCCAGAGAAGTAGGGGTATAGTTTTTCTGCAAATCCATAGTCAATATATGAGTATATTTTACAGGATAATTATATTACTCAATAGCTCTATCTGTAAACAAAAATATGATAGTTTTAATACTAGTGAGAAAAAGGTCATGACCCTATAAGTACTAAAACTATAGTTTACCTGTATCTGTTTATCCCTACTAATGGCCTGGAAATGGACTTCAACAACACTTATCTTGTTTAATGCCACTACTGAATATGTATATAAAAATCTGGATTATATATCTTCAAGAATATATTTTTTCAAGATCAGAAACAAATTCTGTAGTACTATTTAACTAATCCTGTACAATTTAGAAGTGATAAAATGATTGACTTAAGATGTAAAAGTTTCTTAAGCTGTTACTTCTGTTTTTCGAATGTTGCATGACATTCCGATTCATTAACTATTTGTCAAAAAGAAAAGAGGGAGAAGGCTGATCTTCAGAGTTTTTTTTTTTTTTGTCAACGATCAAAAATATCTATTTACATTTTTGAAGTGATCATAAAAAGTAATGCCAATAATATATTATTTTTAAAAAAATGAAATTAAAATTTTTATGATGATCCATTTTAGTTGTGTGCTTTTTTTTTTTTTTTTTAGCAATTTTAAATTAGGCAATTCATTCTAAATAAAACATAAAAATTTCATGTCAAACTCAATAAAAAATGCCCTAATCAAATTTCCTGCAATTTATTTTTTTAAGTAGAAAACATGAGATTTTTTCCGATTCCTTCTATTTGTGTGAACTTAATTATAAAAAGGTTAGCAAAAAAATCAATATCAGCCTGCCATCTAAATCCTATATTAAATTATACTACATTATTCAAGCATGTATACTTTTGTGAGCTGGGTGTACAAATAATTAAACTACATCTTTCTTTTTTTTTTTTAAAAAAAAAAATATGAATAAAATTTATCAGCAACATTTAAATTAAAATAAATTCTGCAAAGATGAAACAACTTAGAAAAAAATTAATTTAAAAAGAAGAAAAAAACGTGTATTAAAAAAATATCTTACTTTTTTTTTCTCTACAAATAAAAAATCAATCCGAAAACTCACTCTTATCAGTTAAGGTTTCATTATTGATAGGCTGGGAACCAATAAACGTTGATTATTTTTATAAAAAAAAATTAGTGAATGATTATATATATATATTACATTTTTGTTTCCGTATTTGTTTCTTATTTGGATACAACCTAACTAATGATTTTGAATTTCTTGCTTTTTTATTTATTTATATTTAAAATAAATTATTGCTTTGGATTATATTACCATAGTAACTTAAACTATTGAAAGTTGTGCGTTTTTTGGATCAAATGTCTTATTTTTTTGGATGATTATTCATAATCCTTGTTGCATAATATTTGAATTAATTTAACTGACTGTAATATATATTATAAAGAAGAACTTGTGGTGCAGTAGTAATGGATCTGCTAACTGTGTCTATGATCTGGGTTTGGGCTGGATAAAACCTGAAAAGGTAGCCAACTCACAGCCAATCAAGATAATCTCTCAATTTATCAGTATAAATATTTGTCTTTTGTTAGAGAGAGAAAACAACATTACACTTAAATTTTATCACCCAGTGGGAGTTTGGAGAAGAAAATATTATTTACCATGCCTAGCAAGTATATATATATTCATTGTTACCTATAAAGGGTTGCTGAAGAACTCTTTGTCATGCAATGGCTTATTTGAAAGTTATTGTATATGAAAAGAACCTATTCTCTTGAAGTGACTATTACTATACATAATTAATCTGCTCTTTAATCACAGTGGTGGTACTTTAAGGCTAGTGGATTGCTCAAATACTTATAGCAGGAGTCTTTTTAAGAAAGTACTCTCAAGTATTACATATATTTAACACTGTAATATCTTCGCTCTAGTTATATTAAAACTTTTGTTGTCCACTCTCTTTTATCAACACTTTCCATACAAGATTTATGTCTTCTCAGTCACTGCCATGCCATGATAGTTCAGATGGGTTTCTGTTGTAAAAAAGAATGGTTGCCTCACTTGTGATTTGCATGAAAGAAGAGCCATGAGAAGTGACTTATTTCTTGTGGTCTGAGTATGTGTTGGATACCTTATATGGTAATACAAAAATACAGTATTTCATTTATTAATTTTAAATTATCTTTACTTTAAAAAATCAAATTATTCCTTTTAAATTGTAAACAAAAATTCTTAAAGAAACATTAACTTACCCTTGAAAGTTATGACAGTTATGTTTGTTTGTTTTTTTCTCCTGCAAACTTTAAGAAAATTGTCCCAATAGCTGATTTTTTTTCTTTTTATACATTTATAAAATAGGTCTCATGTATATATAATATATGTACTAGAAACACATTTATTTCATCTGTGCTTCCATGTATATACAAAATAGCATAAGCATAAAATATAGTACCAGAGTCTCAATCAATAGGCTAGCTTTTTATAGAAATTGCCACCATCACATTTCCGGATTAGTTCATATTTAAATGCCGGAGGTCCTCAACTCATTTCAGCTTATCCATGATTTCATGAACTTCACACAGGCAAACAATCTACTTCTGATATATTTCACTATGAATCGTAGAGAAGTCATTCTTACTTTTCTGGAAGTTCAAACTCAACCAACATGGAAACTAGTAGCAAATTAACTTGCAATAATAATCAGGTAATCTAAACCCACTATTTATAATAGATATAAAATAATTTAAAAACAGAAGAATAAATAAATTTTACATCTTGATTAATAAAGACAAAATAATTATCATTGTTCTATTTTTCGAATTAAGTCAATCATTAAAGTTGATTACAAATAATAAAAAAACACCCTTATTTTAGAGAAAAAAAAATTGTTACATTAAAATTTAGATTTTTGTTAAAGTCAGAAATAGATTAAATAAAATCTTTATATTAAAATAGACATCTTTTTTATATTTGATTTTAAATAATTTATAATATACCTTTATCTCACTTAACACTTGGTCTTTATGTGAGGATTCACAATAGTGATCATCATCAATTTATAACCACCATTTTGATTTACAATCGATTATCTCTATAATGATTATATAAAAAAAAATTTTTTTGCCACCCACTTTTTAAATTGTCAGCCATTTTTGTAATACTGATGACAACGTAGAATACTTATTAAAGTCATGTCATCCAAAAGCAAAATAGTGACTTTCATGCTGAAATTGTTTATTCATAAAACACAACATTATAGTGCTGAATTCAATATTTTGATTATAAGCTGAAAATATGATTAATGACTGTACAGTATTTTATTTAATTTTCATCCAGTGTTTTTACAAGACAATTAGTTCTTCATTAATAGCATATCCAAATTAAAAATTTTAATTGTTAATGACTACAGAAGTAAAAAAATAAAAAGGTTAATTCAGTACACAAATGTAAATCAACACAGTTCTGTAAAAATAGCAAATTCGTTTAGCATAAAATTAAAAATGTACAGTACATATGTTAGCTAAAATATTCAGTCAATTAATTTTGAATTAAAATTTTTTTGTCAAATCAAAACTGCTTCCATCATGAATCTAGGTAAAACATGAAGTTACCAGGTCACGAGAAAGTTTTGTAGTTCAAATTGTTTCACCAGAGTGTTTCTTGTCGAATTATTAAAAAATTTGTTGTGAAATATCAAATACACGGCAGCATAAAATTATAATATAAAAAATAATTAATGACAAATAATTATATTATAAAAAATAATTTATTAAAATAATAATATATCCTACCAACATTCATAATTAGTGTCCATTGTGGTTTTCACTTATAATAGCGATAAAATTTGCAAAGACGGCGTCAGTCATGTAGAAAATCCTAAAAACAATTTCCTGTAAGTAGGATTTAAATAAAGTACTGCTGGTACCACACTGATGTTTGAGCTTGCGTTTAGCTCTCATCCACATATTTTCCACATTTTGTGTGTGGACATCAGGGTCGTGAGGATCAACAAAGTTCTCCTGGTGTATGACAACAGAGTGCATATATACACTATTACGGATTGTGCTTAAGTTGCTGTATGCACCCCATCCATCCATAATGATGTGGGTCCCTAGCAAAATATATTCTTGTATTTTGCTTCAAGAGTTGCAGCTGATCTGTTGAGGACATCTACCAAGAAACACTTTCCTGAATTTCTCTCTATCCCACCAATGACCTCGAATTACTCCTCGGTGATATTTTCGATGAAAATATTTTGTTTCATCAATTGCTATGATGAGTGGTGCTCCATTATCATCAAATTCACCGACCTGTATTGGATGTCACTGAAAATATGTTGCGCACTCTTCGCGGCAAAAATTTGCCCAGTCTATTATAGTGTGGCAACTTACATTTGTCTCGTGAGCAATAAAACACTGTGGCAAATTATGTGACCAATAATATACTATAAGCCTAATTGTCATTAGGGACAAATGGCTTAAAAAAAAAAAGAACCATTTCTGATGGATACACGACAGCGACATAATCTGCATTGCCATCTGTGACCTCCACATTCTTGTCGTCTGGTCAGAGAACATTGCACGCCACAATGCTGGCATAGAGTACTATTCTTAAGCAGATGTCTCCTTGCTAACCATTTCATTGCTAACTCCAGAGTTCGAAGTTCATCCATCACAGCCACGAAGTCCAATTTTCTATGCAAATATCTGCAGCATGTAACACTTCATTTTCTGGCAGTACAACTACATTACCATTTACAGGATTCATTTTATGGACTATGTCTGAAAACTAAAAAACTCTTTGAAAACCACATCTTACAACTTTGAAAAACTTGTAAAAAGTGTCACAAGACAATGTAACAATTTCACACTATCAGCAATACTTTATTCCAATCCTACTTATAAAAATTTGCTTTGTGAATTTTATCTTCTATAAACTAAAACTACAATGGACAGTAATTTAACAAGAAACACTCTGGAGAGAAAAATTTGAAACAAAATTCGAATTTTGTTGTGACCTGGTAACTTCATGTTTACCATGAATGTAAAAATATTTTCAATTAAAAAAAAGGAGGGAGTAAAGAAGGTGAAACGTTTTCAGATTTAACAAGTAATATCAGAAATTACTAAATGTAAATTAAAAATAACATTTACTCTGCATCATCAACTTTAAATCATCTTATAATTCTGTTCAGATATCCAAAGCAACAAAGATATACATTATCATACATGTAAAAAAAAATGCAATACCGAGAAAAAAATATAAATTTCATTTGGTGTAAAATTAAAAATAATTTTTGGTCATATGTACTGTCAATATTAAATTTTAAATTGTGTACAATATAAATATTAACTAAAATTTTAGACAATTAGTTTTGGATTAAAATCTTTACAAATACTAATTTCAGTTAAATCAAAACTGCTATCCTTCATATTTGAATTGCATTGGTGGGAAAAAATGTGAGGATGATTTTATGCAATTAATAGTAAATTGTGTATGCTAAAAATGCAATACAAATAAAGTGAATAAGATTAATGCCTTTAATTTTCACTTAAATAGTCTGTAACTCTTGCGTCAAAACATATTGCACTATTCGACAAATTGCTAAGTCATTGCAAGAATATGGCTACCACACTTGATAAAATAGTGATATGTCAGGCCCCAAAAACCTGCCATAGCTATTGTATTTGTTTATTTAGATCAGCACAGTACATATTGTAGCAAAAGCTATAAATATTGATTACATTATGAAAACTCAGAATACATTAGATTTTTTTTTTCATTTTTCAATATGCTGAAATTTTATTTTTTTTTTAAATTGACGGTGATTAAGTTTTTGTAATATATCTTATGTATATCAATTTGCACTAATGATAAATAACAAGTCTTTATGATCAATCAAATGATTTTGTTATTAAACATTGTTTTTTTTTTTTAATTTTAATAATTTCACTTAAGTAATATAGTATAATACTTAATACAAATTTACGATAGAATGACAGCCTGTTAAGCTAATTGCGCAGACGCTGTGAGAATGTTATTAATAAATGAATACCTTCGAACAACCACATGATATAAATACTATATCATGTGGTTGTTCGAAGGTATTCATTTATTAATAACATTCTCACAGCGTCTGCGCAATTAGCAATTAGCTTAACAGGCTGTCATTCTATCATAATTATAATCGCACGCAAGACGTTATAAAATAAATGCTTAATACAAATTTTAAAAAATGAAACTTCAGTATGGATTTTTTTTTTCAGAATAATGAAAACCAGTTTTGCAGAAGAGCACAAAATATTGTTAGATGCTAGCTTAGTTTCCATTTCTCGGTCTATTTTGCTATACTTTTTGGACAATGAAAACACACTTTTTTTTATAACAATATTAAACTTTTTTTTTTTTAAAAATTATATTTAAAGTTCTCTTACCAACTAATATGATCAATAAAAAATCAAGAAAATCTTTGAACTTGGAAACCAAAGTGTATAACAATGACTGACGAATGGATCACAAGGAGTAACAACTTTAAGCGAAACTTTTTTTTCCTTTGACATCAATTTAAATTGCATTGTTATACATAAATACATATTTTAAGTGAATACCTGCATAATACACACAGCACAGTTTACACAAGTATATAATGTACTTTAAGAGTTTTTAAAATTTTAATATATCCTTGATAAGTTATTTTTTTAACGTAATATCCCTAACTTATAGTGTAATTTTTTAGCTGGAATAACCGGCCAATTTTTTCTTATAGACAACCAATATAATGCTTATTCTGCTTATGATATTCTTGTGTAACAATGAGTTTGGGGGGATCAATTGCCCTTGTTTTGTGGGGTAAAGTTGTACTTCAAAATATATAGAAATATTATTTAACCAATTAATCAATATTTAAGATTTAATATTTTATTATTTTAAATTATATGTGTAAATTTTGGCTATGTTCATATACAGTATATTGTATGCCATGAGTCCAGTCTGTCTCACATAAATTAAAGGGATACTTCGCATGAATACATATTATATCTTCTAACTGAAGGCAGATGGAAATGGCTAAGCAATACAGCACAATGACAAAGTGATAACACTTCATTATTGACAATAGTAGTTTGCCATTCTTTGTTACCTTCTTGACATAATTTATTTAGCATGATGAAACAAAATTTTAGCATATATATCAATATTATTTTTATAAATTGTATGGTTCATCATTAAGACAATCTTCCATAGAATATTTGAGAAACAGTCGGTCAGATTTAGATATTAATCATATATCTGAGGATGTTGTTTATTCTACTATATTTGTATCCACTTCAAATTACAACTAACATATTGCTTTTGACTTTTTATAACAGTTGTCTTTGAAACTATTTATAGATGGCTTAATAAAACAGGAACCAAGATCCAACACAGTTTTGATTGTGGAATTTTTATTTTGAATTGATTAAAAGAAAAAACAAGAATGTCATCTTCTTAGAATTTAGATTTCCAATATGCTGATGATCGTGATATTTTTTCCAGTTCAAAAGAACTTTACAAAATGTACTTAATATTTTGAATGCAATATTTAATGACTGATTTAATAATTATTGAATGCAATATTTAATGACTTTGATTTAATAATTAATGTTCATAAACAAGGTTCTTTATCAGTCAATAAGAGTATTTCATCACAGAAAAATAACTACTGTAACTAAGTCAACTAAATGCAGAGCTGTTATTTACCAAAAAGACAATGGCAAGATCATAAATTCACTGAATATGGTCTTCATATTTCTAGGTATGATACTATAAATTGTTAAAATTAGGTATTTGAATATGCAAGGTGGTAGGAGACCAGAAAAGTGGATGGAATTAAATAAAGCAATTGAAAATGAAGAGCTTGAGGTATTAGCAGTAGTGGAAACACATCTAACAGTAGTGGAAACACATCTAACAATAGTGGAAACACATCTAAGAGAATAAGAAGAACCTATTCTGGAACATTTAGTATGGCAGGGTATAAATAGAAAAGAAAAAAAGGGGTGGTGGTATAGGTGTTATATCAAAAAAATATTTAAATATTGTTAAATGTCAAGAACATTTGTGGTTTGAAATAAGGTTGGGTAGACAAGAATGGATGGTGGCTATAGTTTATATAGCGACTGGAGATAGTCAAATTATAATGGAGTGGAACAGTAGCATATATGAATGTCTAGTTAAGGATATACAAAGTATTAAAGAAAAGGAGAAGAGAATAATGGTTATAGGGGATATGAATAGACATATTGAAGAAATTGATGATGTAGATAATAAAAATGGACAGCTTTTAAAGAAATTTTGTCAGAGAGTGAATTTGAGTATTGGAAATTTATCAAATATTTATGAGGGACAATACACATGGTCTAGAAATAATATATTTCACACAATAGATTATGTATTGGTAGAGAAAGAGGGAATGAATAAAGTAAGGAAAATTAAGGTGTTTGATAATGAAGAGAAAGTATGTACTAGTGATCATAACTTTATTGTAATTGAAATGGTTAGTAATGTGATGGAGAATAGAAATAAAAGTAGAAATAATAGTGAAAGATGTGGATGGAGAGTGAATGATAAGAATAAGTTGGAAGAGTATAAAATACAAGTTGAAGAAATCATGGAAGAGTTGGTTGGGGATGAGTATAAGGACTGGTGTAATGAAATAGAAAAAGTGGCAAATAGGGTTTTAGGTGAGAATATTCAGAAGAATAAGTGTAATAAAAAAATGAGAATTAGTAAAAGTGTAAAAGAGAGGAAAGAAGCATGCAGAGAATATAAGTGTGCTATTAAGAACAAGGAAAGTGAAAAAGATATTAATGCTAAATGGGAAAAGTACTTAGAAAAGAAGAAGTTGGCTAAAATAGATAATTATAGAGAGAGAATGAAATTGAATAGTAAATTGTTGGAGGATATTAATAAAAGTGGAAGAGATGGGAGTAAAAAATTTTGGAATTACATTAAAAGGAGAAATGTAGGGGAGAGAGAGATAGTATTACTAGATGATGAGGGAATAGAGTGTAGCTCTAGAGAAGATTTAGAGAGAATCTTAAATAGATATGTAATGGATATAGAAAAGATGTTAGATGTGAAGGATAGAGTGATAGAAAACATGAAAGCATATAGTAATGGGAATATTAGGTTTACAAAAAATGAACTGAATGAGGTAGAGAAGAAATTGAAAAGTGGAAAGGCAAGAGGTTTAGATGGATGGGCAGCAGAGATGGTAATGAATTTAGGATATAGGGCAAAAGTAAAGTTATTATCCTGTTTTAATAAGATGGCACAGAATAGAGTTTTTCCGAGTAGTTGGAGTAATACAAGAGTAAGATTATTATTTAAAGGAAAGGGTAAGGATCATAGAAAGTTAAATAATTATAGACTGATAGTGGTAACATCAGTTTTATATAAAGTTTTCTCATATATGGTGGCTAGAAGAGTTGTAAAATGGATGGAAGGGAATAATGTAGTGGGGGAAATGCAAGGAGATTTTAGATTAGATAGGCATATAGGAGATAGTTTATTTGTAGTTACACAACTTATGGATATGAGTAGGAATTCAGGTAAACAGTTATATATGAGTTTTATAGATATAGAGAAGGCATATGATAGAGTAAATAGAAATAGATTATGGATAAGTTTAGCAAATTTGGGAATGGATGAAGCTTTAGTGGATATTATTAAGAAATTATATGAAAATAATTATATATATATATATCAATTAGGGAATATAGAATCAGTTAAAGTTAAAAATGGGGTGGGACTAAGGCAAGGATGCCCTATGTCACCTATTTTGTTTGTGTTGTATTTGAGTGAAATGGAAAGAGCAATAGAAAGATTAGGAAGAGGGATAGAGATACCGTTAATAGGTGGTAAGGGAGTATATATTTTGTCAGATCTTTTTTTTGCAGATGATATATTTTTGTGTGCAGAAAGAAGAGAAGATATGGAAGTTATGCTGAGGACATGTGCAAGGGTGGGTAAAGAGATGGGGATTAAATTTAGTGAAGAAAAATCAAATATAATGATGGTTAATACTGAGGAAAGAGAAGATGTAGAATTTTTATTGGGAGATATAAAGTTAAGTGTGGTGAATAGATATAGTTATTTGGGAATTATCTTAAGTAATCAGAAAAATTGTTTGGATGAATGGGAGAAAAAATTGATAAATGAAGCAAAGAAAAGAAAGGGATTGATAAAGAAATTAACAGTGTTTTCATATAATAAATATGATGTAGCTAGAATTATATGGGAGTTGCAGTAGCAGGATTAACATATGGTAATGATGCGTTATGTGTTAGTAAAGCGGTATTAGATTACTTAGAAAAAGTACAAAGGGAAGTAGGAAGACATGCATTGGATGCAGATGTATGGACAGCAAGGGAGGCAATTCAAGGAGAAATGGGATGGTCAAGTTTTTATATGAGAGATGCAAAAAGTAAAATGAAAATGTTTGGTAGATTGCAGTTTATGGATAATAAAAGAATAGCCAAAATAGTATTTAATTGGGTTATGAGTAAAGGGCAGGTAACAAGATGGGTGAGAAAGGTAATGCGGTATGCAAAAGATTTGGATAAAGAATTTATATCAGTATATTTGTACAAAAGATGGGATGATTGTGTTAGGAGGATTGTTGAGTGTTATAGTGGTAAGGAATGGGATAAAAGAATAGATTTATTAATAAAGAATAGGGAGTTAGAGAGATGGAGAACTAGTATGGAGAGTAAAAAGAGTTTAAATATATATAGAAATAAACAGAATATTAGGTGCGAGTTAATATATGATAATAGTAAGGAAAGTAGTTTATTGTTTAAGGCTCGAATGGGATCTTTAGCAACAAGAGAATATACATGTAAATGGAAAAATATGGGTGATTTAGTCTGTAAATTGTGTAAGGAAGGAATAGAAAATATTAGGCATCTGTTAATTGAATGTAAATGCTTGAAAACAGAAAGGTTACAAATAATAAAGTTATGGAAGAATAAATATGAAAAAAGTGATTATACAGAAAATGGATTATTGGTGTTTATGCTGGGTTTGGGAAAAGATAAGGAGGATTTAGATATAAAGGCCATATAATTGATGAAGATTATGTTGTGGAAATGGGGTGGAGCAGAATATGGGAAAATGAATGGAAAATAAAGTGACTAACAGGTTTCTCTGGCTATAATTGCTGAGAGATTCCTGACTCCGTTTAAGGAGAAGTCATAGTACATCACATCACATATTCAAAAGAATGAAATTTTCATAAGACATCAGTACTGATGAAATAAGTTTTATCGGATTGGAGATCAATGAATTCTGCAAAAATGTACTAAAGGTATTTACCCCCCTTTCCTGATTCTTTCACGTACAAATGTTGTTGTTGCTAATATTGTTAAACTGATCATGTCTCCTTTGATATTACTCCCACCATAGTAATGAATAAAAATTATTACACCAGATAAATCCATTTGTCAGTACTCTTATCAAGACAGTGAGGGAGAAATTAAACCAGAAGACTTTTTTTTTTCTTATGAGTTATTTATTTCCAAGATTTTTAATCTTTCATCGTGTTTCTAGCCAAAAAGTTTTATTCACTGAATATTGTATTTCCCATCTTGTTTAAAGCAAAAAATCTAGCAGCAGTTATATATGAATGACTGCTGATATTTTTCATTAAGGATAAAGAACATTCTTTGTCTGCTAAAGTTTTAATATTTCAGTTGTATTTCATTTCTGGGTCGTTAAATATTTTTTTATAAAAATTCTTTATTCTTCTTCAGCAGGCAAAAGTGAACATTTCAAAATTTTATCATGATAATAAAATGGCTGGCTTATTTTTAATCTCAAAAACACAAATATTATATTCACATGAAAGATAAAAAAAAATTTAAGTAATGAGACAGAAGGTGTTATTGACTTTGTTTTTGTAAGTTCTAAAATTTATTACAAGGAAGGAATTTATTATTGAATTGTTCATGGTTGTTTAAAAACAATATTCAAAGATGGATGTTTAATAACATAAAATTTTTAATGTTGTCGTAGTCACAAAAACTGAACTCAGCATAGAAATAAAAAAATAAAAATAAGTTCAGATGAATTATCGTACTGAAAAAGATTACGTAAAATTTTCTATATTGTAAAAAAGATAAAGAAATCAGTCTGAGGAAATCATACCTTAATGACTATTAGAAACTATTTTGCCATACATTATGAAAGTTGCTAACCTCCACACATAAAATTAACACTTAACAAAATTGAAAAAATAGGCAATAAGATAATGAATAAATGGAATAATATTAACCATAGATGAGCACCTATAAAATTTTTACAACAAAATGAAGAAAAGAAGTATAATGAGAAAGTCTCGAAATGAAATCATCAGGAGTTACTGGTGATTACGTGAAATTTAACTATTTTCTAAAAGTAAATAATTTAATTGATCTGCGTACTTTTTGCATTGCGATCTTGTGACGATTAATTTAAATAAATACTATCATTATGGTGCGTCTTACGACCAGCAAGTAAACAAATGGACAAAGGCAGAATTGAGATGGTAAGATTATAGTTTAATACGAATAATTTTAACTATATACATTGTCTATTATAAGGCGTAATAAAATAATAAAAGGTCATAGTGACCTGCATATAATAACCCTAGTCCTGCTCTTGGACTTACAGAGGCAGGAGTCTCTGACTTACAGTTAATACTCAGAACAACTAGATCAGGTTATGGGGGTTTATATATCCCTCAAGACTTCTGGAGTCTTTTACATACCTAACCATATATGGTGTTTTCACATACGTTTTCACATACACGCAGTATTTTTACATTTCTCACCATATATGGTATTTTATACAGTTTTCTGACCCTATAAGGTCAGCTGGGCTTTCTATGACTTAATAACATTGCAATTTTACACAATCGTTATACTGTACATAATTACTATACAGTTATTCTTATTTTACATATTCATTATATATTACAGTTATTACTTTTATTCTACATTTATTATTGTACTCTTATTATTATACAATTATTATTCTTATTTCACATACTCTTTTTATTATACAATTCTTCTTCTTCTTTTACATATTCATTATACATTACAGTTATTAGTTTTATTCTACATTATTGTACTCTTATTATTATATAATTATTATTCTTATTTTACATACTCTTATTATTGTACAATTATTATTATTATTTTACATATTCATTATACATTATATATGTATATACCTTTCTTGACCTTGAATACTGCACATTATTAATAAGTTTGAAATTAATTTTTAAAAAAACTATCTATAGTTGGAATTTATGTAGTTATTCTCTTGGAACTAAGCAAACGAGGCATTTGCCTAAAACTTGATAATTCAAAGAGCTTTCTGACTCCAAATTAAGATATATTTTTTTAAATGTAAAATTACAAAAAAAAAAAAAAGTGTACAGGTATATTAATTAATTTCTTTAAACCCATTCAGTGAAATCAAAGACGGGAGGCGGCGGGGGAGATCACGTTAAGAGTAGCCATAGCAGCTACGGTGTATAACTACATTATTTATTTTCTAATTTTTTTAAGATTGTTTTGTTCGTCAATTATGCTTGAATTTAATATTCACTAAATCAAAATCACATAAGTTAATATTGGACCCAAGACCTTTTTTTAAATTAGGCTCCAAATTTATGAAATCGGGGGAGTGGGAGCTTTGATAGGAAATGTAATTTAATACAGACATCGTAGTTATTACTATTACTTTTTTTAAAAAAAATTAATGTGAAAATTCTTGGTATGCTTTATGTAATAAATCTATGAAATTGTTATTCCTATTATCAAGCTTCATTACAAAAAGAACAATATCAAATACAAAGGTGTGGGCATTTATATTTGTTCAAAGACACAAGGTTGAGAAATTCATAAAATTTTGTATGACGTATATTCGCAAGTGTTAATTAAAGTAAGGAAATAAAAAAAGTGAAATTTATTTCCTCTAAAAATCTATTTTTGTTATTTAAACGACTCCATTCTAATGACAGTAATGGCAACAATCTTCACATCAATTACTGTTACTTTAGCAACAATTGTAGGTGTGGCAGACATTTTCATAAATAAAATGCCAAATATAGTAAGTACTTAAGAAAAAATATACGTTAAAAATATTTCGTATTAAACTCATCTAATTAAATATTTTTTTAAAAAAATTGTAATATCATAGAAAAATGAAATATATCATTATCTAAATATAAACCATGTGGCAGGTGGTAGTTAAAATCTTCACAGGGTGCTGGCCTGATTTCCGGAGAAATAACTCATTTAAATGTCTTAAAATAATCTCAACATACCAAGAACTAATTTACCACAACACTGATTAACTAATAAATCTAAAACATACATCTTAGATTTGCTTATTGATTAGACTTTCTTAATGCTAAACATGTAAAATAACAAACTTATGCAAACATGTACATTATATATATCATACAGATAATTTCAACAACAAAAAACTTATTTCAGATTTTGATAATTTAAAATCAAATTAATTTTTAGTTAAATAAGCAATAACATTAATAATCTGATAGACAGTGAACTTATAAGAAATGAATTACTGTAACCTTTGGGGGATTGCAGTTAATCTGAGAGATACAACCAAACTTTATTTCTTAAATATTGTTACATATATCAAATGCATGCATTCAAGATTATGGCTAATTGTGTATCTATAAGTGACTAATATTAAACTATAACATTTAAGCTCACAGTTTGGTTATAGCTTATGTTTTGTAAGGATGTGTGATATTCAACAGTAAATTGTATCTAAGAAATATAAAAGATATAACATTGATGCTATATGTAGCCTATGCTATAGAGAAAAGAAGGACCACAGTCATTTTCTGTCTCAATGCAGTAGTCTAGAATCAACAGAATCTATATAAATTCAATGCATAGAAAAAAGAACAATAGCATTTACTCTTATCATACAATCATTCCCAAATGCAAACTTTGCAGAAATCCACAGTACAACATTTATACTCTATGCACTATGGTGTACAATGGGCACTTTTTTCTTCAATAGCAACAGTAGAAGACACCCCAAACATTTTTAAGAATAAACTCAAAATAAGAGACAAAAAAAATCTCTCATATGGGAGTTTCCAATCTATAATGAGATATGCTTATCCTTTATTTCATCATTGTTTCTAAATTCCCAGAAACATTTCTGTAAAAAAAAAAAAAATCTATATTCAATGTAATTTTAATTATTTATACTGTATAAATAAATATGTATATCCATAATGTTTTTTTCTGTAAATAAAATTCTTTTGTGACCTCCGAAATCAGTGTTGGTGAAGTTGTGTTAATAATTTTTAAATTGTAATTGCAAATAATAAAAAAATCGTATATTTTATTATTCTTATATATAAAATCCTATTTTGTCTATTGTCTGAATATATGTTTGTCCATAATGCTTTACTGGAGCACTCTGTGATTTTTTTTTATTCAGCGGATGCTCCAGTAAATAATCTTATTATATAAAATCCATTTGTCTGTTGTCCATAATGCTGTCAAATTCACAACAAAGTATGGATTTTATTTATAGAGAAAAGTATACCTAATTATATTGCAATGGTCAGGTTCAAGCACTTCTCATTGCACCTTACAGTTAACTACCAAACCTATCTGTGCTGGGTTCAAACCCTATTAAAATATTCATTTTATTAAAATAAACATCTAAACTGTACTATCATGGCTGGGTGCTCAGCATTATATATGCACATATGAATAAATGCTGTACATACGTATTACAGCAAATATTTTAAATTTTATATTTTATAAAGAAATAATGTTATAATTTTATATCTTAGAAATGTCAATTTATTAAATTTAATAAATATAAATTCGTATGTGGATATATGATTCACCTTATATAATAATATATATAGAGTGGCACGATTTTTATTTTGTAAAAAAGCAAAAAGCTTTTAGTTTTTAATTAGTTAAAAATAAAAGCCGTAAACAAATTTGAATTAAGTCCATCACACCTGTGGCTAAATCAAAGTTTGATAATTGCTTTATCCAAATTTGTGTGCTAAATTGTATTCATTAAAATCACTGAAGTAGCACTATTGCCATGGAAACCTAAACAAAAGCATTTTGGTCAATTTGGTAAATCTTATAATTTAAAGTAATATTTTAAGAGCTAATGGGTTTCCAGGCAAAATAAATTCTTTTCCAGTTAAGTGCTTCGTAAGAAAAATATAAATAGGGTATATTTGAAGCTTGAAGAATGGAGTCATTAATTTTGGAAGAGCATCACCATGCTGAATCTACGTCAGATCGATCTTTGAAAGATCTGACTGGAGAAAGGCGACTGCTACTTCTAGAATCCATGGAAGAATGATGTGCCACTGCCAGCCTATGATTAAACCACCAGAGCCCACAAGAAACCATCCTGCAACAGTCACTCAAGAAGATGATGATACCTGAAAGCCCACACCTGATTATCCAGCCAGCAATTAATCGGTATGCCAAACCTCTAACCACAGAGCTCTGTGTTAACGAACTGTTTCTAAATTCAAATTTTCTACTCCAAAGTTTAGCTAGCAAACTAAAATAATTTAATTTTTAAATTCCATAAATGTTTTATTATAAATTCCCGTTAAATGAAATAATGTATTATTTATATAACTTGCTTACCTCTTTAATATCTTAAGTAAACTTAAATGTAAACTACTCTAAATTCTTTCATCTATCACTGCGGTTGTACCTTTAATATTTCTTCATTGTTATTTTATTATTTATATGCTAATGCTTCAAAGCAGTGAGTATTTATTTAAATGAAATAAATATTCGGAGATATTATTGCAAATATCTTCCCCATAACTATTTTCTTAATAACATTATCAATGCTTGCTGATTCGAATTCCTATAATTTTTATTTAATTTTAAATGTATTGTGGCCTGCTATTAAATTTTCATCTTATTGATATTTCTAAATAGCGCAATGTACTGGTCTTAGTAATACGAAAGTATATTCAGCAATTATTTGCCCATTCGATCAATATACTTTCCCCTCCCTTGTAATAAATTATATAGATTGAAACCTATAAACCAGAGTTTTATTATATTTTCTTTACCTTTCTAATGTCACTTGATTTTATATAGCATTGTTAGAATTGGCTCATGATAGTAATACTGACTGGAGTACTGCCCCATATTTTGTAATAATTAATTTCATGCTTTCGCTTGGCAGATTAGATACATTAAATTCATGTTCAAAGTTTAACATTTTGCTGCATCTTCTCCTTAAGATGGGGCCTCGGGAAAGACCACCCCATCTTATCTTCTTTCAGGGCACACACTAGTAAGACCGGACGTAATAATTTCCGGCAGTCATGTTAGCCATCCTGATCTTTTAGCAGCAGGACGCTCGGTTCCAGGGTACCAGTGTTTGACACAAAAACCCTTGACTCTAATCTATCTGCAGGGTGCTCTGTTATTGTAATTTTCCGGTGCTGTAGCGTGTCGGTAATCTCATTATAGCCAGTTCTAAATTCCATAATTTAATTAATTATTCAGTATTAAACTGAAATTTATATCTTTGGTTTCTGGGTTCAGTCCCTACCCTGAGCTGAGCTATATGCTCCTACTTTATTAAATTAATAATGTCGCAATAAATATTTTGTCTAAAATATTTCTTTAAATGCTTAAATGGAATATCTAAAAGAAAAGATAGTAAATGTTTTGCCTAAGACTGGTACATCATTTTATAATAGTAGCCACCACTTTCAATAGGAATTGGCATAACTTAATTAGGCACTGCTTAGTGATTTCTTTAAATATGTCAATATTAATAATTAAAGTTTTAATGAGGAGATATGCTAATCCTCACATTATAAAGCCTGCTTGCTTTTCTCACATTAAGTTATGTTTTATTTGTTTAATAAATTATGTGTTAAATTTATTCTGGTTTCGCGTTATTTCTCGTTCCTATTTCAATCCAATTCAGTCTTAGTTAAATATATATACATGTGTGATATAACTATATATGCATTAATTACCATTTATGAAAGTATTTAATTTCGTGCTGGTAGCAATTAAATTAGTTAATATAATTTTAAGTCCTGAGTCTCGTGTTTCTCCCTGTCATATGCTGGCCGTGAAAGATGGGTATACTATGTGTAACTTCAAGTGTGGTCATTCATAGGGTTTTGGGTCATAGAGTACTGGCAAACAAGTTGAAGTTTGGTCGGATTCGGGATGTCACAATCCTGGTCTGGTCAGCTTTGGTCTCTTTGTCTGGATTCTAGATTCTGTTATGCGAATGTACAAAACTTGACCATTACAATATATAACTTGCTTATCAAATATATCAGGTATATTTACATTTTAATTTAAATTTTAATTTAGCTTTATTAATACTTTAATTTATTGTGTACACTTCAGAAATGTTCCAGCAAGATACATTTCTGAAGTGTACCAAACAATCCAGGTTGTACCAAAATTTTTATTTTTCAATTGTGAATATCACATTTATTTATATTTACATTAAATCTTTAAAAAAATTTGTTAAAACAACCAATTTAAAAAAACTTACAAATATGACAGCTTTACCATTGGCTGGGTACATTTCTCACATTTATTTATATAATATTAAAATTTTTGTTTAATTTACATTAGATCTTAAAAAACTGTTTTCCATAGGCCAGATATAAACTTATATAAATATAATAAAGGCAAATTTTCTGTGTTTTCAGTTTTTTTTTTTACATTTCAACTTGTACAATGAATATATCTTTCAAAATTACATGGTAACTTCTGCAATTTTTTTACTATGACTTTTATATTTTTTTGTTTAGTAATTTCTAAACTATAAATGAAAATAAATTTAAAAATCCTATGTTTTAATATACAAATATAAGTAAGGCAAATTTGCAGTAATCCACCCCTCCCTGCATTTCAGAACATACCGTGAATATATTTCTCAGAAATACATAACTGCTGCTGTAATTTTTTTGACCATGTCCTTTATATTTCTTTGTTTAATGATTTCTAGATTGTAACAGAAAGAAAAAAATCACATATTTTATTATATAAAATATATAAGCAAACTTTTTAATATTGTTTTTTAACATTTTAGTATGTATTATCAAGGAATGCATCTCTCCTGTAGGTGACATCTCTGGGAATTATTCTAACCACAACTTCAGCAGGATTGGGAATTATTCTAACCACAACTGACCATTGCTGCCTAGTCTTTCTAAATAAAAGCTACCTGAACAACAATCAACTTATCCGGTGGAGCCTTGCTTTGCAGAAATTCAATTACCGGGTAATATACTGCCCTAGCCCAGAAAATAACATTGCAGACATACTGAGTAGGTACCCAAATGATATTAAACCATGCCATCCTATAGTGAAGGGTACCCATTATTCATCATGATTAACATGGTGGATGATTCCATTGAGAATGACTTCCAGAACCTAGGCCATTGGCATGAGAGATACCTCGATTACAGGGAAATTATAGAGCATTTAAGACTGGGGAAAAGAGCCCCATGTGACAATGTGGGAAGCATGAGGAGAGGTTTTCAGGTCCAGAATGGGGTACTGCAGAAATGAGTGGGATCTGAGGATGACACATGAAAAATCCTGATACTTCCCAGGTTAAGGAGTCATCTGATTTCTTATATACACTGCCTAGTAGATGTGGGGTAGCAATTCTTTTGGCCCAACCTATATGTTATGTTAAATATGCTTAATGGGTGCATGGTCTGTGTTCACAATAAACCACCAAATAAGTCTTATAGAGGCCCTCTGACTATCATTCCTTTGGAACCCAAATGAAATCCTGGCAATCTACCATTATGGTCCCCTAATGGATTTCTGGTGTACCAGTTCCTATTGGTCACCTATGACCTATTTTCTAAATATGCGATGGCATACCCAGTTATAAGAGCAGATTCCCATTGCACCATCAAGGTTTTGCAGGACCAACAGTTCCTTACAGTTGGGAAACCTCATCCTCTTCGATTATGGGTCCATCTTCAAGAGAATAGAGAGCATGGGTGAAGCTCCAGGACATCAAGCATATCTTAACTTATAGATTCACAATGGATTTTTTTGTTTTTGTGCCAGGTTTAATTTTATTTCGAGTATATATATATTTTTAACCTTGCCCTACTTGTTTCACTGCTCACATCCAATCCAAATTTTAAATAAAACAGAAAAATGGTGGGTCTCTTTTGAACTTCTCTATGCCTGATGACAGAATTTATATGAGGATGACTCTTAACTTGTTCAAGTCACCCTCAGGCACCAGTCATCAGCAGGTAAGAGAATACATGATATAATACCAGAGCCCCAAATTTCCAAATAATATACATTATTAAAATGGATACAAGTTATGGATACAAATTAACTTACTGAAATGTCCAGAATATATTATGATGTTTCCCATATACATTTTAGTGGAGTGTGAAGCAAAAGATAAAAATAAAACAACATAAAATAAAAATGAGTCTCATGTGAATAGTCATAAAAATTTACATATAAATAACTTAGAAGATGTGGGTGTTTTAATCATATTTACACCTCCAAGATGTGACATCAGAATTGGGAAAAAAAAATTACATATAAAAACAAGTAAAAGAAAATGACAAGGATTATACAGTGTTAAGCATATGTGTCAATGTGTGCAGGCGTTACATAGTGGATCAGAGTATTACCAATACAGTGGTCTCCTCCTAACACATTAAAATAGGTGTATGTGTGATTAATTAATCATGCCTATAATCATTTAACATGCCAATCAGATTTTGCATTGGTTTGCTAATGTTACAAGATAATAACCTAGCCAAAATGATGACTACATACAGCTCTAAGATGGCTGTTATATATATTAATAGTGTGAGCGATAATGCAGATTCAACCTGGTAACCAAGATTTGAGTTTCAGCCTAATGCAGAATAGGGGGAAAGAACTAGTTACTTTTAGATTCGCATATATATACTATGGCACTAAATAAAATACTAAGAAATAAGTCTGCAGTGTGAGTGAGTAATCAAGAGCTTCAGCATCAAATGCTCAATGCCCTAAGATCGGATGGTTTGCTACAATTAATATATATGTACAGATAAGTTCATGATTTCGAATCACCTTTATAAACATGGTCTGGACCCTCATGTTCCATTTCTAATAAAGATAGCCATATCCAAACTAAGA
Organism: Epiperipatus broadwayi; assembly: GCA_028023455.1. Lineage (NCBI taxonomy): Eukaryota > Metazoa > Onychophora > Udeonychophora > Euonychophora > Peripatidae > Epiperipatus > Epiperipatus broadwayi. The sequence continues at coordinate 12,269,733 of JAQFVV010006207.1, forward strand.
CATGGGGCAGCTGGTCACAGTAAGTCCATTTTAAAAGGTATAACAAAATGTAAACGCACAAATATGTACTTTGAAAGATACTCGCAATGCACAAGCAAAGTATCAAGCAGTATAATTATAATTAAACAATGTTCCTAAAAACAGCTTCTAGCTGCCAAACCAACAAAACCCAGTTCTTAAACTAGTATATATATATATATATATTGTGCCCTTTTCTATGGGTCAGAAATAGTCACAGTAAATTACTAAAAATTTTAAATTTTAGAATATGTTCTTTTAATGTGTTAATTATATTTTGTTAATTATGTTATAAAGTACAATTTGAAGCTAAAGAAAATACGTAGTATATAAAATTATAGCGAATCATTTAAAAATAGTTATGTAAAGCTTTAAATATTGTTGCATATGGTTGCAAAAGCTGGCCATAATAAATAACTCAGCTATAAATATTTAAAAGTATGTTTAATAGTTCATTTTTAATAGTATTAAACTGGTAGTTAAATTTTTAATTAAGTAAATGTTATATTTAAATTTATAATCATATTTAATAATCATAATTAATATCGTATATTTTAAAAAATTAGTTTTATGGTGGTGAAGGTTATATTCGATTTTATATTTTCCAAATTATTCTTCCAAATTATATAATGGTATTATTTTATTTAATAAAAGTGTAGCAATTTATTAATCCAGACAGAGAAATAGATTGAAAATCGTCTGTCTCAATTTATTAATCATGTGACTTATGTAATATAGAGTTAGACACACATGCTTGTTTGAATTTAAATTAACAAAGTTTGAAATATTTTAAAATTGCATTATAGAGTTGGATAGAATTATCACCTAGCATAAAGCAAATATTAAATATTAAGTTAACTATCGTATAACATGCTTAAATAATGTAATAAAGACGAATACAGATATAATAAAAATTAAATATTTTGTTTAAATAAAACTAGATAAATTGAATATTAAGAGTGGGATAAATATTAAAATATATTTTAAAAGTTATTTTAAATGTTTAAATAATTTTAATAAAATAGTAATTGATTTAAGATTAGTATTTTTAAATAATATTTGTAAGTTATATTACGTCATAAATTTTTGTTTTAAAATTTAATTCTGTAAAACTGAAAATATATAAATTTGTTGTCAAGCTAAAAGTAAGAATTAACCAATAGGATACGGTATTCTTATAGGGTATAAATACCAATTGAATGGGGGGTCTAGGGGTGTGATTAAAAATGTATTGAAGGTAGCAGAGATCATCTCAAAGGTGATAATAATTTTAATTTTATTATTTTAGTCAATCTTAGTGCTCTCTTATAATTTTATTTGCAAAAACTAATTGATATTTTAAAACGTATTTTGCAAAAAGAGAGTGTAAACTAAAAAATATTTTAATAATTTCATTTAAAATGCCTTGTTAAATTTTTAAAAGTCCATTATCAGTGGTACTTTATCAAAGTCTAATTCAGAACTTTGCAATAAAATGGATATATTATGGTATAAAATATATTTAATTTATGATATTATGAAAATATATGGAATATTTGTTGATACAGCTTTATTTGTGCTTAACCAGAGGACTGTTCTAGTGCATAAAAAAAACAATACCGACATTGCATGGGAAGCTTAAGTGGAAAGCTATTTGCCATCTAAAAAAGTTGAGATGCATTAGTTTATATAAGCTTATCCAAGATTTATTTTTTAAAATAGTAATAAGACAATTATATCTCATGAATCATTTTATAAAATATATCAAAAGGAGTAAAATGTTATATCCTTTCTGAAGGTAACATTTTTAAAAAATATTTTCAAGAATTAAAGAAAGAACCCAGGAGAATATGTTACTGAAGCGTTTTTGATATTAAAACCTCCAGTCTTTGAATTGTTTTAAAATGTATTTAGAAAATATTTGTTTAAAAGTACTTGAAGTTTTTTTTTTTTAAAACTGATATATAAAAAAATACCAAACGAAAGTTTAAATGTATTAAGAAGGAAACATATAAAAAAGTGAACATATATTTGAATAAAAGATGGATCCATGGAAATATTGTGAAAAAAGTTTACCGAATATTTTTAAAATTAAGCTAGACAGAGTGATGCATCAGATACGCCGCCGGCAGAGAATATTTAAGAAGCTTCATGGGATTAATTAATATTATGTTTTAATAATTATCATTTTGAACAGTAAAACCTAGGACAATTTTTCTATAAACTTTACTAAAATGGATTAATAATTATTTTATTTAATTTTTAAAGAATTTTAAAAAAGATGTCGGATTATTTTTATTTATTCATTTTTTTTTTAAACTTGAAATTCTTATTCCGGAAGTTAATAGAACACATCCCAGGAAATGAATTGTTCTTGTTCATCGTCATAGCTCTCGAGAAGATAATAAATATTTTTGAGCTTATCATGAATTTTTCTCAAGTGAAGAATTAAGGGAAGAGCTATGTAATTATAGTCTTGTTATTTTTTATTTTAGTAACGTAGTTAAATTATAAATTTTTTTATAAGATTAGGAAAACATAAAACATTAATTTGTTAATAACATATAATTTTATAATATAATAATCTAATAATTTAGATAAGAATATTTTTAGATAAAGTGTATGGATGTATATTTTCTTTATGTATGCAATGCTCTGTATCTAGTGGATGGAGGAAGCCTACTGAAATGATGACCAGATAAAGGTTATTTGGTAATGATAATGAATATTAATAATTTATAATGTATATTCTTTGTTTTCTTTTAGATTATCTATGAATAGTAAGAATGGAGTATAAATGTTTAATTATATGTAAACACATTTTTTTTTCATACAACATTTTTTAAAAAACATTATGAGATTAGGATTGATTTGAAAATATGCATACAATGATTTTTATATTAGTGATATAATCCAACATAGTAACAAATATTTATGTGATTCTTTTAAAACTTTCATGTTATTGGATATTCAAATATTATCTGATTAGATTGTATATGATTAAACATACAGAATAATGAAGTAAGCAAACTTTTCTTGTGGAACAGTGAGATTGTTTTTAAAACTATCAGTGAATTTTATTTATTGTTTTTGTAAATGCAGATAGTTATTTATCGATGTAAGATGTGGAAAATCTTGAGAAATACTAATGAGATAGTGGCTTGGAAGTACTTGGGTAGACAGGAAACCAAGATGATGTTTTTAAAAATAGGATGTTATAAGGGATGTGAATAATACTTATAGTCTTTGTGTAGATATCAGCATAGTTAACAAAGCCCTATGACTGGTACACATTTTATTTGGACAGTGTTTATATTCTTTAGATATTTGATGTTTTAAATAAAGCTGAAGGAATAGCTTTAGCATCGTTTATGTATTGGAGGATATTAGACAGGCAAAGGTCATACCTCCATTTCTTGTTAATGCACTGTGCCATGATTTTTGAGATATGTTATGAGTTATACTCTAGCTTTCTTCCTTAAATCCTATGCATCTATTTCGCTATCTATATTTTCATGTAACTGCATCATTCAGTAAGATATTTTGAAATGAAAATGGTAAATAATTTAGAGCTTAAGTTATGCTATCGTTTGTATAAGATTGGTTTATTTGCTTAGAAGGAATAGAATTTTATAACTTGAAATTGAAGGTCCAATGAATCTTAAGGAAAGGAAAGAATCATAGAATATATTTTGAATTTATTTTGGAAATGAAATATAAATTTTTAGAATGGAGTATCTAAAACAAAGATATATTTTTTAAAAATGTTAATAACTTTTGAATGCTTATTATGTTATTATTTTTAGAAAATTAAATATTGCATATTTTTAAAATACAATACTACAAAGTAAATGATATAGAGAATAGGCATAAGATAATTTATTATTTATTGAATAACAGGAATATATCGATGATTACACTTATATCATATTAAAGTAATGCTAAATAAGTATATGTTGTGATTAGTAAACATCGTGTGATAAATGATATCCACTAAAATCTAGTAATGAATTTTGGATAAATATTTTATGTAACATCTTTGACATTGCAAGATGAAATTTGTTTTAATATTTTAAGAAATCCATACTCATTATAAAGTTAATTTTGTTTTTCTGTAGAATGTTTTTCCTATGAATGTGTTTTAAGAAAAATATAGTTTAATAATATTAAGGATGAAATATTTTTGTTAATAAAGTAAATAAATATATTTGTAATAAGTTAACCATACCGAGAAACCAAATGGTAACATTTTTTATTTTGTCTTAAGTCTAAATAAAGACATAACTAAGTATAAATTATTTTTATAACCCAGTAAATATAAATGTAAAGTATAAAATAAGGATATCCATTGTAAATAATGTACATAAATTGTTTGTTTTTATTTTGTTGTTAGTAATAAACTTTGTTAAAATTTGTTTTTTCAAAATTTTTGTGTCTGGATTTTTTTTTATTTCTCCACTACACGCATGAAATCACGATATATCCATAATAATAGAACAAACATAATTTTGCTCAAAAGATAAATAAGGAATTATTTTTGAGAATTTGAATATTTTACTGATATTCATTTAATTAAGTAATCATAATTTTACATTATTTTATTGGTCATAAATTAGTTATCACAATAGTATATTGAATTATATGCTATCAGTTGCCACACATACTTTTGTTTGTCAGATTATCAAATGCTACCACGTAGTTATTATATTATTACATGAAGATAAAAGATTATATTATATTATTTGATTATTTTATTATGGTATAAAAATTATAGTATAAGAAAAGATATACAGAATTAGTTATACAATGAAGAATATTATTATTTTATTATTATTAGTTTAAGTGTAGTAGATTATGACATAAAATTCCCTTCTCATATTTTACTACCGTAATTTTATTAATTTAGAACAATTTATGAACCTGAGATTTTATAAAGCTAAATTATTATAAATAGAAGATTAAGATGTAATTATTAGCTTAATCTTAGTGAGTAGAAGTTATTAAAGTCGTAAGAATACTATAAGTTTATTTATTTAAAATAGTAATAAGGGGGGATAGTGTTCTTATGCCATTGAGGTAGTATCCTGTAGGATATTGGCTCAATGTAATCTATCTTGTCACCTGTATTTTCACTTCTAAGTCTCATGAAAATATTAAATATTTATTTAATTTATTTTATAAAATGAACCTTATTCGTATTTTAAATTTGAGCTAGTGAAACATTTAATTTTAATGCTGAATATTTTGTTTATTAATTATTAACTGAGCTAGAACCTGTTTTATTTTATATCATATACTATTCTGAAGTGAAGATGCACAAAGGCACGGTTAGAATATATATATATATATAAGGAGGGAATGTACATTTGATGAGCATTAATAAACATTAACAAATATACTTTAATATCATCTCTAGCTAGCACATTACTTCTAACTAATAGATATCACAAGTTATAATAACTGACTAAGCAAATCCTCATGAAATATAATGCAATTTACATAATCAAAAATATAATAATAATGACCTCGTAGTGATCAGTTATTATCTATTAATATAGGATTTCTAAACAGCGATTCAATATGTCAAGTAGCATTCTAAAATATTTAAAATGGAGGTTTTAATTATCTCCATTTGCTGTTTTGAAAGATTGGCATATTATGACATATATAATAATTAGATAAAATAGTTAAAACAATAAATATAGGCATGATCACAGTTTTAAGAAATTTAGGTCATAACTGATTGTGATGCAAAATTGTTTCACATTTAAAGATGAATTCAGACAAGTTTTTAATACTTTTAATTTATAAATGATTTAATTTAATAGACTTTTAAGAAATAAGATCGAATGTTCATTATATTAAATAAGCTAGCTTAATATTAAAATTACCAATTTAAAAATTAATTTATAGAGCTTTGCAGTCTTTGAAAAGAATATTACTGATCTTGGTTGTAGCTTGTAATGCAGGCACATCAGATGGGGGTTTAGTGGCATTCTTTTTTGGTTAGGAGGTTTGAATTAAGATGTCTTCTTCTTATGGTAGGCTTCTGGAAGGTTCCCCATCTCTCTGATGATGATCATACTGCCAGGCATGTAAGAGGGGACCAGAGATCACCATCCTCTTGTGGAGAAATGGCAAGCCTATTGCTTCATAGCCAGACATCTCAGAGTGAAAACTGGTGTGGATTGTGGCAGCGTCACATCTTAAGATTATAGAATAGAATATTGACAGCAAGAAATATGGCCTATTTATATGATTCAAGGATTAGGATACCTTGCTGTCTCAATAAGACTATTTTACTTATTGAGAATCAATTAGCACAGGGGTGGGCAAATAGCGGCCCCCTAAGACTTTTTATGCGGCCCTCCAAGACAATCAGAAAAATCCACCTTGGATTGAGATTTCCTTCCTGTTGCATGACCGAATATTCATCTCATATTTTCCACTAGAATGGCCACATCAATATACATGCGCAGTGTAGATATGATGTGCAGTGATTTTCCAGTTGATCTGATTAGTTTCAATTTTGTCTTTGCATTAGCAAATATATATATTTCCAACTTTTGTGAAACCATGAATGCTCCAAAAAAATGTAAAATTGGTAATGAATGTCATGTGTTTAATGAAGAATGGACAAACAAATATTTCTTTGGTAATACAGGGAATAAAGCAGTGTGTTTATTGTGTCATGAAAAAAAGATGCGGCCCTCCGTTAACCTTCGCTTCCACAAAGTGGCCCCCGATGCGGCTCCCGAGCCAAAACAATTGCCCACCCCTGAATTAGCACCCTCTGAAATTTTATAACTTGATTCATTTAAGCTAAGTCCCTATTGACTTTGCAATAGTTTCAGTTCAGTAAATTTTGTTTACAAGAACATATATTTTTGGGAAAATATTATTATTTAGTGACAATGTAAATTACCTCAGCCAGCTATGTTAAAACAGGTGTGCCTAGTGTGGCTTTTGTTTACAACTTATTTAAAGTTAAAATTAAGAATCATTGGAACATTTAAACAATATTTCTATATATATATATATCATGGTCATGTGTGGGCCATGCACATTTACCCATGATTTCAAATGTAAAAATAATAAATTGATTCTTTTTAACAAAATAAAATCTATAATACAAAATATATTTTACATGCTGTAATATATATAAACTGATGATATTACAGTTGTTGGGTGGTGATACCTATATAGCTGTGTTGATGTTTATATACATGTACTCAGAGAGGGTTTAAATACAGCATAGATGGGGCTGTGGGGAAAAATAAGTGAAACATATATGAGATCGGGAATATACTGTTTCAGTAGATATATAAAGTACAATACATATCATTTTAATATCAAAATAATTATATATATATATATATATTTACAGTGATTATTAAATAAGGTAATTTTAAAAATAAATAATCTTATCTAATCATTAATTTATTATGAAAAGTAATTATGCAATTGTTGTAATAAAAAATAAATAAATTGAGAATTATTTGCCTTGAACAGACATTACATTTCTATTGATCTTTAAAAATATAAATATTTAAAATGTAAGAATTTTAAAAGAAAAGATCAAACTTGGGGACAAAAAGCCTCTCTTTTTAAAAAATTAGTAGCCAAAGAGAAAGTATTTCTAATTTTAAAAAAAGTAAAAGATACAATTATTTCTGAATTATAAGAATTATGATTATAATTTTTTAAAATAGAATAATAAAAATATTTCAATTAAAAAAAAAATCTATGTGGAAAAATATTGTTTTGGGAATAAGTATCAAATAATAGATATGTATATAAAACAATATTTATAGAAATATGGATCCTTAAAAAAGTAAATGTGCATTTTTATAATGCTGATTTTAGGTCTAAAGAAAATAGACAATAGATGTGGAAAATGATACTTAGTATTATCATCGAACAGGGTGTTAATATTGTTTATTTTGATTTATAGAGATAATAAAAGTTAATATTTTATATGCATTGATTTTGAATTTTAAGATATAATAATTGTTATGATATAAAATGGAATTATTTTTATTTATTAAATAATTTTAGAGTTTTCAATACATTAAGGAATTCAATAATTTCTTGAAATCAATTACCATGATGTTCAGTGTAATTAATTTATTAGCTACATTAGATAATTGCTGATTATAAATTATAAATCAATGATAACTGATTGGGGATTATTTGCACCAATTATACAATAGTTATTATATCTTATTAGTTATATAATGTAAATAATTTGATTTTTCAAGTGCTTATGTAAATTGTGTAATTTATAACCACTCAATTTACTTTACATAATAGTACCAATACAGCACCATCTATCAAACTTAAATAAATCATCTTTAAATCCCAAGCCCAAATTCATAACCGCAACATCCAGATACTAGTTTGGGGATGAGGATTTAAATGCAATGATATCTAGTAATTATTGATTTCTTAAGCTTACAATAGATGACACTAAAGTAGAAGGATTGAAAAAAGAAAAAAAACCAGGTTAGATAGTATGGCAGCTGAAATGATAATAAGTATAAAAAAATATGTGAGGCAATAAGATTCCAGATGAATAAAAGGGTGTAAAGATTAACTTATTATATAAAGACCAATAACAATAAATTCCATAGTTTGTTAATTATATATATATATATATCTTAAATGAATAAAATTAGAAGTTGGATGGAAGAAAATAAGATTTTGGAGGAGATTCAGAATGGATTTCATTCAGGAACAACCATATGGGATAATTTATTCATTGTATTTCACTTGATTGAAATGTCTTATAAGAAAAATGGATTCATCATTAAATTTTTAGATTTATAAAAGATTTATGATGGGGTGGCTAGATATAGATTGCGAAAAGTTTTGAAAATATGAAATTAGAGTTAAATGTGGATTGAACAGGTATATGTAACACCATTATTTATTTTATTTCTAAAAAAATTGAAAGTTGAGGCAGAAAGATTAGGGACAGATGTGGGGGTTCCTATAATCGGAAGCAAGAGAATATCATATGATCACCATCTCTTATACTAGTACATAATTGTTATTAAACAATTACTCTGGTTGGCACATGGTGGCACTACTGTATGGAGAGTTTTGCCTTGTTTAAGCAAGATAATACTTAATATGATGGTTCAATATGTCATTTTAAAAAACAATGTAGAAGATATGATGTTATTAATAGAGAAATATGGAAAGGAAGAAATATGAAAATTAAATTCAGTGAAAAAATCTCTAAGATCCTAATGCTTAATGGGAAGGATGAAAATCTGAAATGGGAAGTATCTCTTCTTGAAAAGTGAAATAATACAGATATTTAGGTAATTTTGTCAAAATGGAAAAAGGAATTACACAGATAGTTAGGAATTAGAGTTGAGGGGAAAAAAATAGAATGACTAATTAAAAACCTGGCATTTTTCTCATATAATAATGATGAGCCTAATATTTTAGTGTACTTCTTTAAATCTAGCCACAAAGATTGACTATTGATTGTTAATTATTATTGCTGGTAATGTTATGTTTATCATTAGTTTTTATTTATAATTAAATTGATGCTGATTCTTTGATCATCTTCATTTATTCTTTTTATTATTATTTATTAACTCATTTGACGTACTATTGCAATATATTATGTATACATACGTTAAATAATTTATAATAAACTAGTTTTAAATCGTATAAATGTGAGCATATTTGGTCTAATAAATGTTTTAAGAATTTAATTTGTAAAAAAAAAGAATAATCGTTTTTTTTTAATTTTTGTAAATTTATGTTAATGATATATATATATATGTTTCTTTTATTAAAGACTCACTGTTTTAATCTAAGGATTAATTACTTTATTGGGAAATCACTATAATAATGACAGATTGATTAAATGATGACTATAGAAAAAAAATCCCTCTGGTAATCAATATGATTCAATAATTGAAAAAAAAAAAAAAAGATACAATCCTGTAAGATGTAGTGTGATTACTTTTAGTGGAAGAAATTTATAGATATAAAAAAAGAATCATTCCACGGTATAATCTTCATATGCTAGATAAAATGAATTAAATAGTTTGGATGGTTCATGTACTACAAATAAATACTTCTCACATTGAAAGTATGATTAGTTTATGAGGTATAATGTTAATGTATTTATATAGTCTAATGCTATAATTTATGTTATATGAAAACATCTAAATGTCATTAATAAATTGCCAGAACAGGGAAACAGAAAAATGAATTTCAAATTATTTGTTTGCATTTTTTTTTTGTTCATCTGTTATGTATAGTAAATGAGTCAGAATCCCTTTGATTAAATCATTATGATAAAGCATATTTTCAACTAACCATACCAACAATATTTTTTAGATAAATGATTCATTGTCCTGATTTTGATTTTTACTAATAATCCTTTCCTGAAAAAATGAAAATCATCTCTGACTGAAGAGAATAAATGGCAATGTTTGATCATCATTAATGGTAGTTTGCTATTACTTGACAGCTTCATAACACAATTTATTCTAGCATCCCAATTTTACATTATATCCTCTAACTGTGTGATAAGTTAGGTCATTAAAATGCATTGCTGTATATTAAGCTTACTGGCATTTAGATTCAGTAGGCAGTAGATCGTGAATCAAGCAATGACATTGATCATTGGTAGCAGTTTACCACTGATGTAAGACACTCTCTTAACATGTTTAATTTTAGCATCTCAATTTTATAGCTACATCATAAACTTCAATGAGTTCTTACATTATTAACATACATACCAGCATCTTGGTGCAAAAACATCTTTTGTTTGAGATAAGGTGTGTATGTGCTCAATGAATGATTTTATGTACCCTGTATGGATTAGTGCAATGTTGGAATAGTAGACAAAAGCTAAACATCCATAAATTGTGACGCTAGTGGTCATATATCATGATTTCCCATGTGATAAACCATTCGATTATGTTTTTTTAAAAGTCTACATGTTAGAATCTTGCTGAATAATTATCAGTGCTATTTGTAAGATGATTTATACAAATGTATGATTAGATATCTATTTATAAATGTCAGTTACAAGACTGACCTTAATTAAATTAGGATTTCATTTGTTATCATGACTTGAAAACCTGAATAGAAAATGAATATGATAAGAACAATGAAATAATTTATTTTTGGTTGAAACCATAATAATTAAACAATTTCACGAGATAAAACAACAGTACTATAATTGAGTTCTGTAAAGAGAAAATTTAAAAACCCATGAACACAGTAAATATAAAGAAGGTTTCAAGAGTATTCATATATTGCATCAATATTTATTTTTTCTTTGAGATTTTAATGTAGATGATGATTTTAATCCAAAGTTATTTAAAATAATGGTATTTGTTTTGTGAACTTTAATGATCTGATGTATATTTTAAATTTTTTATTTTTTTTTTTAATTCAAAAAAAAAATTAAAAAAAAAAAAAAAAAACACCCCCCTTTTAAATTGTGGGGTGGTAGGAGTTTTGTTGTGGTAGGAAGAAAAAAGAGGTTTTTTTACATGAGAACTTAATATTGGTCAGATGATAAATTAATATGCTCTAAGATTAAAATATATTAATAATTTTTATTAGTCATTCATTAGTATAGATATCCAATAATGAATATTTCTGTAGTATCATTTTCATTACATCACTCTCACACAAGGTAGGGACTGTTTTTTATCAGCTTTTAATACTTTTATTTTAATTTTTTTATTTTTATATGTCAAATGCGTTGACCGGGAAGCGAACCTGGGCCAGCTGCTAGGAAGGCAACTATGATAACCAATAGGACACCAATGCTTGACAGCTTTTAATACTTTGTGGAGGGATGTAACCATAAACATATATGTCCAAAGATCATAGATCTTTTCCACATGTCTTTGGTCATATGTTTATAATTACATCTCTCCACAAGATATTAAAAGCAGATAGAAACCTTGTATGAGAATGATTTAATGATATTTACACTGCAGAAGATTAAAATAGTAGTTACATAAAATAAATCTAATCCAAATATACTGGTAGAAAATTTGATGTTTTTTTTTTTTTTATAGAAAGAATAGTTACTTATGTCAAATTGCAACAGCTAGTAAAAGTCAAAATTACCAATCTGAATTTTCAAATTTCTTATATTAATGAGTTATGGAATTCTCTTAAATCATGTGAATGTAACTACTCTGTTCTTGGTATCATTGTGACTTGATTAAAATAAAACATAGCTTTTTTTTTCTTTTTGAAAGAATGATAAAATGAATGTGAGGCTTCGTAAACAATCAAATTATGCACAGAAATTCAATAACTATGAGAAAATTTAAAACTTCGAGGCAAATAGTCATTTGCTGATCACTTCGTATTTTTTTTGCTACATTGAAAGTAATTTCATAATTATGGTATTTTAAAGGGATGGAAATTGTATTTTGGTCAACTTTTTAAATAATAATACAAGAAATCAAAGGATTGCCTTTAATGATAGATCTATGCTATCAACAGATTTCAATTTGAACAGAGATGTCTTTTTTTTTTGGAATATAAGAACCCATAAAGTTTTGCCATCATATTTCGAAGATGCCTAAAATATTGCAGTCAGTATTGCAGACTATCACTATTAATCAGTAGTAAAAGTATTTTCAAAGATTTTATTGAAATTCCACACTAATGGATGCATAGTTACAAAATAATCAGATTAAAGTCAAAAATGCTTAATGATTATTGTTGTCAGGTAAATGCACTAAGAATGCTGAAATAATTTATATATTAATATTAATGATTTGATCAATATATTTGATTCAGTTAATAGATATTTTTATGGTATTATTTGAAAATAGTTGGTTGACCATGGGAGTTTATTTATATTATTCAGGTTTTGTATAATGATATGAGAGGAAATGGTATTATTTAAAATGGTAATTTTGAGAATTTGAAATAAAGACCAGTATTAAACAGAGATATAGGGGTTATTTTTCATTGTTTTTTAATTTAATGATAGTAGTAAATATTTATGAGTGATTTCAAGATGAAATATCAAACAAATTAAAGTTAAAAAAACTTGGTATCTAGATTTATAGCATCACACTGATAATTACATTATTAAATAATTAATTCAAAAGATAATCTACAAACTATTATTAATATTTTGAATGCTACCTACAAAGTTTTTGATTTAGCAATTAATATTAAAAAAACTCATTTGCTTTGTCAATCAGTGATGAAAGGAAAATTTGTCAGTAGATTGAAGCAATTTTAATATCTTAGTAGCTTTTTTAATGAGAAAAATGAATTTAGATGTTGAGGGTTTAAGACAGGCTTTAGTGTGTTGCTGCTGCATTTATTCTATTAAAAATAAGACATTTCATAACATTCTATTTAAATTAATTGAATATAGTATTACTTTATCAAGTCTGGTGTATAGAAGTGAGAGGTGGCTCTCCTGTTTTTGTCATTTAAAGGACAATTTAATTTTTCACCATAATATTCTGAAAATATCTTGGCAAAGTCAAAAGACTAATTCGTATTTCTTTAAAGATATTGAATCTATTGTTGTAAGGACACATTTCAATTAGGTTGATATGTGGTGCAAATGAATAGTAGTAGCACTTTCTCAAATAATATTTTATGGCGAACATGATAATGATTTCATAAAAGCAGGAGCTCCTGTTTATGTTATAATGATTATCTCACAGATAAAGAAATGTAATATGGATTGCTTTCTTTTGTAAAAATATGATGGAAAATAGAATAGGTAAAAGTGTTAAAGCTTTTCAAAAATGTAAAGTTTGCTGCAGAAGAACTTAAAAGGCAGTTACACGAGATGTCAAATCAAAGATTAATTATCATAAATTATGGACATTTTCAGTTTGGTTTGTATGATTATTTGAAAACATACTTTGTCTTTTCTTTTGTCTACTTGTCTACAGAGAACATTGGATTTTCCACCAACCAAGAGAACAAGCTGGATTTAAAAGTGGTTTTAGTACAGTAGATCATATCCAGGTATCGAGAGAAGTTATAGAAAGGACAAATGAAATATGATTTGCCATTATGATTTGGATTTGTAGATTATGAAAAGGCATTTGATTCTATAAACATTTCTTCAGTGATTAAAGCATTGGATCATCAGGGTATAGATCCAGGATATTGTCATATGTCAAAGAATATTTATAAAATTGCAACAGCAATAATTAGATTACATAATGATACTAGGAAAGTCAACACTGAGATGGGTGTCAGACAGGGTGATTCCATATCTCCAAAACTTTTTACAGCACTGCTGCAAGGAGTATTTTGTGGATTAAAATAGGAAGCTAAAGGAATGAAAGTAAATGGAGATTATTTAAGTCATTTAGATTTTGCAGATGATGTAGTTGTTTTTGCAAATAATGTTTTAGAGCTGCAGAAAATGTTACAGGAGTTATCAGATGAAAGTAGGACTAAAGATAAATGTTAAAAAGACTAAAGTAATGTTCAATGAATTTTCTCAAAATATGAAAATAAAAATTGATTATGATGAGTTAGAAGAAGTTAACAGCTACAAATACCTTGGTTGAATTATTAATACAGATGGAAACATAATGGATGAAATTAATGATAGAATTAAACTTGATTGGAGTGTTTTTGATAGAAATAACTTGATACTAAAAGGAAACATGCTTATATGTTTGAAAAGGGAGTTTTTTTTAATAAATGTGTTTTACCAGTTCTTACTTATGGATCTGAGACTTTGGACACTTAATAGAAGAGCAATAGAGTGTTCAGAGCACTCAAAGAAGTATGGAGAGATGCATGTTGGGAGTAACAAGAAAAGATCAAATATGCAATATATGGGTAAGAGAACAAACAGTTGTTATTGACCTCATTGAAAAAATTAAGTCTGAAGTGGAGTTGGGCTGGACATATTGCTAGAAGTGGTGATAATATATGGATAATTAAAATCTTAAACTGGATTCCAAGAGATTGTAAAAGGCCCAGAAAGAGACCATTCATGAGATGGATGGATGAAATAAGAAAGTGTGCAGGGGTGATGTGGAGAAGAGAAGCTAAGATCAGAAAAGATGGATTGAACTTGGAGAGATCTTCATCCTGAAGTGGATTGATAGTGGTTGTTGATGATGATGATGATATATAGTCTACCTGCAATACAAAATCCCTTGGTTTCGGGCCTTATTTTAGATTTTTAATTTCCCGATTTCAACAATAAACTATTTTTTCTTCACTATAAATCCAATGGAAATTTAAATAAACATTAATTTTATTGTCTATACTCTGTATATATTAAAATAGTTTTTGCAATAATTATATAATACTGTACTTTAAAATACAGAGTATACTTGTATTTATACCAGCATACATTTTTTATGTAACAATAATTAAAACATAAATCAAAACAGTACTTTGTAATTTTATCAGGATAATAAAAATTTTAATTAATGAGTTTGGTTTACTGTAGTGTACTTGTATATGTTTTTTGGTAATGATATTTTATTTTGCATGAGTTGGCATGACCTTTCAATATTTTCTAAATCTTCCAATTAATGAGTTAGTTTATCTTATTTGTGAATTATTTAAATACAATATGTCCCATGATCATCATTTCTTATGCTTGCTCATAACTATTATTAAAACAAGCAAAAGTCTCCATACAGTAGTGCCACTCAGTGCAAGCCCGAGTAATCAATGGCATCCATTGATTACTCTGGCTTGCATTGAGTGACACTACTGTATGGAGAGTTTTGCCTGTTTAAATACAATATGCCTAGATTTAGTGTATTAATTGATCATTGTAATTATTAACCCTTTATCTACTTCCAAATTACTTTTGAATAAAAATGTCTTAGCCAGTTACTTCAATTAAAATAAATCTACATACACTGTGAATTTTAAAAAATTAAATTTATAATTTTTGCTTCATTCCATTTCTTGACTTTACTGTATATTTCCGTAAGAAATTTTTAAAAATCACAAAACATATAATGATGTTTGCATTACTAACAATATACTCATTTCATAATATAAACAAAAGCAAAAAGACAATTATTTGTATACATATAGTATCTATTAAAACAAAATCATAAATTAAAATCACTTATTACTAAAGTACCAAAATAATGGGAACCACTTCCATTTTGGGAAAATTACCGATTAATCAAAAATTAATTATAAAATATTAAAGGAAGTCACGCGTTGGTGGTCGAGTGGTCAGCACAGCTGCCTTACAAGCAGTTGTCCCGGGTTAGCGGGTTCGTTTTCCGGCCGATGCTATGACGCATGAAAAAATATATATATTAAATGAATAAATATTAATTTAAATATAAAAAATTAAATATAAAGGTAAAATTAAAAGTTAAAAAATAAAAGTGAAAATAAAAAATGAGTGGTTAAGAAAACTTGACAATTAACTGTCCTGAAAGAATATGTTGGAACATCGGGGCAAGAGAAAAAAACCGGAATGTATAGATACATAATCACATTAAAAGATTAGGGTTAACTAGACTATTTCAGAAATATATTATTTATTCTATTTTTATTGTTTACAGTTTTAAATGTTACATTGGATTTTTTTTTTAAAAAAAAAAACAAACTGTTTTTGTGGAAATAATACTTGTGTTGTTAAATTAATCAATCAGTTGATTATTCCGTTATATGTTTACTTTTAAGCACAAATTTTATAGGTTTATTTTTTTCGATAACTTATAAATAGTAACTAATTCTGGGAATATAAAAAATATTTCTTAAATACAAATATATAGGAAAAATTTGATTAGAATTTAAAAATAGTCAATAATATAATATGTTAAAAAATATATATCTATATACAAACAACAAAGATTATACAAAGTATATAATTATCATAAAAAAAGCCTTTTCCGGCAAATTGTTTTTTTTTTTTTGCTCTTTTCAATATGTCTGCAGAATACCACGATTTAAAGAACATACAGCGATATTTATATCAATACACGAAAGAAGATATGGATATTTGACATGATCTATTACGTGATATTTATGCAATCATATTACAAAATTAAGCTATTAATATTGATATAGATGTCGCTGTATGTACTTTAAATCGTGGTATTCTGGAGACATATTGAAAAGGGCAAAAAAAAAAAAACAATTTGCCGAAAAAGGCTTTTTTCTGATAATTATATACTTTGTATAAGGTGCAACATAAAAAGGAATTAGTTTTGATTCTGATTCTTTTTCTGTATAGTAATTTAAAAATAATATTCTAATATCATTAAACTATATTACAATTTATGTATATTAATATATATGTCAAAATGAAACAGGTTTGAATTTAATCACTGCCAGATAAAAGCCCCCACCATTTTTTAAACAGAGGAACAGGGAAATGACAATATTCACAATAGAATTCTTTCCATTTGATAAGGTTTTTTATGTTTTTTGTTAACTGATGTCTATTTATTGACCAATAATTAGATAGTAAGGTAGATTGGCCATTAGAATATATTTTAATTTTATCATCAACCCTAACATACTTGGAGAACAGTTGTTTTTACACTGTAGTGTAGTGTAGGCTTTCTTAAGCCTGTGCTTAATCTTATTTCTATAATATATTCATATTTTATCTTTTTAAATCTTAGTTTGAATACAAGTTTTCAGTTTGAGAATATTTTTTTGGTTGTCTATTTTTTTTTTAAAGTGCCGTAATTATAAACCCAGATTTACTGTTTATTATTAATACTTTTAAATGTATATATACTTAGTTATTTTCATTGCTAAATGTAATATATATATATATATACTTGTTATTCTTAAAATGCATTTCTCCATACACTCAAAAAAATATGGAGAGATATTTTAGGAATAACAAGAAGAGATCGAAAACATAATATATGGGTAAGAGAACAAACAGATGTTACTGACATCATTGAAAGAATTAAAAGACTGTAATGGAGTTGGGCTGGACATATTGCTAGAAGAAATGATAATAGATGGACAATTGAAATCTTAAACTAGATTCCAAGAGATTGTAAAAGACCCAGAAAGAGTCCACATGTGAGATGGGTGGATAAAATAAGAACGTGTGCAAGGGTGATGTGGAGAAGAGAGGCTAGAGATTGGAGAATATGGATTGAACTTAGAGAGACCATCCTGCAGTGGACTGATAATGGTTGACAATGATATATATATAAAAACTAATTAAAGGAAATATATACAAAAAAATAATAAAATACAGAAAAAAAATTACTTGTATTAAAGAAAGAAATGATTTAATTAAATTTATATGCTGAAGACACATAATTAACAATCAAAAGAAGTCTTATTTTGCACTCTTTATCTAAGTCTTTCTAATTTTACCTTTCAAATCCTTCTGGATATTTTTTCTCTTAAAATCATCACTTTTACTTCTTCCTTCTTTGTCCCCCTCCCTGACTTTCTTATATTATATTCCCTAGCCTTTAAACATAATTTTTCTTTCTCAAAATATATGCCCAATGTAATTTCTTTTGTAATATTTCTACCAAATTCTATATTATCCTTTCATTTAACTTTTCTATATCTTCTAAGTCCAAATTTCAAAAATCTTATCTTTTACTGTTGCTTTATTTCTTTGCCATATAAAAATTCCCCCAACTAAAATACTTAACAAATCAAATCCAATTCTACATAACATTTTACTATTTTCACTATTCATAAATCCTATTCATCATCACCTACATGATGTGAGGGATTTTCCTATCTTCAATGATAGTTTTGTTTTTCTCAAAAGACCATTGGTTTAATAACTCATTTAAATATTATACATGTATTTAAAAAATAAATAAACAGGTAATAGGAAAGATTGAATCTGGAGTCAAATAATCTTATTTGGAAAATATGTTGAGAAGTATAGAAATGTTAAAAGGACTAAAAAAAAAAATAGAAAATTTAAAAATGGAAGAGAATTTGGATTAGTGGCAAAGAAGTTATTAAAAGTATAATGGATGGATCTTTAAAGAAAAAAAGTTAAGAAAAAAAAATTGACAGTATAATATGGGGTGGGTGGGTATAAGATTATGAAAGCAAGAAGACTTGGAAAAAGTTTTGGAGTTGGGTATAGGATCTAATTTTTAGCAGATAACTGATGATGATATTTTGATTGCAATAAAAAAATTTGTTACAATTTTGATAATCCAAAAAACATAAAATCTTATAAAAGCACACACAAAAACAGCTAATAGAATATACCTATATATTCTGTTTTACATATTTACACATTTCTTACCATTACATATGTCTATATCAGGGGTAGCCAAAGTTTTAGACGTTGGGGGTAACTTTGTTGGTGAAAGTGTATTTGAGGGCAACTATGTTTCTTTCAGGGCTTCGAACCGGAAACCAGAAAAAAAATATTATTTTTGCTGGAATGGAAAAAAATAATGTTTCAAAGTCCTGGTTTTTTGGGAATGTACTTACAAATTGGTGGGGTTTTTTTTACAAGGACTTTTTAGGTACTCAAAAATATTGAAGTTTTTTAGAAGATACGAACTGATGAATTTTTTTTCAATAAGATATGAACTGTTGAAGACATTTTATATGACTACTATTAAATTACCTCAGCTCCCTCTAGTATTACAATTTGTCCATGTCGTTTTATAAAATATTTATTAATGGACTGTTCTCTATGAGGATACTCATATGCGGTTTTAACTTGCTCTCAAACTGCTAATTTTTTATGTTATTTTGCCGATTTTATGGCCATTTTATCAAGAAAAATGTACCATATGATGCTGCCCTCTTTATAATTATTTTATAACTAAAAAATCAATAATATTTAATTTTATAACAATGAGATAAAGCCTGCCTTCCAAAGTGCTAATTGAGTGTTTATATTCTCTATAAAAAGGAGTGCTTGTCAACAATTTTGACAGTTCTACATTCTTTGTTTTGATTTTCAATATAAATGTATGTTGTTGTTTTTTTTTTTTACATATTTATTATTATTTTCATAAAATATGTGTGAAAATATAATTATTTTAGAAGAATAGTTCAGATTTTAGTAAAAATTATTTACTGTTAGATGAAAGTAAATTGAGAAAGAAATCAATGATGTAGGCTGCATTTTATAATAGGTTATGAAAAGTATGTTTTATGTTGTCCACTGTAGATTATTTTTATCAATTATAAATAGAAATTTATTTTTGAAAAAAACTTTCATTTATTTTAATAATCTGACAAATTATTGATTTGATTTTTAGGAACTAAACTAAAATGAGTATAATATTAAAAGACAAATATATTTTTACCACTGATTCTGTTTCTTCAGGACAAGTTATTTTCATTTCTCCTCGGGAAAATGGCAATTAAATATTTCTAAGAATTTTAGCTCTAGCATTACACAAAAATAATTTAATTCTTTTCAGCGTCTTCCAACCTGGGTTTATTTTTGAGATTGATAATAACAATAGATGTTACTTTAAATTTAACTATTTTTAAACAATAATTTTGAATTTTTACTTTTTTTATTTATTATTATTTTTTATATTCAAATCAATTCTGAATTTATAGTATAATTTGTCAATGTTCTCCATAGCTTTATGATCCACTTCCAAAGACCTTGCAATTGAGTAGTCAACCGCAGTTGATATCTTGGCCACCCCTGGTCTATATAGTATATCTTCATATAATAGATTTTTAAACCATTAAGCATCACATGATCACATTTCCTGCACAAGCCTTCTGGCATCCATTGATTACTCTGTTTAGCACAGGTGGCAATACTGTATGGAGAGTTTTGCTCTGTTTAATAGATTTTTATAATTTTTTCTATAGTGATTTTAATATTTATAAATTAAATTTTATTCATTTTAAGAATACTATTGTAAGTTTTTTTTAACCTGTTTAATCATTTATTATTTTATAGAAAAAGAAAAAAAATTTACTACAAAAAAAAAAAAGAAAGAAAAGCACATAAAATTACTTAGATATATATTAATAATTAAAGAAAATACAATTAATATAAGAATGAAAACAACAGTTTTAGAAAACTGTATGCATGTAATTAATTAATTTTGCAACATAAGTAAAATAAAATAAATTATTTTAAAACAAGAATAAATGGAACTGTAATTTACTATTCAGATGAGAAACAATCTAAATAAGAACTTTAAAAAAATGTGTTTACTATAAGTGAATTTGTAAGTAATATAATAAAAACAATATTAATAAAGTAAAAATGTAATTAAAGAAAAGAAACAATAATAATAATATCAGAAAATTAAATAAAACAATATTAATAAAGTAAAAATGTAATTAAAAAAAACAATAATAAAACTAAAGAAGAAAGAAATAATAAAGATTTCAAGTGATATTAATAACATCAGAAAATTAAACAAAAAAACAAAACAAAAATAGTAAACAAAACTATTAATAGAAAAATGAAGAAATACATGGATTTATTAAGAAATAAAGTCATAACAAAAAAGCAATAAACATATAACAACTGATATATATATATATTAAATAAAATGAATAATCTAATAAAAGCACATCAATATTTATCCCCCCAAAAAATTAATAGAAACAAATTTAAAACAATATATATATATATGATTTTTAAAAAGCATCAATATGTAGTCATACAAAAAAATAAATTGTTTGCATTTTTGAAAATAAAATATCAAAATGATTTAAAAACAAAATAAAAAAAAGCATTATATATTTAAAATTTTAATCCAGAGTTTAATGAAGACAAAGATCAAAAATTGGTACTATTTACCTAGACGGGCTTGGCCGCTTGATGGTGTTATTGCCAGCCAAAAACAATCAAATGTAATATTACCAGGCTCGCCTATGATTTTTTTTACAAAACCATTATTTTTCCAATACATATGTTTTGAATTAATTTTTTTATTTGTATTACCTTTTTACCAACAAAATGTTTTAAAACAGAATAAAATATTTATTACTCCTGTGCCATGGCACATTACCCCAAAGACCCACTGCTGAGGAAATATCCTGCCCTGATGGTTCTTTCTTCTACTAAACATAGTCTTATCAACTTCCACTATCAAACTGGGCTCACTGATTTGACGGCAGGGTCGAGATGACAGACTCTTATGGCACAATTCTCTCAGACTAGTCGTCCACTCAAGGGTTTTTTGGCTAATGCCCAGTTCTGAACCAATAGCTTGGCATGTCAGCTGCTCATGGCTCCAGAAGTAGACAAGCCATAGTGGAACTGACATATTTTTTTAAAGGTGTACAACTTCATAGATTGGCTACAGTCGCATTGCTTTGACTCTGGAAGTACGCAATAACGTTGAAAGAACACCACAGCCTTAGCTTCTGTTGTTGGCAACTGTGAAAAATTCAGACTGTCACCTGCAATTTTATTTGGGTCATGCTTTTTCTCAGGAAAATGAGACTTTTCACATGAACTCAGCTAATATTCATGTTGGACAGCACCCTTTGGCAAAATTTTGCACCTTCCAGCTTGTGTAAGGAAGGATGGTGGTGGTTGGACAATTATTACTAAGTGAGATTGCTTTATTTAAGTATAAATAGAACTAGTCTGTTATGGAGATTCCAAAAGATATGGCCACTGAAAATCAAGACAACCTCACACGAGATTGTAACCAACTGTGAATTGTGCGGATTCCCAGAAAGTGTCACAAAGCATAAAGCAGGCTGTAATATTTCTGTGCAACACCATCAAGTGGCCTGCAATAGCTAATAAAACAGAACTGTTGTATTCGCCACAAGTCCGGCCGCATAAACAACCTTTGTAGGTGTTTTTGGCTAGCCAGAATGTCATCAAGTGGCCAAGCCCAGCTAGGTAAATAGTACCCAAAAATTAATAATGATAATAAGATACAAAGCATAGATATTAATTTAATATAATTTTAAAAGTAAAATATTGATGAAATTTTTATATTTAAATATTATTACTAAAGATAAAAAAGAGAACTAAATATTAAAAAAAATATTTTGTATGAATTAGCCAATCAAAAAAAAAAACACTAAGCAGATTAAAACCTTATAATAGCATTTTAAAAATAATTGTATTTTTTTATAAGTATAATTTAAATTATTATTGAAAAAGTGATTAAAATATTGAAAATACATAATATATAATTATTTGATTACATAACAAAAATATTTAAAATTATATGATATGTAGGTATGTAAAAAATGAATATTTAAACATTATTAATTGCTTTATTTTTTACATTCAGGATTTTAAGATTGTTTTTTTTTATTTGTTGAATTGTTTTAATTGTTATAGAATATGTTGATTTACAATTATACCTGGGTCTCATTTTATGTGGGTTATTTTAATGCGATCTTGAAGTTATGTGATTCATGTTTCTTCTTAATATCCTTCATATTTCACTATATTTATTAGAGATATCAAGAAATTTAAATTATTAATAACTTATTTTGACTTGAAATACTTTTTTCTTTCAAAAATATAATGTTATATTAGCAGCTTACATGAATATGACCTGAAGCTGTATTTAGAATCTTAGCTTCTATGTAAATAACCTATTTATATACTAATGAGTAAATACTAATAATAGATTTATATGTACGTATAAAAATATCGCAATAAATATTCAAAAATTTTAAACTTTTAAAACATATTTTGTTAGATATTAACAGAAATAAATATTTTTTTAGATTTTTAAAATAAATAATAAAGAAGATTTTATTGATTTTATAAACTGAAAATAATCTTTCTAATGATAATGTATAACCTTTTTGTTTTGATTGGGATCTCATTTTTTTAATATAGAAACAGAAAACCATTAACATAGCACAAGACTGAAAGTGACACTAGTTGTACATTATGTCATGAATCTGATTTTTTACTAGTTCACAAACGAATGCATAATGTAAAATAGTGGTAATGATTAAAATATGTATGAAAAAATGTAAAATTAAATACTGTAATTAATAAAAAAAGTAAAAAGTTTGTCTTATATTAATTTTTTTCATATATTTGAAATTTTTTATTAGTTATACTTTATTTCCTTATTTTTTTAATGTGAATTTTAAAGTAATTTTTCCTTGTTGCTTTGCTTTTATGCCATTTTCTGAAAATTACGGGAACCTATCCCCCATTTTTCAAGGTAAGTTATGTTTATTTTTGTGCAATTTCTTTGGTGCATATTTTCTGAGGAACCTATTTACCACATAAAATGAGACCCAGGTGTATAAGCATTTAAAATTAAAATTTATTTGAAGTTGATATTTAATATTTTTTAGTCTCCAATTAAGATTGCAGGTTCAACCAAAATAGAAGAAAAGTTTTATTTTAAATTGAGCAATAGAGATATTGAAAATATTATATATATACTGAAACTAAAAGCCTCAACATAGCAAATTAGTAGAATAGAAAATAATTTTAAAAAAGAAAACAAAATTTTAGCAAAGGCTATTCAATTAATTTTTCTCTGATGTGATTAAATAACTAATTCTTGCTGCAAGTGTAGGGAAATAAGATACTTTGGTATTATTCCTGTTATCACTTATTCAAAGTTTCCATTTATGATGTCATAGCAATCAAGAATCCTGACATGATTTATTCATGACAAATAAACTGATCCTTTCCATTTTAGAAGATATTAATGGTTCACTCCACCATAGTGCCCCCACAATATAATACATCTCTGGCATCATTTGTAAGTAATAAAATTTTATATTTAAAAATATATCTACTTTATATTATTTGTTATTGTTTTTTTGCTAAAACATTGTGGGTTTTTTTTTCAATGTTTAAAATATAACGTTAATCTTGCAGCAAATATATCACATTATTTGTAAGTAATTTTAAAAAATAAAATAAATACAGCAGTAAAAGTTGTTATATTTGTGGGTTTTTTTTGCTAAACTTTACATACATTTACATAAGTAATATTTACTAAGGCAATAAACCTCTAGAATGTACGCTTGAAAATGCGAAGGTAGGGACCTCTGTAGGTCTTAACCACAAGCTTATGCTTTGGAAGAAAAGAGGGGAACCCTTCTTTACTTCAACCTACTTTCTATATAAATAGGTGAAGCTGAAGTGGTTACATCTGAGAACGTAAAGCTATTCAATACTTCACTGATTAAGTCCACAATTCCTATTACCAATTAGTACTCGCGAAATCTTTCAATTTATAACGAGTCAATGGAACGATCTTATAGTTAGAAATCTATTATGATAATTTAAAGCTTGTGGTTAAGACTTGTAGAGGTCCCTACCTTTGCATTTTCAAGCGCACACTTTTGAGCTTTATTGTTTTAGTAAATATTACTTACATAATCAATGTGCGTTAAATAAATTTATAAATACATTTACAGTTAAAAGTTGTGATATTTGTGGGGGTTTTTTAAAAAAAGATAATTAAAATAAGAGGTTAAACTTAAAGTTCACCATTTTTAGATAAAAGTACAACTTTATCTTACAGTTTGCCATTTTGTTTTTTAGGTTAAAAAAATAACGGAAACCTAAAACTTTATATCTCGTCATTTAAAAAATGTTTCAGGGTTCTTTTTCATATTTCTTCCTTTTTCCATAATGAATATATCTCTCCATCATTGAAAATTACATTCTTTTTTTAGATTTAAAGTTTGATATTCAACATGGGATATGATGGCACAAAGTGTTGTACTATGCCGGGAGGGGGAAGAATGGCTTTAATGACATGGAGTATCATAATAAAAAAGCACAACTCACCAGTACTTGTTTTATTTCACATCTTAATCTCTTTTTCCATAATGAATATATGTTTCCATAATTTTTTTTAGAATTTAACTTTCATATTATTCTAAGTTTGCGATATGTTTAAAATAATGCTCTCATGGGATCTGCAGACAAATTTTATCAATTAAGTTTATCCGCACATTCGTTGAGGCATTATTTTAAACATATCACAAATTTAGAGTACTACCTCATTGGAGTAATACATCTTAGCAGGAGTAATACCAAAATACTAGAAATAATAACTTTAAAAATGGTAAAACACAATTTATTTCAACTATGAATGGCAGAATCAAATATGGGAAGAGTGAAAAGATACAGTAAATGTAAACAAACATTCATTCACATCATGATATTCTTTTATGGGACAAAAAATATTAATAATGATAAATTTAACAATTCAAAAAAATAAATAAATAATTGTAATCAATTATTATTTGAAAATAAAGAAAATGTCTGAAATATAAATAAAATATTGACCTATAAAATGTATTTATTATTTCATTTATGATGTTTGATTTAAAGGAGAAAAAAATGTGTGGAAACTGAATATAGTATTACACATATTAGAACAATAGTAGAATAAAAAAAACTTTGACGTGGTAAAACTTATTTCACGTTTATTCATTAAAACTGATAAAAAGAATAAAACATTTTTATTTCCTCATTGATAAAAAGGATATCTGGCTAACAAGGAATAAAGATGAAGTGAAGATTTTTATCTTCTTTAACTATACTTTAAGGAATTGAAGAAATAATTTAAACTTGAATCTTTTGCCTCTTATGGTTTCCTTATGAAATCATGAATTGCTAAGTCATTTCAAAACAATGAAAGTCCTGAAAAAATCCATATTATTAAATTAATTAAAAAATGTCATTAAGGCATATACCTACAGATCATCATAGACCTGAAGATTGAAGAATGTCAGACCAGAAGAAAGCTTATATTGAATAATAAAGAGAATAATATGATGCACATAAAGAGCGTACCAATAGCTCAAACAAGCTCGTAATTAACAAGTGCGGTTATGAGAAATATTTAAAATCTCTATCCAGAACACTCTTATCTCCAGACCATGGTTTCGAGCTTATGGCCCACGTCAGTGGAGAGCTAGAATATTCGGACACTAGACCTAAAATATCAACTCAAAAAAACCAGCACTTATTTCAAACGTATATTTAAGAAGAAACTCTGAATTTTTCGGACATGAAAATGTCTTTAAATCCAGCTATCTAACTTAAATAGCTATATGGGACTGAAATAAATTCAGATCTACCATATTCTAATAGCCTCAGCATAGCCAAAGCCTTAAAGGTAAAATTATAATAATTAAAAAAGCAAGTCATATATAACGTGACATTACTTTTAATGAGCTTGTAGTTACAAAAATGCACATAGAGAGCATACCAATAGCTCAAACAAGCTTGTAATTAACAAGTGCGGTTATGAGAAATATTTAAAATCTCTATCCAGAACACTCTTATCTCCAGACCATGGTTCGAGCTTATGGCCCACGTCAGGGGAGAGCTAGAATATTCGGACACTAGACCTAAAATATCAACTCAAAAAAAAAAAACAGCACTTATTTCAAATGTATATTTAAGAAGAAACTCTGAATTTTTCGGACATGAAAATGTCTTTAAATCCAGCTATCTAACTTAAATAGCTATATGGGACTGAAATAAATTCAGATCTACCATATTCTAATAGCCTCACCTTAAAGGTAAAACTATAATAATTAAAAAAGCAAGTCATATATAACGTGACATTACTTTTAATGAGCTTGTAGTTACCTTTAAGGCTTTGGCTATGCTGAGGCTATTAGAATATGGTAGATTTGAATTTATTTCAGTCCCATATAGCTATTTAAATTAGATAGCTGGATTTAAAGACATGTCCGAAAAATTCAGAGTTTCTTCTTAAATATATACGTTTGAAATAAATGCTGGTTTTTTTAGTTGATATTTTAGGTCTAGTGTCCGAATATTCTAGCTCTCCACTTGTTAATTACGAGCTTGTTTGAGCTATTGGTACGCTCTCTATGTGCATTTTTGTAACTACAAGCTCATTAAAAGTAATGTCACGTTATAGATGACTTGCTTTTTTAATTATAATAATATGATGCAGATGATAATACATTTTAGTTTTATATTATTGTTGTATTTTATTTGGTCTAATGGTTTTTAAAAACAACTAATTCCAAATATAAATTTAAGCCATAAATTAAAGCACGTGCTATTTTATATGTATTTATATATTGGTCCATTTTCATCATCTAATATTAAGTATTGAATGTCTTTTAAAAAAAAGTAACTTTATTTAAATTTTCCATTTACATTCACGTTAGTATATGCACATTTTGAATAGTATTATTCTCCTCTTAAGTTGTTGCTCGTCTGATGATGGTAACTAGCACGGAAATTGAGCCTGGACTCTTAGATTCTTGAATATTGAATTTTAAGGTAATGGTTTAACCAACTGAATTCAATATTCAAGAATCTAAGATTGCAGGTTTGATTCCCAAGTTAGTACTGTCATGGGTCAGGCCAACAAGACCTGAAGAAGAGAGAAGAATATCACTCGAAACATTACTAACTTGTGTGCTATTACTAACAGTTGAATGTAATTGGAAAATATAAATAAAGTTAAAATTTTCTAAAGTCATTCAATACTTAATATTATTAGATGATGGAAATAGTCCAGTATATAAATACAATTAAAATACCATATCACAAACCTTCAGGAGAATGCTACTTTATGATATCTGTTCACATGATAAAATAATTAAATATAAGCATTCTTATTCTATTGCTTTAGACTAATAGTATCACTGATACTTCTTAATATAAGCATGGATTTAAAAAAAGATAATGCACAGCTATAAATGTTAATTTTCTCCGGATATATATTTTGTATTTTAAGAAGCATGCATATCTCAAAAGAATCAATAAAATAATATCGCTTCCATAGTAAAATGAATTATATTTCAGGAAATTGGGCAGATATATGATTTTTTTATAAGTTGTTAAATAATAAGTAGTTCTTCCTTATGATTTAATTGTCATGTATAGTTTAATGCTATATTAAATCGAGCTTTAGAAAATAGAACCGTCAGCATTTAATGATTATATTAAAGAAATGCATGAATGACTTATTGCAAGTTTAAAAGATAAATATTTTGTGTATAGTAAGCTATAAATAAATATGTTTGCATCTATTTTATATATAATGCAAAATGCAGATATAAAGGAATATATATATATTTAGCAATGCACTTATTTTAAGGCATATTTGGGAACAATTAATTTGAATACCAACCTTTAGTCCAAAATCAGAAATGAAAATCTTGCCCAAACCAATATTACATAATACCCTTAACATATGATGAATAATTGGAACTATGATTCAAAATGTATCATTGTTCTAAAATTAAGGTTATTGTCCTACAAATATGTGTGTCAATCTGAGCTGTGAGATATAATTTTTTTCTCAATTCATACAAAATGAATTTAACACACACACATATATATATATATTTGAAAGATAATGAGAATTTTTGAATCTAAGATATACTATAAAATTTAAAAGCTTGTTTAAATGGAAAGTTCAAGAATTGTCTGTGGCAGATAATTATTTATTTAGTTATTCACTTTATTACTATCACTTAAATTTTTTAATTTAGCAATTTTTATTTGTTATTATTTATTTGTATCTGTTACTGTAATAAAGTTGTATTGTTTTAATCTGATGGTTTTCATTTTCATATATCTATTTTATTCATCAGATTTTTGGGAATTTCAAGAGATTATATTTTTATTTCATCATGTGCTTTGTTTTCAATTATTGAAGTAGCAATCGACATTTTGTCTCATGACTTGTCTTTTTATGTGCTTTCCACCATGGTCTAATATAATGAGGTAGACAAATGTAGCAGGGCATAAATTCAGTAAATATCATGATTTACATAGTACTCATAAATGTAATAATAGATGTATGAAGAACATATAGAGAAAAGCTTTCACAAAATACATTTTTAAACAGTATGTGCTTAGCCGGCTTTCAATTATTACAAATCATAGACATAGCATAAATTGGGATGTGGGAGTGTATATAGATATGCTGTTATAGCTAATTTACATGAAATTTAAATATGAAAATTAATTTGGTAGAATAGGTCATCTTTTAGAGTGGGGTACACATGATTTTTTTCTATTGATAGAGTTTTTGGCACCTGAGATATGCCATGCCTCTTCAATTTTTTGTTTAATGTCACATGATGTTGATAGATGAAGGAACAAAGGGATGACCAGTTGTAGAGAAATGTTCGAAAAATATTGAGTGTGTGTAAGCATTTGTTCTAGCTTTATTATATAGATATGTATGTTGGGCTACACATGTAGATAAGTTTGCCTGAGATTTATAGTAAACAGAGAGGAGGTAGGTTCCTGACATTTGATCTTGTAAATAACTTGCAAGGAGAGGTTAGTTGGTAAGGTATTCTTAGCATTGTAAGCTGATGCAATAGAGGTGCAATATGTAAAGCGACTTGGTAGGTGGGAGTAATAATTTTAGTAATGTGGTGTGTTACATTAGGTATATAGGGAAGGGACATCTAGGATTGAGGGTCAGCAGGGGGGGGTAGGGAATGTCATGTTTTATAATAAAATGAAAAATATTTTATGTTTTGGATAAATTATGTTTTATTATTTATGCTCTAGTATTTACATATTTGTGTAAATTTATTTGTTTAAAGTGGCCCATGATATAGAATGGCTTGTCACCCAAATGTGCAGCATGTTAATACATGGACAAGTTAAAGAGGACTTTGGAGTACCTCATGTAGAATTCCTTAACGATAGGGAAATTTTCTCACGATCAGAATCAATGGTTCAGGTTTTTTGGAAGTCTTTTATCCACAAGTGTAAAAAAAAATCCATAAAGGTGGCCACTTAATTTCACATTAATAAAGTCTCATTCATCTTTCTCTGACACAATGCACCTTTGAGAACTGCTGTGATAAATTTCTAAAGTAATATCAGGACTATTTGTATTTTGTACTCACTTTATTCATTATTTTTTATTATCAAAATTTGTTCAAATACAGATGAAGATGTATAAAAATAAATATTAAAAAGTCCTATAAGAGAGTGTTAAATTTTACTAAGTTAATTGACCAAGGGGGAAAAAAGGCAGTTTTCTAACAAAGTTTAATGATCTTGTGCCCACATCTGAATTTATGTATTCTTTATTTTTATTATTTGGTTAAATACATTTTGATTTTTAATTAATAACATATTCATTATTTTAAAACCAAACAAAAATGTCACATGACCACTCCATTTTAGCTATCTATGGCAAGCTTAAGGAATCAATAAATGCTTGGTGGTAGTACCTATTAAATCATTGTCT
Organism: Epiperipatus broadwayi; assembly: GCA_028023455.1. NCBI lineage: Eukaryota > Metazoa > Onychophora > Udeonychophora > Euonychophora > Peripatidae > Epiperipatus > Epiperipatus broadwayi. Next base: position 12,300,842 of record JAQFVV010006207.1, read on the forward strand.
AATGCTAACATATCCTTATTCATATATCTATGTAAACAAATGGTTTTGGATTATCTTTTTAAAATTCGGACTGTAACTTTTGATAATATTCTAAAAAGAAATAAAAGATCGCTGCTGGATATAGAATGTCTTAATTCCAGATTTAAATCTCCTTACTGTTGAAGACCATAAGTTAAAAATTAATCTGGGAAATTGAATAAGTAAGTACTGGATAAGGAATTAATAAGTTCTAGTATCTTTTGATTATTCAAATAGAGGAGAAGTAGAATAGTGTAAATAGTTTCCTCATTGAAAAATATTCGTTAGTTTTGAATTTTATGGTCCATAAGAGAGCAGTTATTTTATTCAACAGTTGAAATTGTAAGAATAAGACGTTAATAAGTTACACTAAAGATTTAAAATGACTTGCTCTGCAATATTATATCTGAATTTTTTACTGTTTTATAAGAACATTTTTTATAAATATTTTTTTTTTAAAAATAGAGCTTGAGAATTTTATATACTTCAGTATTTAAAGTAATATATCTAGGTTGTTTGTTCAGAGCGCCACCTAATCACAAAACTTAGCACTAATTTTGATTTAAAAAAAAAAAAAAAAAAAAAGGATGGAATTATTTTTTAAAAAAAAAACTAATATTAAAATATGTATGACTTTTTAAAAAAATCTAATTTGCACATGTTTTATATATAATATAGCTCTTTGAATTGCAGTTAAGAATTTGTGACTTAAATTTAACCAATTTGAAGATATAATAATTAGATTTGAATATAAAGGAGAAAATGAGAGCAATTTTAATCTATTTTGCTAAAGATAACTATTGTAATGAATGAATGATAATATTCACCCAAACAAACTCTTCATAAAGCAGTGCCATACAGTGGAAGCTTTAGTAATCAATGGATGCAAGAAGGTTTGTGCAAAAAATCTCCATTTAGTACTTACTCATCCACTGCAACTTGATCTTAGAATCTAATGCAACCCTTCAGCAGCCATCTTTTACCTAATTAATTAACTATGAAACTATGAGCCAAAGATGAAAATGCAACAATGTTTTCAATCCAAATTCATTTGCTTGTATAGTCATTATCTTCAGTTTTTTTAAAACTATGGTCACCATCATCCTATGAGTGGGATTGCTATAAAATCATTAATTCATCACATGATCACTATTTTCTATGCTCGCACAAGCTATTAGAACAACAGCAAACTCTTCATACAGTGGTGTCATGCAGTACAAGTCTTAACAATCAATGAATGCAAGAAAGTTTATGCATAAAATCTTCTAGTTCCTACTCATCCAATATCCCCCAGACTAGTTTCTAACTTGTGGCTTTCATCATTGAGGAGTCTTAGATCTGAAACTAGTCTGGAAATAAGTAGTACTAGATAGGGGTTTTATGTACAAGCCTTCTTGCATTCATTGATTACTAAGCTTGTGCTGGGGGCCACTAATGTATGGAGAATTGATATTGTTTTAGCAGCTTGTGTAAGCATAGAAAATGTTGATCGTGTGATGTTTTAGAGGCTGTATACCAATACTACCCATAGGATGATGGAGACTGTGATTTTTAAAAAACCAATGATATCAAAATGTATAAATGACTATACAAGCAAATGAGCTTGGGTTGAAAACCTTATTGTGTTTTCAACTTTGGCTCATAGTTTTTTAGTTAAATAAATAGATAAAAGGTGGCTGCTGGTGTGCTGCATTAAATCCTAAGATCTAGGTGCAGTGCTCTCAGATCCAAGACTCTCACTGATAAAAACAACAATCTAGAAACTAGTTGGGTATATTGGATGAGTAAGCACTGGGTAGACATTTTACGTACAAACCTTCTAGCATCCATTGATTACTAAGGCTTGTCCTTGATAGCACTGCCATATGGAGAGTTTGCTATTATTTTAACAGCTTGTGTAAGCATAAAAAATAGTGATATGTGATGTTTTAATGGCAAATAGTAGATAGGAAATAAACAGAATATTATGAATAATTTTGCCCAATAGTAAGATTGCCTTGGATTGAAGTGAAGAAGGAATTTACTTGTTCATTTGGATGAAATTCTTGCTATTAGTGTGCCAATTTGGAACTTAAATATCATTTTCTACTTCTTCTTCTATGTATTGATTTCTATTATAACATATCATACCATTGACACCTTCTTTGACACTTTATCAATACTTTTATTTTTATTATTTGTATTACACTAACAGTTTCGACTGTCCTGCAGTCATCATCAGAGCTACAATATTCAAATATATAATTATACAATTATTACACTTATCCACATATATATATATAATTAATACACAATATAAACAAAATAATAATACATTTTAATATGATCTTTATAAATAGTCATTTCCCATTTTATTATCTTATCTTCTAAATAATTTTATCAATATTTTATATTAATTTATTTTATATCACTTTATTTCATTTTTTAATATTATTTAATATAATAATTATAACTTTATCATTTATTTTACTATTTAATGCATATTATTATCATTTTCTTATATTATAAAATCAACTTCTAATATTTAATAAAAATAAGACAAGATTAGAAGTTGATTTTATAATATAAGAAAATGATAATAATATGCATTAAATAGTAAAATAAATGATAAAGTTATAATTATTATATTAAATAATATTAAAAAATGAAATAAAGTGATATAAAATAAATTAATATAAAATATTGATAAAATTATTTAGAAGATAAGATAATAAAATGGGAAATACTATTTATAAAGATCATATTAAAATGTATTATTATTTTGTTTATATTGTTATAATTATATATGTAAGGTATATGTATTATTATCAAATAATAAAAATAAAAGATGATAAGCGAGGTTTATGAACTAACGTAAGTTAGAATTAATTTAATAAGAAAAATTCTGAATCATTAAATTTGGAAATAAAATTTAATAGAGATTACCAATAACTCACAAATGAGATTGGAAAGAAATATTTTGGTAATATTAAAAAAAGTAGAAATAAAAGGACTTCATTTAAAAGAAAATAATCAATTTAAAATAAAGTTGAAACAGACAACTAAATATAAATAATTTTTTTATATTTAATGCATTAATTTTGCTTTCATTTCTTATTGAAACTTTATCAAGATAGTTTTTTTTAAATATAATCATATGATCAACTATTCTACAGCAACTCCATCCAAATGGACATTATTTACATTATATTACAAATTAATAAACTTATTACATTCCCTTTTTTAAAATATATATATACAAACAATCTACAAAAATATTTTAATTATAACTGTAAAATTTCTGATAATCTAACAATGCCGCCCTTCCCACCCAATTGTGCTGGACTTTTAACTATGTTTTCACATATTTTAAAATTTATTGAATATACTAAGTTTCATAACCTTCCCTTTCCTTGTAATTTTTAACATACTTTATTAATTGAATATCTTTTTTTCACAATTCATTCTATGTCTGGTATCCATAAAATGTATATAAGGCACTGATTTTATATCTTTTCCCTTAATTGCCCTACCACCCTCCTTACCTCTTTCAATGGCAGTCTTTCTTATCTGGCATATATATAGATAAGGAGCATGGTACAGCTATTAAGAGAAAGGATATAAAATCAGGACCACATAAAAAAAATTTGGATAATGGACCATAGAATGAATTGACAAAAAAAAATATCCAAGTAATAATGTATGTTAAAAATTATAACAAAGGGAAATGTTATGAAACTGTATATATTCAAGAAAATTTTTAAAATGTGTAAACATGGTTAAAGGTTTGGTGCAATTAGGAGAAGAGGATGGGCATTGTTAGATTATTGTAAAATTTAGAATTATAATTAAAATATAATTTTTGTAGATTGTTTGTAAATAGATGTATTTTTTTAAAAAAGGAATTATAATAAGTTTATTATGGTTTGGCTGATGATCTCTCATCCCTGTATAGCTACTTGAGTTAGATATCTGTGTTTGAAGACATTTAAGTGTCTGAAAATTTTAGATTTTCTACTCAATGGTTAACTCTTAGTTAAATGCTAGCTTTGGGTTGGAATTTTTAAATCTAGTGTCTGAAACTGCCTCTCTGAGAAGTGCCAAAGCATGAAAACATTGGTCAGGGGATTGGGTGTGGTTTCTGATAGAGATATTTTAAATGCTTTCTCTTGGTTAATATTTATCACAAAGCTTGTTGAGCAATTAGCAACGCTCTTTGCTTACATTTTACAGGCTTAAAAAAAGAAATGGGGTGATGTGATATATGACTTTTTTATTTTTTACATTTAGTTGTTTGTTTCAATTTTATTTTAAATTTATTATTTTAAATTTTATATTACAAAAAGACAACATTATGAACCCATTTTTTTAACATCAAAATTTGATCATTTAAAGTATATATACATGGTAAAATATTTTATAAATGGGAAGTCATTATAATATATAACTTGCTATTGAGAGAGTTTTTATTTCACTTGAAAATTAAAAAAAGTTATACTTCTATTTTTCATCACCTATATTACTATGCTATTCAGCTACAAACTGATATAATATCTTGAGTACTAATTAAAGGCCACCATCTTTTGATTAGATTGCCATTCTAACAATGTACTTACTATTGCCTATACAACTGCTTATGATTGATTATTGCACTTGAAACACTGTGGCTTTAATTGAGTTTCCGTTTATAAAATATTTCACCGCTTATATAATGTTAAAAACATATACTGATTTTTTCCCCAAGTGTTTTTTAATAATGGTAGAATTATGCTTCATAATAAAAATTATGTATTATTAAATATAAATTATGGTTTAGTTAGGTATAGTTATTTATTAATTTTTTTTTTTCTGACACTGTCAAATTCATCATTTTTGTAATTTATTAAATCAACCAATTTCTATTTTGTCTGTTGACTGAGTATTGTCTGAAATGCGTTTTAATTGGTTGATTTAACAAATTACAAAAATGACGAATTTGACAGTGTCAGAAAAAAAAAACTTAATAAATAACTATACCTAACTAAACCATAATTTATATTTAATAATACATAATTTTTATTATGAAGCATAATTCTACCATTATTAAAAAACACTTGGGAAAAAAATCAGTATATGTACTTTTAACTACAGTACAGAACTGAATAAGTATAGTATTTAAATCATGAAGAAAATGTGATTACAGTACATAATTTCATGCTTGAAATATGATATTTAGTGAGGGGAAAAAATAGATGCTCTAGTACCATATTCAGTTTTGGATGCAGTCGTGTAGTTTGATATTGCATAGTTTGCACTAAATCTGCCATTAGTAATTGTCCGGAATGCTGACAAATTTACATATCAAATATAACAGGTATATTTAAAAATTTAAATTTTGATTTTAGAGAATTTGATTACGAGCATTTTATTCAAAGTAAGTAATTCTGCAAAGCAAACAAAAATTGTTAAAGCAACTAATTAAAAAAAACTATTACAAAAATGATAGCATTTCATGCCAGGTATGCAAAGAAAATAATTCCACCATTAATAGTTGTTCATAAAGCTGTCAAATTCACATATCAAATATAACAGGTATAAAATTTTAAATTTTTCTTTAAAGGCTTAATTTGATCATGAGCATTTTATTCAAAGCAAGTAATTTGCATAATATTAAAATCTTTTGTTTAATTTACATTAAATCTTAAATTAATACATTGTACAGGCTTAACACCTGCATTTATATATGTAATATATGCGGGATTCAAACTCAAACTTTCACATGACCCACAACTCTCAGTGCCATGTTATATTGCTGACCACATGGGTGTGATCAGATGGGTCAGCAATATAAGATGGCACTGAGAGTTGTGGATCGCGTGAAAGTCTGAGTTCAAATCCTGCATTAAATCTTTTTAAAAAAAAAATGTTAAAGCAATCAATTAAAAAAAAGATGGCCTTCACTTTCACATTTATTTTTATAATATTAAAATATTTGGTTTAGTTTATATTAAAACTTAATAAAAAAGATGGCTTTTATATAGGCTGGGAAAATCTTGTAATATATGACTTACATAGAAGTACTTTAGTTTCTTAAATCATGATTAATAACATCTGAACTTATGTGGAACATAATATGTAATGCTTTAAAGTATTATAATAAATCTTTTTAAACCACTAAACATCACATGGCATCCATTGATTACTCAGCTTGCCCCTAGTGGCACTACTGTATGGAGAGTTTTGCCTGTTTTAATAAATCTTTTTATAATAGCATTAGGCACAAAAAATGAAAATTATAACAAATTAATAAAACAATTTAAAAATAAATATATTTAATCAGAATAAAAAAATAAACACATTTTTTCTTGATTTATATCTAGAAAAATTCATGTTATTTTCAATATATTATTGTTTACTATTTCTTTGAGTGGTCTGAAGTCTCTGTATTGCTCTTCTATTAAGTGTCCAAGTCTCAGATCCATAAGTAAGAACTGGCAAAACACATTTATTAAAAACCTTCCTTTTCAAATACATAGGCATATTTCCTTTTAGTATAAAGTTATTTCTACCAAAAGCACTCCAACCAAGTTTAATTCTATGATTAATTTCATCCATTATGTTTCCATCTGTATTAATAATCTGACCAAGGTATTTGTAACTGTTAACTTCTTCTAACTCATCATAATCAATCTTTATTTTCATATTTTGAGAAAATCTATTAAACATTACTTTAGTCTTTTTAACATTTATCTTTAGTCCTACTTTCATCTGATAACTCCTGCAACATTTCCTGCAGCTCTGAAGCATTATTTGCAAAAACAACTACATCATCTGCAAAATCTAAATGACTTAAATAATCTCCATTTACTTTCACTCCTTTAGCTTCCCATTTTAATCCACAAAATACTTCTTGCAGCACTGCTGTAAAAAGTTTTGGAGATATGGAGTCATCCTGTCTTACACCCTTTTCAATGTTGATTTTCCTACTATCATTATGTAATCTAATTGTTGCTGTTGCATTTTTATAAATATTCTTTAAAATATGACAATACCCTGGATCTACACCTTGATGATCCAATGCTTTAATCACTGAAGAAATGTTTATAGAATCAAATGCCTTTTCATAATCTACAAATCCTAAGCATAATGGCAATACATTCATTTGTCCTTTCTATAACTTCTCTCAATACTTGGATATGATCTACTGTACTAAAACCACTTTTAAATCCAGATTGTTCTCTTGGTTGGTGAAAATCCAGTGTTTTCTGTAGACGAGTTGTAATTATCTTAGTAAAAATTTTGTATAAAACTGATAAAAGACTGATAGGTCTGTAATTTCTAATATCTTCTTTTTTAAATATTAATATTAGTACTGCATTCTTTCAATCATCTGGTACATATTTATCATTTAGACATTTGGTATATAACTTTGCTCAAAGAAGTATGGAGAGATGCATGTTGGGAGTAACAAGAAGAGATCGAAAACGCAATGTATGGGTAAGAGAACAAACAGGTGTTACTGACCTCATTGAAAAAATTAAAAGACTGAAGTGGAGTTGGGCTGGACATATTGCTAGAAGAGATGATAATAGATGGCCAATTGAAATTTTGAACTGGATTTCAAGAGATTGTAAAAGACCCAGAAAGAGACCACATGTGAGATGGATGGATGAAATAAGAAAGTGTGCAGAGGTGGATGTGGAGAAGCTAAGCTAAAGATAGGAAAAGATGGATTGAACTTGGAGAGACCTTCATCCTGCAGTGGATTGATAATGGTTGATGATGATGACTATTTCTTATTTCATCTACGATTTTACCATACTGTTTATTATTTCTGTTATTATATTTCTTGGGTAATTTTTCTTATCTTTTTCGAGACAGAAAATGTTCTCCCCATGAATTGGAAATGGGGGGAGGGAATAATTAATTTATAATTTAGAAAAGTTTTCCCACATTGAGTAAAAGTGAAGGATTCAAACATACACTTTTCTTAAGTTCTATATTCTTGTATTCAGGAAGATGGAGGGGAAAATCGAAGTCTAGTTCTTTTATCAATAATTCTAAATAAATAAATGAGACAATTGCCAAATATCACTAGATAGAATTTAATTTTTATAAAGAGCGATGATAGTAAGGAGAGTACTGGCATTAGTAACAATTTTAATCCTCTTCGTACCAGTACCCAATCTAGTAATAGTCAGTCATCTAATTTTATTTTCAAATTGTTGTTTTTTTAGAATTTATTTTTTGAAAATAATACTTGATAGAGTATGATTTATTAATGAATTCCTTTCATTTCATTTTTTAATTTGTAATTATTATTATATTTTTAACACATGTTAAATCTGTAAAAAAAAAAAGTTCTGCTTCAGGCAAAAATTAACTAAATTTCAGAAAACATTTAAATATTAATGAAATTATACAAATTAATTTGAAATTTTATCTCACATATTTAAATATAGCAATAATATGAATCTATATACTTACTAATAATTTTTTTTTTTACAAATATAGACTATGAATAATGAAGTTTGAATTTTTTTTCACCGCACCCAAAATTGAATAAAATCACATCACATCCTACACAAAGATACTGCTTTTGTGTTCTGCACGTTTTCAACACAAAACTCTTTTGCAACATTAAATTCCGAGAATAGAAAAACAAAAGAAATAAATTTTATTATACATTCTTTTAAAGGATGAAATAAAATTAATTTTTATCTAATTCCATTTTTCTATTCTTAAATTTTATTCTCCTTTTTTGAAATATTTAATATCATTTTCATTTTGATTTATTTTTAAGAAAACCAGATTGTCAGATTTCATTAGGGAGAGGCTTGCAGCTTCAGATAATTTATTTTTTACCTATTAGCTGCATAATGTCCAGTCATCTTAAAACCGACCTTGTTTATAAATGGGAGTAGCTACTTTAACTCAAGAAGAGAGAATGATATTGAGACAAAGAAAACTTAGTTAAAGATGAGTTTTGTAATAACTATATATAAACCAATTCATTTATCTACAAACATAGTGCAGCCATTTATTCTGTTTGTTGGGATCTTGTAGTGATGTCTCTTCAGTTTTTGTTCCGTAAACTCTTCTTTCCAAAAACTTCGATATTTAGTCACATTATAATTCTTTTCTCATCTATATCTGCCATTAAAAAGCAATCGACACTGCACCTATTTAGAGAATCTTTGTGATATAAACATCAGCATACATGAAAGAAAAAAATGTCATTCCCCTACATAGACAAATACACACATATAAATAAAGTATAAATCTTTCAATACGTATACAGATGCAACCACATTTGCGATCGTTGTATTATTTAAAATTAGAATATATATTACTATATAATGATATGATTGTTAAAAAGCTAATTAGAAGTCATATCAGTTGGTCTTTTATTTTTAAAAGTTATTGAATAAAATATATTAAAAACTTTTAAACGTTCACCATCCCCATTATATTTATCCTTTTTTGATTTTAGCATTCTCAATGAGATTGTTTTAATGTATAATTAACTAATAACATAGACTATAGAAATATTTATGATTTTGTTACATTTTTTTCTCTATTGTAGGCAGCTGCACTGATCTCAGTGGGTGTGGGAGTCTGGGTCCAGAATGAGAGGTCTCAAGTTGGAGCTTTCTATTATTTCTATCCAGACCCTGCTGTTTTTCTCATTCTTAGTGGTTCAGCAATGTTCTTCTTAGGTTTTGTTGGATGCCTTGGAGCTCTTAGGGAAAACATCTGCCTACTTAAACTGGTAAGAAAAAATGTTATACATTCATTGAAATAAAAAAAACTTGCTCTAAATCAACCTGAATCCTGGTTACTTCTTTTCAATACATACAAAAATGCTGCTGTTTATCAAATAGAGATCACGCAATATAATCTAACTAAACGAAATGATAATTTTAAAAAGTAACAATAGTTTGGTAAAATAATATTAATACTATTTTTAATAATAAAAATCACTGCAATTGTAGTTGAATATATACACACACATTCATTACATATACGCGTGTGTGTATATATAGAACAAAAATATATTATACTCATTATTCATTTGGATATATGCCCAGTGTGGATTAGCGCAAATAAAAATTTCTGTACCGAAGTTCAGCTTGTCATATTTGATGCTCGAATATTATTTGATTTTCCGATTAACTATCTATTCGATTGTTATTATTTATCGGTATTTAGTATGCATGCGTGTTGTATGCATTATTTTGTCTAATTTTGAGCATATAAGGAGTTACATTTTAATAAAATATTTTATTCTGCATTTATTTCAGTAATGCTAATATAGATCCATTTTATTTCAATACTTTTAATCCACAGTATTATTTCCCCATATCATTTCAACTAACTTTCTTATTCCATTTGTCTACTTTACATTTAATCTCTTGTAATATCTTACCATCTGGAATATAGTTTATGACTTCACAATGTCCATCCATTTATTGTATGTCTTCTAAGAACATGTCCAGTCCAATTCCATTTTAATTCACTTAGTGATATATGTTTGTTTAAATAGCTTTGCATTTTGCTATCTTTATGCTAACATGTATTTTATCATATGTCATTGTGTGATCTAAAGTCACTATATTGCTTTTCTATACTGACCTCAGATTTATCATATATGTAGCTATCATAGTGTGATTCAGCTAATTTGCCTTGGTTCTACCGAATCGCTCCCTAAAAGTTTTATAATTAGGCAAACTTTATTAAAATTATATTTGTAATCATATTTATTTAGTTATTTCATAAAACTATCATTATAAATTTACATATTAAGCACAAACTGTCAGGATTAAGTGCACAATTATTTTAATGTTCAGTGAATGGTAAAATATATTGAGGCATGCACTATACCTTATATTCTTTATAAAAGATATTTTTGTTCCTCTATGTTTTAATTGTGACAATAAATTCATATTCAATATTGACAAAATACAGCAAATTTATATTTAGATTGTGCAACAATAGTATAAATACAAGTTTTATGTATGAAAGTTTACAAAATGAAAATGCCCATACAATGTAACGTATGTTCACATGAAATGTTTTTGTTCACTGGTGCCCTACATAGGGATAGAATTCATTTATAATTTGGCAAATGTTGGTCAGTGTCTAATTCTATCCTGTTTATTGATTTATATTTAACCTCATTGCAAAAATTAAAAGACTGAAGTGGAATTGAGCTGGACATATTGCTAGAAGAGATGATAATAGATGGACAATTGAAATCTTAAACTGGATTCTAAGAGATTGTAAAAGACCCAGAAAGAGACCATATGTGAGATGGATGGATGAAATAAGAATGTGTGCAGGGGTGATGTGGAGAAGAGAAGCTAAAGATTGGAGAAGATGAATTGAACTTGGAGAGATCTTCATCCTGCAGTAGATTGACAATGGTTGATGATGATGATTTGATAGTTTGGCACCTTTCTATATGATTAGTTCACCAAAAATTTTGTGGCAATAGATCAAGCTCTTTGTCTTGTTTACTGGATTTTTTTATTCAGCGATATTTGCATAAAAATTTAATTAAAAAAAAATAATGATTGTATTTTAAATTATTGAGCTTTATTATGCTTTTTGATTTTTATTTGGAAATTTACTAGTAATTAATGATTTTAATATTATAAAATAAAACACTACTTTTATCCATTTTTGCAGTAAACTTAAAGCGATTTAAAGTGGCTAAAAATTAATCATACCAATGATGTTGCTCAGGTAAAAAAGAAGAAATTTGTAAAAGATGATACCAATCAAAATGTAGTTTTATCATTTCTTTTCTTAAAATAGGCTATAAGAAATTTATTTATTAATATTGATATAATTTTCTTTGTAGCATTATTGATTTTTGTAACTGTGTATATGTAACTCTATGAATCTTTTTTGGTTGTTAAATTATTTGAATTCTACCATTGCTGATACTGACTCTGGTAAAACACATTTTAAGCAATCTTCCAATTAAGTTATTTTCACAAAATGAGTTAATTCTATGATTAATTTCATTCATTATTTTTTCTATCCATAATAATAATTTGTCACTGTTACAATATCCCATTTTTCTTTTGTGAAACGGCTATTAAATATTACTTTAACTTATGTAGATTTAGTGTCTTGTTGTTTGTTTCCATTTGATAGCTGCCCTGTGCAGTTTGGTGCAGTTGGTAGAACTTCTGACTTGGGATCAGGTGGTCCCAGGATCAATTCTGGCACTCACAATATCCGGCATTCAAATTTCTTATGAACTCCTAAGCAATAAAGCCATTATTAGCCTTTTTTTTAATTTAATAGAGATCTTATTTGCTGCCTTAAAATATTATTTGCAAAAACAAGAGTCTGCAAAATTTAGATAACTAAACTTAATTTATTTTTACTTCACTCAACACTTATTTAAATTCACAAAATACTTCATATATATTATAAGAAAAAGTTTTAAAGAATTGAAATGATTGTGCTGTACAGTCCTTTCACTGCAGTTAATTTTCTTGATATCATAATGCAATCTAATTGCTGCAGTTGCATTGCAATAAATTTAGGGATTCTAAATGACAAATGTTTCTAGAGAAAGGACATAATTGAATTCATGAATGATGGAAATCAAATTTCCACTTAACTAAATTTAGGGCTTGCATAATAGTAAAATGCATGTCTGTTTTATGTAATATTTACTAAGGCTGTAACCTCAAGAATATACATCTACAATATATTTATATTTTTCTTAATAAAGGTATATATAAATACTAAAAGCATAAAGCTAAACTAGGCAATGAAGAATCAAAATTACTCCAAATCCACAATTCAAAGAGACTAGCTAAAAAATAAACTCTAAAGCACAACTAATGGTTTCACTGCTACAAGCAGACTTCTCAAGTGTAAAGAACTACAAAATATCAACATATTTAAACTAAGCATTACCCACAATTCCATTTACCTCCCATACACCCTTAATATTAAAAGAACTTTTTAATAAGTTAATTACTCCAGAATCGTAATTTTTATAAATTTTTAATAATAAAGATTTTTTTAATTCCTCTTTTTTATGATTCTGAACCAATCAACTTATTTATAAATTCTTTTAATATTAAGGATGTATGGAAGTTAAGTGGAATTGCGGGTAATGTTTAATTTAAATATGTTGTTATTTTATAGTTCTTTACACTAGAGAAGTCTGCCTGTAGCAGTGAAACCATTGGCTATGCTTTTGAGTTTATTTTTTGGCCAGTCTGGTTGAGTTGTGGATTTGGGGTAATTTTGATTATATATATAATTAAAATTTGGGGGAGGAGGAATAACATATTTCAGTTCTCCACACTCGAGGTAAAAAGACCTGCTTAAAATCTCCCAAAATTCTCTTGCTTAAAGTCATTAAAAAATTTTGATCCACAAAAAATTTATTTGCAGAAGTAGTTTACTAACATTTTTACTAAGATGTCATCTTTTTCAAGGCTTTGCTATCTTGTAATAATGTTGTATCTCAAGTAGTAGCGAAAGTGTGTACAAATTAATGTTTTACACTATTTTATCTGGGAGTTAACTAATTACAGACTGAGAAATTAGTCTGTGAAATAGCTTTTTTATTCTGATCCTTGATCAATTGACTTAATAAAGCTATTTCTAGCAGATGGAGAGAGATAAAATAATGAGTCTCAAAAGAATTGTAAGTATTAAAGTGTAGACAAATGTGAGAAAACTGGGTGCATTTAAGCCTATCAAGAAAAATCCATCAATTCCATCTTTATCCCCACTCACTAGAAATAAATTTATTAAGTTAGTTGATTAAGAAACAAAACAAAAAGACAGACATTATACAAGCATGTTTAAAATTTCTCTGACTATGACTGATACACTTTCTGATAAAACAACTAATTAAAATACTTTAATTACATACATTCCATCATTAGTTGAGACACAAACATATTTCATGAACCAAATCTTTAAAAAGAATAAATTTCTGTAGAGAAATCCAGTAAATCAGAATCTTTTAAAAAACTTTAAGCATCAGCATGATGTTTGTCGGAAAGTTTGTGATAATGATGTTTTAGTTGAAATGATATGTAGGACTATTTCCATCATCTAATATTAATTTTTAGATGTATTCAGATGATGGAAATAATCCTACATATAATTTCAATTTAAATGGGATTCTTTTATTACTGATTGTAGCCCGAGAACAATTTTAAATTTCATTCTTTAACTATGAAAGTTTTTATGGCGATGCACATTTAGAAAAGGCTACACAATCACACATATGTATCAGAGATTTGAAAAAAATGCTCTATTTGAGCTTATTATGACATAAAATATTAATTATACAGTATATATAATGACTTCTGGATTGTAAATTGGAACTGTACAAATCTTACAGGACGACTGGTTTTAAGGAAATTGGCCGTTTATAAATTAGTAATTTTAACTCATTAGTTATTTCAAATGATAATCTTTCAATAAATACATAAATGATTTTAAATCATTTTTATGAGATTAATTATATATTTTAGCTCCAGATATAGATTCTAGGTCCTATTAATCTATTTATTAATCTTAAAAAATTTGTATCCATTATAGTGATTTTACCCAATCCATTTACATTACATCATTCTCATATAAATATTAATTGATTAAAATGCTTAATTTTACACCAAGCTTACAGCTGTAGATTTTTATGTTTTTACCCAAAGTCTATAACCATGAATATGAAAATTTATGAACAAAATAATCTAGTACATTATTTCTCCTTGAGCTCAATAATGAACATTTGAATACTCTGAATCATATGTGATCAATTCAGTAATATAATAAAATATTATAATTGATTATAATATATAAGCATTGAAAATAAATTTACTTCCAGTCTATAATTTAATTACTTTTTTTTTTATTTAAAAAAGTACCATATTGAATTTTTATTTATTCAGGTGAAGATAGAATTTTCACATCATCATTATCAATCTAATGCAGGATGAAAGTTTCTTCAATTTGAATCCATTCTCTCTTATCTCTAGCTTCTCTTTTCCATATTACTCCCACACACTTTCTTATTTCATGCATCCATCTCATATGTGGTCTTTTTCCGGATCTTTTAAATCTCTTGGAATCAAATTTAAGATTTCAACTGTTCATCTATTATCATCTCTTCTAGCAATATATCCAGCCCAACTCCACTTCAGTCTCTTAATTCTTTCAACAATGTCAGTAATACCTGTTTGTTCTCTTATCCATATATTGCATTTTTGATCTCTTCTTGTTACTCCTAACATGCATCTCTCCATACCTCTTTGAATGGTCTGAAGTCTCTGTATTGCTCTTCATTCAAGTCTCAGATCCATAAGTAAGAATTGATAAAAATTTATTAAAAACCTTTCTTTTCAAACACATAGACATATTTCCTTTTAATATTAAATTATTTCTACCAAAAGCAATCCAACCAAATTTAATTCTATGATTAATTTTATTGATTATGTTTCCATCTGTAGTAATAATCTGACCAAGGTATGTGTAGTTTTTAACTTCTTCTAATTCATCATTATCAATCTTTATTTTTAGAGAAAATCCGTTGAACATTATTTTAATCTTTTTAATGTTTACCTTTAGTTCTACTTTCATTTGATAACTCTTGCAACATTTCCTGAAGCTCTGAAA
Organism: Epiperipatus broadwayi; assembly: GCA_028023455.1. Lineage (NCBI taxonomy): Eukaryota > Metazoa > Onychophora > Udeonychophora > Euonychophora > Peripatidae > Epiperipatus > Epiperipatus broadwayi. The sequence continues at coordinate 12,316,484 of JAQFVV010006207.1, forward strand.
CATTATTTGCAAAAGCCACTACATCACCTGAAAAATACAGATGATTTAAATAATCTCCATTTACTTTTACACTTTTAGCTTCCCATTTTAATCCACAAAATACTTGTTGTAGCACTGCTGTAAAAAGTTTTGGGGATATGGAGTCACCCTGTTTACACCCTTCTCAATGTTAACCTTCCTAATATTATGCAATCTAACTATTGCTGTGGCATTTTTATAAATATTCTTCAGAATATGACAATATCCTGGGTCTATACCTTGATGATCCAATGCTTTAATCATTGAAGAAATGCTTATAGAATCAAATGCCTTTTCATAATCTACAAATCCAAAGCATAATGGCAACTCATATTCATTTGTCCTTTCTATAACTTCTCTCAATACTTGGATATGATCTACTGTACTAAAACCACTTTTAAATCCAGCTTGTTCTTTTGGTTGGTTGAAATCCAATGTTCTCTGTAGACAAGTTGTAATTATCTTGGTAAAATTTTTGCATAAAACTGATAAAATACTGATAAGTCTGTAATTTCTAATCTTCTTTGTCACCTTTTTAAAATATTAATACTGCATTCTTTCAATCATCTGATACATCTTTATCATTTAGACATTTGGTATATAAGATTGCCAAAAAATTGTCTATTTCTTTACCTGCTTCTTTTAATATATCGATTATAATTCTGTGACTACCTGGAGCTTTTATCTTCTTCATAAATTTAATTGCATTTCTGACTTCTTTATTTAAAGTCCTGGGCAATTCAGAGAATATAATATATGTAGAAGGTACTTGTTTTTTATTACTATATAATTCTTGATAGAACTCTTCTACCCATTTCATGATGACATCTCACTTTTTAGTAATAACTTCATCTTTTTTTTCTTATTGCAGATATCTTTCCTACCAATACCAAAATGTTATTTTATACTCTTGAGACTTTTATTCTCTTCTACAGCTTTCCTTGATAATTCACAATTATACTTTCTTATATCATTATCAACTCTTTTACACACCATTTTACAAAATTTGAGATATTCAATCCTTCTTAATGCATCATTTTTATATATCTTCATATTCCTTCTTTTCTTCATAAATTTTTTAGTCTCAGTAGAAATTTTATTGGTTAATTGCTGCTTTTTTCTACCAGCTATCTTTGTTGCAGTTTTTAAAAGTGTATCAGTTATTTTCATATTAATTTCATTCAAATCTGAACCATGTTCAAAATCTTCTAATACTTGAAAACAATTTGAAAGTTCCAATTTAAATTCATTAGAATGTTTTTGAAAATTAGGAATATCAACTGTAAATATTGTTTTTCTTAATAATTTTTAGCTAGTTTTGCATTAACACATATCTTACATCTTACTAATCGATGATCACTTCCTGTGTTAAATTTATTAAGAACATTACAATCTTGAAATATGTATTTCTTGTTAGTCAAAATATAATCCAATTCTGCTGTACCTTCATTTGGATGCTTCCATGTCCATTTCCTTTTAACATTTTTCTCAAAAAAAGAATTCATAATATAAAGTTTTTCTTTTTCTGCAAACTCCACAAATCTATGTCCTCTCTCATTTCTATTACTATAACCAAATTTTCCTACAGCACTTTTAGTTTTCATTTCATTACCAATTCTAGCATTAAAGTCTACCATAACAATTTTACAATGTTGTTTAGTCTGATCAAAATAACATTTAAAAATGTTTACATAATAAATTATTTATTACAATTTATATTTATTGTATATTATTTGACAGTACATTACAACATAATAAAATTAAAATTTGTAGATATGGTCTAATCTTTCTTGTCACCCTAAATATTGACAGAAATCAACTGCCATATTTTTAAATCACTGTATATGTTTTTTTTTCTTTGGGAACTCACACTTTATAAAATGATTATATTTTGCAAAAATGCTGGGAATTTTTTTAAGTTTTACAATTAGGTGGTCAAGATCCTATGAAATTTGCAAGTATATTCTTCTAAATTTGATAGGATCTAGAGTTTATATCATGATGCTCTGAAATTTTCCTCACTACAGAAATGCTTATAAAATTAATCTACAAATCCAATATAAAATACAACTCATATCTATTATTTTTTGTGACTTCTTTTAATATTAGAATGTATACTATGCAATAATCAATTTTAAAAACAGATTTCTTCTTGATGAATATGATTTTAAAGTTTTCTACAGACATTTTTGTAATGATCTTTAAAAATGTCATGTATATCTGATAGAATATTGATAGATCTGTAATTTTTAATATTTTTTTTCTTTTTCTAAAATATTGGTATCATTATTGTATTATTTTATTCATATGATATTTCCTTATTATTTACACATTTTATATATAACATGGACAACAATTACTTCACTTTATCTGCATTTTTAAAATAGTCATATTGATGACATTATTTCTATTTTCTCCCACATATCTTCTTTTATAATTAAATAACATTTAACATATTTTATTATTATGAGTTAGTTTGCTTTTGTTTTTTATTAGTGTATATTTCATTGTTGAATTCTTTTATCTACTTATTGTCTTTTCATTTTTGAGATTTTTATAACTTATAGATTTTCTTGCAGTTTCCACAGTTAATTTCTTATGCCATCACTAACTTATTTCTATTCCATTTTATAGATACCACATATTTATTTTTTCTTAAGAGATTACCTTTAATTATTAATATCATATTTCTCCTTTCTTCTTATGTTGCTTTGCTGAATGGTAAATTTACTGAGATCTTATTTCTGTATTTATATTTAAGGATAGCATTTATAATAGAAATTACATTAATATGAATGACCCACTCTTAATGCAATGTTCATGTTATGAAAATTATAATATGTACCTATGCAGGCTATTCTTTAAAACAGCCCAAGTATTCATTATCACTTTTTCTAGTAATTTTTTTTTTATTAGTTTTTTTTTTTTTGAGAATATACTTTAAGCAAAGAATTGAAATATATATATATATATATTTGTCTTTTATATCATATACAGACTTTTTTTTTTAACAATGTAACTTTTGTTGGAAATTATTAAAAATATGCTTATATTAATGCCGATATTAAATGTGTACTTGTAAAATGTCTTGTTTTACAATAAACTATTTTTTCCCTCAAGGGTCAAAAGTATCTACAGTTATTATAATTGAAATAGTTGCTAATTTAGTTTCAGATTTATATAACTAAATAAGTCTTACTTGAGTTCAAATTCTTAATATGTTGAAGCCTTCAAGTCAATATCTTGATTAGTGTTTATTCATTACAGTAGCTAATTATCAGAAACTTCTGAGGATTTAGTTGGAATCTTCAAGAACCATATCATTTTATTGTGGTATTAAATCCTTTAGAAACTTGGTTCAAACTTATTAAACAGGCAAAACTCTCCATACAGTAGTGCCACACTGTGCCAACTAGAGTAATCAATGGATGCCAGAAGGCTTATGCATAAAATCCCCATCTAGTGCCTACTCTTCCAATATCCCCAGTTTAAACTTTTGAATATTTAGTTGGAATCATCAAGAACCATATTATTTTATTGTGGTATTAAATCCTTTAGAAACTTGGTTCAAACTTATTAAACAGGCAAAACTCTCCATACAGTGCCACCTTAAACTGGGGATATTGGATGAGTAGACACTAGATGGGGATTTTATGCACAAGCCTTCTGGCATCCATTGATTACACTGGTTGACACAGGGTGGCACTACTGTATGAAGAGTTTTGCAAACTAGTCTGGGGATATTGGATAAGTAGGCACTAGATGGGGATTTTATGCATAAGCATTCTGGAATCCATTGATTACTCTGGTTGGCACAGGGTGGCACTACTGTATGGAGAGTTTTGCCTGTTTAATATCAGTTATGTGCTCGCTTAAGAGATTGTGATCATGTGATGTTTATTGGTTCAAACTTCAAATTGAGTCTAAAGCAGAAAAAAATAATTACTGTTTGCAGCTTTAATTTTTTTTTTAGTATTACTGTATTATATTACTATTGCTAATAAATTGAAGTTAATGGAAGGAAGAAAACTGTCAATCCATAACACTCAAATAAGAATGAGACTGAAATTTTACATTTATATATATTAAACCACTAAACATCACATGATCACTATCTCACTGATGAAGGCCACAAGCCAGAAACTAGTCTGGGGATATTGGATGAGTAGGCACTAGATAGGGATTTTATGCACAAGCCTTCTGGCATCCATTGATTGCTCTTGTTAGCACAAGATGGCAGAATCACTAGAGAGAGAATAATACTCTTTATAAGAATGTATATGTATTTTTCATGTTTTCAACTTAGATATTAGCATGTTAAAGTCACCTCATATTAGTCTTTTGTTTGAGAACTGGCAAGACATCATATTTCTTTTTGTATTTTATTCCAACTTTTCTTACAGTCATTATGTATTTTCTTCATTTTGGCTGAGTATTATTATTGGTGTTATAATAATATTTATTGTGTTTACCTTATATTATTTTCAGTTTTCTTTTTTATTGTTATTGTAGTCATAAATTATAACTAGATATCTATAAAGGTCATGTATATGTATTTTCATTATATTACTTGATTTTAAATGTTGCAGACATATAATAAAGTAATTGTAACCAAATTATTTTCAATCTTAGATTTAAAATTGGTATAATGTGCCCTTTTATTTGATTGTTCAATAAGATCAATCTAATGACATACTATCAAAATAGGATCTGATACTTGGACACTTAACAGAAGGGCAATATAGAGACTTCGGATCCAAATAACATACATGATTGAGAGAACACACAGGTATTACTGACATCATTAAAAGAATTAAAAGATTGAAATGGAACTGGACTAGACATTTTAAACAGAGTCCCATGGGATTGTAAAAGACCTAAAAAAAGACCACATATGAGATGGATGAATAAATAAGAGGATTTGTCGGTATGATGTGGAGAAGGGCTAGAGATCAATGAAACTGGATTAAACTTGAAGAGATCTTTTCTCTATAGTGGATCGATAATGGTTGAAAATGATAATAACTTTTATTTAGACATGTTAAAATTGCCCAAGAAAAATTTTATTTAAATATTATTTCAAATTTTCATAAACAACAGTATATTATTAAAAAGTTTTCTGCAGATAGTTGATAAAGTATATATATGTTTGTGTATGTTTTTTTTAATTTTGTGTTAAACATATTTATGGTCTGCATATTTTAGAGTAGTGGTAGAATGATGGATTCATGAATTGCAACTTAATTCTATCACTTCCGGCCTGAACTTTATACGAATTAGTAAACTTTCAAACAATAAACTTTATTTATGACAGGACTATCATTTTTCTATAAAAAATTAAAATTGCATATCAGGAAAAAAAAAAGATTAATTCTATATTCAAGTTGCTACAGGTTTTTTCTAGGAATTAATAACATACTGGTTTTCAGTTTCAGTTACTAAATATATATATACTGTAAATTGAAACAGTTATAACATAATCATCTCAAAGGCAATAAATAAATCTGTCAGAGCTTTAAAATCATTATCTTGCCTATTTAGTTCATGCTTTCCACAAGATGTAACCAATTTTCATTTATATCGGTAATGAGGTCAGTTATTACTAGAGTGTATGTATAAGTATAAACATCAAAATATTTTTTTTAATTTTTAAATCTGAATTATGAAAAGGGCATAGATTTTTCATACATATTTTATCTGTTATAAAGTCACATGTACATTTAATAAACTAAATATCACATGACATTTTGATATAGTTTTTAAATAATTTTTAATAATCATTTTTCAGAGATTATTGATTCATTGCAGGATGAAAATGTCTTATATTATTCTATACTTCTGGTCCATAACTATTCCTTTTATCATCATTCCAATAAATCTATTTTGCTCATTTATTTATCTCATTTAATCTTTTTTCTTAGGAGTCTTAAATTTTGATATCCAGTTTAAAACTTCAGTTGTTCACCTGTAGTCATAATTTTAAAACATTTTTATCCCAGTTAATGTCTATTAAGTTACTTGCATTTGTTTTTGATTCTTATTGTTAATCAATAAACATCACATGATCACCATTTCTTATGTTTGCTTATAATTGTTATTAAAACAAGCAAAACTCTCTACGTATTGCCACTCAGTGCAAGCCAGAGTAATCAATGGATGCCAGAAGGATATTGGATGAGTAGGCACTAGATGCAGATTTCATACTCAAGCCTTCTGGCATCCATTGATTACTCTGGCTTGTAATGAGTGGCAATACGTATAGAGAAAGTTTTGCCTGTGTTATTGTTAATCCTAATACAATTCTTTCTTTATTTTTAGAATTTTCTACTGTTAACTTTCCAGCCTTTCTTTTTCCAAAATATTTTTAATTAACATTTTTTTTCTAATTTATTACTCTTTTCATTAAAAAGTTCTAATGACTTCTGTAATTTTGAAGCATTTGTACTTTAGTAATATCTTTATATATATAAAAAACTTTTTTTAGTTTACCATTTTAGTCTCAAAAATATATTTCATAAAAGAGTTAAAAAAAAGTGCTCCAAACATCATTTTCTTAAAAACAACAACAATTCCATTTCAGTTTACTGAATCAAAAAAATTCAATATTATGAAAATAAAACTCTTCTTTCTAGCATTTTAACCATTTAATATATTTTTTTTCAGTGGTTTAAATAATACAAACAGTAGTACAAAAATGCATGAACAGCTGTAAAAAATTTTCAAGAGATGATATTAACCTGAAGTACAACTTTATTAAAATTAATGTTTTTACTAACTCCATGTATTACTGATAAATGTTCTTTATAATTCGATAGTATTCTGGACATATGCTTTATATATTCCAAAGCTTTAATAATAGCAAAATATACCCATTTATCTTTTTTATTATTCCTCATAATGCTTGAATATGGCTTTCTGGAATGTAAGCATTTTTAAAATAGCCCTCCCCTCTTCATTAATTTGAATCTGAAGTTCTCTATAAAAGATTTGTAAAAGTCTTAGTAAGCACACAACATGCAAGAGACTGATAGGTTTTAGTATATACTTTTTTTCGCTTTTCTTACATATTAATAACATTATTGCATCCTTCTAGTAATTTTATCTATTTGTTATTTAGTCATTTACCAATATTTTTTCTCTTTCTTCATTTGCTTTTCTAAATATCTATAATGATTTTGTAATTTTCTATTGCTTTCCCCTTTTTTGTTGTATATTTAATTGCATATTTCATTTGTTTCATATAAAATATGCCATTTCAACAAATGCAGTTATAATTATATGAGCTAATTTGATTTCTTACTTTATATTACTATATATTGTTTTTTATAGAATTCTTTGTATATATATAATATGATGGATAAAAATGAATAAATATAAGTATAGTCATGTAAATAATTAGTAGTGAACAGCAAAATCACATATATCTATACATTTAATGTAACCACGACTGATCAAATAACATAGTACTGAAAGTTAAATGTAATTTTTCCAAAAGTGTTTTTATTTTTTTAGATTCAATTTAAAATTAAATTTTCAGGTGCCAACTTTTTTAAATAGAAAGTCTAACTTCTCTGACTCTTAATACTGTTGGTCATCATTATTTAAAATTATTGCTATTATCTACTTTTTCTTATTGCATTGCCAAATGTATACCATATAATACTAAATCATCCATGCACATCTTCAGAATTTTTACACCTCCTAACTTCAACTGCAATCGAAACTGCAGTTGAAGTTAGGAGATGTAAAAGTTCTGAAGAAGATTGCTGGGGCAATCGAAACTGTAAAAGAGGGTGGTAAATAAAGCATTATGTAACAGTAGTAAAGTGCATGGATGATTTAGTATTATATGGTATTACTATTATCCCGGCATGTCCTCTAGTGGATAGCATGATTTCTCAGAATTCATAGATATTAATGGCATGTGTTTGGAATGAGTTTGAAAAGTATTTACAAACAAAATTGGCTAATAAAAAAATGTAAGCTAACAATTTATTTACGATAAATTTTTTTTTAAAAAGTTGTTGCTTATAGTTTTGCACCTGCTGCTAGTCAAATATAATCCAAAATATTAAAAAAGCAAAAAAAAAAAAAAATTATACCTTTTAAAACTTAAGGCCTTATGGTTAAATATAAAGATCAGATCTTACCATTATAAAAATGTTTTATAGTTTTAAACCATGGTTTTCTGCAAATATTTTACATTTGCTACATACGCACACATCTTTATTGATAGTCTCTATCAATCCTATATTGATTATTATTATCCTCTGCATTGGTGATAGCAAACACTGTAGATGTATTCATCCAAAATATAGTAGGTCTTATAGCAGATTTCATTTCTTTCCTTAGGATTTGGTTTTCTTCTTTAAAGCAGGCAGCATCATATTTCAGCAAAACTCCAGCATTCACCTGGATCTGATTGCATGGTTCCAACTGGTATAATTAGTTTTCTAGCCACTCATATGGTAAATAGCCCTTTGCTAGCTACTGTTGTCATAATTATTAAGGTTGATGAAGTATTGAAAAATACTTTAAAATAGTCAGCAAGGTACAGCTTTCCAAAACTATTCTGACGGAGACTGTTTTTCAACAGTGATTTTCCTTATCTTCATAGAATCACTCTGCATTGCTTTTTTTAAGTCCTGCTTGACTACCGTCGTTTTTCTTATCAGACTTTTTTACCTCACGTTTTTTTAAAACACATAGAATATGTAATCAATTCTGTATTTATTTATTTTAGAATATTTATCAAAAAATATTCTTATTCAGATTTAATGATTTGATTATATTTTTCCCACAATATATTTCTTGATAAATATTTATTTCATTCCTTAAATTATTTTATAAATGATAAAAAAGTTTTTTTTCCCCATTATTTATGGTAAATGGTAGGAAGAAAGAAAAAAAATCATTACCGACTTTTGAAAATTGTTCTATAACTTAGTGCCTTATAATTTTTAATAATATATTTAGATTTGTGCCATTCAATTTACTACAAGAAAAGGCATTGTTGTTGTAAAACGTCACCCAGCAGGCAAATCTGAAATGGCTACAAAATACTATACAATTTCTTAAATTAAACAAATCAAATTTATTTGCTCACACTAGAACTAACTTTTCTTTCTTCCCTTACATAATACGGATTGTTTTTAATTTTACATCATATATTTCTTTTATAAAATATTTAACAGTGTTATTAAAATCTAAAGACAACTTTTGCTTTTAATTTCTCAAATATCTCGTGACAATCTAAATTTTACATCAAACTATTTTTGGTACTTACGGATAATTCAACCGATGACGTTTTTGACTTACCGATTTCTCTTCCGGTAGACATCGACATTTTTTGCATGGCAACGTTGTCATGGTAAGCAAGTGACTGGCGTGATTAATCCATCAGAGAGTCAATTTTTTTTTTTTCACCCGCGAGATTTAAAATTTGTAGAGAGGTTTGGGAAATTTTTTGATTTTTCTGTCTATTGCGATTTTGCTATCCATGGCATAGCAGTCTAATCTTGCGATTTTTAACGTACCGTGTTCACGTGATCTGCGGACACATTTTAGCGATTACATGTGTCCGCAGATCACTTGGAGACATTATCTTAAAAATCGCAGGATTAGACTGATATGCCTTCAGGGTAATACGTCATCGGTTGAATTATCCGTAACTACCGAGTTTTTTATTTCCATCATCTAATATGAGTATTGAATGTCTTTAGAAAAATTTAACTTTTATTTAAATATTCCAAATACACTCAATTATTAGTAATAGCACATCAAACAGGTTTAGGCTATTACTAACAGTTGAATCTTCAACAGATACGCCTTAAACATGCTCACCTGACAACCAATAAGATGGAATAATGACATCACTTGGGCCTCTCCATTCTCAAACACAAGTCAGAACTATAAGAAAAAGATGGGACCCCATCTTCATCTATGCCTTAGTTCAAAATGCTTGAGTCTGGCTTATTTATATATAAATTGAGGCATAGATGAAGATGGGGTCCCATCTTTTTCTTATAGTTCTGACTTGTGTTTGAGAATGGAGAGGGCCATGTGTGATGTCATTATTCCATCTTATTGGCTGTCACATGAGCATGTTTAAGGCGCTTTCACGTTATTACGATATTATCTGTTTACGCTTAATAAATTTGATATATTTAACAGTTGAATGTATTTGGAATATTTAAATAAAAGTTAAATTTTTCTAAAGACATTCAATACTCATATTAGATGATGGAAATAGTCCAATATAAAAATATAACTAGAACACCATCATCACAAACCTTCAGGAAAATACCAGCATTTTTATATTATTATAATTAAACTTTTTTTGTCTATGGAGCTTTGTAATGTAACTAATTTGAGTTGCAATCAATTTGTTCTGTTACAGTATTATTTTCTTGTTTTAGTTATTTGCCTTTTTTTTTTTTTTTAACTACGGTAATATTTCTTCTAATACATGAATGATGTCTTATGTATTTGAGACTTTATTCTTTTCTTTAATTTTCTTCACTGTTTTAACACGCATATATCATCATCATCATTATCAACCATTATCAATCCACTGCAGGATGAAGGTCTCTCCAAGTTTAATCCATCTTCTCCGATCTTTAGCTTCTCTTCTCCACATCACCCCTACACATTTTCTTATTTCATCCATCCATCTTACATGTGGTCTCCTTCTGGATCTTTTACAATCTCTTGGAATCCAGTTTAAAATTTCAATTGTCCATCTATTATCATCTCTTCTAGCAATATGTCCAGCCCAACTCCACTTCAATCTTTTAATTTTTTCAATGAGGTCAGTAACACCTGTTTGTTCTCTTACTCATACATTGCGTTTTCGATCTCTTCTTGTTACTCCCAACATACATCTCTCCATACTTCTTTGAGTGGCCTGAAGTCTCTGTATTGATCTTCTATTAAGTGTCCAAGTCTCAGATCCATAAGTAAAAACTGGTAAAACCCATTTGTTAAAAACCTTTCTTTTCAAACACATAGGCATATTTCCTTTTAATATCAAGTTATTTCTACCAAAAGCACTCCAACCAAGTTTAATTCTATGATTAATTTCCTCTATTATGTTTCCATCTGTATTAATAATCTGACCAAGGTATTTGTAACTCTTAACTTCTTCTAATTCATCATAATCAATCTTTATTTTCATATTTCTGAGCAAATCGATTAAACATTACTTTAGTCTTTTTAACATTTATCTTTAGTCCTACTTTCCTACTTTCATCTGATAACTCCTGCAACATTTCCTGCAGCTCGGAAGCATTATTTGCAAAAACAACTACATCATCTGTGAAATCTAAATGACTTAAATAATCTCCATTTACTTTCACTCCTTTAGTTTCCCATTTTAATCCACAAAATACTTCTTGCAGCACTGCTGTAAAAAGTTTTGGAGATATGGAGTCACCTTGTCTTACACCTTTCTCAATGTTGACTTTCCCAGTATCATTATGTAATCTAATTGTTGCTGTTGCATTTTTATAAATATTCTTTAAAATATGACAATATCCTGGATCTATACCTTGATGATCCAATGCTTTAATCACTGAAGAAATGTTTATAGAATCAAATGCCTTTTCATAATCTACAAATCCAAAACATAATGACAACTCATATTCATTTGTCCTTTCTATAACTTCTCTCAATACTTGAATATGATCTACTGTACTAAAACCACTTTTAAATCCAGCTTGCTCTCTTGGTTGGTGAAAATACAAGGTTCTCTGTAGATGAGTTGTAATTATCTTGGTAAAAATTTTATATAAAACTGATAAAAGGCTGATAGGTCTGTAATTTCTAATATCTTCTTTATCACCTTTTTTAAATATTAATATTATTACTGCATTCTTCCAATCATCCGGTACATCTTTATCATTTAGACATTTGGTATATAACTTTGCTAATATTTTTTTCTGTTTCTTCACCTGCTTCTTTTAATATATCAATTATAATTCCATCATTACCTGGAGCCTTTCCTTTTTTCATACATTTAATTGCATTTCTCACTTCTTCATTTAAAATTCTGGGCAATTCGGAAGATGTAATAGATATAGGAGGTACTTGTTCTTTATTACTATATAATTCTTGATAAAAATCTTCTACCAATTTCATAATGTCATCCCTCTTTTTAGTAATAATTCCATCTTTTTTCCTTATTGCAGATATAAATTTCCTACCAATACCAAAATGTTGTTTTACATTCTTAAGACTTTTATTTTCTTCTACAGCTTTTCTTGCTAGTTCACAGTTATATTTTCTTATATCATTTTCAACTCTTTTCCGCACCATTTTACAAAATTCGAGATATTCAATTCTTTTTAATGCATCATTCTTGCATATCTTCATATTCCTTCTTTTCTTCATAAGTTCTCTAGTCTCAGTAGAAATTTTATTAGTCAATTGCTGCTTTTTTCTACCAGCTATCTTTGTTGCAGTTTTTAAAAGTGTATCAGTTATTTTCATATTAATTTCATTCAAATCTGAATCATGTTCAAAATCTCCTAATACTTGAAACCGATTTGTAAGTTCTAATTTAAATTCATTAGAATGTTTCTGAAGATTAGGAATATCAACTGTAAATATAGTTTTTCTTAATAATTTTTGTCTCTCTAGTTTTACATTAACATGTATCTTACCCCTTACTAATCGATGATCACTTCCTGTGTTAAATTTATTAAGAACATTACAATCTTGAAATATGTATTTCCTGTTAGTCAAAATATAATCCAATTCTGCTGTACCTTCATTTGGATGCTTCCACGTCCATTTCCTTCTAACATTTTTCTCAAAAAAAGAATTCATAATATAAAGTTTTTCCTTCTCTGCAAACTCCACAAGTCTATGTCCTCTCTCATTTCTATTACCATAACCAAAATTACCTACAACACTTTCATCTTTCATTTGTTTACCAATTCTAGCATTAAAATCTCCCATAACAATTTTAAAATGTTGTTTACTCTGATCAAAAGCCTTTTGTACATCCATATAAAAATCTTCTACTACTTCATCACTGTGAGAACTTGTTGGGGCATAAACCTGAATTATCTGCATTTGATATCTGCTATTAAGTTGTATAACTAATCTTGCCACTCTGTCTGATACACCATCAATCTCCACAATATTGTTCTTCCACTTTTTATTTATAATGAATCCTACTCCACTTGTATTTCCAATATTTGTGCCTTTATAATAGAGCATATGTCCACTTTTTAAATCAATTGTCTCTTCACCTTTTCTTCTAACTTCACAAAGTCCAATAATATCCCATTTAATATAAGAGAGTTCTTCTTCTAATTCTTGCAATCTTCCTTCACTTGAAAGTGATCTGCAGTTGTAAGTACCTAAATAAAAAGTCGTCATCAAATGGCAGCCTGGGTCCGCCTCCAGGATATTCTTAGCACCCTCCGCATATATATATATTAATTATTATTAGCATTAATTCTTTTAAAAACCAGATCATTTTTACAGAATTTCATATATTAAAAAAGTCACTTCAAAATATTTTTTTTTTTTTGCATTCATTATCTTAATAAAAAATTAATTGAATTTCTATTTTTTTCTTTTTATCTTTATAGCTAACTTCTGTACGATATTCATGCTTGAGCCATATTCAAAGTCTTTTAAAAATACTTTAATATTGTTTGAAATTATTCAAATGGAAGTCAGTCTCCGATAATGCGCTATTTCTTAAATATTATAAATCTCCTTGCACTCGCCCACCGGTAAGTTTAAAAAACTTAAGTGAATCACTTAATTAAGCATACATCAACTTTTGGTGTATATAGAATATATGCTCTAAACTTAAATGAGATTTATAATATTTAAGAAATAGCGCAATATCGGAGATTGACTTCCGTTTGAATAATTTCAAAAAGTTTTCAGTGCTTTATAATAATAGCTTTAATATTGTTTGCAACTTGTAATTTAAATTCACTGGGTTTTCAGTATTACAGCTCTTACATCTCATTAATTAATGATTACTTCTTGTAAATACTTTATACCATATTAGTCAATATAATTTAATCCTGCTGTACTTTCATTTAAATATTTCTTGACAATTTTCGTTTTGGATTTTTTTTTAATTTTAAATTTCACTGAGTGATTCTTTTTTTTTTTCAAAATCTACACATTCTTTTATTTCTGTTTTCAAATATAAATTCATCCATTACATTTTCTTTTTCCAAATATTTTTAAATTCTCTCATTAAAACATCATATGCCAATTTTATAATGTTGTTCGGCATGTTTAGGACCATTCTGTATATCTACATAAACGTCTTCAACTTCATCGGAAAGAACAAATAATGTTTACTATCTGCATTTGATATTTTCCAGCCAATTGAATATACTATCAATCCTAAGATTCTTATTTCATATTTTATTTATGAGACCCATTTCATTCGTGCTTCCAATAATTGTATCTTAATAAAGTGCAAAATTATCAGTTCACCTAGCCTAACAAAGAATGTCCTGCAAGTTTGGTGCAGTAGTTGTGTGGCAGACCCTGGAGCTCAAAGTCTATGGATTCCACTCCAGCTTTGCCACTTTCGTTGCTTAAACTTCTAATGAACTCTTAAACAACAGGTAATTTGGTTATTATTATTATTTGAAATCCATTACTGGTTCACTTAATATGATTTTTTTCAATCTATGCAATATTTTTACCATTGAAGATGAAATACAGTTAGTCATTATCATTTAGCAAGTAAGATCAAAACTTGAAGATTCTTAGCACTTTCTGCATTTAGATAATTATAAAGTGTTATTTGGGTTATGATTTTACATTTAATAAATCAAATATTTACGCAAATATACAAACTCATTTTGTCTTCCAAAAACATCGAGCTCATGAGAAGATCATGATATTTTCTTTGACACATGTTAATGGGCAGCCCATGCATATTTGTTTACTAAGAAATCTTGCTAATTGGTTGTTTACTAATAGTTGCACGAACAAGATTGTGAAAGTAAAGATAAGGAATTTTTCTTGGTTAGATTTATTAAGATTTCTTTGAGAAAGTAAATGGCATATTTTCAGTTAATAGTAAATTCTTTTATAGATTATTGAAAGCATATACTAAGAGTCAACAAGTAAAATTATATGATGTTTTGTTTACAAGTATTATAAGCAATACTTATTAAATACTAAAATAAATTCTTTATATTTTTCTAGTTTGGTCTTCTTTTAAGTGGTGTTCTTATAATTGATTTGATTGGAGGAAGTTTATCATTTATTTATATGAATGACATGGAAGTGCAGACTTCTCAACTCATAAGGCAAGCAGTTCAATGCTATCAGGATAATCAAGAATTAAAGAAAGCCATTGATTTAGTTCAAGAAAAAGTAAGTTGTTGATTTGTATATATTTTTTTATTTCAACAAAAGTCATGATTCTTAAAATGTCAAACAATTAGGTCTAAGAGATATTATACACAAAATACACACACTTTAAATCCCATGTAAAATGCATTAAAGATTCTCTTGTTTAATAAATATTAAGTGTTATTATGGTTTAGGGGAATATATGTAGTATTAAATGCTACCAGTCTTATTATGTAAATAGACAATCAAAAACTGATTATTAGATTAAAATAAAAGATGGAGGTCAATATTATTTACTACCAACAATATTGCAATATTTCTATATGTTTTACATCAACAATAATGTTCATGATTTATTCTAAATGTGGATATTAAGATATTTAAACAATAAAATGCTCAATTTTTGTGATTTCTTTTTTAAACTTTATGGTCCCAAAATTTCCATTTTTAAAAAACAACAACTTATGAATGTGACCTTCCAATTCAAAATGTACTTATGTTAACACATTTGATATTATGTTTGCAATTGTACTTCAAACATCTGTTCTTATCTTTTTGATACATCGTGATTTTCACATCTCCTCAGATAAAGATCAAATGCATTGAGATTTGGGTACCATAATGATTATCCATGAATACAGAAATTGCGGAGTCAGTTATCTGTCAATTGCACCTTCATAATTCTTTTAGAATTGGCAGTAATATCATGGGTAACATGTTTGCAGTAGAATTTAACAGGAAATGTATTTGTGATGATATTCGTGTATAACATACTATATAGTTTTTTATCTGATGATCATTATTATTGCAACGTGTTGGACTTTTTAGTGCAACTCCTTAACATCTTATGAAAACCTGATTGAAAGTTATTTTTAAAGCAAGAAATTATTAAATTGCTAGAAAATAATTTATTTAAAGAAATGTTTTTACAATAAATATATTTGCCTGATGATTTGTAAATATATTAGCTATATTTTTACTAACTGAACATTACATTCTATAATTCGTTAAAATAAGAATGTTATTTTCCGTCTAGATATAGAATTTCAAATGAAATTTTAGAATGAAAAAGCCGTATTAAAATGCTAAATTTTTCACAGCCAGCTCTCCCGGGAAAAAAAATCTAGAACAGGAATATGGCTATAAGTATAGATAATAAAACTTTTTAAAATTATAAGTTAAAGATAAACAACTGATTTTTAAAAAATACTTTCATTGCTTTTTGGTAGCACATATATTAGTTATGATGATTCAATGATAATGTGAAATAGAAGTTGCAACCCTCAAAGTTCTATTTTTACCTCCACATAAATTTATCATCTTTAAATTAGATATAGGATTTATTGTTAAACTATTTTACTAGTTGGAAAATGCAATGAAAATATGGAAAAAAAAAAAATAGTCACCATAGGTACACTTGTCCTTCAAATGCTGCTAAGTCTTTGTGAATTGAAATGTGTCCTACTCTATGATTATTGTTGGTTTGCAATTTAAAGATATAATAAAATAAATAATCTCTACAGGATGGATATTTAATTTATTTAAATGAAATTTTTTTTATAAACAATCATATTTTTGTTTAACAATTGATTCACTAAATTATTAAAAATTTTGCAATTGAATTTAAGGTACTGATTCAAAACAGTAAACTACTCAACTTTCTTTGGTTTATATTAATGAATATATTTCTTTTATTGATATAGAAATAACTATATGAGTAGAAGTGTTAGACAAAATATCAAAAAGTGCACGGAGCAATCTAAAATTGGTCATAAAAATCCATAATCATAATCGAACAAACTTGTATTTTTAGTATCATTTTATATGAATCTATATCTGCACGACATATTTAAAGAAATTTATACCCTGCTCTCTTAAAAGAAGTATAAACTTCAAGTATCATATATAATAATCAATACAATGGAATATTCCACTATATCAAAATATTTTGATTTATGGATATTCTATGCTGAAAATAACTAAGATAGTTAGGACATGTCAGAAAAAGTGATGACATTTTATTCCTAATGAAATAATTTTTGATGTATTTATCAAAGTGAAAGAGTTTGACTAACATTTCAGACAAGGATATCTGCGAGATATCCCTGAAAGATTTTTCCATTACAGCTACTAACTAATAAAGATGTCCGAGGTCTTCATTGCACAGAAAACACTGTAAAGTTTAATGCAGTAGTAGAATGATGGATCCCAGCACTAAAGGTTTTTGAATTGAACCCCTACCTGTAATTTGTAGTGCTCAAATGTTTATGATTCTCTATTTGATTAACAATATTGAATTCTTTTTATTTATTGTATAGAAAGATCAATATAAAAGCTTATTTTTTTTGAAATAGAACTACAAGATAAACCTAAAAAAGTGCAAATATAAAATTAAATCATGGCCATAAATATGGCCTAAGCCATTCAAATAGTGACAGATTTAGCAAAAAAAAACTGTTCATCATAATATTGGCAACTAGCTTCTAAATATTTACTCATCTGTTTTTAAACTGTCTATGGATTTCCAAATATTTTGTTTTTATTGCATTCGTAAAACCATTATTAAGTTTACAAGGCCATTACTGAACTATCAATCTATGCCAACAGGAATAGAAAATAACATTAGTTATATCACATGATCACCATTTCTTATGCTTACACAAGCTATTTACACAGAGGCTACAATGCCACAAGCTGGAAACTAGTCTGGGGATATTGGATGAGTAGGTACTAGATAGGGATTTTGTGCACAAACTTCTTGCATCCATTACTTACTCTGGCTTGCCCTTGGTGGCGCTACTGTAAAGAGAGTTTAGCCTCTGTAAAAAACATCATAAAAGTCTTAGTTTTAAATTTATTTAGAATGTTACTCATTTTTCTCTCCAAAAAAAAAATAATAATCAAATTTGATAATCATTTAAATTGGTTGAATAAATAAGAATCATTTCTTCCATGAAACCATATATAGAAAGTATATTCAGTGAAAAATGTCAACAATCTTTAGAAATATAAAATTCCCTTATTAAGATATTGTTAGAGGCATTTTCAACTTTAATGAGCCAATAAAGTAGAGCATGATCAGATTAAGAAATTATTTATCAAGTTATAATTTACAATGTAAAAATTAATAACTCGTTCTTAAAATTATCTTATAATGACAGTGTCCATTTCAAGCAATTATCTTATTAAAAACATGAGTAAAAGTCTTTAGAGATATTTTTTTTATTATTATAATCTGAAAATACTATAGACAGAATATTGCCAATTCAAAAATTTCTACTATCTAAACAAAATTTCAAAAGTGATATTTAACCTTCTATAATAAATAAATTACTTTATATCCATATTAAAAAAACATTCAGTAAATACATAAAAATTAATAAGCCTATTTTCTATCTTAACAGAATTTGGATTCACATTGAGGGGATTAAAAACTATTTTCCACAAATCTAAAACTTTTACAAACCCAAAAAAAATTCTAGAAATAGCTATGTTTTATCTTTAGGTTATAAATAATACTAATTATTTTGTTATTCACAAATTGTAATCGTAAATTAGCATCGGCTTTAAATGTTATGATGTTTTAAACTAATTCTGATTGTAAAATTTATATTGCTAAATATTATAAACCTTCACATTTGAATTCATAAATTATATTTTCTAAAAATTTTCAATGAAAATCTTTATAGAATTTAGTAAAGATTTTTTAGTTTTAGGAATACATTGTTTTATTCAAAGACCAAAAAAAAAAACAACTTAAATATTTTGTAAGGAAACTCTTTTACATAGATTTATTGAGTTCTATGACAGCTATACTGATATTAATTCTAACTTGGAAAATTATTTATAAAATTATATTATGCATTTGGGTCACATAGTAAATTATATATTCAAATTTTTTTTTTTGAAGAATAAACTGAGAATTAAAATTAAAAAATTGAATATCAATCGTGCATGCATTTCAGTACTAGATATTCGGAGATCTCTTTTACCTACCCCAAAAATTGGTGCATTGCCAAGGATTTCAAATGAATGTGAACTTGAAACTAACAATTAATTGGTGTTTCATATTTATATAAATTTCAAGCATTAATAAATTGTATAACACAAGAATTATGTTTGTAATGAACACAAAGGTAAAGCGTTTAAATTTAAAGTAAATTTCATGCAGTCTTCTGTACTGCAAGTTTGATATGGCTGTTGTATATATGTTTAATTAACATTTTCTTTCTTTTTTCTTGAATAAAACATAATTTTCTGATATAAGTCAAACTTTCTTTTATTCTCTAAAGCAAAGAAAAAATAGTGCATTTTACTATTTTACTTATATCACAGAATTTCCTTTTTTGTATGAGATGGAGTGGATAGCTAAAGGAACCTTGAAAGTCTGTATTCAAATTCTCTATATTACATCTAAGCTCCAATTATATTAATTATAACAGGCAAAACTCTCCATACAGTAGTGCCACTCAGTGCCAGCCAGAGTAATGTATAGATGCAAGAAGACTTGTGCATAAAATCCCTATCTACTGCCTACTCATCCAATATCCCCAGACTAGTTTCTGGCTTGTGGTCTTCATCAGTGAGGAGCCTTGGATTTGAGAGACTGCACCTAGATCTTAGGATCTAATGCAACCCTCCACCAGCCACCTTTTATCTCTACTTAACTATAAAACTATGAGAATAAAATTGAAAACACAATAATATTTTCAATCTAAGCCCAATAGCTTATATAGTCATATAGGTCTGAACCCAGTTCAGGACCCATAGTTATGTTGCAAGCATAAGTAATGGTGATCATGTGATGTATATTAATTATATTTCTACTTAAATATTAAAATCATTTACATGTGTATCTGTATATAAAATGTTATCCACTAAAAATATACATAATAGGTTTAAATTACAATAACAGCAAAAAATAAGTAGTAATAATATAGAAGTTATACCGAAGTACTTTTGATTACATTATAATCATTCTCAACTGAACTTACATGGACAAATAACAAATGCCACATGATTCTCTAGAACTGTATAGATTAGGGTCAGCTAATTGTCTATTTATTATCATATCTTTAAATTTATTTGTAAAAATTGCCATACTAATTTTTCTTTTTTTAATACTATCTTTCTTCATGCAATATTCTTATGTAATCTGAATTAAAGGTAAATTTAATGTTATAAGATTTTTCGTTGTCAAAGAGAACTGAAGGTAGTATGAGACTAACTATTTCTAACATTATTTATAAAGTTTTATATTATTATTGTTTTTTTATACTGCTATTATAATTTAAAACTATTACAACTGAAATACAGGCCTATTATATATCTGTATCAATATATGTAATATATAGGATATATTAGCACAGACTTTCACACAACCCACCATTCTCCGCTCTATCTCATAACACTGATACACTTGAACACATATATATATATGTCGAAAAGATAAATAATTACCAATATATGTATTTCATGCTAAACCAGCAATCATCATATATATTAAATTATGCAGCTCTAATAATATATAATAATTGGATTGATAAATTTCCAGAATGCTAGTTTTATTAATACAACTCTAGTAATAAAATAATCTACATTGCAAATGAAAAATGATCTATTCGTCCAAGATCTTACAAGGATGTAGATTAGAAAATGATAATTTTATCAGTCAATCTCTGAATGAGATAGAGATGTCCTTATGATCTCATTCAAATTAGTTTATCATATAAATTCACAAGAAGAATTTATTTCTTATCATTTTAATGATATTGTAAACTAGCAACCAAATATTAAACCTATAAATGATATATTATATGGTGCTAATAATATACAATAACTGGATCAATAAACTTCAAAAGTGCTAGTTATATTGATATTAAATTTCAGAGTCATTTAGATTGTGCTCAACCTGTCATTTAAGTGCTCAAAAAAATCATATAATATTCTAAGCAGCTAACCATATGGCTATTATTATTATTTTGCTTGGGCAGTTTAGTTCAGACATAAGAGGTGCAGAATCAATAGTTAAAAGTTTATGGATCTATTCCCAGCAAATAAAAAATATAAAAAAATTAGTTTGGCCTATTAAATAAAAAAGTTGATCACAATCTTCTTCTTTGTTCTCAAATATCACATGATTTTTCAAGCACCTGTCCATAAACTTATTTATTGCCCATTCATGATGTCCAGCTCAGTTGGAAGATTATCAGAATCTGGATAGTATGATCCTCTGATCAATTCCAATTCTGGCACTTCTGGCTTTTGAACGTTTTATGAACTGTCGAGCAACAAACATTTGATTATTTTTTAAAATAGAATATTATTCAAACATTAATTCTGCTTTATTACAGTTATTACTAAATATAAAATAAAATGTTTACTTTTTTTGTAATACCTTAAATTTTATTGAGAAAAAGGTCTCTGAAGAAGATTGTTAGGCAGTCGAAATATGCATTGCTAAAATTTAGTGTGAAAAATGAATGTTGTATTTAATATTGATAAAATAGTAAGAGATAGATATTAAAAAATTCATATAAATGATAAAAACTTTTGTTTAACCATTTATCATTAATAAGTTGATAGTTAGGAGATATAAAAGGTGGGTTAAAATGTGTTTAAAAACATAATATTATAGATTAAAATAAATTATAAATTATTGAATGAATAAATTATAAATATTGATTGTTAGTAAAATGAATGATAATACTGTAAAATATAAAAATATTAAGTTAGAGTTAAGTATTTAAAGAGTAATAAGAATAAAATAAAATAAAGAATAAAAATAGAAAATATATATATAGAAAGTTTTAATTAATAAATATAGAATGTAAAAAAAAAAAGGGGGAGGGGATTATTAAACAAGACAAAACTCTCTCCATACAGTAGTCACCCTGTGCCAACAAGAGTAATCAATGGATGCCAGAAGGCTAGATAGAGATTTTATGAACAAGCCTTCTGGCATCATTGATTACTTTTGTTGGCGCAGGGTGGCACTACTGTATGGAGAGAGTTTTGCCTTGTTTAATAACAATTATGTGCTAGTATAGGAGATGGTGATCATGTGATGTTTAGTGGGGGG
Organism: Epiperipatus broadwayi; assembly: GCA_028023455.1. Lineage (NCBI taxonomy): Eukaryota > Metazoa > Onychophora > Udeonychophora > Euonychophora > Peripatidae > Epiperipatus > Epiperipatus broadwayi. The sequence goes on from JAQFVV010006207.1 coordinate 12,338,931, forward strand.
AAAAATATACAATATTTAAAAGGTAACAAATAGATGATGATTATAAGATGTATATATAGAATGTAAATTATATGTTTATGTATATTCATGTGTTTGTATTTCTGAAGAAGATTGCTGGAGCAATTGAAACTGTGTAACAGTAGTAAAGTGCATGGATGATTTAGTATTATCTCATAAGTTGACAGTTCTTACATCAATCAGATAATTATCAATAAATTTATTGTGATTTAAATGTATAAATTAAATAATTTATTATTGTTATATTTGCTCCAATGCAGTTTCAGTGCTGTGGTGTTAGTTCTTACGCTGACTGGGAAGTGAATATTTATTACAATTGTTCATCTATAGCCAGCACACGATGTGGTGTGCCCTACACTTGCTGCAAAGAACTTGAGGATAAAATGTGTGGCTATGACTCTAGAAAGAATGGGGTAAGTTATAATATTAGAATATTTATATAATTTTTATTAAGTCTAAATAATTAATCAAGTCTAACGATTCGCAATTATCAGTTGACATTTGTGATAGCAGTAAGATTCTTCTAGCATTTTAACATTTAAAACTATATCAAGACTTTTGCATCGTTTTGTTAGAGGAAGGCAGAGACTGGTCAAATACCACTGTTGATTAAGCATTTCTTAATATTTAACATTCTATTGCCTAGTTACCTTAATCTACCTTAAACAGTTTAACATTGCAACATTGATTATAAATACTTTCTTTTAAAATTAAAAACATTAATTTTATCAAAAGTTAATGGATCAGGCTATTTTGTGTGAGTGTGTGTGTGTGTGGGGGGGGGGGCATATATAAATAAAGGAAAATTAAGAAATGTTTAATCATTGCATTTATAATTTGTTCAATTGCAGGATACTGAAGCCGAAAAAATAATTTTCACCATGGGATGTCTCAATAAACTAGTCCTGCACTTGGAAGATAAACTATTTATTAGCGGGTTGGTCGCTTTTGCCGTCGCATTTTTGCAGGTAATTGAAAACGTAAATATTTTAATTTGATTCAAACTTTGCTAGGTTTAATAACGACTGTTATTTTTAGTTATTTGCAGTATTATTGGGTCAAGCCAAAATTAAAGATCTCGTGTTCTTAAGAAATCAAGCCGTGTATGAGCAACAACTCCGCTTGCATGTCTCCAGTATTTATGATGAGCAGTAAAAAAAAAGGTAAGAAAATAAATATTTTTACAGTCCTTTTAAATTTTAATGATACAATTTTATTTGAACAAGATATTTTTACAGAATATAAAGAAAAGGAATAGTTAAACAAAGACTTGGAACATTTAAAAAATAAATTGAAAATTATGTTAACATTTTAAATGACTGCTGTATTAACAGAAATAATTCAGAAGGATATTTTATAACGCTTAAGTAAATACTGCTTATCAAATGTCAACACTCATGCTTAAGTAGGTTTAAAATAACGTGATGAAGATTGGATTGATGCAGTAATGCAAATAATATTAGAAGGGGAAGGGAGTCATTTAATATCTTGGTTTAATATGTACTGTATGATTGTATAAGTTAAAGCAGAAAACTTAGATTATATTCATATGAAGGCCAACAAATAAATAAAGCCTAGTCAAGAGCTCCTGCTACTTTGTAGGATAGAGGGTTGGTTTACCAAAAACTAGTTATTGTTTCTGATATCTCTATTTCTCTCTCTCACTTTTTCAATTGCTTAAATTATTGTAGGACGAGCCTCTCATGCATTTAGATATCTTATACTAATTGTGGCAGTGGGATTATGTATTTGTGTATCAACATTTATGTTCTTTAACTACGTACACAGGAGTCCAATTTTTCCTTTTTATAGCTCAAGATCTAGAATTAAGTAAGCAATGATGGGGAAATCCTTAGCAGGCTGACAGTCCTTAGGTGTGATTTTTGCATGAGGTAATACAATCACTAATGAATCTGTTTTGTAAGTGGATTTCAGTGAGGTGGAAATATCAGCTGGCGAAGATTGTATGTTAGAGCCTAGAAAATAGGATCTAAAAATGGCCTACTTCATATAGACTGGCCAGTTTGCCACACCTGGTGAATTATTCATATCAGCATTAGAAATAATAAGAATAGTAATAATAATATCAGCGATAGTGTTAAAACAGGAAGTAATGATTGTACTAAAGGTAAATATAAATAGATATATATTTCTAAATATAGGTACAAGGAATGTACAAATTCTTCAAGATCAGAACAGAGGACTGCACTGGTGGCTAAGGAGCTGTCAAGATTTAAGATCAGTATAGCTGCTCTTAGTGAAATTCATCTGCCAGAGGAAGGCAGTTTAGCAGGACAAATGGATGGATACAAGTTTTTTTTTTGCAAAGTTGGGTATGTCAGAGAAAGGAGAATGCATGGTGTTGGATTTTTCTGTAAAGCCTAATGTAGTCTCTTCTATTATTGGAATTATCAATGAAAAGTTAATGGAATTAAAATTCATTTTGCACAATAGAATTTGTGTTCATTTTATCAGTGGCTATGCTACAACCTTAGAATCAGAGAAGAAAAGCTTTTATTGCTTGTTGGATAACATTATTGCAACAATTCCATTAAAAGATCAAATTTTTCTTCTTGGAAACAGTAATGCATGTGTTATTGTAAAACTTATTGGAAATTATTATTAAAACCATTAAACATCACATGATCGCCATCTCTTATACTAGCACATAATTGTTTATAAACAAGGTGATGTGATGTATTTGGCTTCTCCTTAAACGAAGTCAAGAATAGCTCAGCAATTATGCCCAGATAAACCTGTTAGCCATTTTATCCTCCATTCCCCACTATTCTGCCCCATCCCATTTCCACAACATAATCTTTGTCAACTCTATGGTCTTTATATCTAAATCCCCCTTATCTCTTCACAAACCCAACATAAAAACTAATAACTCACTTTCTGTATAGTCACTTTGTTCATGTCTATTCTCCCATAACTTCATTATCTGTACCCTACCTTCCTTACACAATTTGCACACTAAATTATCCATGGTTTTCCATTTACAGGTATATTCTCTTGTTGCTAAAGATCCCGTTCGAGCCTTAAATAATAAACTACTTTCCTTACTATTATCATAAATTAACTCGCATGCAATATTTCGTTTACTTCTATATATGTTTAAACTCTTCTTACCCTCCATACTAGTTCTCCATCTCTCCAACTCCCTATTTTTTATTAATGCTTCTATTCTTTTATCCCATTCCTTACCACTATAACATTCAACAATCCTCCTAACACAATCATCCCACCTTTTATACAAGTATATTGATATAAATTTCTTTATCCAAATTTTTCGCATACCGCATTACCTTTCTCACCCATCTTGTTACCTGCCCTTTACTCATAACCCAATTGAACACTATTTTTGCTATTCTTTTACTATCCATAAACTGCAACCTACCAAACATTTTCATTTTACTTTTATATAAAAACTTGACCTTCCCATTCTCCTTGAATTGCCTCCTTTGCTGTCCACATCTTTGCATCTAATGCATGTTTTTCTACTTCCCCCTTTGTACTTTCTCTAAATAATCTAAAACCCTTTACTAACACATAATGCATCATTACCATATGTTAACCCTGCTACTGCAACTCCCTTCCATACTATTCTAGCTACATCATATTTATTATATGAAAATACTGTTAGTTTCTTTACCAAACCCTTTCTTTTCTTTGCTTCATTTACCAATTTTTTCTCCCATTCATCCAAGCAATTTTCCTGATTACATAAGATGATTCCCAAATATCTATATCTATCCACCACACTTAACTTTATATCCTTCAATAAAAATTCTACATCTTCTCTTTCCCCAGTATTAACCATCATTATATTTGATTTTTCTTCACCTATTTAATCCCCATCTCTTTACCCACCCTAGCACATGCCCTCAACATAATTTCCATATCTTCTCTTCTTTCTGCACACAAAAAGATATCATCTGCAAAAAAAGACCCGACAAAATATATACTCCCTTGCCACCTATTAATGGTATCTCTACCCCTCTTCCTAGTCTTTCTATTGCTTTCTCCATTTCACTCAAAAACAACAAAAACAAAATAGGTGACATAGGGCATCCTTGCCTTAATCCCACCCCATTTTTAACTTTAACTGATTCTATATCCCCTAACTGATAAGTATAATAATTATTTTTATATAATTTCTTAATAATATTTACTAAAGCTTCATCGATTCCCAAATTGGCTAACCTTACCCATAATCTATTTCTATTTACTCTATCATATGCTTTCTCTATATCTATTGAAGCAATGGATCTGAAGTCCAATCCATGCTTCACAGCCTCCTATAAACTTAATTAGTATTATAGACCTGAATTAAGTTTGTAGTCCAATATCAGCAGGGTTTTGCATTAAAGCTAAAATTAATTATGCTTATTAAATTTGTATTGCAGTTAAATATTTTGTGTTAAATAAATTCCATTCTAAGATTAGATTTCTGTTAATAAAAATTACTTGTAAAATCTATTAGTCAAACATATATATACGTCAAGCGTATATATATGAGTTAATGCAAAATTCTGCTGAAATAAAATACTTATTTTATTAAAAGAAATAAGAATGTATTTTTCTTTTTAAATCTTGTTCAAATATTTAGTATGATTTGATTTTGAGATAAGCCCGCCAACATTTTCTAAAAGAATGTATATTTTTAATTAATTAGCCCATTCAAGGCAAATTAAAGATGGCCTTCTCTTTCTTTTTTAATTAATAAAATTCAAAGTTTAAAGAAAGAAATTTAGAGTAAAAAAGTAAAGGTTATTTTTAGAAAATGTTACCTTGAAACAAAGGAGCATGGGGGCTTATCAATATCTAAGACCATACAAACAATAGAAGGTAGCTGACAAAGAGGGTATAAATAGAAGTGAGAACAAAAGACTTGATTTATTCAAAGTTTTCTTGCTGGCATTCAAGGTTTTCTTGCTGGCATTCATATTTCTCTTTGGAGAACTCTTTCAGATTTTGCTTGTGGAGATTTTATTCCAAAAAGTTAGACAACTGTCGTCTTCAAAATCATGGAGAAGTTTGAACATGCTCAAGCTAAAAGTCATACGAATTTGATGGATTCTACTATGCTTGGCTAGGCAAATAAATAGCTTTGCCTATCGCCGAGGTTCCTAAATACCATCCAAAATGCCATAGTATCCACCTAATAGTGATCTGAACTCTGTGCCATGTCTGTAGGACTTTTCGTGAAACCATGCTACATATTTCCATTTTCATTGTCCGGACAAATACCTATAGACGGTTGGATCAAGCCACGATGCCGCCGAACAGGAGCAAGGAACCAGGACGGTAATCATATCTCTCCTCCATTGAACTATTTACTTTCTACCCTTTTTTTCATACCTTTCTTAATTGAATTATATTATGAATTATTTTATTTAATGATATTTGTAATGTAACCATTTTATTAAACTAATCTTAAATATATATTGTGTGATCATCTATCTATATATTTAACCTTTTTTCCTTCGCTATTCTTCATTACTAACGTTTATAAATATTTTGTATTCCATTGCAGTTAAATTTAAAAGTTAATTTTTTTCATTTAAAATCTCTTTCCAATTTTATTTATGTTTCTAAATTCTATACAAGTAAGTTTCCTTTGTTTGCCAACTTGATCTCCTCAATAACGCCTCTTTTGTCTGCCAGTAGCTTATTACATATATATGATTTAGCTATATACGTTTTAAATAATTTTTAAACTGTCTGATTTTAGCGCAAAGCAATTAGAAAATGCTTTGCGAAAGATTTTTACTATTGTACTTTATCGAGGAGATTCAAGTTGACAATTTTATTAAAATTGGGAAGAAAAGACTTAGACCGCAAACATATTAATCTGTTTTTATTGTCTAATTAGTTTTCATTAATTTAGGGGAATAGCGGAGGCCATTAAATCATTATTCATATTTTAAAGTTGTTAATTAAACATTATTTAACTAAAATAGCTTGAGTTTTCTAATTTTATTGTAATGCTTTATTTTGCTTTTCCAATGATCCAGGCACGCAAAACACATTTTTTGTAGCACTTTTATGCACATTTAACTATTTAGCTCCTTAGGTGTTCCCGTCCAGGTCTCTATTGCTGAGGCTAAGCTTGGCCGGTTGAAAAATAATTTATGTATGGCTCAGATAATGTTATTGGTTCGTAATTAGCCTCGAGAATAGGCGAATAGGGCAGAGGTCATAGTATTCTTCATTTAATATCTCACGTATGGGTGGCCTCGAGGTACTTTCGCTTAGTATTCGAACTGGGTTAAACCAACATATATCATCTGACTGTCACACTGTAAAACTCATATATAATGATCTACCTGAATTCCTACTCATCTCCATAAGTTGTGTAACTACAAACAAACTATCTCCTATACGCCTATCTGACCTAAAACCTCCTTGCATTTCCCCCATTACATTATTCTCTTCCATCCATTTTACAACTCTTCCAGCTACCATATATGAGGAAACTTTATATAAAACTGATGTTACCGCTATCGGTCTATAATTATTTAACTTTCTATGATCCTTATCCTTTCCTTTAAATAATAATCTTATTCTTGTATTACTCCAACTAACCGGAAAAACTGTCTTCTGTGCCATTTTATTACAACATGATAATAACTTTGTTTTTGCTCTATGCCCTAAATTCATTACCATCTCTGCTGCCCATCCATCTAAACCTCTTGCCTTTCCACTTTTCAATCTCTTCCCTGCCTCATTCAATTCATTTTTTGTGAACCTAATATTCCCATTACTAACTGCTTTCAATTTTTCTATCACTATTTCCTTCACATCTAACATCTTTTCTATATCCATTACATATCTATTTAAGATTCTCTCTACCTCTTCTCTAGAGCTACATTCTATACCCTCATCATCTATTAATACTATCTTTCTTTCCCCTACATTTCTCCTTTTAATGTAATTCCAAAATTTTTTACTCCAATCTCTTCCACTTTTATTAATATCCTCGTAACAATTTACTATTTAACTTCATCCTCTCTCTATAATTATCCATTTTAGCCAACTTCTTCTTTTCTAAGTACTTTCCCCATTTAGCATTAATATCATTTTCACTTTCTTTGTTCTTAATAGCACACTTATATTCTCTGCATGCTTCTTTCCTCTCTTTTACACTTTTACTAACTCATTTTTTTATTACTTTTATTCTTCTGCATATTCTCAACCAAAACCCTATTTGCCACTTTTTCTATTTCACCACACCAGTCCTTATACTCATCCCCATCCCACTGCTCCATGGTTTCTTCAACTTTTATTTTATATTCTTCCAACTTATTCTTATCATTCACTCTCCATCCACATCTTTCACTATTATTTCTACCTTTATTTCTATCCTCCATCACATTACTAACCATTTCTATTACAATAAAATTATGATCACTATTACATACTCTCTCTTCATTATCAAACACCTTAATTTTCCGTATTTTATTCATTCCCTCTTTCTTTACCAATACATAATCTATTGTGTGAAATACATTATTCCTAGACCATGTGTATTGTCCCTCATACATATTTGATAAATTCCCAATGCTCAAATTTACTCTTTGACAAAATTCCTTCAAAAACTGACCATTCTTATTATCTACATCATCAATTTCTTCAATATGTCCATTCATATCCCCTATAACCATTATTCTCTTCCCCTTTTCTTTAAAAATTTGTATATCCTTAACTAGGCATTCATATATACTACTGTTCCACTCCATTACAATTTGACTATCTCCAGTAGCTATATACACTACAGCCACTATCCATTCTTGTCTACCCAACCTTAATTTCAAACCGCAAATGCTCTTGACACTTAACAGTATTTAAATATTTCCTCAATATAAACCCTATACCACCATCCCTTTTTTCTTTTCTGTTTACAACCACCTCTTCCAAAATAGGTTCTTCTTCTTCTCTTAGATGAGTTTCCACTACTGCTAATACCTCCAGCTCTTCATTTTCAATTGCTTTATTTAATTCCAGCCACTTTTCTGGTCTCCTATCACCTTGCATATTCAAAAACCCAATTTTAACAATTTTTTCTTTCCTAACTATTCTTTTATAAATTCTTCTGATTCTTTCTTCTCCATTACATTTATAACAAACTTTCTTACCATTAATCTTACAAAACCATTCCCTCTCCACATCTACACTTATATCTAAATCAACCATCTTTTGCTTATTTCTTATATCCCCTCCATTCGTCTTGTTTTTGATAATATTACAATTTAAAAGCCCACCCCCCTTTAAAAGTTTCCTGAATTATATTCTTTAAATATCAAACTCCCTAAAACTTCACTTCCTTGTTTTCCTAAGTGCAATCCATCTTTACTATATAACTCTCTCTTTCCAATAAACCAATCCCATACATCCACAAACACAACATTATTTTTCTCACACAATTTTTTCATTCTCTCATTTATAGAACATGCTCTATCTAACAAATACCTCTTATCAAATCTTGGTAATACTCCAACTACCCCTACTCTTCCTTTAATCTCCCTCAAATTTCTAATCAATTCTACATACTCATCCATTACTCTCTCTGATGGCTCTAACAAATTATTAGTCCCTACCATAACATATACATCTCTACTTCCTAGCTTTCTTACTTTATCTGTCACATCCCTAATTTTTGCTCCAGGCATACATACTCTAACATACCTGCTTCTATTTTCCCTTGCAATTATATCCCCACATTCTCTTATTAATGAATCTCCTATCAACACTGTCTCATAATCTACTTTCTCTATTCCATCTGTAACCTTGTCTACTATCTTCTGGACCTCCTTATCCCTTTCTTCCTTATCATTTCTACTCAATAATTTCTTTATCTCCTCACACTTTGTCTCTAACAATTTTAATTTTACTTCTACATCCTTCACTTTTTCCTCTATCTTACTTATTCTTTATCTAACCATCTCCATTGCATTACTACTTTCTCCACCCATATTTCCTGTCACTCCACTAAAACCATACTCTGTCCTATCTTCCTTAACTACATTTTTCTCCCTCTCCTCTGACTTTCTCTCTAGACTACCTACACTTAAAAACCACTTTCTCACTTCTTTAATCACATTTACACACTGACTACATAATCAGAAACCTGTCACATCCTTCCTATTCTTATTCAAACATTTCAAATGATACACCTCAGCACACACTGTACATTCTACTAATGCTCGTCTAATTTCTTTCTGCCACACTGTGCCATACAAATACAATCCATATTCTTATTTTTCAATTCACCTATTGTATATTTGACTTTATAATGCCTCCTATTCTTCAAACACTCTTATACGGAAAAATAAAAACTTTTTAACTTTTTCCCAAACTTTATCAAACTATAACCACTTATTTTCTAATGTTAGGCCTCCCAAACATTAACTTTTTTATCAAAATAAATGTCTCTTTTAAAAATTAAAAAAACCTTCAATAACAAACTACACTAAAATGAATTAAACTTACTTACAACTTTTTTTATAAGTACCTCTTTATAACAAGGCAAAACTCTCCATACAGTAGTGCCACTCTGTGCCAACCAGAGTAATCAATGAAGCCAGAAGGATATTGGATGAGTAGGCATTAGATAGGGATTTTATGCACAAGCCTTCTGGCATTCATTGATTACTCTGGTTGGCACTACTGTATGGAGAGTTTAGACTTGTTTATAAATAATAGTATTGGTTCTTGTTTTTATTGAATTTATGCACAACACATGAAATGACAACACAAAGGACTATTTAAATAGAAAAAACACTATAGAAAAGTTTATGGATGCATTCATACTCAAAACAATAGCATTTAAGATAATAAAAGAGTAGTTCATATTATGTGAACAATTACAATTACAGATTAAAATTTCCTTCAACTTTTACTTCTTATTTGCATTGCTGAATTATATATAATACACCATATACACCTTAATTTATAAAAGCTCTGATAATGACTGTTGGACAGTTGAAACTGTAGGCAAAAGTGTATATGATGTACAATTACAGATTGTTGGATAGATTATAAACTAATATACTCCAAGATTAAAATGAAAGTTCCAATAAAAAGTAGATATTTACAAGAAATTTGATATTCTTTTCTTTAGAAGAATCTCTTATACATAAGGAGCTATTAAACACTAAAATTACTAATTTGGATCTTCAGGACTGTCATATTACTGAAGCATGAGATTCTTTTAAGGTGTGTGTTATGGATACAAATAAATCTATTCTTGGATTAATTAAAAAAAAAAAACAGAATCATGATTGTGTTTTATGACAATGATCTTGATTTACTTTAAATGAAACATGTGGCATTTTCTGCTTGGCAGAACAATAGATTAAATGTGAAACTTCTTAATAAACATAAAAGATTGAAGGCAGAAGCTTGAGGACTGATAAGAAGGCTTTAAAATGATTGATGGATTGAAATTGCAAATACGATACAGACATTTACTGATTGTGGTTATTCTAATTGTTTGTGTGTGTGTGTAGGGGGGGGGGGTGATGCAATGAAATCAATATATGGACTTGAAAATTGGTATCACAATCTTATCAAATCTAGAAAATAATACTCATGATATTTTGAGCAGTTGGAAGGAATTGAGATCACAACTTTTTGATGATATATACATTTTATCTAATTTCGATTTAGACAAAGCTATCCAACTTAGTGAAGTCAAACAGCTCTTTGTAATCCTAAAAGTGGAAAGGCTACAGTTCTGATGAACTTGGAGAGTTTTAAAATATGGTAGTGATGTGTTAGCTTCAAAAGCAAAAGATGCATTTAATGTTCCAATTTTTAAAAACAAAGAAATTAGATAAGATTGCAGTAATTATCATGTGATGCCGTTATTATTTACTATAGCAAAGTTATTTTCAAGAGTTTTGTTAAATAGATTGCTTCCAATTATAGCTATGGTTATCAGAGACTCAATGTGGTTTTAGGAAATTAAGAAACACTACAGATCTGGTTTTTATTGCAAGAAAAATGTTGGGACAAAGGCGCAATTTATATATTGTTTTTATTGATTTGATTAAGGCATTTGATACAATTAACAGGCATGGTTTGAAATTAATTGATTGCTTCACTAAAATTTAACATTATACAGCTTCTACATGATAGAATGAGAGGAAGTGTTATTCCTACAGGGGGGAAATCTGAGATATTTAAAATAAAAACTGATGCTAAACAAGAATGAGTTCCTGCTCTGACATTGATTTCAATTTGTATGACAATGGTCTTTGCAATTATTTATAACTGTCTTGATCAAGTGAGAATCAAGATACAATACATATTTGATGATGGAATATTTAATTTGAATCAATCTGGATTTACAGTATGCTGCTGATTGTGTTATAATTATCAGTTCAAAAGATGATTTGCAGAATGTTAATGTTTTGAATATCACTTATAAATATCTCAGTTTATTAATTCGTGTTCAAAAAACTCAAGTTATTTATCTCCCAACGACTGAAGAAAAATTCTTTGCAATGTTTAGCTTGGATGGTTATCAACTTGAAAATACCTTGATAATTTTATAAATAGGTGGATTTATGTTAATATACAAGAGACTCCAATGTGCCAATGGTGCTGATGTTGCTTTTAATAAGTTAAAAGATGTATTTTTTCATAGAAAAATATTTACTGCAACTAAGTTAAGTGAAGCTTGGTCACTTACCAGTGTGATGTAAAGACATTAGAAAATTTCATTTAAGGGTGCTCCATAAAATTTTTAAAAATACAAAGGCAATATCATAAGAATAATCAATATGTCTTTAGTTTAATGGATGTAATACTGTAGAGTCCACTATTGTAATGTCATGAAAAAACAATGAAATACTTCCTAAAAGGCGAATGGTGGTCAAGCGTTGGTAGCCTAGTGGTTAGCATAGCTGCTTTCCAACCAATTGTCCCAGGTTCGCTTCCCGGCTGACGTTTTGACATATAAAAAAAAAGGAGAATGGTGAACTTGAGCTAGGTTATCATATGAGAAGTCGATCCCATCTATGAAATAATGATTATCTTAAAGAAATTTCAAGGCAGTACAATATCAACTGTTTGCATAGAGAAGATATGGCAGAAAATGAATATTTCAGAAAGAAACTATTTCTGCTGAAGAAATTAAAAGGCCGTATCATAAAATATGACCAATATGTTCTATATGTGGATGTATTTGTGGTTCACGGATTCATTTGTATAGTCATTGCAAAACTCTTCTCTTGGTCCCCACCCCCTTTTTTTTTTTGAAGTTAGAATGTCAATACTCATTTACAAGTAGCTGTTTGGTTATTAATATTACAGTTTTATATTCTGGATATGTTGTTTAGATGTACACTTCATACTTAATTTTTCATTTCTAAAAATATAGACAGATACATTAGGGATAACTATAAGAATGTAATATGATGATTTTGCTATCAACTTGCTAATGTTACAATCATTTTTTACTCATTATAAGTAAACGGGAGGGGGGGGCAATAAACGTTTTAGTTATATAATCAAACTAGCCCTTACCAGGAACAATCTATTATAAAAATTTTAGTTTTAGTTTTGGAATCAAAATTATATAAATATAAACAGTTACCCATAAATAGATATGACCATTCTAATTTCAAAAAAAAAGAAGAGAAAAATAATACTCTAGATATGGAATCTTGTGATGACTACACAAACCAGTCTATGAACATACAGAACTTGCTAGTCCATTTTTCTGTTTACTTGATATTTCCTTTAATTTTTTCAGAAGAAAACTTTTCTTTCTGAAATACTTCAACATCATGCCTAATTGTAGGTCTCCAATGTATCTTACCATCTGCCATAACTTACCCTTGAAAACAATCAAATAATGAATTTCTTTAGACTATCTTTGAGATAATATTTATAAGATAGATGGGATTGACATTTCCTATGAAAATCATCCACAAGTTCACCATAAAAAAATGTTTTGGGAAACATAGAATTATTCATTTATTTTATCCGATTCAATTGAAGTGTGATTTTATAATAATGGACTCTGTAATATCACATCCAGCAAATTGAAGAACATATTGTTTTGGTTTCATGAAATTGCCATTATATTTTTAAAATTTTATAGAGCATCCTTAAATGAAACTTTTCTAATAATAGGATGTCCAAATTTCACTTCCATACAATAAATTAGGTAAAATAAGTTCTCTAGTTTCAATAGTTATTCCCCTGTGATGAAGTAGTCTTTTAACTTGTTAAAAGCAACAGTAACACCTCAACATCTAATTCTATCTATTAATAAAATTATCAAGATATTTAAAAACTGGTTTACATTTTCATATTGATAACTATTCAATTTAAAAGTTGATGATTTTTTCCCATCACTTGAGTTTTTTTGAACATTAATTAATAAACCAAAGTTGCGTTCAAAAAATTAATTACAGTTTGTAAATCATCTTTAGAACTGGCAAAAATAGCACAATTATCAGCATATTATAAATCCAGAATCCAAGAAAAAGTTTTTGTTTTTGCTTTTAATTGATTCAAATCAAGAATTCCACTATTGAACCTGTATTGTATCTTGAACCCTGTTTGATTAAGCACCTGTAAACAATTCCAAAGATCACTATAATAGAAATTGAAAAATTATAAATATCAAAGTTCTAGTTTTTTTCAATGGAAAATTGGGCCACTAAAATCTCAGTATATACTTTATATAAGGGAAAGTCAATTTGTTAGGTGTAAATTATTATAAAAAAGTAAAGCTGATATATTTGCTACTAAGATTTATTTTTCAAAAACAGAATAAGTGAGAAAGTTTTTTATAACAAGATTAGAGCTGTAAAATGGATGTTAAAATTTTTTTTGCTTTAAATTCATGATTTTAGAAATCTGTGAAATTGTATGCTTATTGAACATTATTACTATTTTAGATTACTAAAATCTGAAAATGGCAAATAATTAACCTTATAAATATCAGTCATGTAGATCAACATCATTTTGAATTGTGTTGTTGTAATATATTGGATGTCTGCTATTTTTAATTTCCAATTTGTGACTCACTTCTATATATGTGTGTGTTATATGACGATTTTTGCATGTATAATTTTATTTGCAAAGCAACATCCCCCCCCCCCATTCTTTATATACTTCTTGGTTAAAACCTAGATTCAGCTATCCAAAATTCAAATCTACAAACACATATAAATATACTACATTAAACTCAATATATTAAGATTATTGGACAGTGTAATCATTCATAAAGAAAAATATTTATCCTAATTTAACTTTCATTAGATCTAGTTATTTTATCTATAAATAATGGTAAATGTATATATGTTACTAACATATGTCTTCATTACAATAAGACAAAGTGAAACAAATATTATTTATACTTATTGTTATTAGTAACAGATAAATTATTTTTAAAAAGTTACTTATCCCAGATTTGATCAAAAAAGGAAAAAAAAACTCATAACAGTACTTAATTAATAGACATCTCACAAAACCAAACATGTACAATAATGTGATTCATTGTTCTTTCTATTTTGGTAAAACTATACTTTTAAGCAATTTTGTTATACTTGTATAATTTAAATTTCTAATGCTAATGCTAACTGGAGACTCTATAAAGAAATTATTTTCAACATAATATTCACCATTTCCAGCATGCTGTCTGCCATCTAGTGTCAGTATTGTACATGAATAGGAAAAATATGTGAGTTTTTTACTTTTCCTTCACTATCTTATTTCATAAGTAGACACATCTATAAATTATAATGACAAAAAAGTGTAAAATTTAAATTCATCAAGATATTATAGCAACTCTAATTAAATTGGCCTAAATTTAAACTATCAAGGTAGAATAAACAAATAATCATTTTAATTGTAAAATAGTTTTCAATTAGTATTAGCATTGGAAATTCCTATATATTATGGATTATAAAACCACTAAAACATCACATAATCACCATTCCCTAAGCTTATATAATCTGTTAAAACAGTAGCAAACTATTCCATACAGTAGTGCTACACAGTTCATCCATTGATTACTAAAGCTTGCACTGGGTGGCACTGCTGTATGGAGAGTTTGCTATTGTTTATCCTGGATTATGTGTGGAGCGGCATTTACAAATTATTTAAAATGAATACTACTACTACTCAAAATGTTGTATAATTACTAACATATGTTGTCTATTTGTGTGTGATTACAGTTTGTATTTGAAAAATTTAAAAGTTTCTATACATTCAACATTTACGCCACTAAACATAACATGATCACCATTATTTATGCTTAAACAAGCTTCCCTCAGTGCAAGCCAGATTAATCAATGGATGCAGGTAGGTTTGTGCATAAAATCTCTATCTAGTGCCTACTTATCTAATATCCCCTGACTAGTTTGTAGCTTGTGGCTTTTGTCAGTGAGGAACTTTGGATCTGAGAACACTGCACCTAGATCTTAGGATCTAATGCAACCTTCCAGCAACTAGCTTTTAACCTTATTAGCTAACTATAACTATTAGATATTAAGATCTAGGTGCAGTGCTGTCAGATCAAGCCACAAGCTAGAAAAGGGTCTGGAGATATTGGATGAGTAGGCACTAGATAGGGATTTTATGCACAAACCTTCCTGCATCCATTGATTACTCTGTCTTGCACTGAGTAGCTATACTGTATGGAGAGTTTTGCCTCTATGCATTCAACATTTAATGATAAATGATGGAAATAGTTTAAAATATTATCAAGAATAATTATTTATTCTATCTTGGTATTAAAGATTGGTGCTATTAATTATTTTTGATATCTATATATTTTTTATTCTAAAAATCAATAGTTCATTAAATATTCAGACTCAAGAATCTAAAGTAAACTGCTTCTAAGAATTTAATTCGCAAAACTCTTATTAAAAAAAGGATAAATGGGTTGAATTATCCCCAAGCTATCTCATGTATTCCCTATATCTTATTGCAAACCATTTAGAGCTTATTATCTGTGAAGTAATTCAATTGATTTCAGGATTCCTTTTGATGTTATGAACTGAAGTTATGTTTTTAACTAATTAGATGACCTGTTTTTCCAGGATGTTTTAGTGGTAGTTGTTAAAAATTGCATGTGACTTTTTATCTCGTTTTTTCCAAGAGAAATCTATAAGTTTCGTCATTACTTCTGGGGTACAGATTTGTCTAATAGAAATGCTAAAGTGATTGTCTGCCTGCATCAACTTATCATAGTTCAACAATTTCTTTTATTGGTGGTGCACTTTTTATTTTGGAACTTTCCAAAGTGTGCAGAAAAACATCATTATCTTTCACAATTTTCCAAGATAGAATTAGCTGTTCAATATAATCAGAAAAGTTATCCTTTTTAAATGTTAAATTTTTTTAATTTTAAATGTCAATAAAATATGAATTATCAATTAACTATTAAGTTATGATCCATACTATATCAAAATGATATATATAAAAAGGAATATATTTCTGATTGAATTTTCCTCCTATGATCTGTCTCCTTTAACTATCAAAGAATTTAATAAATTACATTGAAGGGTATTCCTTAATAATAATTCCAACACAATTGAAATAAAACAACTATATAAAAAATAAATATTTCCTTTATTATTGAATCGGTTTTGGCCCTATATTAGGGTCTTTTCAAAATACACTTTTCTAATACAATCACATGATCCTTATATCTATCAGTACTTCCTCTAATGTTCATTTTACATAATCATTTTATATAATCACATAACCTATTTACATGTATATATTCCCCCTCCTCCTTTTTTTATGTACATATTATTTTTATACAATAAATAAAACATTAATTATAATTCAATAATTATATACATATATTGTACACCATAAATTATATATTATTTTACATTAACTTCATTAAATTAATTATACACATATACTTTATACACTAAACTAAATTATATATCATTTCTCATATATTTCTACTAACCATACCTTCAAATACAATCTTATTTATTTATTATTCAGTAATTATTTTTATTAATTAATTATTTACATATATCATATATATTAATATAAAAAACAAATCAATCACACATTAAATTTTCCAATTATCCTTTAATGCCCATTTGCTACGCAACTTTGCAGGTCCTTTAACTAAATTAATACATTTACTCATATTCTCTTGAATGTATATTGTCTCATAATAGTTTCTTCTATTATAATCTTTAACATATTTTATAACTTCCATATCTTCAATACATCTCATTCAAATAATGAACATATGGTCCTGAATCCATATCCTTCCTATCAATAGCCCTATTATTTTCCTTTCCCCTTTCTATTGCAATTTTCCCTGTTTGACCTATATATATCTTATTGCAACTCCTACAAATTATTTTGTATACTAATCCTATTTTACTTTTTTTATTATTTTACTAATCCTATTTTACTTTTTTTATTATTTTCTCTCTTCACATTTGATATCCATTTTTCCAATGAATGTGAAAAGAGAAAATAATAAAAAAAGTAAAATAGGATTAGTATACAAAATAATTTGTAGAAGTTGCAATAAGATATATATATAGGTCAAACAGCAATAGAAAGGGGAAAGGAGCATAATAGGGCTATTGATAGGAAGGATGTGGATTCAGAACCATATGTTCATTATTTGAATACTGATCATAAAATGAGATGTATTGAAGATATGTAAGTTATAAAATATGTTAAAGATTATAATAGAAGGAAATATTATGAGACAGTATACCTTTAAGGAAATATAAGTAAATGGGCATTAAAGGATAATTGGAAAATTTAATGTATGGTTTGTTTGATTTTTAAATTATTATATATATAATATATGTAATAATTATTCAGTTATAAATAAATAACATTGTATTTGAAGGTTTGATTAGTAGAAATATATAAGAAATGATATATAATGTAGTCTAGTGTATAAAGTATGTAAATATAATTAATTTAATGAAGATAATGTAAAGTAATATATAATTTATGGTGTATAATATATGTATATAATTATTGAATTATAATTAATGTAGTTTTATTAATGGTATAAAAATATGTGCCGATAAAGAGGGGGTGTATATATATGTAAATAGGTTATGTGATTATATAAAATGGTTATGTAAAATGAATGTGTTAGAGGGAGTATTGATAGATATAAAGGTCATGCGATTGTATTAGAAAAGTGTATTTTGAAAAGACCCTACAAAAACCGGTCAATAATAAAGGAAATATTTATCTTTTATATAGTTGTTTTATTTCAATTGTGCTGGAATTATTATTAATTATTTGAAAACAACATTATGGGCAAATTTACATTTGACCACTGTTAAGGATATTCCTTGAACACTTTTAATGATTTCTTCTATGTTAGAGTTAGATTCTTTAAAACTATAAGGATCCTCTATTCAAATAAATTTACAATAGTTTATATATTTATTGATTTTTTATGACTCACAGTGATCTCTATTATGTGTTGGAACTTTAATTATTGATTGTTGTGGGTCAAGATGTACAAATATACGAAAATGCAATAATGGCCATCTTTGTCACCGTTAAAGCCTTTAAATTACTTCCTCAGAATTATCTAAGATTTTTTATTATGCTTCATCATATTCTTATAGCATATAAATTGTTTTAACCCGCAGTGCCAATTATACAGAGAAGAAAATGAAGATGTAGACCATGTGATCCGTACTTTTGTTGTTGGAAAGCACTGTCAATCAATATAAAAAGGTTATCCCAAATTCTGCTACTGGACTAAAAATCATAGAAATGTAACTTTTGTGACTAACAGCTATGGATGGGATTATTTAAAATTAAATAAGATTATTTAATATATGTGGACTTTTTAATCTGTGAAGTAGATTCTAGAATAAATTATATGTATGTCATTTTCCTAAAAATAGATTAGCTTTATAAATCCTATGATAAAACAATAAATATTCATTTATTGATCAATAGAAAATTGGTTAAGGTACCATTCTTTTAATACAATTCATTATCAATAATTAGAGCTGTGTTATAAACTTTGATCAGCTCTTGCATCAAGAGCAATGAATCAAAAGACAAAATGTCATTCAATATGGATATTATTATTAGGCTACTGAGTTGTGCTATATTCTTACCAGATTTGTTATTGATTATACATTAGTAGTATACAATCCCATGTAACCTTTGATAAAATTGAAACTCTTTAAAATTAGATTTCATAAATTCATGAATTTAATGCTGTTTTGTTTTTATTTACAAAATTTTCAAATTGAGCATGCAGATGAGCACATGAATGGGATATATTTATATTAGTTCACATACTGAGTCAAAAAAGAAGTTTTTTCTTTTAATACTATGTAATATGCTTATTCTAATTAATATTTTCTTTTTTTTTCTAGGATTGTGAAATTTACTTCGAAGATTCACTAGTCATTAGGACAATCACAAAGCCATTCAACTGACCTGCCTGACTACCTCTTTTACTATAAGGTGTTGACTATATAAATGTATATTTATTGGAAAAGCAAATTCTATTCAGAACATTATATAGTATGGAGATAATTAACTGCCAAATTATATACTTTTTTTTCCCTTTTTTTAAAAAAAAGACAATCAAGGATAGTACAAAGGCACTTTTTGCTAGCCTATGTGATGTAAAAGTCATTATAAGATTTTTTGTTGTTGTTTATTTATTAATATTTATTTCGAAGAAGGAAAAGAATACAATTTATTGTGAACATTTTAAATTATGGTTGTGAAATAAATTTCATATTACATATTTTATTTCTTAATAAAAGATTTTAAATTATTTATGAAAGAAATGTTTTTACATTTTTGTTCTTTACAATCAGTAGTATGAGATAGTGTGGATAGTGAAGGGGCTTGAAAGTCTGAGTTCAAATTCCATATATAAACACACTTAATGTAATATGAAGAATTTTATTAGTTAGTTTATTGTGTATTTAATCATATCTTCCTCTTTATCCCGCATATTATTAGCTTTCGCTAAGCAGCAGATCCTAAATATCTATTCCACAATCCTATACAAGTCTTCCAGAATATCATTGCTCCAACATTTATTTGTAATTGCTTTCTTCTTATAAATCACCAAACAATATTCCTTGTCTGTCTTACTTTTTTATCCTTTAATAATAATTAGGGATCACTCCACTACACATGCGCTGGTTAAATTTTAAGCTTTTAATGAATACTCTCTTTCCCAAACATAAGATAAAGTCTTTTGAAAAGACAGAATGAATCCACTCTATTTTTTTAACCTAAACATATATGTATAGGCTAATCTTAAGCATTTGGAAATGAAAGTGTGAAAATATTAAATAATTACTTTCAATTCCTTTTACTGTTTTAATGAATGAGGCTTGGAAAGAAGAGTATTTAGCCAGCACATGGAATGGAATGATCCCTAATTATTATTATAAAAAGAACATAGTGCTATATAAAAAAATAACTCGTTATATATGTTTAATATTTCATCTAATAATGACATATCGTAAATTGTAAAAATTTTGCCAGCATCATTCATTAAAACATAGTAAAAGGAATTGAAAGGGATTATTTAATATCTTCACACTCTCATTTCCAAATGCTTAAGATTTGCCTATACATATACATTTAAGTTAAAAAGATATTTACAATTAGGCTCCAGGTTTAAGAGTGCCTGGTATTTCAAATACATATTAAGCCTGCATTATGCCCATCCCTCTATGTATTTAAATGGATACTGTCCTATATGTGAGAGGTCAACATGGGTATGACAACAATATTGGCATCAGCATGGGATTTGGGAATTCTATCATCAGATTTTCAATGGTATGGATGGCTGAAGAGTTGGAGATTGGGTAGGTTGAAGCCTGTCCATTAAAGTGTAAGGATTTGCTATCTTGTATATATATATTGAAACAGACAGATCGAAGAATCGATCTTAGTTTCATGATTGTCATTTAAGAACGGTAATTCTAAACCACTATTTACCCGCAATGAGACTTTTTCTATTCCAGGCCACATAGATTTTAAGTTATTTATTTTGTGTTTATTTAAAAAGAATTTAATGTAAAGGGTATGAGTATAAATGTCACAAATCATGATAAATAATATTCGTGTGTGTGTGGTTTGTGGATTTATATTAGCTCAATTTAAAAGTTTCAATTGCGTGTATATTTTCTTTAAATTTTAATTTTGCAAATTATACAAAGTCATTTAAAAATGCTGATCAAAAGTCACATTCCTTTGATCAGTATTTTTAATCAAAATCCTACTTGTACAAAAGGTATAGAATGATTAATTTGTACTGCGATAAATTAAGATAATGAATGTATATTTTTGTATTCACGAATTCCGATGTAATTGTTTTGTCAATTTAGAATCATATATTAAATTTAAAAATAAATGAGAAACATAGAACTCTTATCAAGAAAGGCAAATGCTATTGTATAGTCAAATTAGATATTGCTGGAGGCTGAAATCAAAGGAGGCGGAGTTATGAACAAAAACTAGGCAGAAAGGTCAACCAGAGCCATCTTAAATAGAATATAGACACACTAACTTTTGACTTGGCTGTGCTTGGATCGTCTCAAGCTACAGCAAAGGAGTTGTTCCAGAGAAATCACTTCAACCGTTATTAAGAAGTTGCCCGGTAAACTGCAATCATGATGGGCTAAGTCCAAGAAACTGATCCCTGTTCTGCCAATTTAAATCTTTCATACCGCTGATCGGTAATATTTTCCGTGCTTCCAGTCTTCCAAATTCCAACATTTAAATTAACCATGCCTTTCTAAGAAATTCAAAATGCGCGCCTACGTTCTTCATACATATCACCGCAAGAAGAAAAGCCGGACGAAGAAAGAATGGTAACTTTTGTTACATGAACTTTTTAACTTTCCTCTCAGTAATAATTTTATATTTAATCTGTTAATCAAAGTAATTGCATGTAAATTTCTTGCTTTCCATTTGACAATGTTACACTAAAACCTGTCAGTGAATCTCTTCTCTAATATTCCTGTGCTCTAGTCTTTAGATGATAATTATTAATATTTGTGCCTTCTAATAATCCATTTGTGAATGCATTTATATGTTTACTATTACTTATTTTACAAACAAAACGATGCCAATAATAATATTTCTCAACTCTAATTAAAGTCAGTAAAGTTTATCTCATAATATTTATTATATTCATTTTAAAAGTAATTTCCTTTTATCGAACTAAAAATTGTTTCATTTATGTTGAGTTGAGAAATATTCAAATATTTTTGTTGTTTCTTTTACTTCGTTATAATATTTTAATCTATACTCCAAATCTCAATACTTAAAATAGTCTAAAATGTTATTATAATCTTTTTTATATATTATTACGGAGTAAGAATAATAAGTGAATATTTTTGCTATTATTACCTTCCGAACAATCTGGGGAGTTATGGGTTTCAGAGTGAAATTAATTAATTATTACTTTTGCGATCGTTTGATTTCGCCAGTTTTATTGAATAGTTATATCGGACTGTTGCGTAGAAATGTTTCGGAGAGAAAAGGTTTTATATAATTTCGTTTTAAAATCCACTTCCGACCACTCTTCCTCGATGTTACTGTGGCAATGCCTTTACCTTCGCTTAGTTGGCATCTCGTTTTACTACCACATGGAGAGAAGAATTCTTCTCCAGGTAATCTCTTGGATCACCGGGGTTCGAAAATGAGCCCGGCTGGTTGTAGTGTCCCGGATCACTTGGGGGCATTAAGACTTGTCAAAGTACAAGCCGCCCGGTATTCCGTCAATGCACCGCAAGTTATTATTTGTAGTATACCTTAATCCCTGCAACCATCAGTACATCAGTATTATATATTATATTTTTATATAAAACCGCCTCCCATTTATCCGTATACGCAATGGTTTGAATCTATTAAATAAAACAACTGAATATAAACTAGTAGTTAAATATTTTAAGTGCTCCAATTACTCTGATTCTCATATCAACCTGTACAACCATTTAAACACATAAATATTGGCATGAGTTTGTTAATCAGTACAAACCGATTATTGATGACTAGCAGCAATTTATTATAAAATACATATGAGAGTTTTACCGTACCTGTAAATAATATTATTCAATGCTTTCAATAATTTATTAAAAATTTATCTAACCTAAATTTGTCTCTCTTGCATTATTACTCTCGAAATCTATTCAATCACCTGCTGTCTGTATCGACAACTTAAATATATACATTAAATTATTAGCCGTACCAATATCCCGACTATAAGATATCTATGAAATAGCTGATTGTAGGTAATTTAGTCTGTGTTTTTCGATGAGCTAGTAAAGGGAAAACCCCGTACCGTTGTAATGTCGTCATCGGTGGGTCATGCCAGGGTTTTGGGTTTGAATTTAGTTTGCATTTTGGAATTTATTCCTAGACGTGGACTGGGTTCGAATTCGGATTACTGTGTGTGATTAGGCATGGTGATTTTTACCGGTACAATATATATATATATAGGAGATGGTAATCTGGATCAACTGATGAGTGCTGGTTTAACATGAAATACATAATTTGTGATTATTTATATTTTCTGCATGTGTGTGGTCATGTGTATCAGTAGTATGAGATAGTGTGGATAGTGAAGTGGCTTGAGAATCTGAGTTCAAGTCCTCTATATTTAAAAAGATGGAGTGGATTCAATCTATCTTTATCTTGTGTTTGGAGAGTATTTATTAAATGTTTAAATTTATCCAGTGCATGTGTAGTGGAGTTATCCCTAATTATTATTACAGATTAAAAACATAATACTTTATAGATAATTGTTTTTTATCCTTTATAAACCCTTCATAATTTCGTTGCCTCTAGGTATGTATAATTTCTTCAATGAGTAATTTCATTTACTATCTTCACTGGTGAATTTTATAGTTTCTATCTCAGCTGAAGATATATTCCCCCTCCCCCAATGATTTCAAAGTATTTGCACTCATTAGATTTGTAAAGTAATAGTTTTAGCTAAGAATCTATTCCAATAGAAAAAGTTCTAATGGCCTCCTTTTACCAAGTTCTGATAATTAATTATCATTTTCAATCATTATGAAATCATAATAGGCAGAATCAAGTTAAATCTAATTTTTGTGATAGTATATATTCTATCACTACAAAAAACTTTGTCATTTATCTATCTCACATGTAGTCCTTACATTTCAAGATTTAAGACTTTTATTGCACATCTCGTCATTCTTTCTAGAATCTATTTCTGACATATTTTGTTTTTGATCTCTTGATCAATTTCAACATATATCTATTCAAATTTCATTGTGTTGTGTAGTCTGATATTTCTATTCTGTTAAATGTCCAAGTTTCAGACCCATAAATAAGCATCAATAGAACACATTTATTAAAAATCTTTTTTACAAACAGGTAGACTGATTTCATTTTAGTAGTAATATTATACCACTAAACATCACATAATCACCATTTCTTAGGCTTGCTCATAACTGTTATTAAAACAGGCAAAACTCTCCATACAGTAGTGCCACCTTGTGCTAACCAGAGTAATCAATGGATGCCAGAAGGCTTGTGCATAAAATCCTTATCTAGTGCCTACTCATCCAATATCCCCAAAGAATTGCATTAGATCATAAGATCTAGGTGCAGTGCTCTCAGATCCAAAGCTCCTCACTGATGAAAGCCTCAAACCAGAAAGACTAGTCTGGGGATATTGGATGAGTAGGCACTAGATAGGGATTTTATGCACAAGCCTTCTGGCATCCATTGATTACTCTGGCTTGCCCTGAGTGACACTACTGTATGGAGAGTTTTGCCTGTTTTAGTAATATTATAATAAACTCTCAGAGAAATGTTACAAAAGTTGTCAGATGAAAGTAATAAATTAAGATTAAAGATAAATATTAGAAAATTATAAAACAATAGTAATAAAGATAAATTCTGAAAACGTTATAGTAAACTCAGCAATTTTCCAAAATGGAAATAATCAAGATTTACAATAATGAATAAGAAAAAGTTAACTTTAGGCAGCTTAGTCAAATTACTAATACAGATTAAAACATAACTAATGCAATTAAACATTGAATTAATTTTGTTGCAAAATCTAAAATTATAATTTTATTTTTACTTGCTGCTTATTTTAAGTCACAAAATGTTTCTTATAAAACTACTAAGAAAGATTTTGGAAATGGAATAATATTGTTACACATCTTTATCAATATTATTTTTATAAATAGTTTATTAACTAACAGTTCTTATATTTTGGTAAATATTATCCTGGTGTTATATCACAGTATTCCAAAGCTTGAATTATAGCAGAAAAATCTAATGTTTTCCCATTTTTCCCAAAATCTACAAATTTAATGTAAAACAGAAACTCTTACTTAGTCTTTTTGTCTTGGGTGATATAGGGCAGGCATGTCCAACAAGTCAATCATGGTCCACCAGTCAATCGCAAAGCCATTTTTGGTCGATCGTGAGATCAATCTGGCAAGAGGTGTCTGTCTGGTAATGAGTGAAACAAAGTAAGTCAAGATTTTCAAGTTTTTTTGTTTTTGTTCTAAATTTTTCTTCAATTCTAGATAGGTGAAGTCCACTAAGTCATATCATTATTAAAAATAATATTTTAAATCTTGATTTAATGTAGATAATTAGAATTAATAAATATTGTTAAAAATTACTCGTGTTTTATTTCCCCCAACATGAGTTTTTTGGCCCATTAAATAATTATTTTTTACTAGGTAGATATATAAAAATGGTATGTATTTCACACTTGCCTCTTCTTAGACTACACCTATGAGAAGTCGATCACCTATGACAACAAGTTGATCGCAAAACATTTTAAAAATAAAAAGTAGATCTTATGAACACAAAAGTTGGCCACCCCTGATATAGGGCAATAATAAAGTAGTAAACTCCGAAGGGCTTAAAGATTATTAGTTCCAACTCTGCCATCTTCAATGCTTAAATTTTTTATGCACACCCAAAAAATAAACGTATTTTATTATTTTATATATATTTTTTAAATATCTGGGTATGATATACTGTTATAACAATGCTTAAATCCAGATTTGTTTTTGATTGAACTGAATCTAAAATTTTATATATAGGTTTTATAATGAATGTAGAAAATATATTTTATAGCAATGATAGGTCTGTAATTCCAATTTTCATCCTTTTTTACTTTTTATATTTTGTCCATAACTTTTATGACTTATTCTTTGAAAATGTGCATAAGGATTCCATCATTTTCAGAAGGGCTTCATTCTTTATAGATGCCACTCCTATTTTTAATAATCATACCATCTTTTCTTTTTCTTGTTACTGTTAAACAATTTTTTTTTTTCCAATATTAAGATCAGTATTGTTTTATAGTTTTGTTCTTTTCTATAGTTTTCTTTCCAGTTTATATTTTCTTATACTACAGTTAATTTGGTAGTGGTATGATAGCCGGTACAGGCCACTTGATGGCATTATTGCTAGAACAAAATACATAAATATAACAGTACTAGGCCTAATTAGTTTCTTTTTTTGCACTTGATGGCATTTTGTTTTTTGATAAACCCAAGTGTGAATTGTGAGAAATTAGCATAACCCACTTGAGGATGTTCACGGGTCCATAAATGGTATATTTCTTATTTGGTCTACAAATGGCTCCATCAAGCAGTCTGTACTGGGTATCATACTAGTACCATTAATTCTCCCATTCCATCTTACTAAATACTAAACGTTCAGGTTTTTTTAAATAGTTTATTTAAAATTATTTTTATATTCCGTTTCTCTTCCTACAGTTTTATTTTATTAGAAAATATATTGGTAAATAGCTGTTAATAGAAAAGAGACAGCTTCAAAGAAGTTTTTAATTTTTTAAAATGGGTAAATTTTCATTAAATTTACTGAAGTACTTATGAATATTAAGAGTATCAATAATTAATTACTAGTGGTTTGCTTAATAATTTTGATTTTTAATCTTGCATTAATCTATAACCCACTACTCAAAGATCACTACCTGTGTTGAATCTTATAAGCATTTTAAAATCATGGAATATATTTTCTTTAGTAAGATAGTAATCCAATTTTGACTTGGATATTCTCTGTCCATTTATTCTTGAAATTCTTTTTATAAAAAATAATATACAATTTATATTTCTTAATGGATGCCTCAAAACTATGTTCCTTCTTATTTCTTTCTCCATATCCAAATATCTCCACAGTATTTTTTTTCATCATGCAAATATTTTACAATTCTAACATTAGTATTAGAAAGTCTTTCATGCAAATTGTTTAAGTCAGTACCAAAGAGCAATTTAGAATTTTGTAACTCATGATATTGTACTATACTTTCATTCACTAATTGCCATTTTGATTGAGATTTTATAGCCATTAGAAATTAAGGAACAATTTTTAATTTTCATCAATGCATCCCTCATCTCAACTCAAATCACAACTATCCATTAGTGTAAAAAGTCAGTTCATCTTCACTCATGATGCATGCATTTTAAGAACAATTCTCACTTTTCATGTGATCCAGAGATGCCAAACATTTGAATTTCCATGCCATGTTGACAATCTGATACTATCAACACTACACTACACACAAAGCAGAAACTAGGCTCCATCCAATCTTAGTACTTTGGGAAAGGATGAATAACCATTGTGCTAAGATACATGTACAAAGACTACTTTTATTTATTAGAACATAAGTGTAAATAAAGTATTTTGCATTTGCACACATCATGTTCTCAAGAAAATGCAATGCCACAAGTAGAACTCGCAATTAAGAAAATAAAATAAGGAACAAATTGGAAGCCCTTGAGATGTGGTCATGGAGAATGGAAGAAATCTGTTGAATGAATAAAATGGCAAAAGAAGTTTTGAAAAGAGTAAATAAAAAAAGAAGATTGGTGGAGGAAATTAGAAATAGAAACTGATTGGAGGAAATTAGAAATAGAAACTGGATTGGACCTATATTAAGAAGAAAATATAGTTTAATGAAAAATGTTTTAGAGGGAATGATGAATGGAAACAAAAAGGGTGAAAAGAATTGACATTGCTGGATATAAAAGATGGAAAGAGTTTTGTGGAATTGAAGAGTTGGGCAATGAAAAGAACCGAGTAGCAAAATGGATGTATTGGTATTGTTACTGTTTTCTGAACATATCCATTAGACAGAATACTACTGATGATAATGATTCCTTTAAGAATATAAAGGGTAGTCATTAAAGATTTACTTTTAATGGTATTTTTTAAGCCACTGTCTTATGGCAGGTAATGAAAGTTCCTTTTTCGAACTGTTAAATAAATATATGCAAACTTTTAATTACTATGTAGTTGATTTAGCAAGTAATTCACATACACATCGGAAAGAAAGCATGGAATTACAGTGAGAAATGATCTTTTGGATTTTGATCAAACAAAAGTTAAAAGTTTCCTATTAAAAATTAATTGAAACAGAATTAGATAATATTCAAATTTTAAAATGGAGAGAGCATTGAAGAAAGTGTAACTATATTATAAACAATGAGGATTGCCAATTCCTCAACAAGCTTTGTGATAAATGCTTAGCCAGAGCCAGCACTTAAAATATCTCTGAGGAGTGCCAAAGCATGAAACCATGGTCAGGGGTTTGGGGGAGGTTCCTGACAGAGATATTTTAAGTGCTGGCTCTGGCTAAGCATTTATGTCTAAACCTACCCTGGCACCTCTCTGAGGAGTGCCAAAGCATGAAACCATGGTCAGGGGTTTGGAGGGGGGAGTTCCTGACAGATATATTTTAAGTGCTGGCTCTGGCTAAGCATTTATCACAAAGCTTGTTGAGGAATTGGCAATCCTCATTGTTTATAACTTACAAGCTTAAGAGAATAAGGTCATGTGATCTATGACTCTTATTTTGACTATTTGTAACTATATTGTTCTTACTACCTATTTATATTGCTTTAATTTTATAAAATTTTACATTTGTTATAAAATTTCAAGAATCTTAATCACCATTTGTTAAGTTCATCTCATTAATTACAAACACTAACAGTTTGTCAGACGATTGATCAGTAAATTCTTCCTTTCATCAATTTTTGTAATCTAAAAAAGTCTTGTAATTAAACCTCATTCATTCATAACATTACTTTCATTTTAAAATATGTGTATCTTAAATGTACATACATATCATATCGTATGTCTAGCTAATCTAAGATTGTACTTTCCACGAATACAAATCAATACTAACAGTTAATATTATATAATTCTTTCCTTAAGATCCTTAATAGCGTTTAGTTATTTACATCTATACAATCATTAACATAAGAAGGCCCAAAGCATACATAAATAATAATTTAGATTAGTACCACTTGTAAGAGTCCTAGCTGATTGTTCTCACGTTCGGAGGCCAGAACTCCGCACTTGGAAGTCACTGTGCCCAGGGTGACATTCTGCTACAACATATATGTCTATGTACACAGATGAAGCTCAAAGAATCCAGTGTCCTCTCATTCAACAAATTACTACTGAGGCATTCATTGTTCAATCCCTGAAGTTGATTGACTAGTACTTCTGTCCATCCGCTTAGGTGATTCATTTTAATCTCTATACAAGAATGTACACCATTATCTTTCTGACTTTAATTAATTCATTATTTTTAGACTTTGCCATTTATCTTATAAAGGAAATGTAACTCGAATACCATTAATCATTTTATTTCATTAACGATGTATTCTACTCTCATTAATTAGACTGGTATTCATTTTAGAAAATAATATTTTTCTAATCTTAATGTTATATATATATTTTTCTATAATACAGGCTTTTTCATACTTTAGAAAAATATTCAAATCTTAAAGTTATATAATTTTTTTTCTATAATACAGGCTTTTTCATACTTGCACTCCAATATGTAATATATAGGAGTTTGAACTCAGACTTTCACACGACTCTCAACTATCCACGCTATCTCATACTGCTGACATACTTGATCACACACGTTGAAAAGGTAAATAATCACCAATATAAGTATTTTGTTCTAAACCAGCACTTGTCAGTTGGTCCAGATTATCATCTCCACACATATATACAATCAATGCTCAGCTTTATATTACGATAGCCAATCTTCACACTTTAATGGACAGGCTTCAATTCACTCACAACTCTTCAGCCGTCCATTTCATTGAAAATCTGATGATGGAATGCTCTCATCCTACCCATGTTGACCATAAGTCACTCTGATCCCTCATGTAGAGGGCGTAATCCATTTACATACATATACGAGGGATGGGAGGTCTTACAGCACTATATTTTAATATATAATTTTTTTTCTACAGTACAGGCTTTTTCAATATGTGATATACAGGAGGTTTGAACTCAGACTTTCACATGACCCTCAACTGTCCAACGCTATCTCATACTGCTGACACACTTGATCACACACATGTCAAAAAGTAAATATCACCAATATTAAAATATAGTGCTGTAAGGTCTGCCCATCCCTCGTATATATATGTAAATGGATTATGCCCTGTATATGAGGGGTCAGAGTGATTTATGGTCAACATGGGTAGGATGAGAAGGTTGGCACCAATGTGGGCTTTGAGCGTTCCATCATCAGATTTTCAATGAAATGGATGGCTGAAGAGTTGTGGAGGGGATTGAAGTCTGTCCATTAAAGTATGAAGATTAGCTATCTTAATATAAGCTGAGCATTGATTGTATATATGTGTGATGATAATCTGGACCAACTGACGAGTGCTGGCTTAGCACAAAATACGCATATTGGTCATTATTTATCTTTTCGACATTGTGTGTGATCAAGTATGTCAGCAGTATAAGATAGCGTGGATAGTTGGGGTTCGTGTGAAAGTCTGAGTTCAAACTTCCTATATAATCTTAAATGTTATAAATCTTTTACTAACTAATTTTAAAAGAATGTCTTTTAAAATTCTTTAAACTTATTACTTTTTCCTCTCTATAAGTTTATACCTATATATGTATGTGCATTTAAGCATGCACATACATATCATAAAACAATAAAATGTAATCAAGCAGGAGCGCGTGTGCGGCGCAACTGTTCCCAAAAGCTAATACAAAATAGCTAACTAAAAATAATAAACTAGCTGAGCGCTTTCAAAGGATCTTGCCTTATAATCATAGCTTGCTGATACATTTAATGATATGTAAATATGCTAATTCTATTTTTTTGATAAAGCAAAGCACGTGTCTTTCCTGTTTATGGTATCGTTGTCTCGTGAGATGAATAAAGCTTCTTTGATTTTTCTTTTGAGGTCATGTCTCTCCCTACACACGATTGTGGGATTGTCCGGAATACACTGGTGGTGACTTGTGCTCTGGTGCTGATAGAAAACTGAATACGTAGAAGGATCGTTGCGAGCTCTATTGTATGAATATTTATGTTGTGCTAATCGCGTGGCCAAAGATGCTCTGCTTTCCCCATAATATGTGCCTTTACAATTGTTGTTGGAACATGCAATATTATATACTGTGTGGGGGGTCTGTAACAGTAGAGTTTGATCTTTAGTGTTATTAATTAAATTGTTAGAATTTGGAGGGGTTCGAAAACAAAGCTGATATTTGTTGTTATGGATGGAATGCAATTTCTTGAGTAAATTTTGGGAACTTGCGCCGCACACGCACTCCTGCTTGAATACATATATTTCCCAAAAGTAAAATTATTTGACTTAATAAAATGTAATGAAAATGAATAAAACTAGTTGATTTTATTATTTAAAAATAAAATAAAAACCTTTGGATGCACAAGTAGCTACACATCAGATTATAAAATACCAAGGCAATACGACTATCAAAACGCTACAGTTAATTGACGATAATCATTTAATAAATTCATTCTTCCAAGGTATGCTTTACAATAGTTATAAAATATTTCCACTGATTTATAATGCTCTAGAAACTATTTTACAATATTTCATCGGTTTTTTTTTTTTTTTGGTTTTTTTTTTTTGGGGGGGGGGGGGACGGGACTGGTATATGTGGAGAGATATATAGAATACATATGTATTTAAAAAATAGGCAAGAAATAAATTATATATTTCTAAAGCTAATACCTTTTTTTTTTTTCCATATGTCAAAGCATCGGCCGGAAGCGAACTCGCAACAACTGTCTGCAGGCAACTGCTTGCAAGGCAGCTGCGCTGACCTCTCGGCTACCAACGCTTTTCAGTCATTTCATATATTTCAAGAAAATATGGTGGAATGGAAGTTTCTCAAATAAAAAGATAATAGGGGATGGGTGAAATTAGACTAATGATACAATACAAAAAAAAAGTAATCTTTAATTGTATTTAAAGTTTATATTTGGGCTAAGAAGGTTATACTTACCCATAGTCTAATAAATAATTAGTAATAAAAAAAAATGTGACTGCAGAAAATATGTGCAAGCATATGCGTGTATAAGAATACTTCTAATGAAATACAATTTTCATTCACAATTCCAAAAAAGCAAGATAATCAGAACTGTAAAAAGAAACAAAATAATAGAAACAAATCATTTTTAAAATCCAAGAAAGAGTATACTATTTTATTCCAAGAATTATATAAATTCTAAATAATAATCAAAGAAAACAAATATTGCCTATTACAGGGCCAAGTTCTAACCAACAGGCCCAGTCCCCAACAGGTTTGCTAATTGTCAAGTAGTCCACACTTTACCTTCTAGCTAAAAATAATTAAATACCCATTTACTAATCAATATTGGATTTTCACCTGGATTGGTACCTGAAAATAAAATTTCTATGCATATTTAAAAAATAATAATTCAATTTTATCAGAATTGGACCTTCACACATTCCAATTTTTTAATAAAAACTTCTGTAATAAGAATTTTGAAAATATAGAAAGATTAACAAGCTTAAAAGATATAAATTGTAACCCTCAATAAAATAAATTCTCTATTTCAGATACTTATGGTAATATTGCCTGCTTCTTGTATAGAACTTAGGCATATTTTTTCCATTATTCAACAATTGCTGAATGTTAAATCACTTCTATGAAATTTTTAAGAAGTGACCTTAAATGTTAATAACGGTAAACCGTATTGCATCATTCTATTTTGGAGCCATTTGTGTAAAAATGATTCATTATTCTGCTTCATAGCCATTTATATAAACAAGAGTAACCAAAGGATTCCAAATGGGAATTCAATCGTGATGGCTCTAAGCTGTGTTAATTAATTGGCTACAAATAGTTATAGAACATATTCTAGAATTAGCTGTGGATACTTCATGCAAATGCATGATTTTAATACTTTAATCTTTTATAGAAGCATTAAGAAACATAGAGATGTTATAAAACAAAAGCAGGTTGAAGTTGTTGGAAATAATGGACAAGTTCTTGAAATAAAAACGATTATAAATTTTATATTAACACTTAATAAATATTATAATGCAGGTGAAAATATAAAGACCCATAAATACATAATTGAATTTATTATGGATAGTTTAGTTACAACTTATGAGTAAATTAGCATCATTGAACAATAACTGCTAGTATGTTTGAAGACAAAATTTTGCTAAATGTAGAGAACTAGAAATGCAATACAAGTAAAATTGCAAGGTAAAAAGTACTTCATAATCTTATTTATGGATACAGTATACCTTTCCTTATGAATTACTGACATTTGGGTAAAATTTAGAAAGAGAGATTGGAGCAGAAATTCTATAGTAAAATGGGATAGGAAATGGTAAAAGCAAATCAAAAATACTTGGATTACTATTTATGCATATCCTAAGAATTGCTAAAATAATTTTTGATTAAATTCAGATGTCAGAGAATGATATTCAAATATGCAAAAGAATTGCCAGCATATATAACACACACACCCCTTCAAAATTCGTTTAAAATATGGAGTGGTAATCAAAATTATGAATTGAAATTTTAATCAGTTTAAAACTTCTAGTTTATATTAACATACATATGCAAAGTATTCTATTGAATTTTGTCCTTTTGCGAAACAATAATATTTACAAATTCACACATATATATATAAGCGTGCATGTAAGTTATATATAGCTACACAACAGCCGTATTAATGTATATATAATCATATCAATATCGAGCAAAACATTCAAAATAATTTAATATTTCAAAATTTTTATAAGTTATTTTAAAATTGAATGGTTAAAATCTATTAAAAAAAGTTATCTTAAAAATATAAATCTATTCACAAGGTAAATAAATAACAGTTAAGGAAAAAGACAATCTTCAAAATGTTTAGCTTTGGAGATGAATTTCTGGGTTTTGAAGATGAAGATTAAAAGGTGCCTAACTACAGTGTTCCCTATTTACATTTTTTGTAGACATAAATAATTATAAAATTAGCACAGTAAATCATTATGGAAATTCCTGAAAAAATGTAGAAATTTTTTTTTCTTAAAAATGTGTATAAAAAAGGGGACGAGTCTTATAGACCGGTAAATACGGTTGTTAATTTCAATGTATGTATACAAAATTTGGGATGCGGATACAAATAAAATATTAAGAAACATTATTTTCTTTTTTTGTTATGGAACATGGCAATTTCGATGTGCTATAAATATAAATTTGTGTTTACTTACACTCAAATGTTTATTTAATAAATAAAAAATATTTTTCTTCTTTAAGAATACCTATGTCGAATATAGTAAAAACTTTTTTTTTTTTTGTAATAAAAAGACATTTAATGAAATTAGTGTTTTTGAAGGACAAATTCTCTTAATGTTATAATGATAATGTTAAATAGCTTTTTTCTTCTTATCAGCATAATATAAAAATCTAATTTTGCACAAATCGAAATAATACTTAAATTACTCATTTTAATATATTTTGAGTATTTTTCTTTTAAATTCTTTAATATTATACTCGATATTATGACTAATGAAAATAGTTTATCTTTCGTAATCAATTACCATAAAGTAAACTGGTTTAATTGTAAATGGATTTCAAAACTAAGAGTTATCATCCATAGATTGGTGAAATATTACAAATTGTTGTAAACTTGTATTAAAAATGTTTTTGTTGATTATAGAATTTACTTTTTTCAAAAATTCAAGTAATATGTGGAACCAGACAAAATTATTTGATTTGGTTGAAGATATTCAGAATGTGCATTTTATCTCCATGATTTATTTAATAGCAGTTTTATTTATGCAATTCATATCATTAATGTCCTTGTTTTGCACTTGGCTAAATAAATTGAATTAATAACAGCAAAAAGTGCAATATTTTTTATAGGATTCAAACATACATCTGGAAGGATGTTAATAGTATCATAATAAATAGATTCTACTCTTTTATATACAGAGATAGTTATCTTTATTTGACTACTCTAGTCAACCAAGAGAGAAGTGGTTTACATGTAGACAATGTATTTGGAAATTGCCATGAAAAAAATTGTAATTTCAAAATAAACTAATCTGATCATCATCATTACTTTTATGGTTGCATAATATTTAAAAATATCTTTGAAATGTAAATTCTTTTGCTAGTAAGATAGATAGCCTTAATTTTCAAAAATAATATAAAAATTTAGTCTTGTACAAATAAAAATATTTAAATTACCTGTTTGACACATTGGGATATTCTATCAAATTTCTCCAAAAATTATTTAATGAAAGTTCTTTGTGCTTGATACTTCTGTTTCAAATAAACATCACTAATTAAAGCAATTAGTTTTTCATAATCAGTAAACTGTAATTATAAATGGGTTTCAATCTTGTGTGGAGTCAGAGAAATATTTTGTAACTGTAGACTTTATTTTTATCAAAAATTCAAGTAATATATGAAATAGTCAAAATTATTTTGTTCAGTTGAAGATATCCAGAATTCCAATTTCTTATTGGATACATTTTTATTCTTTGTATTTAAAACTTGTATGCAAATTCAATTGAATTTGGGGAGAAAAAATTGCCAGTGTATTACCTGAAAAAAAAAGATGGCCGATATTTCATTAAGAAATTCAGTCTTTTATTTTTTCTCACTGGATAGTTGTTTTATGTAAAACATATGACAAAAGTCCTTTATGTTGACTTCACATTTTATTGCACTGAATTTTAAATCTTGATTGAAATGGATATTCAATAGATAATTTTTCAGCTTCTCTAGCACCATTTTAAAAATATACTAGCACTTTTTAAGTTACTGTAGCTTATTTATGTAGAATACACTAATTGTATTTGTGCTTTTGATGACTAATTTTAAGATGCATATTGTAACTCTGATTATTGCTTGAGCAGTATCAGAATATAATTAATTTCATACTTAATGATATTTATTAATGCAATTTGTCAGTAAAATTGGCTTGCAGAGTTTTAGTTTCTTCAAAAGCATTATTAAATCTATAATGGATAGAACTAAAAAAAAATAGCATATCCTGAAACATCAGTGAATTCAGGTATTTGCAATGAATACTCACTGCAAAAATTAAGTTGACAAGGTATTTATTTTTTAGGACCTCGGAACTTAATATGATGGAAAAAGTATTGTTTGAAAAGTATATTATTTCTAACTTTTACAGAATGCTCATTTAACATGTATTTCCCAATAACTTCCATGCAAAATTTAAAATGTCACTCAATAGTGTAAGCCAGGGATGAAGACTTCAAGTAACAGAATGAGTTCTTCTGTAGAATTCACTAAAAAGTTTTAAAATTCACTAAAATATGTACATATTCAACCTCATAAAATCGACCCAACAAGTTGCACATACAAACGTAAAAAAAAAAAAAAAGAATAAACTTTTCAAACTCATTACTTTTTGTATGAAATTTTGTTGACTTTCAATTTTTTTATCAATAGTTGAATTGTTTAAGCTTAACAATCACATTATTCATTGATTATAAGAAGTTCAAACAATGGTAAAGTTAAAACTTAAGAATGTTAAAAGCATTTGGAAGCTAAAAGTATTTTGATAATGTATTATCTATACTTAAACTAACCACAGTCTGATTAACAGATAAGAAAGTTCCATATTTTTCTCTAAACTATTTTGTCAAACATAAAAAAGAATGAACAATTCAAACTCATCATTTTTTGTGTGGAATTTCTGTTAACTTTCAATTTTTTTATCAACAATTGAACTGTTTTTATATAAGGCAAATAATAAGTTTGACCATCACATTATTCGTTGATTATAAGAAGTTCAAACAATGCTAAAATGTAATTAATAGTTAAAACTTATGAATGTTAAAAGCATTTAGAAAATACAAATATCGATGAGTTCCAGATTTTTCTAAATGTATGTAATATGTATATATTAGCTATTATGTAAAAATTATTGTGGCAAGTAAAATAAAAACATTATATAAAAAAAATTATGTAGTGTGCTTCCGTTCCTAAAAAAAATCACGCTTCATCACTTGTGTAAGCTATATTTTAAATGCAATATGTAACTTGCATAAAATGCTGTAATGTTTATCAGATGTTTTAAAACAGTTCATTAAAATTTTATTACAATGGCACTGACATCCAAAGCATTTTTATTTTCAATACACATAACAATAAAATTTTAAGACTGCCATCTTGGTTTTATCTGTAATTAATTGAATTGTTTTACTTTGGGTTTTTGAAAAATAAAAGAATGCTATTGCCTGTCCTGATCCTTAAGTTTGAATTCATCACAGATCATTATCTATACCAAATCTTGTTTGAACTTTCTTTTTTTCATTCACATATCCATGATGACTTATTTAATGGTAATATGTGTAATTTATTTTCTTCATCTCAACACATCAATTTTATAGAACTGATGAAATCAGTTCACATTTTTTAACACTGAAAATTGATAAGCATTTTATTTCATCCATAACCATACAGGACAACATGTACAGAGAATGCATTTGATTGCAAAAAAATATTTAAATGCTCAAAATATATTTATTGGCAAAACTTTCCTATGGTCATGAAGACAGTTGAAAAATGTATTAGGAAATGGAGTAGAAAATTGATTTAGGTAAAATAAATAATGTAAAAAATCCACAACAAAATCAATACTGAAACAAATATTTAAAAGTAGAAGTGAATGATTATTTATGCCAAGGATGAGAACTCCAGAAACAAAGGAACATAAGAAATAAGAGAAAATAGTTAACGAGTGTGCAGGATAGGAAAAAGTTTAATATAAAATGCAATATGTACTGCATCAACATATACTACAATTGCTACACACACCCCAAGTAAACAAACAAAAAAATGTACACACAAACATTAAAATTCAAAAAAATTTATGATACTGCAGTACCCATTTTTCCATCTCAATGTTGTAAGCAATTATGTTAAAAAAAAATTTAAATCCATACATTTTTTTAAAAAATGTATGCGATCAATGTTTCTTCAGTTTGTTGAAAATATATGATACAATATTCGCAGAATGTTTTCTAAGTGTAAGGTTAAAAGTTTTATATAATTTAATACAATTTGTAAAGTATATTACTTAAGTGATAAAATAAGAATTATCGATTTAATAGTGGCAGTAAAAAAAAGCCGTCAGTCTTGTATTACATAAGAAAACTTACAGTATGAAGAGTGAAAATCTGAAATAGAAAATATTGAATAAGGGTGACTGTGCAAATTCCAAAGTTAAAAACATCAAAACTAGAAGTTTTTGGGGGAAAAAAAATTTGTCCAGGTGTTTAATTGAAATAAAAGTATAATATTTTGCTATTTTCCTTGAAAAAAATGTACTAGTTTTTTTTTTAGTCAATATGAATAAGTGTACACAATAAATTTATACAGTCTGTAAATATGCTCTTAATTTATTAAATACATTACTTTTAAAAAAAAAAAAAAAACTATATAAACAAAGTGCTTTGCTAATTGTTCAACAAGCTTTGTAATAAATGCTTAGCAAGAGAAAGTATTTAAAATATCTATCAGAAACCACACCCAAACCAATGGTTTCATGCTTTGGCACTCCTCAGTGAGGTGCTAGTTTGGGTGTGGTTTCTGATAGATATTTTAAATGCTTTCTCTTGCTAAGCATTTATCACAAAGCTTGTTGAGCAATTAGCACGCTTCGTTTATATTTTACAAGCTTAAAAAAAAAGAAATGGGGTCATGTGATATATTTTATTTATACTATAATCTTAATTTATATATGCATATTATACACATAAAGTGTTATATGTGTGTGTGGAAAAGTACATACAGTTCAGTAAAAAAAAGGAATTGTATTGTAATAAAGCATTAACAAACATGAATTATTACACATGAGCAGGCATGAAACAAAATATAGCAGACATGGAAATTCCATTGTTGTCATTTTAATAAATGCAGAAATATTGAAATTGTAGGCTTTATATAGTAAGAAGATTGCAAAAAAATAATAGGTTTCTTTTTAGGATAGATAAGAAACAACAAAAAGCATAGTACTTCTTGAAAAATGATTAATTTTTAGAAATATATAGTGATGATAACCAATACTTGTTACAAATGATTTCAAAAAATGAAGTTAAATTACATTGTGTCCAATACTCCAAAGTACTTTTCCATCATTATTTTTTTTAAAAAGGGAGAATTTAGTAAATGTTTTTAAAAAAGATTCAATTAGTATATTTAAAAATTCAGTTTGAATTTTTAAAAATTCAAAAACTCACCTTCTATATCAAATATTAAAAATAAATAATTATTTGAAATGTTTCACTTGACTTTTTTTTAAAATACCAAATACCCATAAATTGATTTGACTTATACAGTGAAATTAAACTTCTTAGTACAAGATTTTCATTATCATCTTTATTTATGTTCTTAAAAACTGATTTTACTTAGTCATGCCAGCCAATACTCCATATGATGGAATCCCGGAGATTTTCATTTTTGCATAAATACATATCCATTGATTTTAATTAACTTAAACTTTAAGTAAAATGGTATATATTACCTACATACTAATGAAGTCATTTTAATTGCAGATGTATTATCACAAAATAGCTGTTTTCTATCTGTTGTACAAATTTTAGACACATATCTGAAATGGACTTCTTTAGTGAAAAATTGTTACCATCATTAATGGCTATTCGAAATTCTTCAAATCTCATTTTTTCTTTTGCCTTTTGCTATTGTATTAAAATATTTTATTTTCAAACAAATTTGCATTTACTGTACTCTTTTCTGAGAAAAATGCTTAGATCTCCAATGTAAAATAATTATTTGCTTTTCATGATCAAAATTATATTATCATAAGGTAGTCAGTCTGTCATACATTGAAAATTGTTATTACCATTATTTTAATTTTCTTATCAAACAAACAATTTACCCTTAAAAATAAATATTTATGGTACAAACATGTTTTAAAGTGGTGTTAATTGTATTACTGTCTCTGAATTAACAAGAATAAATATTTTTTATATAATGCAACATTTACAAATCTCCAAATACAAATTGCTCCTACTCTCCTCTTTCAGATCTTCTTATACTTTCTGTATTTATAGAATATTTCAGTTCTCATAGTAGCCTTTGGGAATATATAAATTAGGATTTTTTCAGAAGATTTCAGAGAAATTTTTGACATAGCAAATTAATTTGTATTTTTTTCATTACTGTTACTATATTTGAATACCATTCACAAAATCCAGTAGAATATACATTTCCAAACAAAAATGTATAGTTTCATCATGTCAAAGACGTTAATATGTTTATCCATTTTTTTCTTAAGCATATAAGAATAGTTTTTGGAGAATATCTTTGCCCACTAGAAATCTCAGAATTTAAACACTAAAAAACATAACAAATATGAAGTAGAAGCACACAATTCATTCATAAATACTTGTGCCTTGCTTGAGATTAACAAAACATGTAACTCTGGGTTCAAGGTTATAAAACATATATATGCTGTACAAATTAGTTTATGAATATTTTGAAGGCTTTAATTATTTATATCTACCTAAATATCAAAGAAAATTGGCAGTAATCCTGCACTATTAGCAACCAAATTTTTAATAATTAAGGATGGTCGATGATAACTTGTCAATGAATGAATATTTTACTATTGAACATTCCATCATCAGATTTTCAATTGGACGGATGGTTGAAGATTTGGAGTGTGAATTGGATTGAAGCCTGTCCATTAAAGTATGGAGATTGACTGTCTTAATATATATCTGAGCACTTACTGCATATATGTGTAGAGATGATAATCTGAAACAACTGATGATTGCTGGTTTAGCATGAAATACGTATATTGATGATTATTTATCTTTTCGATATATATGTGTTTGGATGTATCAGTGTTATGAGATAGAGTGGAGATCATGTGAAAGTTTGTGCTCATATATCCTACATATTATATTTAAGATTATATATATCTGAGCCTGCTTGAAAAGTAACCCTGAATATGCTGTTTATTATGTATATAAGTCTATTATTTCTTAAAAGGTTAGAAATGAAACTACAGTATAATTATTTTAATCTTGTAAAATGTGTTTAATATGACATAACTTGTTTAAATATAATACAGTGTATAATTGCAATCATGAGTATTTGACACTTTAAAAATAGATTGCATAAAACTATTTATATATTGAGATACAATTATTGTCATTTGTCGTATTTAGATTTATAGCATATCTGAAGAGACTAGGTGATAGTTAAAATATATGTTGCATGAGAAGTCACTGAAATTTACTGTTTATTATATACTTGGAAACAAGACTATGTAAAGTATAATATATTAATAAAATGTTTGATTACTAAAAAAATATATATATTTTTCTGAATATTAATTTTATAATTATACTGACATATATCATTTATTAAAAAGTAATAAAATATTTTTTATATATAATTTGTACTTCAATTACAAAAAAAAATCATAAATTTGTACAAATGATGGCATATTCGGCAGTTCATTTCATAAAAAAGCAGATTGATCTGTTTATATGACATTAACATATTATTTTGTATGAAAATAGTAGAAAATAATTACAAGCTTAGAAATTTAAGCTGTAATAACTTTGAATTATTGTATTATAAAATCTTAGCTGACAGCAAAATATCAGTTTTCTTAGTCATTAGCAGTTTATTTTTCTTAAACAATAAAGTTGAGATAATTTCCATAAAATTTTTATTACTAAAATTTATATTATTGTTTACAAAAATAAATGTATAAAATTAAATTTTCAAAAATATACATTAATATTACATTTATATTAGTCAAAACATAAACCATAACAGATACAAATTAATTGCATTGATAATTGGCCATAAAAAGAAATATAATTTACAGATCATACAATAAGTTAGTAGAATACCATAACTATTAAACATAAATTGCACTGGTAAATCCTTTATATGATCTGCAATATATATTATTCATATATTTCTCAAAGTGTTATAGTCCTCCCTTCCCTCTGAAGTGGACTATTCCAGATTCCATCTATCTGATCAGATTAAGCATTGCTTGCTGCTGACCAATAGGCTGATGTACAGCTAAACACATAGCCAATGATTAATACAGGCCAATAAGCAAGGATGCTCGTTGAATTTCAGTAAGGTCAGGAATCTGGCTATA
This sequence comes from Epiperipatus broadwayi, assembly GCA_028023455.1. Classification (NCBI taxonomy): domain Eukaryota; kingdom Metazoa; phylum Onychophora; class Udeonychophora; order Euonychophora; family Peripatidae; genus Epiperipatus; species Epiperipatus broadwayi. The sequence goes on from JAQFVV010006207.1 coordinate 12,381,418, forward strand.
AATAATCAGTCTTTTGTGAGAACAGGGGGAGAATGTCTGTCTAACCTACAAAGAAAGTACGCATTCTTCCAGGGAAGCTCTGCTAACCTGAACAGCAGTAAGCATTCCCATAATAGCAATAAGCTATTTGTCCACATAGCTAGGCAAGTCCACAGAGGGACAGGACCCTGCTAAGACTACTGCTGACTCAAAGCAAGCCATCTTGTACAGCTGAAGAATCATCCCCCTTACCCATGTGGCAAGCTATCAGGTGTAGCTAGAAGCAGTAGGACCACAAGACGCAGAGCCCAGAGTTTATGTTAATCTATAATATTCAGTATTGTATATATTCTCTTATATTATATATATTTGTAGATATAATAAAGATTATATTAATTGTAACTCGGGTATTGGTATTATTTTTCTATAAGTTACTAGTTATCGACAGAAAAGTTTAGCAGGAGTGCTGTTATTAAAGTGATGCTTATAAATTGAATTAATAAAAAGCTATTTATGAATATTAAAAGATGATGGATGCTTAGTTTAAGTAGTCATATTATCTGGCATTCCATCATTGATTGGTGTAACTCTGCTATTTGTAGATAAAGGCTAAATGTGTCAAGATAATAAAGAAGGATCATGTGAGGATCACGCAGTAAAAAAATAAACAAAACTGTAAGAATACATTCTATCATTGGATCAGAGATATACATACATGCATGGGTATATAACAGATAGTTAGTGTGGTGTCACGGACAAGTGGGTTTAGAATTGTTTGAATTTTATTATGTAAATAGTATTGTAAAATTAGGGGGATTCATAAATAAGTATAGAATATGACTAAATAATATTAAAAGTGTATAACTAAATAATATTGGAATTATTTAATGTAAGATGTCATGTAGAAAATAACCATATATGGTGTGAAGGTTTAAATAAAATTTACCACCAAAATGCCTCACCTTATAATGTGAAATTGGGGATGAATCAAAACCCATAGGGACTAGTGAAGGGCTCAGTTAGCAGACCATATAAGGAGAGGTATTTATGGAATGAGAGATGTTGTGTTTGTACTCCAGAAGTCGGGTATATAAATGAGATATAGAGGCAGAATCGGGGTGGTAAAAAATTAGACACTACAGTGGCCTTAACAGGCAGACCTATAATACCCAACTTTAAAGGAGTGCTTTACCAACATATGTAACAGTTATGTATGTAATCGAATTTTACTGGAAATTAAACTAATATTTTAACTTACGCAAATCTGTCTAAATTTCTCATTTGTTTGAGGCATACACGTCAGTTAGTTGTTTTTTATTCATAAAAATCTACAATAGCAAATTTTAATAAACTAAACAAGCTATTAATAGATTCGCAATTATATAAACAAATTATCCACTGATCAATTTTTGCTTAAATATCCAGCCATGCCATCTAGAATCAAGGCTAATCATTTTTTCATCCGAATGTAATTAGCCTTGATATTAGATGATAATTTGTTAAGAGTAAATTTTGAAAGGGCAGTTTTAATAAATCACTTGGTTTGAATACTATATGATGCTGCATTTATAAAATGTAAAAATAAATTACACTGCTTAAAAATTAAATCAGATGATGAAATTTGATGAAACTATTTTTTTAGAGACAAATGAACTCAAAAAAAATTTATAGACAGTTCATGAAAAAAGAAAAACACATAAAATCTTTTTTTTTTATTATTAAAAAAACATTTATTCATGCATCTTTTTTTTTTTTTTTTACATAAAGAGGAAGTGATAAATAAAAAAATCATTAAACTTTTAAATTATAAATTAAAAAATATTTTACATAGCTAAAAGTAGTGAGACTGGGCAATGATCACTCCCATATACGTTACTGCGAATAATGCTGTCGCACAAATTAGGTAACAACCGTTCAGAAATTAGAAAATAATCTAATCGCCTAAAATATATATATATACATGTTAGTATAAAATGTAATAATTGCCAAATAAAACAACATAGAATCATTATTTTAATAAACATACAATTATCAGTATTTTTTTTTTAAAACATCATATCATTTGCTAATATATCTAACAGCTTTCTGACAAATATAATATTTCCCAGAGAGGAAACTAGTTTACACCAAAAATAGCCCTTCAAATAAGATGCTAAAGTATTTTCAATTTCTTATTTGACTAGGAGATAACATTTGCCAATTGACTTCAGGCAATTAAGGTGACAAAGTTAACAAATTGGTGCCCAGTTATTGTTTTTCTATCGTTTAAGTGTAACTCCTTTTCATAAGTTTTTTAAATGTTTCTATTATAATTTCATAATAGTTCATAACATAAAACTTGAAGTACAAAATTTGCCATTTAGAAAAGACGAGTTGTTGCAGATTATTTTATTAAGAAACACTTTTCTCATATTTAGATAGAAGAATATATGCACTATCTTCATGGATCTACAAATAAGATATCTGAATTTGAAAAAGATTTTGAAAATGTTCATATTCTTGTATTTCTAGGAAGAATCAGTTTCAGGTGCCAAGATAGGTATATTACCTACTTTCGGTTTCTGGAAGATTACTGGTTTATAAATATATTAAATAAGATACATGGAAGAACTGAAACTCTATGGGAAATCATTGTATAAAAGTTTATGTATGCTATGATCATTATTTAGTTTTGAATTTTTATAGTGAAGAGGATTTTGTCAAATAAAGCAAAAGTCATTATGCATTTAAAAATTTTAAAGTTTTAGGAGGCAAGTTTTCCAACAGTTATAGAGTCAGACTAAATCTATAATGTTCTAGTTTAGTTTGGAAACTGTTGTGTTTGGTTAGTCTTACAGGTTCATTTCCAAACCAAAAGACACAAAAAGAATAACTACTCAGCAATTAATATGTACAATTTATTAGTCCAAAAAATATACACACGTTTGTTAAACAAACGAATAAATACAGTTGATACAATTGAGTGCTGAGATAATCGAGCCGAGTACGGAACTCACTTCTAGCTAAATGATTAGCCTGCCTTGTGAGCTCTGGAAAGACTCTTCCAGCTATGTATTTAGCTTGCCTCGAGTCAGCTCTAATGCAGACGTAGCAGTTTCCAGTCCATAGGTGGACTTGCCTCACTGCATGGATGTCACAGCAATGAGAAGAGAGACTACCCTTGCTGATGGCAGAGGGTTTAATGGAGAGCACATTCAGTCATTCAGGTTGACGGAAGTAATTGCTCTCTACCCTGCCTACAAAAGGCTATTTAATGGCAGATCCCCTACTTTATTGGAAACATGCGGATTTGGTACAAGAACCCCAGTGAAGGATTTAATCCCATTGGATAACAACTGGGTGCCAGCCAATCAGTAAGGAATCTGGAATAGTCCACTTCTGAAGGCAGGCTCAGATATGACAAACTTTCTTCAATGTAGATAATAAAAGGTAATTATATACAACAGTCTCATCCTATCCTTTTTGAATGAATGTAGTTCTAAATTATTTAAGATCATTTATTCAAAGAGGTTGAAAATAATATATATATTAAAGATATTGCTAGATTTTAAATTATTATATTTTGTAGTTATGCTATCATGCTAAATTTTGATACTCTTTTTAATAGATATTATCAGAGAAAAGTTTTGTTAAGAATGCTTTTGAATTCTAATTTTTTTAAAAAAAACTCTCTTAAATATGTTATCTACATTTGGACCTTTTTTTAAAAAAGAAGATGGGTTAAAGAAAGACTGAAAAACTTCACAGTTTTGTGTTAATAATTTTTTTTCTGATTCTGCCTAATCTTCGAATTAGAAGTCTGTTATAATAAGATTGATAATCTTATTAACTTGCAAGAGTGGAAGCTTTTTTTTAAATATCACTATCTATTTCTACTAACTCTGAATAAAAATGACAATCTGTGATTCTTCTAAATCTTGACATTGGAAGTCCACTACATAAGAGAGTTAATTTCATTGGGTTGGAAAGCAACACTTCTTTGAAATGTTTTTATAGCTATTAAACCAAATAAAAGAAACAACTTTTTCAACTGCATCTCATAAAGTTTTTCTATAATCTCTCACCTTCCTTTTCTTGCTTTAATTTTGAATTTCTCTGGTAAATGTATTAAAGAGTAATGTCTGTTTTGCTATCAGAATCCATGAGAAAGAAATTATCAGATCTTTCATATTAATAGAATTCTATTAGTATTCTTTTCATTACATTTAGTATGTTATTTCAATCCAATTTCCTTAAATTTTACCACTCAGATAGCTTTTATTACATGTAAATAAATTTTAAAGGTGATAATACTTTATATTGCTTTGAGAAAAAGAATTTATTATTAGATCAATAAGTAATGAACCACTTTTTATTGAATCTAAATGTAAATTAAAGTTCACATGGATCCCATTTGTTTGAAAGTGTATTCCTTAGAATGTAATCATAAAATACACACTTATTGTTTTAGATCATTTTTTTACAAATTGAAAATTGGTTTTATCCCCAATTATATATCTCTAAAGGTATCAATGGGAAATGAAATTTTGTAAATATAAAAAGTGTAGAGTTTGTATTGTGAAGTTTGTAAATATAGCATACATAAAGATCTATGTGAATATAAATTGCTATATAGAAGGCATGTCAAATATTTGGCCTACCGACGCAACCTGTCAAGATTGGTAACTATAACAGTTATATACTTTTTGACAATAATGGATTTTTTGAACTAACAATACTTGTGCGTTATCCTGTCTACCAAGCTTGGCAGACAATTTTTTTAAAAAAATAGTTTCAGGGATATACAATAAATGTTAAAAAACAAAATGGCTCACAAGTATCAGTCATATTTAATATTTACGTTTCTTTTTTAATTATTATTATTATTGTAAAAAAAAAAAAATTCTCAAAAATTATTTTTAATATTTCCAATTTATTTATTATTATTTTATATTAAGTCAGCTTATTAATATAAGAATAATAAAAATATAAGAAACATTATCATGTGCTTTTTGGGAAGGTAAGATCTTGAATCTTTGTAAATACTTCACTGCATGCTGTTCTGTCAAAGGAAAATCCTAAACTTTCATCATTTTGCCAAAAACTTGCATTTTTATTAAATGTTGTAGTCAATGCTTTATTGCCTATGTAATGTGTCATATAATGTATTCAGTATTATACTACAGAATGTATTATTCATATGAAATAATGTTAAGAAATTTTCAGCTATGCCCTCTATGAAAAAAATATATTTATTCACAGAGGGCATAGTTGAAAATTTCTTAATGTTTGAGGTGATTAGTATTTCCGCAGGTGAGGCACTTCTGAGATTTTGATAAAGATAGTAATGTCTGCTTCATTCTGGCAATGTAATTGGGATCTGAATGTGAACAAAAGTATAGAGAGGGTTTTCTTTGAAATTATTAAAAATTGATAATAATGTCGAAGCCCTCTACCAATTTGAATAAAAAACAATGTATTGGAGAAGAACATCGCAGTGTTCAAGAAAAATGGGAATTACAATATTTTTAATTGAAGAGAAAAATAAAATTTTATGTCTGATATGCAGAAACTTCATTGCAGTTTGCAAAGAATATAATCTCAAGAGACACTATGATACAAATAATAGAGAACGTTATTATTGGGAAACTTCAAGAAGATAAAATGTGAGAATTAAAACTGACACTCAGAAAAGAACAAAGTGTATTTACCAAGCCTACTGACGATAATGAGACTGTTAATAAAACTAGCTATTTCTTAGAACACTTAATTGCAAGCAAGCCAAAACCATTTGCTTAAGGGGAATTTATTCATGAATGCATTGTTAATGCAGTAAAAGTGTTGTGTCCAGAACAATCAAAGAAGTTCAAGAATAGAAGTTCATCTCAAAATACCATTGCTAGCAGTATTTATAATATAATCAAAAATTTAAGGAATCAACTAAAATCAATAATTCCACCATTTAAGACTTATTCCATTGCAATTGATGACTACAGATATACACAATACTTCTCAATTAGCTGTTTTTATTCATGGATGTGATATAAACTTGAAAGTTAATGAAGACCTTCTAGAACTTATTCCTACGCACAATATAACTACAAGTGTTGATATTTTTGATGATCTTATGAAAGTTTTAATTCAATACAATTTACCATTAAAAAAGCTAGTTTGTCTTGCAATATGACGATGATCCTGCCATGACTGATGTTCTTAAAGAAGTTATTACAAAGTTAAAAGAAAAATGCAAAGAAAAAAAGAATGACTATTTTCAACATTTTCATTGCGCTATTCATCAGCAAACGTTGTATTCCAAAGTTTTAAATATTGGACATGTGCTGAAAAATGTCACTAAAATTGTAAATTATATTCATGCATGTACCCTTAATCATCAACAGTTTGTTAAATTTCTAGAAGATGTTGGAAGTGACTGCGTTGATCTTCCTTATTACACAAATTTAGATGCCTTTACAGTCATAATGTTTTGAAGCAATTCTTGAAATTGCTGGATGAAATTACTATTTTTTTAGAATAAAACAATTATGAATATGAAATACTGCGAGATGATCAATGGATAAAGGATTTGAATTTTTCAGTTGACATTACAAATTATCTTAGTCAATTTAATCCTAAACTACAAGGCAAACATCATTTAGTCACAATGTTATTTGATAATATTAATGTTTTCAAACAAAAATTATTACTTTGGAAAAAAAAATAAAAAATAAAAATATATCTCATTTTGAATGTTGCCAATCACTATTACAAATATCACTGGGGTTGAAATTTTTAGAATATGCTTGTCAAAGTGTAATATTAGAAAATGAATTTGAAAGAAGGTTTTTGGATTACAAAATATATATATATTTATTTATTTTAAGTAATAAACTTTATTAAAACACAACATATTTACATAATTACAAGATAAATTTCTAGTTCAAACAAAAAACAAAAAGGAACAGTATTATCCTTCACTTGTCCATTATACACACTGTATCATGTTCATTTAACTTTCCTGTCACCTGTTAATTGTCACTGTTTACGATTTAGACCCTTTTTCTTTAGCAATACTCCCAGATTTCACATTCGGGGAGAGCAATTCCTCCCCATATACGTTGGAAGGTTTTTTGGGGCCAATATTTTAGGCATAAGTTAAAGTAGTTCTCCCAATCTTTATCCATTTTTTTTAACCAATTGAATTTCTTATTATCAAATAAAAGTGAACATCTTATTTCCCACAATGATTTCAACGTATGGATCATTACATTCACATTGTGCGGATTGAAGTTTATAACATATTTGAGATTTATTATAGGCTTGTGAAAGACCTTCATTCTAATTTCTCTAAAGGTGTAGCAATCTTCAAACAAGTGCATAAAAGTTTCACTGCTCCTGTTACACATAATACAGGTTTCATTCAAACTCAATCCGTCTTTTATTAATATAGATAGTTGTGGCTTAAAAATAAATCTCATTGATGTCTGAAGTGTATATATTGAGTGAATTTTTTTAAAACATTTTTCACTGAACAGCTCAACCAATTATTTTCATTTTGGTAATTTGCTTTTTTTAAATCTTTATATCTAATACCATCTAGGGTGGTTATATCAAGTTCATCTCGCAAGTCTTTATATGGCATCAACATATCAGTAAGATACGATATTTTTTCAGCGTCCAATCCATTAATAATAAATATGTCACCATTTGGGAGATTAAATGACTGATCTTTGGCTACATTCATATAAGCTTTAGCAGTAATAAATCGAACACAAGCTTTTGGGTCAATTAAATTGAGACCACCCTTATTTATTGGAAGCTGTAAAAGCGAGGTAGAGAGGAGATAAGTTTTCTTTCCCCATATGAATTTTTTTGCCATCTGTATAATCTTTAGGTTTGATTTATTATATAATTTTAACCATGGGCCGTAATATCCTAGCACTCCCATTGCAATTGCATTAAATATTTTGGTTTTAGTTATTTCATAGAGTTTAAAAGGCATAAAACCATTAATTCTTTTCCCTATTTTCCTTGTGACTAATTGGTTTAATAGTCCATTCATCTCAGTTTTTGATAAATATAATGGAAGGCCAAGGAAGAACTTAGGCAGAGCTACAAACTAATTGGGAATTCTTTTCCCTGTTGCCAATTGCCAAGCTGCTGATTTATTTACTTGAATTAACGCTCCAGTTGCCTGCTGAAATTTTCTGATTATATTCATTACAACATCAATATTATAACAGTTTTCAAAAATTATTATAATATCATCTATAAATGCTGTGACCTTTACTGAAACTCCCAATTGGGACAGGTAAATTCCATTTATTAGTGCCTCTATTTCTTTTATCATGGGATCTACATAAATTGCAAACAACAGTGCTGCCAAAGGTGTCCTTGCGGAATTCCTCTATCTGGGGCAAAAAACTATGATCTTCTCATAAAATTTTTATCAATTTCATCTAAATTGTTTACTCTATCAAATGAGGTTGAATTCTGTAGATGATAATTTACAACCTGGAATTGAAATTCAATCTGATTACATATTGAAACAAAAATATACAGAAGTTGGGATTCCAAATTTCTATAATTATTTATCAGCCAACTGATTTCACAATATAATGTATGCCATTAGGCCTATTTTAGCCATTTTCAGCAGCATATATTTGTGCAAACAGTTATTTTCAATTTTAGAAAACAATAAAACTGCGGAAAGATCAAGATTAATGAAGCAGCATATACAATCAATTTTTAAAATATCTAAAGCTCAACAAATTCTACCAAATTTTGAACAGTTGGTTAATGAAAAACTATGCCAAGTTTCTTCCAAAAAAAATAATGCAATGTTATTGAATTAAATCGATGTTGGTTTGAAAAACAGCTTCTGTATTTTAAATACATTTTTTTACGTAGTTATATTTTGTCATGTTATTTAATATGTAAAACTACATGTTAATAATAATGTGCTTTCTTTTAATTTCTGTATTTTGTTGCATGCGGTCCATGATATGTGGCCCTCAGTGGTAAATTAGTTTGACATGCCTGCTATGTAGGTTTAAATTAGGTTCATTAGATAATAATTTTCTAGAAATTTTGAAACAAAGTTAGCCATACCATGCTTAATAGGTGAAGTCAGAAATTTTAAGATCATCATTATTCATGCAATTGCATCAACTTTGGATTGTTCTCTTACTTTGTAGAAAATCCTGATTTTTGATTTTAAGATAACTTCAATATTTATTTGTAAATATATATTGGATTATTTCTCTATCTAGAATTATTAAATATCTTTTGAAAACTTCAAACTTTATTTAAACTTTTCAAATATTTCCAACCGTATAACACAGCATTTCAAATAGTATTATTTTCCTCTCTTCTTCAGATATTGCTGACCTGATCAATGACAGAACTTGCATAACAATAGAAATTAGAATCATTAGATTCATAAATACTGAATTTAAAATGATGTTCTAACCAACTAGGCTATTCTATTAAAAACACATTACTTTAAATTCAATATTGATCCCACGTTCGATTCCTGTGTTACTATTATCGCTGGTTAGGCCAGCAACATTTGAAGAAGAAAAATAGTCAAAATGTTGTGTTAGATACTAATTAGTGTGCCATTATTAACTGATGAATGTATTTGAAAAGTTAAAGTAAAAGTTTGAATTTTTCCAAAGAGATTTAACAATTAATTCTAGATAATAGAAACAGTTCATCACAAACTTTCAAAGATCCTCAATGTTTAGTTTTTGATTTTATACTATTTCTTAAATGGAAACTTGTTGATTATAATTTTTAAATATAAATTTTATTGTACAACATATTTTCCACATTTAATTGGCAACAATAACTTAAATAATGACTACATTACTTATTATCAATAAAAAAAATTAAATTTCTGGGTGATAGTTTTATTTAATATAAATAATTTAGTCAAATATTTCTTAATATTAATTACCTCCATTGTCTTTTCAAAAATATTTCACATATTTTACATAATTTATTTTTATAAACAAGTTTTTCGAATGAGGCAAAAAAGAAAACAATATCTACTTGTTAATCATTCAATATTGTGCAGTTTGGAAGATTGATGTGCTGGACTCAAGATCTAGTGGTTCCTGAATCATTACCCAGCTTGGTCAATTGAATAAAACTATTGTGTTCAGATTGTAATTTTGGTGGTTCAACATCAATTGTCTTTCCAAGCAACTGTCTGTTCAGTTACTTTTTTAAAAATTTACTATGAATTACAACTAAACTTTTATAATGCATACATAATATGAATTTTCTTATCACTTGCAACAAGTGAGATATGCTTTAATTTAAAAACACTAGAATAATCTAACTTACCATCCTACATTTTTGGCTCTAGCATTCATCATATAAGTCCAGAAAGTATATGCAGCAGTCCTGTCTGGATACAAATGCCTAAAGGTGTCAATAAATTTATTTTCCTGAAGTAATTTTGTAAAACTCTCTCTTTCTTCTTTAGTGAAACCAGCATTCTTTGTATTTCCTTTTGGATTGGCAATATCTGAAATGAAAAATAATCATTATACATATATGAACAAATTCAAGTGATGTTAATTTTTATCATAGCTCTTGAAACATTCTTTGATTGCCATTTTGTGTAAAAAAAAAAAAAGACATATTCCTCTTCAGGAGCGATATGTACTTCAGAAACAACCTCCTCGATCAACTGATCAAGAGAGTATCCAATTGTCACACAAATACAATGGTTTTCTGCTTATATTACAACATCAAGACAAGCAACTTGAAATTAAAGCACCATTAAGAAAAGATCATTATATTTGTGTGGAGATTGACTGCTCTCTAGGCAGTCTACGAAGAGGTTGTTTTGATTTGTCAGTTTTTTCACAAATTATTATGATCAACAAAAATTTTTTCTAGTGATACAAAGAAATTTACAAAATCTTATTTATTATATATACATATTGAAACAGACACATTTCAAGCATATATATTTTGAAGATTTCTTTTCCACCCACAAATTGAAAAATAAAAATAAATAGTTGACCGTGATTTTAGAAAAAATCAGCTTCTCAATGAGACGAAGTTGTAAAAGCCAAAATGTTTAACTTTAAAAAAAAAAAAAATAATATTTTAAATCACAATTAATATAAACAAAATATAAATCCTTGCCATTAAAATTCAATATTTTCAAATCAAAAATTAAGTAAATCTTTAACATTTGAAAAACTTGCATTTTAAAAATATTATATTTGTAGGGCTGAATGTTTTTGAATTACAAAATATAAAGTTGTAATTCCTGCTGCAGGCAATGAAAGTGATTACATTTTGAAAACAAGGCTGATAAGAGATTAATTCCTAATTTATTCCCGCTCAAAGTAAACTGCCCAATGATAGAGGAGAGTAAAACCACATGGTCTTCAACAAAATCACCATCACCAATCAGATTACTGTGGAGCTATGCAAGATCGATCCAGAGATGGTGATAAGAATATAAATAGTGGAATCAGGCAGTTCGAATTTTATTCGTATTGTTAGTGCTATAATTATCATTGAAGTAATAATCAAGTTGAAAACCACTGTGATCATCACCGGAGAAGAAACCTGTGGTTGCTGGGTAACTAAATAATGAAGAGAAAATTATTAACATGGAAAGCACAAGAATGAGTAGCTAGAAATAAATAGCTCTCTCTCTCTGTCTACATCATGAGTCTCCAAGTCGTGCCTGGGTGAACATCGATTGAAATTGTATATACCATTCAGCCTCAATAAACAAATCCTTGTAATGCAAGAGTAATCAGTAATGGAGGAGTACTATGGATGAAAATCAAAGTAAGGATTTTATATAATATTGGAAATATTCTGAAAAAATAAAATAAAATAAAAAATGTTTATGTAATAGAAAGGTTAAGAAGTAGTATAATTGCCATTATGTATTGTATAATAATTATTATCATATCCATTACTTTTTATAAACAATGAGCTGAAAATAAATTCTATAATAAAATTAAAATAAACACTTGTCCACTGTTTTATATTGCGTCATAAGAATTAGTTTAAAATAAATATTCCCTGGTTTAAATATATGCGCGTATATGTGATTTGCAAAAGAAAGAAATAAGCAAAATAATGTTATGTGCATTTATTAGATTTTATACCATCAGATCCAGCATGCGGAAAATACCATATTACTTCGAATATAAGATCTCCTGAATTTAAGAAGCAGTCAGATTTTAAGCTTAGAAAATGGGGGGAAAAGTCTATAAATTAATAAAATGTTTGCTTCAAATTTAAGAGCCCCCCCTCTTTTACAGACTCCAATGTTTTCTGTTGGGTTTAACCAGTTAAAAAAAAATTGCGGTATTTTATGATATAACGATTGCAACTAAATTTAGTTGTGTATAGGGCTGCTATTTTGCCCATTTATTAAATGGCAAGTAAGACTTCGAACTTTATTAACCTATATTTTTAGAATTATATAGAACATTCTTAAACAATTTTTCTAATGTCTTTATGTTAGGTTAATAAAGTTCGAAGTCTTACTAGCCATTTAATAAATGGGCAAAATAGCAGCCTATACACAACTAAATTTAGTTGCAATCGTTATATCATAAAATACCTCAATTTTTTTTAACTAGTTAAACCCAACAGTAAACATTGGAGTCTGAATGTTCCCTTGATATCTAAGCCCCCTTAAAAAAAAAAAATTAAGATTTTTAAAATTGATTTATATTGCAAAATTTATAACTATCCTAGCTGAAAGATGCTAATTTTTTTTCTTCCATTAGTGGCTTTCAAAGGCTTTTTGAACATTGATTTATAAACCAAAATCTTTACAGGTTGCTTTCAAAAGATTAAAAATATTCTGAGCGGGCAAAAAAAAAAATGTTATTTTTCCTTTTAATTGGTTCAAATTGCTTCTATCAAACCTATATTGTATCTTATACCAGTTTCATGAGGATTCATTATATATTGTTCCAAAAACACAATATCATAAAAACAAAAAATAAAATAGGAGCTAATATGCATTCAAATTTGTCACCAACAATACTATCTTTTCTCATGCAGGGCTTGTATAATATAAATAAACTTTGATGATTTTAACACAAACTTTTTTAATTAACTGAATTGAATAGCTAAACCAAATCAATGAAAGCTATATAGATATCATATCTTTGCTTCTGATACTTTTCTTAAATTTGTCTGGAAATGAAACTATGTCTATATTGCTTCTTAATTCTCAAAACTACAATAAGTCTTGATAACCATTCATCTGTAAATAATCGATTCAACAAAATTCTTGAAAATATTTTTGCTACTGTGGAGAACAATGATAATTACAACAGTCTTTTTTAAATTACCTTTATTTTTATAAAATAAAAATTGGAACAAAAGAAATATTTATAAGATCAGATGACAAAACTTCAGAGATCTATAAATATATAAAAAAATTACAATAGTTTTTAAGTTAATGTCACAATATTTTGAATTTTCTCTATATATCGTATATTATAAATAGCTTTTTCAGTTTCATTAATGTGGATATTTGTTGTCCAAATCTAAACAGGAAGTAAGATCTTTATTTGGTGAATGATGTGCTCAGCATGGTGATCTGATTAGATTATTACTAGATACAACATTTTAGGCTCTTTTCTAATCCATACACTTTTATAAGGGAAGGATTCCTACATAGGACTTTCGAAACAAAATCATTTGTCAAGTTGAAATTCTTGACATAAATCCAACATCTCCTCATGTAACACCAGAAATAAGATTCCCAGTTTTTTCAATTTGTTTTTATTAATGCTTTTTGGTACCAATGGCTTCTGCACAAACTAAGAAAAATAAAATATTGAATTAGAATTGCCATTCTGGTGAAGATTTAGAAGTAATTGTTTTTCTTTTTTGAAGATATATTTTTCCCAGTTAAACTCATTTCAGTTTACACTCCTACTATGGAATATATAAAAATTGATAAATATAAAAATAATTTATGAAAAAAAACAAGATTGTAATTGGAATAAATACACAATTAGTGTAGGGATCAAAACAGCACGAGAAGTTTATAACAATCAAGTCCTAAACAAATTTTTGTGACTGAATAAATAAATAAAAAAAGGAAATCAGCATCTTATCCTACAAGATAGGCTGAAGAACAACTCTTGGTCAGACAATGCTTATTGGTTATCTATAATGTAACCTCAGACAGTTTCACTAACTGCCACCTTAATAACATTAGTTCAGCACCAAACATACATAAAATATTACATCATCTCTTTTTAATATACATATATATAGTATTACTTTCCATCCCTGATTATATAAAGATGTATTCTCATATATAGACGTACACTTTTGAATCTATTTATTATTACCAGAATGTATTTTATCATTTATTTAATTACAAGAACAAATATAATTATTTTTATATATTTATTAATTTACTGCTTAAAAAATGTTAAATCTTTATTATTATAAACTTATTTATTTTTTTAATCTTTCATGTGCATATTTTAAATTCTAATCGTAATTTTTGCTTGAATTTCAGTTATATTTTAATTTTATAGTATCATATTATATTTTGTTAATAATTCCCCCTGTGACAGTTTTTGAAAACTATTTTTAAATGTAAAAAAGAAAAAAAAATCACAGAAATAATAGATATAAAAAATTATTTTATAAGCAATGCTTTTTATTTACTTTACACTAAAAAAAAAATTGTTTCTTCAATCATAATTGAGGATTTTATATTTAAATTGAAATTAAAGCATGGGAAATCCAGAAATGTCTTGTCATAAAAAACCAGGGATTATCTTAAATAATTTCTGGACTCCATACTTCTATTTCAAGTTAAATATAAAAAAAAAACCCAATTGTGATCGTAAAAACATTTTTTTTTAGAGCAAAATAAATAAAAGCATTGATTATAAAATATTCTTATAAATAATTAGTTTTGATATTAGGATTATAATCAAAGATTTATTTTTTTATTTCAATTTTAAATAATGCTAAAATATTTTTAAAGTTGAAAGTAAAATCATAAGTATCAAATTAAGTTATTTACAATGTAATTTTGGTCATTCACCCACTGCTCTGTATTTAAGGAATGTAATCTACCTAAAATATTTCAGTGTCATATTGCATTGATGGTGATTCATAAGAAATGTACCAAATTTAAACAAAATATATTAATATAAATATATTCAACTTCAATTTTAAGTTTTATTTGAATTTAAATAGAAATGCTTACAACAAACAGAGATTGTAATTTAAATAAAAGTATTTAATAATAATAAAACCAAGTATAAATACTGATAATGGCAATGTGATAACTAGCAAAAATTAATACAAAGTATATACCAATACATAAAATGCTTGTGCGTGTACATATATATATGTGTGTGTGTGTAAAAAACAAGAGTTATCTATAGAGATGAGAGTTAATTGTGAATAACTAGTAAGTAGTGCCTATTCCAATATAAGCAGTTTTTCTATCTATTCTCTATGTTCTTTCAGGTTCCTGTTTTCAAATAAATATACGATCTGGCTATTTTGAATTGCTCATAACTGTGACTATTGGACTGTTTATTTGTTTGTGAAATTACATTTCTATTTTTTTAATTACATACACACCAATTCTGAATGCAATTTTTCTCTCCTTTTTTTTTTAACTTTTATTTATATAAATTTTTTGAAATGAGAAAGCAATGAGGAGGACAAAAACCCAAAATTGTAATCTGAGAATCTTAGTTATACTATCAGTAATGAGTTGCTTTGGACAGAATTTGAAACAGCAGTTTCAACTCAGTGAATACTGATTATATGAACAAATCTATAGTCCGTCTATTTATGACAAGAGACCTGGCTAGATATTTCATATATGGGGATAATCTTGAAAAAGAACTTAAAAATTTCTCTGCAGCATGACAGACAAAAATTAGCCAATAAAGAAATAACATACAAAGAAGCAATCAGAAAAGATAGTTCACAAAATAATGTTAGATCAGTCAGAGAATTCCAGGAATAGAATGAAATCAAAGGATACAAACTTGCAATTTAAAAACTAAATGAAATGACCATAAAGAAAATGGGTGAAACAAAATCTTATAAGGAAACTCCATGTTCCTGCAATAAAAAAAAAAAATAAAAAAAATGGCCACATAGTGAAATTATGAACATAACTAAGAAATATACTAAATAAAGTTTAAAAGGTCATATCATATTTGTAAATGCAAAATTAGAGAGAGAAAAAAAATCTACATTAAGCAGTCATATGGCCAAAAGTAAAAATAAAACTCATATTAAAAATGTGAAAGTAAATGTCACTCGGCAAATAATGTTGCCTGTCCAGATCTTTGGGAGTAACATAAATATGAAGATTGAGAGTGGCTAGAACATATTATTATTATTATCAAGAAAGGATTGCAGTTACTTAATATGTAAAGATAAAAAAGCTCTATTTCTCAGAAAAGCATTCATCAAAACAAAAGAAATAGCTAGGAATGAAATAAAAATTCTCAGAAAGTTTTGGTGATCATAATAACTAATGGTATGATTAAGATGTTATCAATGTATATTGCACAAAGTAAAATTAATTCTAATAAGAGAATGATTTGCCAGACCAGACGTCAAAGATTGCATAATTAAAAAGGATAATATTGAACAGGAAATCAAAAACAGATTCCTGTACCAGTAAAAGACCATGCAAGGAGAAATAAGAACACTATGGAGATAAACTAAAAACAGTAAGCAAAACTTTAACGATTGATTAAAAAAGAAGTACCGACAACCAATAAGAGTCCAAATAAGTCACCCTCGTCATTTCATTAGATTCCTGTTAGCAAAAAGTTATCAAAAACTCTTGATGGTAATTATTCACATAAGCCATTTTATTGTAACTGTTTACCTTTTGGTATAACAACTACTCTGAATGTTTTACAAGCCTAAATTGATACCCTATTACAAAAAACAAGCAGAGTTATTCTTTTCTCCTCTATCATCACAAATTCAGAAACAATGCTGAGTTGATGAGAGAATGAATGCCTGTGGAGCCAAAGTTTTTTGATTGTATTATTAGTAAAAAATATACAGAATTGGTCCTGAGAATGTGTAGCCTTG
This sequence comes from Epiperipatus broadwayi, assembly GCA_028023455.1. Taxonomy (NCBI): domain Eukaryota; kingdom Metazoa; phylum Onychophora; class Udeonychophora; order Euonychophora; family Peripatidae; genus Epiperipatus; species Epiperipatus broadwayi. The sequence continues at coordinate 12,398,485 of JAQFVV010006207.1, forward strand.
CAAAATATTCCAGACTAATAAAAGTTAAAAAGTATAAAATCATTTTAGGGCTTCTAAATTATTTTGAAATCTTTTTAAAGAGAAAAGCTCAAGTGGTTAATCATTATGATTGCTGTGTTTCCAGGAATATTTTCAATAATATCAGCTGAGCAAGCATCAATTTAAAATCAATAACAATTAAGATAAGATTTTAAAACTCAGCAAGTTTATTTATTTGTGCTGACAAAATGAAAATAATAAAATAATAGCGGAGTTCACTTTACCTTTGAAAAGTGATTAATAATTTTAACATGTAGGGATAAAATATCCTCACACATTGCTAATATCTAATATAGTCCGTTTAACCTGAGTTTCCATTAACTCATATTTACATATACAATAAAATAACTTAGCAGATATCTTAATATCAATTTAAATCAATTTTTTACTTAGGCAAACCAATTGCATTTCCTGTACATTTTAAACCTATATATATATGGATTTGACTTAACCTGTGCTTTTTCATTCCCTATTGCAAGAACTTTATTATCTCTCAACTCACCAGTTTTACAACTGTTATCTGTCCAATTTTTAATAGATACGCTAATTAGCACATCTTAGCCTCATTTATGGTAATTTTCTAGAATGTACATTTTAGCAGAGGTAATAGTAATAAAAATATACTGTCTGCATGCAAATTAAAAATCTTCAATAAACTTTATTTATAATAATATCATATATATATATATATTCAGATAGACCAATAATTTGTTAAGAAAAAATAAAAAATGAGACTGGAATGAAAGCCAACAAATGTCCAAACTAAGGCTATGATAACCTCAAACAAGCTGTTTGTTTACTGTAATAGCAATTTCTAGGTAATACTACAAATATGGTTAAATATAGCATATGGCTATATTAGATCACCTGACTTATAATGAAGAAAAGACAATAACCTATATATCCAGAACACTATCCAGCATGTGAAGAAATTATAATCAGACCCAAATTCTAGATATAATAAGTAATATAAAAAATTCTACCAAATCCATGTACAGTAGGACGTTTTCTGTAGTGACAGACCATGAGCCACTTTGGGGAAATTTGCAAATTTGAAATCAGCCCCTGACCACTTAAGTTTCATGAATGCAGCACTGCTTAAATTTTTCATCAGCATATGATTATTGAGTTATAGGGGAAAATTAATTAAGCATGCAAATGCATTGTCACAAATCCCCAATAAATTGGAATCAATCTATACCTAAACTGCAGAAATACATAGTGATCATGCTGGTCGTTGTAGATAAAGACCATAAATATTTAGTTATGCAGAATATCAGATTACTTATAGTAAATTTTTACAATATTTAATAGAATGAAAAATAACACAGATGTTTACCACATTATCAACCTGAATCTAAAGATTTGATGAAGAATGCAGTAAACCTCTTAAAAAAGGGCTTTAAACAAAGATGACTTGGCAAACATATTCAACAGCAAACCTAATGAAATAATCTTTGCCCAATTACTGCTTGGTGAAAAATTGAGAAATAAACTATTCGTGCTATCTGCAAATAAAAAATGTTCTGAAGAAACGGTTTTAAAGCAAAACTAATTTAAAGAAAGTCTTCTCCATACAAATAGTGGATATGCAAATGGAAAACGGCATATACGTTACCCACTGTTGCTTTCAATGTCCCAGATAATCCAATAGCCTAGCAGATAAATAGAAAAGATGTAATAGAGCAATCAATGCCAAAACAAATCTAAATTCAATGATTGAAGTAGCAAAAGCAATCAAAATCACCCAAACAAACCTAAAAGCTTAAGAGAAATAAGAAGTCATAAGGATATATATAAAGAACAATGTAAAACAAATTTGTGTGTAGTAGTAGTTGAAGATTGAAATGCATTAAAATTAGTATTTTAGAATAAACGAGACTTAAAAATAAACAAAAAACTAATTGAGAAATAGATTTTTTTTTCTCAAATTCTAGAAAACCTATCTTAAATCTTCCAAAAATATTGTTAACGAAAACACTATAATCTATGTGCTATTTTAAAATCCCATTAATTTTTTGCCCCTTAAATGATTGGCTATTCTAGAGACAAATAGTTAAAAAACTTATAAAAATGAATTATTATTGAAAATGAAACCTCATCCTTGTTTTGAAATTGTGTCATAATCTATCTCCATTATCATGATAAAGCAAGAATAAAAAAAAAACATATCTCTTTCTAAAGTAAGTAACAGTAGGTGTATAAAATTATTTTTGTAAATCTTTGGGTGAATTTAGATTCAAATATCATAAATAGTAAACTGCAAATTTTTAATATTTGTTCATTTATAGAAAAAGATATGTCTGTTTATATATATGGTTAAGGAAGTGTAATTTCCTAAATATGTGATTATAGTTTTATTTTACATATTCGATTATAGCTTAAGCATAATTCAACGTATGTGTTTATATACATTTCATTACATTAAATATTTTTTGTAACAATTCAGTTGGGAAATTATTGATCAAATTATTGCTTGTCTGATAAGCAGTGGAAGTTTCCAACTTCAAAATAATTTATTTCTCATTGTAGAATAGATTATGCAGCAATATATTGCGGTATACACACATATCTTCATTTTGTCATTTTCTATGGTTTATAAATTTCTAAATAAAGAGAACAATTTAAAGTCAAATTTTTAATAAAAATATGTTATTTTAAATAAATGTAGGATAAATGAATCATTTATTTATTAAAATTAAAGATAATATTTTATTTAAATTATTGCTGGATGACAACAATGCTTTATTAAAACTGAAGAAAGAAATCACATATTTAAAAAAACCAATGTTTAAAGAATCTAGACTGTGCTGTTTATATTACTATAGAGACAGAAACGATTTTCAGAAAGAAAACATACTTTCTTTCTCTTAAAAAAAGTTTTGTATTTTAATAAGTTTTGGACTAGCAGTAAACAAAATGGATTGTGAGTAGAAAGCCTAGAAAGGAAAAGGGCATAAGGCTCTCTTCATTTTATGTCCACGATTTAAAAATGGAATGATTAACAACAATAAAACGCTATGCTGACCGCCACTGAATTTAAGGCTTCAAAGTCTACTTATATTGTAATATTGACAAAGGAAAATAATCAATAACATTTAAAGATTAGAAGGTCGATAGACCTATTACATATATGTGTGCTAGCATGAAGATGCCCAAAAAAATATTGCAAGATAGGAACACACAATTGAAGTTTTATATATGCTAACATTAACAGATGCTCAAAAGCAAAAAAACACTTATCAACAACAGTCAAAAGTAATATTTATAAATATTTATAAAAATCTTTCTTCTAAACTAATAATATTAATGACCATGTAATTTAGATCTGTAATTCGATGTCTTAATTAATAATAATCAAATAAAGGGTCAATTAGAACATAAAATAATTTAATTTAAAATTATAAATAACTTTATAAAAATATTACTTGATTATTATTTATATTTTTTAGAATAATATTAAAATTTTTCCATATATTTTATTTTTACTTGTATGAAAGGAATTTATAGTTAACGCTTTTTCGACTATATGTATTGATAATTTTAATTATAAAATATGTCACATTTATTTATATTATAGTGTACCGGTCAAAATAGTATGCTCACTTAACAAGATTCAAATCCTAAGCAAAAGTACCTCGAATCCGATCATGCTCGAGATACACAGGTCTGGAGCAATCCTGAATTCTAACCTATTTGCCTATTCTTCGAATCTCTGACCCAATGAACAACAATTCTGATGACACAGTAAAATTATTTTAAATCCGTGCCCAGAAGCAAAGCAGAAGAGCATAAGATCAAACTGATGATGATGATCGAGGTCGGAGCAGCCCAGAAATTACATTTATTATAGTTATTTATTCACTAATGCTAAGCTATTAGCTAAAGAAAATAGTTCTAAATATTAACTAGAAAATAATTCAAAAACAACAAACCAGGATTTACATGAAATAGATATGTTTAATAAATATTAAACGAACGCATATATATATTACAAAAGATTAAGGAAACGTATGTATATTTTACCAACTAGTTTCATGCTTGGGACAATATTGTTTACTTACAAGATTTGGGAATTTGTTGTATAAAATCCCCTCTACCACTCATTTAATAAATATAATTTTACAGATACAATTTTATAGTGTTTTATAACTTATGCAGAGTTAATAAGCTAATACAAGAAAACTTTTGCTACAAAACAACGTGGATGCCAAAAATAAATATAAAAGATCGTGACAGTTTTAACAGTAAATGATTTATTTGATAACAGGCAAATTTATTATTTCAATCATGTATTTCTTAGGAGAACCATTATTTATATTTTTATTCGCATTGTTTGGCAAAGACGTCTTTTAGAAATAAGAAACAAACAATGCGCTTTATTTACGAGATTATATGATATAATAAATAATTTACATTTGTCTACGTCTATGGGAATCGATAACACTTTTTTAAAGAAAGCATTTTAACTCCATGAACTGAACGTATTTTACGAAATGAATCATTATCTTTAACACATCATTGCGACTTACTGAAGTTAGGTAGACGGTGATTAAATTAAGGACAAGAGTAACGGTACTAGTATACATTAAAGAAATCTGGCCTTCATGGCGATTGTGGATATTTTATCATTTTTAAAGTATATTTGAAAAATGAACTTAGATTTGATATGTCCGCGCATTCTGGCGGAGCGACATCGAAGGAGGGGCTGGGTTTGAGAGCCCAGAATCTGGATGCACTGTCTTCTGCAGCACATAATATCATAACCCTCATAAACTTTACATTCCACAGGGAGGGTGTCCCTGATTATGAACGATTTTGAAAAGTAGGACGGTGATTAAATTATCGAGAAATGGAGAAGATAAAATATCAGAATAAAGTAGATGGTATGCCAGCAACGTTTTTGGACATGAATATAATTTTATAACATTATTTTAAAACTTGGAAATTGTCTAACCTCTTGCGCAATAATCTGTTTTCAATCCTGAATCATTTAACAAAGTGTAATAAAATAATAACTCTTTCTACATCATTAACTAATAAAATTTACATTTAAGATTCGATTCCCATATACGTATTAACTAAAGAATTAGCCCTCCAGCCAATGGTAAGAAAAGGTGGAATTTTATATTAAATGTCGCGATCTTTTATAAAGGCAACTAAACAACAAAATAAAATAAGCATCCACGATAAAATACTTTTAAGTATACAACCAACCTAGCGAACGATTTCTATTTTAAATAAACAAATGAATATAATTTTATTAATGAATTTAATTAAAGTCGCGAGATTGATTGATACCGACATATTAGAGAAAATAATACATATATCAAACAAAATAAGTTGTATCCATTTAATTGAGACACATAAAGTTATATAAACATAAATTAAGCGTGAAAGCAAATGTATATTTAGAATTACATAAGTATTAAAGGATTATAGAGAGAGAATATACGAGCAAAACTAGCAAAACATCATAAATAGATCTATGAATTAATTCAGCTACAAATTATAAATCACCCGTGAATGTTCATATTAAGGCAGCTCTAAATTACATGATTTTACTTAAGATATCAGCATAGCGGCAGGCAGGCAGGTTGGTTGGCAATTCTACGTCATCTCATATGGCCGGTCAGCTGGAATTTTGACGGCTGGTAGACAGTCCTTCGAGAGAAGAAAAAGGTGCTAGATTCCTCTACTCATGCTTCATCATGCAGAACTTGTGTTGGCTTCTTAAAAATAATTAAACTCAACTGACTAAAAACTCCTCTGAACTCAACTAAAAACTGAAAGTAACTAAAAACTAACTTCCTTTGTTCTGTGGTTCCTTTTATAACATTTTAATACTGCCCAGAATACAATTTCACATACCAACCCTATCTCTATAATCTCTTTTCAGACAACATTTAATTAACAACATGTTTTTATACAGATAAGGCTCGAAATACCATTTTTAGCTACTTTAAATCATTCGACACCAACTGATAAACGATTTGTTTTCGATCTTAATTGCGATTGACAATTTTAATTAAAGGCAACAAGCTGAATTTAAACAAAGATTATTTTAGCATTTCGAGCCTCCCCCATTCTTCTTTGTTGTCACATTAAATAGTTTAATTCAATACTTTAAATCAAAATACATATAGATATAACAAAAAAATTTACAATTATATAAAGAAAAATGTTTAGTTGTCAGCAATAAACATTAATAACATTATTGCTTCATTCATATATATATATACGCATCACGCACACTGCTGTTTTATTCTTTCTAATCATTAGGCATACAGTGTGTGGGTGAATAGCATATATTTATAGCAGGGTCTGAATTGCGGACCCCTAGGAGGTTAGTATAGATGGTGAAACATGAAGCTCGATGATGATTAGATATCAATTGCTTCAATAGTGAGGTTGAACTATAAATGAATTATAAATGCATAGCATACGATGTTAATTGCTGTTGTAAATTATTATTTGTTCTAACCACCACATATAAATTAATGTTTATTTTAATAAATTTATGTTTTTGTTATTAACGTAGGTGTTTTGATTTTACTGCTGCATAAACCATTATACAACTATTTTATCTTATCCTATAGTATATTGCAGGTAAAACATTTAAGAAATTTTATTTTCTTTGCTGCCAATTGAGAGCATGCATATGGGTTCAATGACCCTCTCTATAAATTAATGAATTCATTGTACATGTAGATATAAAGTATTATAAAGTCATTTGTAATCAATTTATTTATTTACTCATTATATTTTAAATTGCCTGAGTGCGATATTTACTCAGCATATTTACATTGTCCAGATATGTAATATACGTGGAGAAAACTATTTGGTTCATAATTGTATTTATTCTAGGCAGTTGCCCAAATATGTAATGCATTTAGTTTGCAGGCCAAGTAACATTCCTCAGTTATATTTTCAGTATTATTGGTTTAAACCACTAAACATCACATGATCACCATCTCTTATACATAATTGTTATTAAACAAGGCAAAACTCTCTCCATACAGTAGTGCCACCCTGGCCAACCAGAGTAATCAATGGATGCCAGAAGGCTTGTGCATAAAATCCCTACCTAGTGCCTGCTCATCCAATATCCCCAGACTAATTTCTAACAAAGGCCACAAGCCAGAAACTAGTCTAGGGATATTGGACGAGTAGGCACTAGATAGAAATTTTATGCACAAGCCTTCTGGCATCCATTGATTACTCTGGTTGGCACAGGGTGGCACTACTGTATGGAGAGTTTTGCCTTGTTTATTATTGGTTTACCTAATCTGAGGGCATTTACTGATAGTCAGTTCTATTCATGATATTAGTTGTCTAGCATGATGAGCACCTATACATTATTTTATACAATTATTTATAAATTTTATTCATTATTAGAATAGTTTCATTTACATTTGGCTCATTCAACAAGAGAATTTATTACTATTCATAAATCAATGTATATGCATATGTTATGACTGTGAAATGAATTATATTGATAGAGATTCTAATTTAGGTAAATATCAAAATAGGCAGGATTTTTAGAATAGTAATGTAATATTGAATCAAGGTTTTGATAATCTATTAAAGTGATGGTGAAAATTAGAAATAAATATCACATGACCACCACTCCTTATGCTTGTGTATAACTGTTTTAAAACAGGCAAAACTCACTATATGTATTGCCACACACAGCAAGGCTCCTCACTGACGAAGGCCACAAGCCAGAAACTATCTGGGGATATTGGATGAATAGGCACTAGATAGGGATTTTATGCACAAGCCTGCTGGCATTACTCTTGCTTGCTGTGTGTGGCAATACGTATAGTGAGTTTTGCCTGTTTTAAAATTAGAAATAAAAAGTAAATTAAATAAATACTTTAATGTAACACATAAAAATATGTATGTCTAAAATATATATTTTTATACCAAATAATAGCATAAAATAATTTTTACTCTTAGCTTATGCAATATTTAGAGAATCTTGATTCAATAAAAAAGAGGGATATAAAAGCAACTTTGGAATTGTTCAAGATTAAAAATTTTAAATATTTTTTCATATTTGTTAATTATGCACAGTGTAAGTAATATAAATTTTGTAAAGTGTGTACTGAAAGCTACTTAGGTAGATTCCATCCTCAATACTATGGCCAAAGGGATTGATCAGTTGTCATGAACTTACACCAGTTTACTTTGTAAGAAGAGTTTAATCAGTCAGAAAATGAAAGTGCCAAATATATATCTTTAAGGGAATATAGCTGATATAAATAATAATAATAAATGATTAAATTTGTTATAGAAATTCATTAACCAAGCTCATTATAAAAAATATAAAATAGTTGCAAGTATATATTACTACTTTGTGTAAAGGAAGTTAAAATTATACCTTTCTTATTGCAAAATATTAATTAAAAGACAAACGAAAAACAATATTAATTGAAAGAAAAATAATAAATAATTTGTTATTTATAAGAGGATTAAGTTTAAAAAACAATTTAAAAGATTAGATATTTTTTTGGAAAATATCACATGCAGGTAGGCAGATTAGCTTCAGAGTTCCAGAAACTTCTTTTTTTTTTTTTTGGTAAATATATGAGTGGTTTTATGAAAAGCTATCAGCTTAGAAATCAATGAATGATAGACAGCTTTGAACTTCCTGTTAGCAAGGCAGCAAAGTCGTACAGCTAAAGAAGGATACCGGCAATGTTTATTGGCAGTTCCGAAGTGTAAAACCTATTATTGAAGCAAACTATCAGTGAGAATACTATTTATTAGTACAGTATATCCACATTGCTATGATGAGAAACTATAATTACGCTTGCCTATATCAGGATGTGAAGGTAAAGGTCACTAAAAGGTACATCTTCCTATCATTTAAAAGCTATGTAGAATCTAATAGAGAAGAATGATATGCTTAAATCTAGAATAGAGTTTGAACCACAGGCTACTACCAACCAAGCTAACAAATGTGTTGATGTGACTCGGAGATGATTTGACTTATTGCCTGACTGTTTACGTGCTAAGATTAATATCTAGATCTACGAAGAAAATCTACAATTCAAACTATAAATTAACCAACTATGAAGGCAAATATATTTTAGAAACCTATAATGAATATACGTAATATGTATGTGTGTTTAATGTACTCATATAAAAATTAAATCTGTAGTAATCTAATATATAAATAAAACATGAATTTAAAGATGCATAATTAAAAAATATCATACAGAAATATAATTTGACATAGAAGTGTGTATATATACTTAAGTATATTTCAGACACAGTATGTACTATAAAGAATTTATTATGCGGTTTACAAAATTGTATGTTATTAAAAAATTTAAATAATATATTGGTATTTGTAATTTTGAAGACAGAAATACAATAATACTCAAATGAATTAAAAACAATAAAGTATAAAATTGTAATTTTAAAAAAATTGATAATAATAGACAAAAAGGATAAAATGAAGTCAATTATTAGTTTAAAAAAATTTATTATATACCACTTACCAATAACTTCATGAGCTACATTAAGATCTCCACACACAATTACAGGCTTCTTTTCATCTAAACTTTTGAGATAACTGTGGAAGTCATTATCCCAATCCATTCGATAATCCAGCCTTACAAGTTTCTTTCCTGCATTAGGAACATCTAAAACACAAAATCCTAATAAACAATATTTTACGTTAAACGTTAGATAGAAAGCAATCAAAATTACATAAAAAAAACAACAACAACAGTAATTATTATTATTATTATTGCTTAATTACACTGTGCAATAAATTCTCTGGAATGAACAAATCTGATTAAAATATGTGTGCATAAATACTTTAAGATATAAACAAACAAAAAATGATAATTTCAATATACTTAAAAAGTTTCTAATTGGACTCAAAGTTCTTCATCAATTTGATAGGTAATGAATTTTCAGTTTTATTAATAATTTGTAATGGGTTTTAAAATAAGATAAATTCATAAAAATTAGTCACTAGTTTAATACTTTTAAAGCAACGACAATTTTTTACAACATCGGGAAACTTGTGTTATTAATTCCAAGAAATATTTTAAACAATTGATGATAAATCGAAATGTAAAAAAAGTTCACGATAATATCTATCGGAAATTGCATCAACAATTTAAAATATACTTTTTTTATCACTACCATATCCCTGCTTTATTAATTATTTATTCTAGTAAAACAGTAGGATGTCTTCAATTTTATAAACACACAAAATATAACCATTTTATAAATGTATATGTAAGATTTAGTGCAGTCATACTGTGGCAGACTTAAGCTAAAGCTTTATGATTCATCGTTGTCATTTCAGATGCTCAAACATCATATATTCTCCCAAGTGACAAACCATTTGATTATTTTTTATTTATTTAATGATTACATCAAATACGTGCATTAAAAAATGTTATAAAAATAATTACATGACTAGTAACTCAGGAAGTCATGTGACGTTTTAAAATGATAGACTGAGCATAACAGATCTCTTCAATTGTTCAAACTGAGATTTTTATTTTACTCACTTGAAAGTCAATTTCAAAAATCTCTGAAGCTCAAGTTCACCATTCTAGCAGTACATCAAACCATATAATGCATTTACAATATCAACTATTACATCTCTTAATAATATAATTGCTTGTTAAAGTTTATGGTGAAGCTTTAAATACAGAGATGATAAAATAAATTCAATTACGGCATTAACAAACAATGGCAAATCATCACTGATGATATCACGTTATCATTTAATCATAAATACTGAGACAATAAAATCAATTACAGCATTGATAAACAACAGCAAATGACCACTGATAATAATCATAGTACCTTATTAACTTATTTCCAATTGCTTTGGAAAAATAATATGACATATATACATTGAGTATGTGGATATATACATATAAATGTATAGATCAGTATTGTTGGATGAACACATATTTAATAAATTATTTAAATGCAATATTAGAATCAAAGTTTAATTATGAACTAATTTATATGATCACATTTTTTTTTTTTTGTAAATGTGATTAATGTTTGAAGATATTTATTTTTATTTATAGATTTACTTTACAAGTTGCTATTTATATATAAATGCATATTGTAATATAATATTTTTAATAAATTAGCTGTTATTTTAGGTTGAGTGCTTTCTAATTGAGTAATTATAAACAAATAATTCCACACATTAAATATTTCCATATATATACACCATAGTATTTCTTAATGAGTATACTAAAACAAGCATCACATGATCATTATTTCTTATGCTTGCTCTTAACTGTTATTAAAACAGGCACTCAGTGCAAGCCAGAGTAATCAATGGATGCCAGAAGGCTTGTGCATAAAATCCCCATCTAGTGCCCACTCATCCAATATCCTCAGACTAATTTCCTAAAATCTAGCTGCAGTGCTCTCAGATCCGAGGCTCCTCACTGACGACGGCCACAAGCCAGAAACTAGTCTGAGGATATTGGACGAGTAAGCACTAGATGGGGATTTTATGCACTAGCCTTCTGGTTTGCACTGAGTGGCAATACGTATAGTGTGTTTTGCCTGTTCTAAAACAGGCATGTGATGTTCAGTGGTTTAATGAGTATACTTTATGAAAATACTTGGTGAAATAATTAATCACTATGTTCAAACATATTTTGAAAATAACGATACTCTAAAATAAAAATACTTGCCAAGACAGCAAGCCAGATTTTTATAAATTGAATTATTTGGGAGCTTCACTGCCAAAAGAGATTCTTCCCTGTTGAGTAACACTAGCATCCATATACGAATATTAAGTATATGCCAAAAAAAGCATCTTTTATAGTTAAAAAAAAAAAGATAATTAGTTCAATAACAATGACATGGATTAAGGTTTATAGAAGTATATGTCAAAAAGAGCATCCGTTGTATTGAGAGCATAATTAAAATAATTTGAAAATAAAAATGTATATTAAGAGTTTGTAGCAGTAAAAGGTTTTGAATGCAAAACATTTGATAAGCTGTGACGGATGTACTTATTCACATAAATTGAAGGCAACCTGGAAATAGCTATGATATATTGGATTGTTTCAGGTTAATAATTAAGTAGAATATCCATTTTTAAGAAATATTACTGCTGTTATATTGTTATACATTTATTAAAAAATTTTGAACATATTTTATTTTATATTATATTATAGCATTATGAACTTTATTTGCTTGAAATTATGTTTTGATCATTTGTTCAATAATCATATTGTATTATGTGAAAGAATGACTGGACCAGAAAATAAATTTCAGTATTTTGTATTGCATATGTAATGTAAGTGCAAAGTTAGTGAACTAGGATTCTATAACATAGTACTCTAATATTATCAAGATCAATAAATGTAAAGAAAAATTTTGGTATAGGCAGGCATATTAAAAGATAAATATTAAAACAGGCAAAACTGACTATATGTATTGCCACACACTGCAAGTTAGAGTAATCAATGGATGACAGAAGGCTTGTGCATAAAATCCCCATCTAGTGCCTACTCATCCAATATCCCCAGACTAGTTTCTGGCTTGTCGCCTTCGTCAGTGAGTAGCCTTCGATCTGAGAGCACTGCACCTAGATCCTCACTGATGAAGGCCACAAGCCAGAAACTAGTCAGGGGATATTGGATGGTAGGTACTAGATGGGGATTTTATGCACAAGCCTTCCGGCATCCATTGATTACTCTAGCTTGCAGTGTGTGGCAATACATATAGTGAGTTTTGCCTGTTTTAATAACAGTTATAAGCAAGCATAAGAAATGGTGATAATTGTAGTAAATATAAGCAATTATCCAAAATTAATTAAAAAAGAGTTCAAACACAAGTTATATTTAGAAAAATATGACATAAATCCAAACTAAGAATTAATTTAATCCAGTGGGAATATTGTAAAGAATATATCATTAATTTACTATATACCATTTATGCAGGTGTGATTTGATTTAAAATTTAGTTGGAAATTAAAGATTTAGTAAATAATTTGCATTATTAATTCAGCCATAGAAGTATATTTTAATAACAAATAGTTATAACAAAGTGGCAACAATCGGAAGAGAATTGTGCCCAATCTTATTTCACCTAAATAAATAAAATAGGGTTATGTAATGGGATGGAATGTAACCAGGTGGAGGAAGGAAATGAATGATGAAATGGGTGATGCGATGATGCAAAATATACATGGAAACAGAAGTATTATTGTAGTATAATGATTGATTATGTTTGTGCATTTGTTTAAGAGTAGATATAGTTATCCAATGGTAGAATATAGATTAGTTTATGCTATAAATAAGTCAAGAAAGGAAGTGAATTGATGACATCTAAGGTGAATGATTAACTTCTTATAATATGAAATATTAAAAGTGTTTCATGTTTAAATAATAGTATAAATACTTAAGCTAAAGGTAAAGTGTTTAAATAAATCAAATGACCACATGAATCCCAAACTAAAAATTATTATTATGTAAGATTTTGAACTGATTAAATAATTACTATGGTAAACAAAAACTATTGGAGTCAAAGAATCTTATTTCAATCTGATGAACAAATTATTACTATATGAATAAGGGCCACATAATCAGCATCACTATGCTATGGTTTAACCTACCAACTAAACTATATAGATTTGTCCTGCTTTACACAAGCATGGCTTTCATTCAGAATAACCAGACTATTTGAGTGTACATGCATTTCTATTTAATTTTTCATATAATCTTCTATTACTGTTCCACTGTACGTTCAATTACAAAAGTTTATTATATAATCCTAATGCAACTAGCATATTTTCAATACTTTCATTACATATTCAACTCTTGAAAACCTGCTTAGGTTGCAAAATATTTACATAAAAGACTCTGAATAGAATAAATATTAAACATATACATAGAATTTAAAACTAGATATATATAACAAAACTAGAATATACCTTATAAAATTCAATACACCAAAAAATAAAAATATTACAAATAAATTTTAGTGACTTTTAATTAAAGAGCCGCAAGGAAAAAGGTATCTCCCCATATTCAAGAATGCAAAAAAAGAAATGAAAAAGAAATACCCCGAAAAATATAAATTTCTGAATGGCTGTCGATATATTTGAATATTTATTTTAATAATAGAACATTATAGAATCTGTATTCACCCTAATGAAAATAAAATTATTTTAAAAATAAATAAATAAAAACAAAAAATTAGCTTAACAGCTTGGCATATTTACAAATTTCTAATATTTAAATATTCATCATATACAATAATTACTATTCTGTATTAAGACTGAATTTAAGAAACAACATTGTGATGCACATTTTCTCTCCCCTAATCATCAAAATATTTATTTACAAATTACAAGAGGAAATAAAAAATGTGTTTATGTTTATTATGATAAAACACTACAAGATTGGGATCAAAGAGCAACATTGGGTTCACAAGCTATAGTTTGCAGATTCCTGATTATACCATAAGCTACCTACAGTTAATAGTTATTTATAGATTTTTAATTTTTTGGTATATTGAATTTTATAAAATTTATATTAGCTTTCTGTTTTTAGTATAATACATGTATACATAGATAATTGTTATTATATATACAATGAATTCTCATCGTTTTCAAGACAGCAAAGAAAATAAACAAGATACATAAAAACAGTAAATATAATTCTATTAATAATTATTCATTGCAATGCAGTACATATGTAGAATAATTTACTATTAGTTTTAAATCCATCTCAGCTATAATTCAAAATATTCCCAGTTATTTGCAAAATCTGTGTATATATATATACCATAAAATAGTTTGAAGCCATCAAAAGGTCTGAAGCCATAAAAGGTCATGTGACTCCAACTTATATAATGCTGTTCGGTAGCAATGCAATGCACTATGGCTTCTCCTTTCTCGGAGTTGGAAATCTCTCAGCCACTATGCTCAGAGAAATCTGTTAGCCACCTTCCCTTTCCATCCCCCAATCTAAGTTTTTCCATATTCTACTCTATCCTGCTCCATCCCATTTCCATAACATTATCATTGTTCACTCCATGGTCTTTATATGTAAATCCCCCTTATCATTTTTCAAACCAAGCATAAAAACCAAGAACCCACATTCTGTATAATCACCTTGTTTATATTTATTCTCTCACTTCATTATTTGTACCTTTCTGAAATTAGCAGATGCCTGATATTTTCCATGTCTTCCTTTCATAACTTGCAGATTAAATCATCCACATTTCTCCATTTATGTATATATTTTCTTGTTGCTAAAGATCCTGTTCGAGCCTTAAACTGTAAACTACTTTCCTTGCTATTATCATAAATTAACTTACACCCAATATGTTTATTTCTATATATATTTAAACTCTTTTTACATTACTAGTTCTCCATATCTCCAAATCCCTATTTTTTATTAATGCAACTATTCTATTACATTCCTTGCCACTATAACACTTAACAATTCTCCCAACATAATCATTCCATCTTTTGTATAAGTGTCCTGATATAAAATATCTAAATTTTCTGCATACAGTATTACCTTTCTCACCCATCATGTTGCCTGATCTTTACTCATAACCCAATTAATTACTATTTTGGCTATTATCTTATCCATAAATTGCAATCTACAAAACTATTCATTTTCCTTTTTGCATTTCACATTGCTGTCCACACATCTCATGTCTTCCTATTTCTCTTTGTACTTAAATAATATAACACTCCTTAACTAACACATCATTACCATAAGTTAACCCTACTATTGCCACTCCCTTTCCATACAGTTATTGATACATATTTATCATATGAAAACACTGTTAATTTTTTTATTAATCCCTTTCTTTTCTATGCTTCATTTATCATTTTTTTCTCCTATTCATCCAAATAATTTCTCTGATTAGTTAAGACGATTCCCAAATAGTGATACATATTCACCACATTTAACTTTATATCCCCCAATAAAAATTCTTTCTCTTTTCCCAGGATTTATCATTACTTTTGATTTTACTTCACTAAATTTAATCCCCATCTCTTTATCCACCCTCACGCATATCTTCAGCATAATTTCCATATCTTCACTACTTTTTGTGCACAAGCATATATCATCAGCAAATAAGAGACCTGATAATATATACATCTCTTACTATCTATTAATAGTATCTCTACCCCCTCTTCCTAGTCTTTCTCAAATATAACAAAAACAAAATAGGTGACATAGAGCAACCTTACCTTAGTCCCACCCCACTTTTAACTCTAACTCATTCTACATTTCTGAATTGATACATAATTATTTTCATGCAATCTCATAATAAGATCCACTAAAACTCCATTCAGTTCCAAATTTATTAAACTTATCCATAATCTATTTTTATTTACTCTATTATATGCCTTCTCTATAACTATAAAGACCATATAAAACTGTCTACAAATAGACTTTCTCCTATATACGCCTATCTGATGGAAAACCTTCTTGCATTTCCCCCACTATACTATTTTCTTCCATCCATTTTGCCACCCTTCCAGCCACCATCTACACAAAAACTTTATATAACACAGACATTACTGCTATCGGTTCATAATTGTTTAACTTTCTATAATCCTTACCCTTTCCTTTAAACAGTAGCCTTACTCTTGTATTTTCCAGTTATCTGGAAATTCTCTCTTCTATGCCATCTTATTAAAACATGATAATAGATTAAATTTTGTCCTATTTCCTAAATTCATCACCATCTCTGCTGCCCTTCTATCTAAATCTCTTGCCTTTCCACTTTTCAATTTCTTTTCTGCCTCATTCAATTCGTTTTCTGTAAACCTAATATTTCTATTACTATATGCATTTCACATCTAACTACTTTTCTATATCTATTACTTACTTATTTAAGATTGTCTCTAATTCTTCTCTAGAGCGAAACTCTTTTTTCCTCACCATCTAGTAATATTATTTCTCTCTCTCTTACAGGCATATTTCCAAAAAATTTTATTCCCATCTCTTCTACTTTTATTAATATCCTCTAATAATTTACTATTTAATTTCATTCTCTCTATATAATGATCTATTTTAGCCAACTTCTTTTTTTAAAAAATATTTTCCCCATTTAATATTAATATCTTTTTCACTTTCTTTGTTTTAATAGCACATTTGTATTCTCTGCATGCTTCCCCCCCCCCCCCTGTTACTAACTCATTTTTCTATTACTTTTATTTTTCAAAATATTCTCACCTAAAACCCTATTTGCCACTTTTTCTATTTCACCACACCATTCTTATATTCATCCCCAACAAACTCTTCCATGATTTTTTTCTACTTTTATTTAATATTCTTCTTATTCTTATCATTCATTTTCCATATACACCTTTCACTATCCTTTCTACTTTTATTATTATTGTCTATCACATTACCAAACATTTTTATTATAAAGAAATTCTGATCACTATTACATACTCTCTCTTCATTATCAAACACTTTAATTTCCTGTACTTTATTCACTCCCTCTTTCTCTACTAATCTATTGTGTAAAATATATTATTTCTAGATCATGTGCATTGTTCCTCATAAATATTTGATAAATTTCTAAAGCTGAAATTCACTCTCTGACAAAATATTTTTCAAAAGCTGTTCATTCCTATTATCCATGTCACCAATTTCTTCAATATGCCCATTCATATCACCTATAATCATTATTTTTTCCCTCCCCCATTTTTTTTGAAACTCTGTATAACCTTAATTAGGCATTCATATAGGCTACTGTTGCATTCCATTATAGTTTGCCTATATCCAGTGGCCATATACACTACAACCCCCATCCATTCTTCTATCCCAATCTCATCTCAAACTACAAATGTTCTTGACACTTAACAGTATTTACATATTTTTTGACAAAATTCCTATACTACCATCCCTTTTTTCTTTTCTATTAATACCCTGCCATACTAAGTCTTCCAGTATAGGTTCTTCTTTTTCCTTAAATGTGTTTCCACTACTGCTAATACCTCAAGCTCTTCATTTTTTAACTGCTTTGTTTAATTCCAGCCACTTTTCTGGTCTCCCAACACTATGTATATTCAAATATTCCAATTTTAACAATTTCTTAGTTTCTTTCTACCTTTTATAATTCTTTTGACGCTTTCTTGTTTATCATTAATTTTACTGACCCATTCCATCTCCACATCTACATTTATACCTAAATCAGCTACCCTTTTGTTTATTTCATACATGCTGTCCATTCTTCTTCTTGATAATGCTGTAATTGACAAACTGTCCATACAGTAGTGCCATCCAGTGCAAAGCATAGTAATCAATGAATGCAAGATTTATGCATAAAATCTCTATCTAGTGCCTACTCATCCAATGTCCGAACTTGTTTTTAGCTTGAGGCATTCATCAATGAGGAACCTTAAACTTTTCCTAATTTATTTACATTTTAATTCTTTTAAATGAATATTTTGTTTCTAATTCCCCCGCACTTACACATTATTTATCCATTTAATCTTATCATCAGATTTCCTTTTATATTCAATATATTTCCAAAATATTCTATAACTGTAATATATCTTTCTGTATTATTTATATTCTCTATTCATTTTTTAAATTTAATCTGTCTTTAATCATTCAACGCTATTTTTATAGATTTTTTTTCTTCTAAATATATTTTTCATTTATCATATCTGCATTTAATTTTTATTTTAGTCATTTGTTCCTTCTTTTACACTAATTAAATTATACTTTCTTAAATTTCTATTAACTTTCCTTCTTTCCAACTTTTTTTCTAATTAATTAAACCAGTTATCATAACCCAGTTTAATGCTTAATGCGAATTCCTCCTCCAAAGTTTTCTATTCTTACTTTTTTTTCTACCCCATTTGATTTCTATTTACATACACACACATCCCATTTTTTTTCCAATTTACTGCACAATTCAAAATATATTTCTTCTTCTCATTTATCAAGTAACATTAATGTCATATTAATTTAATAAAAACGAACATCATTTTCTTTAAAATCAATTTTTTCTTAGTACCCATTAAAACGTTCTAATAACCATAATTTGTTTCCTAAAATTATCTTCTATTTCTCACAAGCTATCTTTTACTAAATATCTTTAATTTTTTTCCCCAAATAATATTTTTTCTTTTTGATGCTGTATTTATTCTTATAATCTACTTACTCCCACAATCAGGATATTTATTTATGTAGCTTGCGACTTATTATACCCATTCTGTATTATATATTTTTTCCCTAATAAATCAATTCTCTTTTCCATTTTATAACTTTCTTTAAAAAAAATTTTCCCACAGTAAATCTTCCAAAAGCAATCCTTAATTCCCGTCTCCAGACATCTTTAAAGTTAATTTTAATGCAGTAGAGTACTACATTTACTGCCTTCTCATATTATATATGTTTTATTAATTTTCTCCTACTTAAATACAATAAGTTAATTCTGAAAATTCTCATTATTTTCTCCTCTTTTCTTCAAAAAAATTTTTTTGTTGTTGTTGTTGTTTAACTAAAGAAAATAAACTCTTTCCATGTTTAAATATAATCTGTTCCTTTTTAAAACAATTTCTTATCTTTGTATAATAATTGCTAAATATTTCCTCTTTAAAATTTTTTCATCATCAAATCTTAATGATGCAGCTTATCCCAATGTTAAACGATTTGAGAGCATTTAGCAATTTTGGGTATTCATTAACTATTAACTTGCAAATCATTTCCCTCTATAAAATTGTAGCAATTTCTAGGAATTACTCTTCATAAATTCTTTCTCTTAGTTATGCCAACTGCCATATATTGTACCACTTTTTCTTTTAAAATATATATGTTCTTCAAAGAAATATAAATAAATGCATTGAGCTAATATTTTTCTGCCAGCTCATATTCATATATATATATATACAACATATATATTTCATTAAAATATATATATATTAGTTTATAATAATATTTATTTTTGTACTAAAAAAAATAAATAATACCATTTTAAAATGGAGTTTTTGAGTTTTGAGATAGATTAAATCAAGATAACAAAAAAAATAATATCTTGCAAGTTTTTTTTATAAAAGCTTGGGTTTTTTTTTTTTGTTTCTAAATCTTAGGAATTCTTAAAGATAGGAGGAGAAAGGAAGTATAAAATTTTTCTGCAATCAACTCTATTGTTGAAACTTTAAAAAAAAAAAAAAAGTGTGGAGGTATTTTTATATTATCTATTACGCTGATCAATTCGAATGTTTCCACAGGATTATAAACAAAATATGGGGAAAAAAGGAAGGATATGAAAGGTGTGAACTCAAACTTTGAAAAAACCTATAAATGACGTTTTTGCCTTTTGTTTTAAGGATTAATTGGAATTTTGCCGAAGTCAGTATCTGATATATTAGTTTTCATTCGGCACTCTTCAATAAATAAATAAAAAATCTGCAAATTAAATAAAGAAAGAGAATTGTTGAGTGGTTAGAGGTAACAGAATTTTCCCCTTTGGGAACCTCTCTTTCCATTACCACCAAATGCCGACATTGCATAGGACACTGAGAGCTAGCTGAGAAAAACGGACTAAAATGAAAATTCCGGACAAACCACAAGCATAAAATGAAATACTTCGTCCACAAGACCAATACACTGATCTATCAGGATAAATAGACTTTTATTTTTATTACAAGAAACATTTGCATGATAATATATGTATAATGGTGTACTTTTGAAAAGCCTCCGCTGCAAGCATATATAAGATGCAACAATAGAAAAGTGGTTTTATAGATTCGTTAATTATATTTCACTAATTTAAATTAATCCACATTATATTATTTTTTTATATTTTATCAATTAAACTTACTTTTATTTCCTACCATTGTTATTCTGATAATGTATACATGAATATATAAAAAAGAAAAAATTTGTATACTCGATCTAAGGGAACAGTTATAGGATTTAACATTAGAAAGAGGAGGTTTGACTGTTGCTAACAAGCACACTCTTATAGTAAGTCGCCCTTGAGTTCACTCATAGTATGTATTTATCTATTCCTTATTAATTCAGATTTAACACATCATTCTTGAAGAAGAAAATAGGAAACAAGGTATAATAAATGTTTCAATATTAGTCAAGTGTTGGTCTGATTTTTTATTATAATTAGTTAATTATTAAATTTTGGATTACATTTGGTGATTGCCGTTCGAAAACAAATAATTAACCGTGATTATGGAGACCATTGTAATCCGGTCCAGGCTGAAGTGCTTGGTGGCGCCCTCGAACAGCCACCAAATTTTGTAATCTTTGAAAATTTTCGACCGTGGCAAAATGTTTTGGCACAGCATAATCCTCTTCTTTTTTTCTTTCCAAAAACTTTATTTTCGTATATTAACAATAAACATATATATACACTTTATATCATACACTTTCCAATATTTCAACTGTTTTATATATTACAGTCATTTTCAAGGACTTCTCCCTTCCCCTACTTTTTTTATTATTAATCTCCATTTTTTACATCATTTAATTATAAATCTTTTTAATGTATAAACTTTTATATCAATTTATCCACCTCTACTTTGAAACTTATTTCTACCTTTATTATTTATCTAACATCTCATAATTGAGATGGGATGTTAGATAAACGATTAAAGGTAAAAATATACAGTATTTCAAAGTAGAGGTGGATACATTGATATAAAAGTTTGGTTGTTTTCTCATCCCTGGTGTTCGCCTAGAGATGTCGCTATTTCTAGGTCAATTCCTAGAAATATACCACCGGCCTTCACCCAACAAAAGAGGAAATTTTCTATGTTATAAACGCAGAAAAGAGTCCTCATGTTATGTTGGATGGAGGCGGTGTCGGCGACAGAAGCCAACACAAATGAGACTTCTTTCTACGATAAAACACAGAAAGAGTTCCTGCCGGCTGCCGGTTATGGCTTTTTTTTCTATGCTAAAAGCAAAGAGAAAGAAATGTCTTGATTGGCTGCTGTAGTAGTTGATTTTGTTCATCATTTTCTCGTAATAGTAGAATATCTATTTTCTTTGTAGTTTCGTGTAAGAGTGTGTGTATTTGAAGCAGTCGTAGTTTTTTAAAATTTGATAAGTAGTCAATTTTTTTAATGTGTTGTAACTTACTTTACTGTTGTAAGTTTAGTAATAATGTCCTGAAGATTCCATTAAAAGTGGGTAACCCTCAAAAATTGCTTTTAAGGGTGCGGAACAGGGAAAAAAAATTTAAGGATCACGCGAAAAGTACCGTTTTCGCGAGAATTCGTCTGTGACAAGTTACTTTTGCTATATATAATAATATCAAATCGTGCTTTCACACTTCCAATGTAAAGCTATAACAACAAATTGACAACTATTTTTATATATACGCACAAACAAAAACAACCCAGTGTCTAATTATTAGGAATTACTTGTCCAAAAAAGAAAATTAGTTGGGTATTATTATTATTTTTATTTTTTTTTGTTACATTTATTATTTCAAAATAAGATTAGTTTTTATATCTACACACTAACAAAAACAACCCAATTCCTGCTTAAAAAAAAAAAAAAAAAAAAAGCAAATTCAACAGGGTTTGGTTTTTTTCAATGGAGTATTTGAATTACAGTATTTTATATATATATATACACAAGATTTACCAAAAAAAAAAGAAACCCACTTTCTGATTAATTACTGTCAAAAGAAATGCAAATTAGTCGGCTATCATTTTTAAATTTAGTATTTCAATAACGGTACATTTTTTATATAGTCAGAGTTAACAAAAACAACCCACTTTCTGATTCATTACTGTCCCCCCAAAAAAAAAAGAAAACGGAAATTAGTCGGGTATCATTTTTCAATTGAATCTTTCAATGACGGTCCTTACTAACAGTAGTCGGGTATCAATTCTAAATTGTTAGTATATAAATGACGTTACTTTTGATAGATTTAGAATTACGTATTGCTTTTTTAATAAAAATAATTGACTTTTACTCTTGACCAAAAATATCGTAACTTTAAAAAAAGACACACATAAAGTCCAAAAAAAAAATGAGAAAAAGCCCCGTAACTTTAAAGACACACACACAAACTCAAAAACATTGACTTATTACGTCTTGCTTTTGAATCAAATGATTGATTTACTCTTGCAAAAAAAAGGTACCGTAACTTTAAAAAGACACACATAAAGTCCCCCAAAAAAATATTAGAAAAAGCCCCGTAACTTAACAAATTCAAAAACAAGATAAGATTAATAAACATTTACTTATTATGTCTTGCTTTTGAATAAAAGTATTGATTTACTCTTGCAAAAAAAAAAAAAAAAACTGTAACTTTAAAAAGACACACATAAAGTCCCAAAAAAAAAAAAGTTAGAAAAACACTGTAACTTTAAAAAGACACACATAAAGTCAAAAAACAAGATAAGATTAATAAACATTTTTATAGTCTCAGTAAATATTACTTACGTAATCAATGTGCGTTTAATAAATTTATAATTAAAAATGAAAAAAGTAACATCATATAATAGTATTAGTTAGCAGAATATTTTATTACAAATCTAAGAAATCAGGTCTTTTTAGATCAAATCGATCATTTAGTTCTACGCCATCCTGTGGCGAACACCAAGGATGAGAAAACAACCAAAAGTTTTTTAGATCATTATAAGAAAGATTAATAATAAAAAAAGTAGGGAAGGGGGAAATCCTTGGAAAATATGACTGTAATATGTAAAACAGTTGAAATGTTGGAAAGTGTATGACATAACGTGTATATATATGTTTATTATTATGATTTTTTTTCATATGTCATAGCATCGGCCGGGAGGCGAACCCACAACCATCTGCAACCAACTACTTGCTTACAAGGTGGCTGCGATGACCTCTCGGCTAACAACACTTGACAATATATGTTTATTATTAATATACGGAAAAAAAGTTTTTGGAAAGAAAAAAAGAAGAGGATTATGCATTTATTTATATTTTTTTAATGCCAACTAGTGGGGGTTTAAGTAATCAATGGATGCAAAATGATAATGCTTAAATTCCTGGCAGATGCTGTCCTGTTTACATTCTTAAATTAGTCATGCATCTGGGTGTCTTGAATCTAATGCATCGTCATCTCATCTTTTACTCTGTTTTACTATTAAGCTACTGGCTCAAATTGAAAAACACAGTAGTGCTTTCAGTTAATTGGGTGGCATAAGTGGGGTTAAAGGAATTTGCTCTTCAACAGTATTTTGTAGATATGATCATGTGATCTTTTGCTGGTTCACACCAATCTTGGCCAAAGGATAGAGATGTCTGCAATTATTCAAAAACCAAGGACACCATAAAATATGCATAACTCTACTAACAAGCTGGTTTGGAATGAAAACATTAATGGTTTTCAATTTGGGCTGATAGTAAAACAAAGGAGTAAAGATGACTGATAGGGGAAAGATGTAACAGATCCAAAAAATTCAATACTTTACTCCCAGATACAGAGCTCTCTCAATGATAAAAGTAATAAGTTAGAAACTAATCTGAAGATACTCAAGCTTACAGTATATGAAAATACTTAAGCTTACAGTACATGGATTTAACTTAAGTGAGAGAAAGAGAATTATATAAAAAAACGCATAACTTTAATTCAACAATTGCATATATTTCCAAAATTACAATATTAAATATGTTTAGACGCAATTTATTTAATAAATAATCATAACTTATCATTAATTTATTATAAAAAGTAAAAAGAGTAAATGAAATAACTTGACATTTATTTGTTTAGATACATTTTATTATTTCAATTATCTTTAAAAAAACTTCAAGACTTTCATAGACAGTTTGTTGCAAACAAACAAAAATCTTTTTAAGGTTTTTAGAAGAAAATATTTGACAGCAAAAAATTTTTTTTAAAGTTATAGAAAATTGGAAAAAATATTTGAAATCCTTTCAAACTTTAAAAAGAAAATTATTACAGCTCTGAATCATAAAAATTTAAAGAAAGAGAGAAACAAGATTGTTAGTATTACTTAATTAACTGGAACACAGGCTTATATAATATATAGGATATATGAGCAGACTTTCACACGACCCACCACTCTCCATTCTATCTCATAACACTGATACACTTGAACACATATATGTTGAAAAGATAAATAATCACCAATATACGTATTTCATGCCCAACCAGCAATCATCAGTTGGTTCAGATTATCATCTCTACACATATATGCTATAAGTGCTGAGATATATATTAAGATAGCCAATCCTTATACTTTAATGGACAGGCTTCGAAACTACTCCAACTCCAACTTTTGCCACCCATCCAATTGATAATCTGATGATGGAATGCTGAAAGGTCACCCTGAGGCCATGATTCTTGTCACACTCATGTTGACCTAAGGTCAATCTGGCCCCTCATGTACAGGACATAATCCATTTAATACATATACAAGGGATGAGCAGACATCTCTACTAATGTAGTAACTGGAACACAGGCTTACATACCTATGTCTATATATGTAATGTATAGGGGGTATATAAGAACAGAGACTTTCACATGACCCACCACTCTCCACTCTATCTCATAACCCTGATACACTTGAACATATATATGTTGAAAAGATAAATAATCACAAATATATGTATTTCATGCTAAACCAGCAATCATCAGTTGGTCCAGATTATCATCGCTACACATATATGCTATAAGTGCTCAGATATATATTAAGATAGCCAATCTTCATACTTTAATGGGCAGGCCTCAATATACTCCACCCTCCAACTCTTTAACCATCCATCCAATTGAAAATCTGATAATGGAATGTTCAAAGGCCACCCTGAGGTCGAGATTCTGTGTTCCAGTTATTACCTTAGTAGAGATGTCTGCCCATCCCTTGTATATGTATTAAAGGGATTATGTTCTGTACATGAGGGGCCAGATTGATGTTAGGTCA
This sequence comes from Epiperipatus broadwayi, assembly GCA_028023455.1. NCBI lineage: Eukaryota > Metazoa > Onychophora > Udeonychophora > Euonychophora > Peripatidae > Epiperipatus > Epiperipatus broadwayi. The sequence continues at coordinate 12,424,421 of JAQFVV010006207.1, forward strand.
ACATGGGTGTGACAAGAATCTCGGCCTCAGGGTGGCCTTTGAGTATTCTATCATCAGCTTTTCAAATGGATGGATGGTTGAAGAGTTGGAGTATGGAGCAGATTGAAGCCAGTCCATTAAAGTATGAGGATTGGCTATCTTAATGTATATCTGCACACTTACAGCATATATGTGTAGAGATGATAATTTGGATCAACTGATGATTGCTGGTTTAGCATGAAATACGTATATTGATGATTATTTATCTTTTCAACATATATATGTTCAAGTGTATCAGTGTTATGAGATAGAGTGGAGAGTGGTGGGTCATGTGAAAGTCTGTGCTCATATGCCCTATATATTATTTAATTAAATAAAAGTGTTGATTCAAATTAAAAAAAAAAAAAACACTATCCAACCAGATAATTACTAGATTAGGACGATTTGTCAACAGGAGATGACAAAAATGTTTATCTATAACATATTTATTTCAGCCTTGGGGGGGGGGGGGGATTATTTTCTCTCTTACCTCTAAAATCAACTTGGAATCAATTAATTTTAAAACTAAACAAAGTAAAAAAAAATTTGTTAATCTATCTATTCCGAATGATGAACTATCAAATATATATAAAAATGATTGTTTACTTCATGCTCAATCTTATTATAACTTGACATAACAGTCCTCCATTAAGACCTTAAGCTTGACAAGGTTTAATGTTGTTTCAGTGAAACACTGGAAATTAAAACAAAATAATACACAGTATAATCCAAATAAGACTTATCATATAACAGTGAAAATATTAAATATAATATACATATATACCCTCCCAGACATACTTATACATTGTTTCCTTAAATATAAATTATAAAATACTTACAGACACCAACAAAATAATAATCATCAAATTCAGCAGTAATCACTCGACCCTCTTGATCATGTTTCTGAATGCCTACAAATAATAAAAAATCAACGCATGAAAATATTATTAATTTTAAACTTTGCAATATGGAGAAAAAAAAATCGATTCTAACAAATGTGATTGGCATAACTCGCTTTCTGGTATCCATTAGTGAGCAAATAATCTCACGAAGTTATTTTGAGATAATTTAAATGATACATCAATATAATTTAAAATGATTTGTTGAATTAATAATTTTCAGATTGGATGTACTACTAAGTAATCAAATAATGATTTTTCATATGTCAACATCAATAGCAAAAGAATTTTCTTTTTCTCTCTACTTTCCAAACTCATTTCAATATTCACTTTTATCTTATTTATCTATAATTTATTTTCTATAAAAATCTTGATATTTTTTAACTATGCCTTCACATAAATTTATATTGTCATATAGTAGAAGTTTTTCAATTGCTTCATTTGGTTTCAAATTATCTTGTAATCTGACTTAATATAATGATCAAAAATTATATTTTTTCCAAAATATTGTTTATAATTACATAAATATTTCATTTTCTTGCATCAAATGTTATTCACTTCACTTATTTATGAGATAGACTGCATGTTTATCTGTTAAAATCATCATGAATAACAATTTATTAAACCACTAAACATCATATGATCACCGTTTCTTATGCTTGCTCGTAACTGTTATTAAAACAGGCAAATCTCTCCATACAGTAGTGACACTCAGTGCAAGCCAGAGTAGTCAACGGATGCCAAAAGAATTGGTGCATAAAATCACTATCTAGTGCATACTCATCCAATATCCACAGACTAGTTTCTAGCAGTGCTCTCAGATTCAAAGTTCCTCAGTGATGAAAGCCACAAGCTAGAAACTAGTCTGGGGATATTGGATAAGTAGGCACTAGATAGGGATTTATGCACAAGCCTTTTGGCATTTCATTGATTATTCTGGCTTGCACTGAGTGGCACTATTGTATGGAGAGCTCTGCCTGTTTTAATAATAATTTATAATAAAATATATGCTATAATCCATAAGATGAACTTATGAGTACAGTAGTTTATAAATCCTGGTATATTAGGTTTAAACTATATAGTTTTTGAACTATATTTCTATCTTATATTTCTCACTTTTCTTGGTCTTCATTTAATTAACTTCTCCATACCTGTTGTTGCAGAATCTCATTCATAAGCTTACAAAGACAATCACTTATATGTTAGATTGTAAATTTTTTCAACTAACATCATATAATGATTTTATTATCATCAAATCAATACTCTTTAAATGTTTTTATACAAATGCAAATTACCTATGGTTAAAAATGTAAGACATTCTTTCATATTATTTTTAAAAGACATTTTTATTTCTTTACCTTTTCCATTGTCACTGTTGAACACTTTCTATCTAAATTAACTTTGTAATTAATAATATGCTGTGAAACTTTTTTATGTAATAATTTGTAGGCTTTTTTTATATTCTAATTTGCAGACTTAGCGCTTTCAGAGCCCTTGTTTCCATATTCATAGTCTTTTCAGATTGTTAATGTTATATGCAAATTGCCTTCTATACTATCCATTTTTTGGAAATGGCAAAACAAGTGTCTCTTCTATTTACTGATTTGGCATCACTGGTCAAACAGGCTTCCTTAATTTTTCTCTTGATATCATTCCTCTCCATGCATAAAATGTCAGCCTTGGAGGGCTCAAAAATGTGGTTGAGCTCTTGGTCAGCAAATACAGAGCTGCCTTCTTTTTTGGTTATTACTCTTGTATATGTGTATTTATGCTGAGCCAATCTATTGCCAACTGTGGCGCGAGTTTCTCCATAATAAACGGAATCACACCCCATTTGAGGGCACACAATTCTATATACCACCTGGAGGGTTTTTCTTCAATGTTTCATTTATCTTTGGTATTATTAATAAGCCTATTGGTGTTTGGAGGGGTTCTAAAACTTAGTTTAAATTCTTTCTGTAAAATTAACTTTGAATTTTTATCGTCATTTCACCTACAAAAACAATTATAAATGGTTTATAAAAAAACAGAGTTAATGACTTTTGGATTCTGAAAGTCCTATAAGTAATCAGAAATGTAAGCATCTTCATCTTATTATTCTCTTTTATAATTTTAAATACTTTGACAGCTCCATCTTATATGATGCGGCAAATTAAATGCTCTTCTTGAAACATTGGTCTTTTTCCATCAACTAGTTAAATAGTAAAATGTTTTTAAAAGATTCAAACTTCATTTATAATTTCCCAAATACATTTTAATCATTAATAATAACGCAAAGGTTATATCCAAGCAAGAAGAGCATAATATCATTCAAAATATTGCATTCTATACTAATCTCTGTATTATTTATTATTGAAAGGTAGATGTGTTTGAAAACACAAATAAATTTGAATTTTTCTGAGACATTTAACAATTCAACTAGATGATGGAAATTATTCAACATATAATTACAAATAAAATGCTACCGTCACAAACCTTAAAATAAATAGGGATTTTTTTATTTGCAAGTTTATTAGTTTTTGCTTCACAAGGTTCAACAATTCTTCTGTACATATCGGTCACTTTTCAAATTCAACGTAATTCTTGTCATCTTTAGAGACCGAAAAATATTAACAAATACTACTTTTCTCTAAATCTTTTATTCATTATTAAGGATTTCAAAAAATTATTATATATCACTTAGATACTTCGTCTTAATTTATTTCATGGTGTATAATTTTGGAATTACAATTATATTATAAATATTCATATGTCTGGAATAAAAAGATGTATTATCAATTTTAATCTATTGCAAAACAAGTATTTTGGTACTAATTACTTAGCCAGGCTTGGTCACTTGATGGCGTTATTGCCAATCAAAAACAATACAATGCAACATTACCGGGCCGAGATTTTTAAAATACAGCAACTTTTTTTGATCCCTTTAATTTTCTTCTACTCCGTCTTTAATATTTCATTTTTAGTGTGGTTTTTTTTTTTTGGCTAAACGGCGATTTTTTTCTTCTTCTTAGTTTTAGTTATTTATTTATAATTTTATTGACTATTTTATAAAAACTACTTTGAAGCCAATTTCCTAAGAGTTTAACAGATAGGCTTAGAAGTTTGAATATAAAGAAAGTTGAGACTATTTTATAACAGTTATAAGACTTTTTGCTATGGCTTTTAAAAAAATTAAAGTAATTCAAAATAATGATTAAATTATTTATGAAGGCAATATATTGGCTTTATATGTTGAGACAAACATTTTTAATTAACTGATTACACAAATATAAAAATAGCAATACTAACAGCAAGAAGTATTATTAGAAAATGATATGGGTGATTAGTTATATGAGCATTTGGTTAATTTTCGAAGTGCCATTATGATACTAGCAAACACCAATGCAAATTAATGAAATAAGATATTAAATATTCTAAATCAATACGATTACATATCCAGCTGAAATATATTCTAATAATTGATACATTCAATCTGAAATATACAGCTTCATATCCATATTAAAATATCTTATAAATTAATAGTTGTTAAACAAATATGATGTCAGTAATATAGATTCAGTTATTATTAGAAGTAATAATCTTTAATAGTAAGCTAGGGGAAATTTTTGCATTTATAACATCAGCTGCTGATGTGCATATGTATTTATTATGTAAAATGAATTTGTAATCATCATTTTGTAAATAAATGTAGATTCAAATAATAAATCAATCCTAAAAAAAAAATTAAGACTACAGATTTACTAAGTCAGTCTAATGTATAATTACGTTATAATAAACAACTAAAGGGATAAGATTATTAATTAAATAAATAAAAAAAACAGTGGAGTTAATTAAAAACAAACAACTTAAACCCAAAATGAATAAAAAAAAATGCTTTATGGAAATGGTAAAGTACATAAGAATAAAAAAAAACCTACCTGATGAGGATCTAATAAAAAACATTCCCAAGTGAAAACTGATCAGCCGATAACAATATGTTTTTGAAAATAACTGTGCAAGTGATAATTTACTTGATATTTAACAGATATATACCTTATTAATATTTATTAAATTGTAAATGTTACTAAAAAGATAACTGAAGCATTATATATTAAATCTATGAAAGTGCATGAAAATTCTTATAAGGAGTATTTGGAGCTGTACTTGGCAGGGCCTCATTTACAAAAGAATCTTCATTTATTAATATTTGGGCTAGTAAATTTATAAATTACTGATATTTATAAAGTCAATTTTGGTTTCATATATTAATTTTGTGTTATTTGGTTGTAGCTAACATTTTGGACTTCAAGCCAATCCATCACAATTTTACATTGATTAATTAATTTAGGAATTCTAATGTGTTAATGGATTTATAATACTGCAATGGGATTTGATGGTAGTTTCAAGGTTATGAATTCATTTTTCTGCTGCAGGTTTTTTATTAATTCTATTTCTAATTCTAGAATTTAAATATGCATTATTTTTAAATCTATGTTTGTACAATTCTTGAAGATATATATGAGATCTTTAAATGATTAAGTGATCCAGAAAGTAAGAAAATTGAAGTTGCCTTTATAATCATATTTCCAAATTCAATGCCGTAACAGTGGCACACTCCTAGCTAAAGGTTCTAGAATCAATTCTTAGCTGATTAATGCAAATGCTATAAAAATGTGCTTCATACTGATTGAATATCTCTTCAGCAATTGACAAACAATTATTTATTTATATTTAGATTTAAAAGTATAATTAATTAAATTTATTATTTGAAAGTAAAAAACTATTTTTTGTCTGCCAAATAATCTTATAGATTATGTTATTAATATCTTTTCATAGTTTCTCAACCATGAACATATGTTAATGTAATATATAGTCAAGTATAAAGATACAACTTTTCAAGATGTATTTCCCCCCTCTTTTCTTCAGATGTTGTTAGCTTGAAAAGTGATAGTGAGAGCACATAAACTATATTGGTTACCTTTAGATTCATAAATACTGAATTTAAGGTGATGCATTGGCCAAATAGACTATTCTAACAAAAACAGTAATCAGTAGAAAATACTAGGCTTATCTATGAGGATCCTCCTGATGTGTCCATTTATTCCTTTTAAGGGCAAAATTAATGATGATATCCATAGATTATTAATATCATAGTGGATTGACTTATGGAATTATTTGTTAATATAATGTAAGAAACTGTGCTAACTTTTATTTTTACTTCTCTGCTCAATATTCTCTGTTTTCTAATCAAACTTATTATAAAATACGTTTATTTTACATAAATGTATGTATAATAAAATAAAATAGAAATGGTGATCATGTGATATATGTATAATACACGCATGAGTTTGTTCAGACAATAAATTGAAAAGAAAAAAAATCTGCATAAATTATTTTAAATATTTGTTGCCACATGGTGGCGCATTAATTCATTTACTGCAGTATAGTATTTGAATTACCCAAGATAGATAACAAATTAAAGAATCAAAACGTATAACAAAAAAAAGTTGAATCAGAACATTATTGTCATTAATAATTATCTAGCTTAAAGTATCTTGGGTTTCATACGTTTAATTGTTTCTGTATCTATTTTGAATTGAATAAATTAATACAGGTAATTAATAAAATTTATAAATGATTTGTTCTGGCTTAAAAAGCCCTTTTATTTTATATTATGATTATTCAATTTTTCCATCTTGCATAATTCAAAAATACTGAGCTACAATAAATGAAATAATGCGCCATCATGTATATCTAAAATAATTTATACTATGTAATCCCCCCCACACACACTCTCTCTCTCTCTCTCTCTCTCTTCAATTTATTGTCAGAACAAAAGCAGGCATATACAAATATTTTTAAAAGGCTATTTTTTATTTTGTAATGATTTACATATGCCAAAAGTATATATTCAATTATTATTATTATAAAAAATATTTAAACAATAAATTTAATGAAAGGAAAATTTCCCTTAAGTTAACTGGCGAATATTATTACAGTTATAAAATTTTTATTTTTGAATACAATAAAAACTAATTATTATAAGGATAATAAAACATTTTTTTTCTTAATTGCTTTAATTTTTCTCTCAAATAATACAAAAATTCAAAACTGGCATACATTCAAATATCAAACAGAAAGGTTTCAAGACAAATTAATTACTGATAGTTATTCACAATTAATCACTAGTTTATACGATTGAAAGTAAAAGTAATATAAATAAAAGACGTTGCATGATCAAAAATGATTTATAAACAATCCAACAATGTAAAGTTTTCATATACATTTATATAATCAAATAATTATTTGGGACATTCATATCTTCACGCATGAGAAGTGATTGAGTTGGCCATAATTTATAGATCTTCAACTCCAAAGCCAGTTTCACTGCACCAACCCAAGCAGCGTTCATATATTAGAAAATCAGATGAGAGGTGAAAAATAAATAATAATACTACAATAACACATACATAATTTTGACAGTTAATAGCAGGGAGTTTACTATTAATGCTTTTATCTATGCTTGTGACCCATGATCTGATTATATTTGTATTTTTCAGGCAAATGAGGATTTCCCAAACAAGCTAAAAACTTTTAGAGTAGCCAGCTATATTTATCTAGCTAACAGTCTTAAGCTAAATCTGGGAAGGTTGGATAAGTATGCACATACTAACATAAAGAAAAATACAATTATAAAAATACCACATTTATCAATCATGAAAGAGGTTGATAAACACATACTATACTTTTACTTTTCATAAGTGAATGATCTAATGCAGTAATCTTAAGATTCTTCAAATCTGTTTTACGGCTTTTGTCAAAAAGCATATGATAAATATACTAATTTGAATAAATAATCATATATCCTTAATAATTATTACTTGAAATCCTCATTTGTTTAGTAATGACTGGTAGTATAGAGGATTTGAACTCAGATTTTCAAGCACCCGTCAACTATCCACACTATCTCATACAACTGATACACATGACCACACACATGTAGAAAAGATTAATAATCACCAATATACGTATTTCATGCTAAACCAGCACTCATCAGTTGGTCCAGACTATCATCTCTCACACATATATATATAATCAATGCTCAGTTTATATTAAGATAGCAAATCTTCATACTTTAATGGGCAGGCTTCAATCCTCTACAACCTCCAACTTTTCAGCCAGCCATATCATTGAAAATCTGATGATAAAAACTCAAATCCCATGCTGATGCTAATATTATTGCCATGCCCATGTTGACCTGAAGCCACTCTGACCCCTCATGTATAGGACACTATCCATTAAATACATATAAGAGGGATAGACAGGATACAAGCTTAATATGTAAATATTTGAAACCAGGCACTCTTTACAAACCTGGGAGCTTAATTGTAAGTGTAGAGGATTTGAACTCAGATTTTCAAGCACCCTTCAACTATCCACACTATCTCATACAACTGATACACATGACCACACACATGTAGAAAAGATTAATAATCACCAATATACGTATTTCGTGCTAAACCAGCACTCATCAGTTGGTCCAGACTATCATCTCTCACACACACATATATATAATCAATGCTCAGTTTATATCAAGATAGCAAATCTTCATACTTTAATGGACAGGCTTCAATCCTCTACAACCTCCAACTTTTCAGCCAGCCATATCATTGGAAATCTGACTGGTAGATCAAATTATTACGATAAAAATGAACATTAAGAAAATATTTTTAAAATTTTTTGGGAAAAAAAAAACTTTATCAAGAGATTACCTACCCTAACATAAATAATTCCAATGTAAAAAAATATAAGATGGATTAGTTCTGTTAATGAACAAATTAAGACATAGATAATTATAAAATTATTCATTAACAAATTTACAATGATTATTGATTAAAAACAACATATAAAGCAAGAAAGTTATAACTAAAAGCTAAATTCTAATAGGGGGGGGGGGGATATTTAAAAGATACAGAAGCAATGATAAATGATAGGTTTAGTAAACTGGCATGGGAACTGGATTTTACAAATTTCAACTTGGCAAAGATTCTTTGTTTAGGCAACTCTATTTAGGCACCACCCCATTTATGAAAGTGCAAGGATTTAGAAAAAGGGGTCTAAAACTGGCTTGTTTCACATAGACTACTTAGTAGAAATAATAATACTGTCAGTAAAGCAGGGACAAAGATAGTACAAAAAAATCTTTTTTTTTTGTCTAAATATAAGTACACAGAACATGTGAACTTTATATAAGTTCTTCAAAAGTGGAGAATAGTCTTGGTGGCTAAAGAACTATTAAGATTTATATACGATATACATGTTCTTAATAAAACATTTTCCAGATGAAGTTTAATAGAACAGATAGATAGATGTGTATAAGTTTTTTGGGAAAGGCAGATCAACCAGAAAAAAGAGACTGGTGTTGGATTAGATGTAAAATTTAATTTAGTATCCTCTATTGTTGGAATACCCCTATGTATGAATTAAAGGCTAATGGTATTAAAACATAGTTTGTACAATGGCCCTTATGCTCATTTTAGTAATGTTACATTTCAATGCTAGATTCAGAGAAAGTTTTTATTCTTTGCAAGATAGTATTATTAGAGCAATAACTTAAAAAAATCAAACTTTTCTTCTTGGAAATTTTAATGCACATGTTAATATAAATAGTATATCTTCATCAAAAGTTATAGAAAATAATATTATTATTACTGCAAACTCAAATGATCTGTTATTAAAATTTTGCCAGAACATATAGATTTAAAATAGACAAAACTCTCCATACAGTATTGCCGCTCAGTGCAAGCCAGAGTAATCAATGGATACCAGAAGGCTTGTGCATAAAATCCCATCTAGTGCCTACTCATCTAATATCCCCAGACTTTTCTGGCTTGTGGTTTTTGTCAGTGAGAAGTCTTGGATCGGAGAGCACTGCACCTAGATCTTAGGATCTAATGCAACCCTCCAGCAGCCATCTTTTATCTCTACTTAACTACAAAACTATAAGTCTTAAATTGAAAACCCAATAATATTTTCAATCCGAGCTCATTAGCTTATATAGTTATATAGGTCGGAATTCAATTCAGTACCTATTCATTTTAGGGTCTTTGGTTTTTTAATAACCATGGCCACTATTATCCTATTAGGCAGGATTGGTTTTAAGCCAATAAACATCCATGATTACTATTTCTTATGCTTGCTTCTAAAATGTTATTAAAACAGGCAAAACTCTCCATACAGTAGTGCCACTCAGTGCAAGCCAGAGTAATCAATGAATGTCAGAAGGCTTGCGCATAAAATCCCCATCTAGTGCCTATTCATCCAATATCCCCAGACTAGTTTCTGGCTTGTATAGATACTGAACTGAGTTCAGATCTATATGACTATATAAGCTAATGAGGTTGGATTAAAAATATTATTGTGTTTTCAATTAAAGACTCGTAGTTTTGTAGTTAAGTAGAGGTAAAATGTGGCTGCTGGAGGGTTGCATTAGATCCTAAGATTTAGGTACAGTGCTCTCAGATCCAAGGTTCCTCTCACTGATGAAGGCAACAAGCCAGAAAATAGTCTGGGGATATTGGAGGCACTAGATATGGATTTTATGCACTAGCCTTCTGGCATCTATTGATTACCCTGGCTTGCACTGAATAGCAATACTGACTGTATGGAGAGTTTTGTCTGTTTTATTAACAGTTATAAGCAAGCATAAGAAATGATGATTATGCGATATTTATTGGCTGGAAAACATATAGATTTATGTGATTGTTTAGAAACAAAAATCACTGTAAAAGAATGTAGATGCATAGTCAGGCTCAAAATAACAGCATTGAATATATTATATTATAGGTAGAAATCACAATATAAGAGAATATTATATGAACATCTACAAAAGCAAATTTCTATGACAGATCACAGATTAGCATACATCAAAATAAAGATGATGATTGTATTAATTTTTTTTTATATTAAAAAAAAATCAAATATATGCTTTTTAAAAGTTATAGTTATTAAATACAAAAATTGTTAATTTGGACATTCAGGATTGTCATGTCCTCAAAAAATAAATAAATTCTTAAGCTAACTAAACAGATATATCATGGCTAATCTTCTGACAATATTATTATTATTAGTGACTTGGTTAAAAGAAATGTATGGTTTTTCTGCTTGATAAAATAATAAAATGAATATGAAGTTTCATTTTTACAAATACAGAGATTTAAAGACAGAAATCAAATAACTGACAACAAGATTAAAAAATGATAGGTGGATTAAATCTGTAAAAGAGACACAGACAATCACTGATCGTGATCACTTTAGATCTTTTCTCGATGCTTTGAAAGCACCATATGGACTAGAAAAATGTTATCATAATCCTATTAAATTTATTAATGGTACTCTCCTATATGATAACAATGATATTTTAAACAGGTGGAAAGAGTATTTTGTTTTCTAAATAATAGTATAAGAATCGAGATTATGATTTTTAATAATATATCAATTTATTGATTCATTTGGATTTGGACAGATATTTCTAGCTTAGTGAATTCAAAACATAAAGGTTCCAGTACATTAGCTTCAAAAATATTGGAATTTTTTTACAATTATACAGTTCCTGAAGTTGAGCCATCTTAACTTAAGAATTTTAAAATAAGGAAATAGACAAGATTATTGTAGAATATCATTATTAATCATTACAGTAAAGAGTCTTTTATGGATTTTGTTGAAAGGTTGCATTCAGTCATAGATGAATGTTTGCCAGTATGATTTTAGAAAATAAAAAAACAGTATAGATATGGTTTTTGTTGCCAAGAAAATGCAATACAAACATGTTGGTAATTTAAATATTGTTTTTATTAATATGGTGAAGTCCCAAACATGTTGGTAATTTAAATATTGTTTTTATTAATATGGTCAAGTCATTTAACTTAATTAGTAAAGTAAATTTATGGTATTGTTTGAAATTGGTTGGGAGTCCACCAAAGTTCGTATGGTACAGCTTCTGTACATGATAAAATAATAATACTACAGATGGAAAATTTAAGACATTTGAAATAAAATCTGGACTTAATTAAACAAGGTTAAGTTCTTGCTTGATCCTATATTGTTTTTTATTTTTATAACTGTAGCCTTTGGAAATATTTATAGGAGCTCAGTGAATCAGGAATTAAGATGTGATAAAGATTTGATGGTGAAAATTTTAAATTTGAATCAATTAAAAGCAAAATCAAGAATTTCACCTTCTTGTATTCTGGATTACCAATATGCTAATGACTACGCTATTTTTTCCAATTCAAAAGATGATTTACAGAATATAATAACAACTGAAACACACAGGCTTATTATATACCTGTGTCTATATATGTAATATAGGGTATTTGAGCACGGACTTTCACATGACCCACCACTTTCCACACTATCTCATAACACTGATACACTTGAACACACATATGTTGAAAAGATAAATAATCACCAATATACGTATTTCATGCTAAACCAGAAATCATCAGTTGGTCCAGATTACCATCTCTACACATATATGCTATAAGTGCTCAGATATATATTAAGATAGCCAATCCTCATACTTTAATGGACAGGCTTCAATCTACTCCAACTCTTCAACCGTCCATCCAATTGAAAATCATGATGTAATGCTCAAAGGCCACCCTGAGGCTGACCCCTCATATTCAGTTGTTACATAGTAGAGATGTCTGCCCATCCCTTGTGTATGTATTAAATGGATTATGTCCTGTACATGAGGGGTCAGATTGACCTTAGGTCAACATGAGTGTGACAAGAATCTCGGCCTCAGGGTGGCCTTTTTCAATTGGATGGACGGTTGAAGAGTTGGAGTGTGGAGTAGATTGAAGCCTGTCCATTAAAGTATGAGGATTGGTTATCTTAATATATATCTGAGCACTTATATCATATATGTGTAGAGATGGTAATCTGGACCAACTGATGATTGCTGGTTTAGCAAGAAATACGTATATTGGTGATTATTTATCTTTTCAACATATGTGTTCAAGTGAATCAGGGTTATGAGATAGTGTGGAAAGTGGTGGGTCGTGTGAAAGTCTGTGCTCATATACCCTATATATTAGAATATAATAAATGTTTTGAATACAATATTTAAAGATTTTAGTTTAGTAATTGATATTTAAAAAAAAAAATCAAGTTATAAGTTGGTAATAAAAAAAAAAAATCTTCAGCAACTTTTAACTTGGATATCAATATGAGAATCCAGTCAATTTAAATTCTTGATAACTTTTTTAATAAAAAGGTGAATTTAGATGCTGAGATGCAGCATACACTTCAATACACTGCTACTATTTTTAACAACTTAAAAGATATTTCATCATAGGGAAATAACTACTGTAATTAGTTACTTCACCTAATTTATTATACGGAAGTGAGATTGGATAGCCTATCAGCATAAGATAAAAGATATTAAAAAACTTTCATTTGAAGATGTTCGGTAAAAAAATTTAAAATAAAGATCGTAAAATCAATAAATACGTTTTTCACTTTGCTGGATGTAATATATTGTAGTCCATTATCATAAAATCATATTGCATCTTTGCTACATTGGACCTGTGAAACAAATGAAGAATATAAAACATCCTAAAAAAATGTTTTATGGTAAACTTAAACATGGCTTTCATGAATGATGCAGACCCCCTTTGCATTAAAAAGATTATATCAAAAATGTTCTGAAGAAGTGTTATTTTCAGTGGGGAGATATGGCAGAGAACAGATTACATTGAAGAGATATAATTAGATATGGTCTTGAAATATTTCACAAAGAAAAGATTTCTGCAAAAGACGTTAAAAGTCAGCATTACAAAATATCAAATAAACAGAAAGAACCGGCATATTTTATACGTGGATATATTTGTGTTTTACAGATTCGTTTGTATAAGCATCATAAGACTTAATTTTACAGGAGCAGGAATATTTCATTGTTTTGTCTTTTTAACTTTTTTTCTCTTGTAGTTGGAATGGCTACACTTAATTGCAAGTGACTAATAATCAGGATAGTAATTTAAAAGACGAAGATGTAGAGATCATTCTCAGAAACAAGATGCAAAAAAAAAATAATCTTAAATCACTAGTGAAATAATTATAAAAAAAAATATGGAAGTAAAAGAAAATGAAAAAGTATAAATACAAAAGAAAAAAGATCGTTCATACAGAAAAAGCAAGATGGAAAGAAAAATGGGTAGCAAATACAAAGCAATAAAAAAAATGTAGCAAAATTAAGTTTAAATGATTAATAAACAAGTTTGCAGTTGCCAAATAAAAACAGGAAAGTTATTAATAAGAACATAGATGTAATGAAAAAATGGAAATTTTTTTTTTCATATGTCATAGCATCGGCCGGGACGCGAACACACAACTGTCTGCAACCAACTACTTGCTTGCAAGGCAGCTGCGATGACCTCTCGGCTAACAACGCTTGACGAAATATATAATTTGCATGATAAAAGTATTAAATCTTCATTAATGATAATTACATCATCTATAGATAAAAATTAAATAGATATGCACATAGCTGAGATATACAAAGAATTTGAATAAAAGCTAGCTAATATATATATATTTTTCATATATCAAAGCATCGGCCGGGAAGCGAACCCGTGACAACTGACCTCTCGGCTACCAACGCTTGACAAGTTAGCTAATATTTATCATGTAATGTTTTGATTTCGGTAATTAGGCAATCACTTTTTTTTTCAATAATTATGATCAAATAGAGAAAAGCTTTATGCAGAAAAGGTGATGTATTTTAAATCGGGAAGATTTCAAATAGATTGGATATATTTTAAAATCAGAATTAAATGGTAGATGTATTTGAGACGGATAAGATCTAGTGTTGAAAAATATTCAGAATTTAAATAAAAATGAATACCATAATAGAATCTGTATTGCTGTAGAAGAAATTTTATAATATTAAATACATGTAAAACTGTTTACATACATAATAAATAAATAATCAAGGTCTCAATGGAGATGAAAGCCGGTTTGATAAATATTTAAATATAATTATTAATAGTTGTTTATTTCAATCTTGTTTGATTGATTATTTATTTATTTCTGTTTATGACAACATTATGGACAAATAAATCAAATTGGATATTTGACCATCATAGTGATTCTGTTTACATATATATATATAATTTGTTTCAGTAAAAAGGTGTCTGGTTCTCTCTCAAGTTCCTTACAGTACCATAGTTTGTTATTCATCACGAAAATTTTAAGGTAATGTGTTTGAATCATGAGTCACAATCCCACAACGGAGTAACTCACTAAAATTACATTTTGTTTTAAATTGGGAAAAATTGCTACTGCAATGTGAAATGATACAAAATATGCATGGAGAAAAGCCAGGAATTGTAAGAATGTTTTCAAGTGGTTTGTAAGATTTCAAGATAGGAGGGAGAGCATTGAAAACAATCCATGGCCAGGTATATCAAAAATAACTGAAAATTAAGAAAACATGTAAAAAGTTGTTGAAATTCTTTAACCAATCACAGCGTGTTTAGCAGACTGATTGAAGAACTCACTGGCATTCCCAAAACTTCTGTATATTGCATTTTAATGGTAAATTTGAAGAAGTGGAAAATATATACACACTGTTTCCTCCACTTGTGGACAATCATGCGTGAGTTTTTACAATAATTAAAATTATTACAAATCATAAAATATTTATTACTTTTAATTTATTATATTATATTTTTACAATTTCATAATTTGATAATTAATTTGTGTATATATATTTTTAAACAATATATATAAAATTACCAATAGAGAACTCTGAAAATAACATTATTTTAACACCTTTGCAAAGTATACACCAAGAACTGTTTACAATAGGAATTGAAAACTAGTTATAATAAAGTTATAAAAATCACTTATTTAACCTGTATTTACCTGTTGTTTTTTTTGTTCATGGTTTCAACATTTATTATATCATTAAGATATGGCATATTAGAGAACATTTATGGTTTCCTCTTTGAAATCTATATCACAATTCACCCTGTGTATATATTAACTCAAAAAACTTTTAGAGCAATAGTTTCTTCAGTATGTCCCCTCCCTCAAATAAAGAAACAGAAAGGGAAAAGACATTATTAGATTCACTAATTGATCTTGAGTAGACATTCTTATTTTATCCTCTAGATAAAATAAATGGATGCCCACTGGATAACAATTAAATGATTAGTTGTATTAGTTATAGCCCAGCAAATTTTATCCAACCTGATTTAAATACCAGGTCATGACCGTGGCAAGTAGATGCATTAATCAATATGCCATTAGGCCCTTATACACACATAAAATATATATAATTACCTGAAGTGATATCAAATCTTCAATGACATTTAAAATAGTTTCTAAATTTGACCAATCTTCTTATGATAATATTTTAAGCTGTGCTCTTATCAAGTGCCTTAGAAATAACTAAGACTCCAAATTAGTTTTCTCAATGTGGTCACTGTCAAAAATTTTGCATCACTTAATAAAATATTGATAGCTTGATATTCCTGCATAATGATGAAGTAGCTTTTATTTTATTTCCAAAGATAACTGATTTTAGAAAAAATGTTTCAGTACTCATTTGAATTTTCATTCTTTCATGCTGAGTTTTCTTATGTATATTTGTGATATAACTCTAAACATTAAGATGGAAGAATACATTAGAAGGATGGCAAATAAAATAAATTTGATCTTAATACTTATACATAGTTACCTCAACCTGTTTTTGGGCAGACAATTTAAACAACAATACACACCTACAGATATATATAAAACTTATAATAAAACTTGTTAAAAAACAAGTGCATAAATAAATTATAGCTTAACGAATAAATCATGCTAATAATATAAACCTAATTATGGAACAATTAAGAACAAAACATTATTGCAAGTTTATTTAAATAATCCTTTAAAAATCTGACTTGTGAATTATTGTAGTAATGTTTAAAAAACTTAAGTTATCCCAGGAATAGGTGTGTGTGTTTATATATATATATATATTCAACTACTTCACATTCTATCTCATTCTTTATCTTACACTCAATATAATTATTATTTGAGATCTAATATCAATAATTCTGTGCTAACATGCTTGTTAGAGAAGTCGCTATCGAAGTTCCCAGACTTCATATTCATAGCTGAGTGCAGTCGATAGTAATGAGGAGGCATATTCTAATTTATGCAAATTAGTTAGCTGTTAATAGTGTCGTAAGTCTTGACATTTTATTTTGTTTAGATTAATTTATCCATCTTTTTGAAATGGTGAAACAGATGCCTTTTCTGTTTATTGAATGAGTGTCATTATTTATGAAGTAGGCTTTTTACGCCTATGGTCATTTCTCTCTCTCTCTCTCTCTCTACATACTATTGTGGAGTTGATGGCTTCGAATCTGTGTCCAGTAGCCTTTTCATGCTCTAAGAATGCTGATATGGTCTCTTTATTGTTCAGTGCCCTTTTATACATGTACATGTGTTGCGATACTCTATTTGTGATGGTTGTTTTTGTTTCTCCATAATACGAGGCCCTGCACCCAGCCTGAGTGCATTGGATTTGATATACAACTTGAGGCTTTGTCTTAGAATCTAATTTACTTTTTGAATTGTTTATGAGTTTATTGATGTTGGCAGAAGTGCAGAAGCCAATTGTAAATTCTTTTGATGGTGTTTTCATTAAGTGTTTGGCAGTGTTAGGTATATATGGTATGGTTATTCGTGGTTTGTTATCTCTAATTCTAACTTGCTGATTTATTTTTGCTTGGAAACGTGCTATTCTTTTGGTTATGTTTCTGTATTTATAGCCAACTGATGTTAGTTTTTTGATGTACTTTAATATGTTATCTTTTCTGTCTGTATTGAATTTGCATAAGAAATTGTTTCTATGTAGAAATGCGTTCAATCCGGCATATTTATGTGAGTTGGGTGCTATAGCACTCTGATGATATATCCTTTAATTTCCAGGGGTTTGATGGTGATGCGGTACTTTAATTGTGCATCTTCTTTCTGTATATGTAAGTCCAGGTATTGTAGATAGTGCTGATCATACTCCCACATGGTATTTAGTGTGAGTTTAGTAATCTGCTGCAATTTTTCGGTGATGTTTATTATTGTATTCCTTTTGGCAGCGATAAACACGTCGTCTACCTATCTTACATATATCATTCTGTGGTTATCTGTCTGTATTTCCAGTATTATCTGTTTCACATGGTAGTTTAAGAAGGTGTTGGCAATTATACTACTGATGGGGAGACCCATCGGCCATTCTTGATTTTCTTTGAAAAGTTAACCTTGACAATGGCGGATGCTATTTCATCAAAAAGTTAGAAAGTAATCAAAAATAACATATGGTTTAACCCCAAAACTACTTTATTCATATCATATAATCATAAAAACTACTTTATTCATATCATATAACCATGAAAACATTAAATATAATATATACAAAAGCAGAAATTGATATATAAAATTTTAAATAATAAATTACAATTTTATCCATTACAAAGTTTGCAATTTTTTGACACATAAGTTAATAATATTAGTCATGCTGATGCACAAAAGGGTATATATACCATGTGTTATAACTTTATCTTTCCTATTGCATTGCCAATTCCATATAATATTAATATCATCTATGTTCTTTAATACTTTTATAATGCTTTTTTTATAACTTAATATGACAATTTCGATTGCCCCATCAATCCTCTTCAGAACTTCTATTTATATCTCAAAATCTAAAGAAGATTTCTGGAGCAATTGAAACTGTCATATTAGATTATAAAAGTATTAAAGATCATAGATAATATACCATGTAATACACATATAGCAGATTATAATTTATAGCTAAAGGAATGGGGGGGGGGGGGTTTAAAGCAAAAAAATAATTTTCTGCAAAATAAAAACAGTATGTTTTAAGAATTAATAATTGTAATGTTTTTAATAGTAGTTGAAAATAATATAATTGTAAAATAGCAAATGAAACTTACCAATACCATCAGTAATTTTAATAGGTTTAATTTTGGTATAGAGGCCCACTCCAGAATAACCTTCTTGGTCTCCTGAAAGCCAGTGAGCATTATAGCCTTCTATTGATGCCTTAGGAGGAATCTTTCCTTCACTGCACTTCGTTTCTTGAAGACAAATAATATCAGGTTTTTCAAGTTCAATAAAATGTTGACTATCTTTCTAAAATAAAAAAAGCATGTAACAACATTTCTATAGATGTCACTACAATCTTGACGACTAAAATAAAAGATTAGTAATGGGTTTAAGTGGTAAAATATTTCTTTAGATAATTACATGTGTACATGCAATAACTTCATTTATGTTATACATAATGAGTTTTCAATCTCTTAAAAAAATATATTCAGTAACAAAGTTTATGAACAATTATTAGGCATAAATGATTATATTTGACACATATATATACATATATATATTCAAATTTAAGATTTTCATTATAATTCATGGACAAAATCAAGTAAAAAAATTCAAACTAGCAATCTTGATAACAATTTTTAATTTGGTAAACTCAAATAACAGCTGTACTTTCTGATGATTCTTATTAATGAGGGATTAGCCAGCATTCTTTTGAAACATATTGCAAGAAACATTACTGAAATTGTGATATATAGCAGGGAAGCAATGAGTAAGCAAATAGCATTAACTTCACTGTAGAATATATCCGTATACAGAATATTGATAACAAGGTGATTACTCAAATTACATATAGCATATATTAAAAAGGCTAAAATAATGTTCAATGGATGTTTTCAGAAGAAAATATAATCATAAATTAAAAGAAATTAACTACAGATACTTTGATTCAGTATTATTAATACAGATGAAACATAATCAATAAAATTAAACATAAAATTAAATTTGGATGAAATACTTTTGGTAGAAATATATTAGTACTAAAAGAAAATATGCCTATATGTTTGAAAAATACTTCTAATAGATGTATTTGGGTGTGAGATATAAGCATTTAACAGAAGAGCAATACAGCGGTTTCGTACTAGTCAATGAAATATGAAGGATGTATGATAGAAATAATGAGTAAAAATAAAATAGACATGGTCTGGGTATATGAAGAAATGATAATAAACGAACAGTTGAAATTTTAAACTGGATCCCAAGAGGCTATAAAAAACCCTAGAAAGACATGTGAAATGGATGGATGAAATAAAAAATTTTTGCTAGTACAATGTGGAGATGAATGGTTATAAATCAGAACAACTGGATAACACTTGAAAATTATCCTGCAGTGAATTGATAATGATTAAAAATGATGATGATGATATTCAATATATATATTTAAATTAATCTTAATTATAAAGTACTTAACCTAGATCAGACCCAGGTCAAGAGTCAAAATACTCTGACAAACTGATGCATTCAAAAGAAGGATCCTCCTTTTGGATGCATTAGTCTGTCAAATTAATTTGACTCTTGGCTTGGGGTAGTTGTTCTAGGTTAAGTACTTTATAATTAAATTGATTTAAATGGATAACTCCACACATTCAAGATTTCCATCTAAACATTCATTAAAACTACTGTATTATATATATATTTATTTATTTAACAAAAAAAAAAAATTATATGTATCGAGATGATATATAGTTGATATTTCTAATCTTCAGAAATATTCTAATAAATTTAAATCAGAACTTGCAAATCATTTTCAAGTATTAGTAGATTTTGAACATGATTAAAATTTGAATGAAATTAATAGGAAAATAACCGATACACTTTTAAAAACTGCAATAAAGTAGCTGATAGAAAAACAGCAATTGACCAATACAATTTCTACTGAGACTAGAAAATTTATAAAGAAAAGAAAGAATATGAAGATATATAAAAATGATGCATTAAAAAAGAGTGAATATCTCAAATTTTGTAAAATGATGCGAAAGAGTTGATAATGATATAAAAAAGTATAATTGTAATTGTGAATTAGCAAGGAAAGCTGTAGAAGAGAATAAATGTCTCAAGAGTGTAAAACAAGATTTTGGTATTGGTACGAAACTTATATTTACAATAACAGAAAAAGATGGAACTATTACTAAGAAGAGAGATGATATCATGAAATGGGTAGAAGAGTTTTATCACACATCTATTATATCGTCTGAATTGCCCAGGATTTTAAATGAAGTGAGACATGCAATTAAATTTATGAATGGAAAAGATCCAGGTAATGATGGAATTATAATTGATATATTAAAAGAAGCAGGTGAAGAAATAGAAAATTTTTTGGCAAAAATGTCTAAATGATAAAGATGTATCAGATGATTGGAAGAATGCAATATTAATATATAAAAAAGGTGATAAAGAAGATATTAGAAATTACAAACCATCAGTCTTCTATCAGATTTATACAAAATTTTTACCTAGATACTTACAACTCGTCTACAGAGAATATTGGATTTCAACCAACCAAAAGAACAAACTGGATTTAAAAGTGGTTTTAGTATAGTAGATCATATCCAAGTATTGAGAGAAGTTATAGAGAGAACCAATGAATATGAGTTGCCATTGTGCTTTGGATTTGTACATTATGAAAAGGCATTTGATTCTTTATGCATTTCTTCAGTAATTAAAGCATTGGATCATCAAGGTATAGACCCAGGATACTGTCATATTTTGAAGAATACTTATAAAAATGCAACAGCAACAATTAGATTACATAATGATACTAGGAGAGTTAACAATGAGAAGAGCCCGATACAGGGTGACTCCATATCTCCAAAACTTTTTACAGCAGTGCTGCAAGAAGTATTTTGTGGATTAAAATGGAAAGTTAAAGGAGTAAAAATAAATGGAGATTACTTTTAAGTCATTTAGATTTTGCAGATGATGTAGTTGTTTTTGCTAATAATGATTCAAAGCTTCAGAAAATGTTGCAAAAGTTATCAGATGAAAATAAGAAAATAGGACTAAAGGCAAATGTTAAAAAGACTAAAGTAATTTTCAATAGATTTTCTTAAAAGGTGAAAATAAAGATTATAAATTAGAAGATAACAATTACAAATAGCTTTGTCAGATTATTAATACATATGGAAACATAATGGATGAAATTAATCATGGAATTAAACTTGGAGTGCTTTTAATAGAAATAACTTAATATTAAAAGGAAATATGCCTATGTGTTTGAAAAGGAAGATTTTTTAATAAATGTGTTTTATCAGTTCTTACTTATGGATCTCAGACTTGGACACTTAATAAAAGAGCAATACAAAGATTTCAGACCACTCAAAGAAGTATGGAGAGATGCATGTTAGGAGTAACAAGAAGAAATCGAAAATGCAATATATAGGTAAGAGAACAAACAGGTGTTACTGACATCATTGAAAAAATTAAAAGACTGGAGTTGGACTGGACATATTGCTAGAAGAAATGATAATAGATGGACAATTGAAATCTTAAACTGGATTCCAAGAGATTGTAAAAGACCCAGAAAGAGACCACATGTGAAAGTTTATGAATAAAATAAGCAAATGTGCAGGGGTGATGCGGAGAAGAGAGGCTAGGAATTGGAGAAGATGGATTGAATTTGGAGAGACCTTCATCCTGCAATAGATTGATAATGTTTGACGATGATGAATATGTTTTTCTTTAATTAAAATGTGCACTACAAATTTGTGAACATTTCTTCTCTTTTATTTTATTATTCCATTTTAATAATATTAAATTGATAGATTTCTGTACATTTAACATATAAACAACCAGATTAACTAATTAGCTTTATGTAATTTGGTGCAATTTTTAAGGTGATCATTGCACAAAATTACTTAAAAGCTAAGTAGTTAGTCTGACTGTTTATATGTTAAATGTACAGAAATCTATTAATTTAATATTATTAAAATGGTATAATAAAGTAAAAGAGAAGAAATGTTCACAAACTTGTAATACACATCTTAATTAAAGAAAAACATATATATAATACAATATTTTTAACGAATTGTGTAGATAGATATTTTGAATGAACTCAAAAATGCATAGGTCATGGTTCCAATTATATGACTTCCAGGTCAAACTTCTTATGAATTCCTAATCAATAGACCACATACTTTTTTGCCCTGTGTGGTTGGTTTAGTGCAGAGACAGAATGGTCAATTTTAGAGATCAAGATCCATAGATCCTAGCTCGGTTCTATCATTTCCAGTATACCAAGAAATAAATCATTCTATTATTATGTACAATAATTTATAATATTTTTTTTATACTTTTGTTTTGATTTAATTTAAATCAGGCAAAGTAAAGCAAATTTTAAAAAAGATACTTCTTTAATCCCCTTTGAAGTATTATTATTATTTTGGAATTTCTTATTCATTTTGCTAAAAAAAATTTAAGTTGTTTCTGCAACCTTAACAAGCAAGTTCAGACAAGACATAAATAAAATTTCCCAATGCCATTATTTAATTGGAATCTTTCTAGAAAATTTTAAAAGCTTCTTTAACTTTTTATCAGACCTGGTCAGTGATGAAAAAGAACAAAAAATGTAATTGTTTGCAAAAGCAATTTTTATCCTGAAAGTTACCAATAATTTCAATTTTATAACAAAAGTAATAGAGAAATTCAAGGCTAAAACAACATCAGACCTGTTTCAGTACTTTATGGTGAAAGAGACAGCTAATTATTTATTACCATATACCCTGTACGATTTGGCATAATTGTTAAAGCAGCCAACTTGAGATCGGGAGGTCCCAGGATCGATTCTGGCACTTAAATCTCATATGGCACTTAAACCTCATATAAACTCCCAAGCAATAATGCTATAGGCTTTTTTTTTATTACTACATTATTTTAAGTATTGTAATTTTAGTTCATGCTTTTAATTACGATAGAATGACAGCCTGTTAAGCTAGTTGCGCAGACACTGTGAGAATGTTATTAATAAATGAATACCTTCGAACAACCACATGATAGTATTTGTATAAGAGTATATCATGTGGTTGTTCGAAGGTATTCATTTATTAATAACATTCTCACAGCGTCTGCGCAACTAGCTTAACAGGCTGTCATTCTATCGTAATTATAATCGCACGCAAGACGTTATAAAATAATAAATGCTTATTCATGCTTTTAAGCAAAAATGTGCTAATAAGATAACTTTGAAAGAATAAAATGATCAAAATTTTCATAAATTTGCTATATTAAAAATTGGTATTCAAATGTTTTGAAAAACAAAAATGGTAAGTGAAGTTGGCTGACACTGTTCATTAAATTTAACATTTGTAATTAATATTGTACATTACATTGAATTGTAAATATGAGCATGCTTTAAATCTTAGCCTCAAAAGATCAATTAGGAACAGCATCAATTGAATTACACATCCTAAACAATTACCAAGATACAGAATATTAATGTTCTAATGTTATTTATTTTTTCAATTATAAAACATACTTACCAATAGATTTAAGATGAAATACAAGCTATTGTAAATACTAAAATGTTTAGTACTCAATGACATGTGTTGTGTACTGAAAAAAAATCTTTGTGATATTGTTAAATGGGTAAATGAAATAAAAGTACTGTATTATTTATTGAATATTGTATTATTTTTTTAAATTCAAAATGTTTCATAATTTACTGTTTCTATTTGTTCAGCATAGATTATAATAAACTTAAGTCAAGTACACCTAGAAACATTGTAGTTCACTAATATATAGACAAAAAAGAATTGTTAAATATACATTTACTATCTAAATTTTGCTTAAGATAAAAAACAAACAAACTGATATCTGCTGTCTGAAAACTTCACTAATTTGAACATCTGAAATCTGACAAAAATATTGCATAAAAAATTAGAAATTAATAAAACAATTTCTAAATTTTAATTTTCCAATTTATATTGCAACCAATGCACTATGACCAGTTCACACATAAAAAAATGGCTACTGCTCTCTATATGGGCAAAAAGCACAATTGCAACAACATAAAATTTAACCTCGTGTAAGCATAATATTTTTTGCATTTTGTCAGTTATTAATTTTCATCATAAAAAAAAAACAATAGTAATTTTTTTTACCTGAAAGTTACAATTTTTATAGTAAATTATATCATAACTATAGTCACAATATAATTTATCCAAACCACTTCGAACACTTTGTAGCAAAACTCTTTATTTGTACATATATATATACACCTTACGTTTTGACTGTCCTGCAGTCTTAATCTCTGAAGAAGACTGCAGGACAGTCGAAACATAAGGTGTATGTATATATAAATAAAGAGTTTTGCTAAAAAGTGTTCGAAGTGGTTTGGATAAATTGTATTTATAGGATATTACAGCAAAATAAAGAAAAGTGTAATTTTGATAATATAGACACAATGTATGTATATATTTAAAATTTGATTATATATACATTAAAAATGTATACAGTATTCTATTTTTTAATAATTATTTTTGTTAAAATTGCATCAATAAGTAACTACTTACTATATGTACATGTTAAAAATATCTATACTGCATATGTAAGTGTTAAAAATGCAGTAAAAGAGTGGTGAAAATAAACAATAGGATGAAAGCTTATTAAAAACTGTAAATAATAAACAATTTAATAATTATTCATATATTGTGCAATGCAGATACTATAATGTGAAATATTCCATACTTATTACTGGCAAAGTGCATCAATATACATAATTTTAATATTACAGTATTTAAAAAATCAGAGTTAATATTATAATTAATTAGCTAAGATTACTTTTTAATAAATAATTTATCTATACATTAATTTATTATAAAAAAGAATATGTTTTGATACACAAAAATGCAATTACATTTATTTGCTTTAGAAACACTTTACAATTCAAGTGATTTTTTAAAAAAATAAATATGTCTTTTGTTGATATCTTTTTCTTTCTTCTGAGAATGAAGAAAGTTGTAATCAAACAATAGCAAAATGAGAAAAGATTGAGAATAAAGTTGTTTCTAATGGAGGAAAAAATTGATTATCTCTATATTATAACATTTATGATGGATTTATTTTTTAAAAATAAAATAATAGTATTATTTCAAATTTAAAACAAAAAAGCAAAAAAACTATCCAAGCAAAAAATATTGCAATGGAATTGATTTATCAATGATAGATATGAAAAAATAATAATTTAAAAAATGATAAATCTGTAAAAAAAAAAAAAAAGAAAGAAGACATATCTATAGCACTGATTATAAGACCAAAGAAAGCGAATAATGGATGTTTAAATATGATTCATGCATATATGATGAATCAAAAGTTAACTATGCTATATAGAATCCATAACTATCCATGGATTTTAGTATCAAATGAAATGAGAGTATAGATCTTACTCTAGTTGCAAATGAATGCATATTAAAGTCTTTGCCAAAAAAACATTGAATAAAACTAGACAAATAAGACAACATAATAACTCTTGATTCTCAAAACATAATTCATCCAATGAATTACAAAATGTAGTTATATGCACATAACTTCAGATATATGAAATGAGCAATTGTTAATAATATTGAGATAACTTAAAAGTATTTATTTCATTTTGAACTTCATTATTCTAAATTGATAATATTTGGTGATCATATATTTAAAATTTTCAGTCATGTATTCTATTACATTTACTATTTAATTATTAGCAAAAACCTGTTTCTAAACAAATTAACATTTACCGCACTTTTTAATTTTATTTTTTCTGAATTTAATTTATTTTGAAAAAATATCCAAATGATTCCATTATTTTCAGGTTTTCCTTCTATAGCATATATCCCAAGTCATTTCTCACTACAAAATTCTCAATACAAAGTTCTAATTTATCCACATACATAATTCTCTCTACATATTTCATAACTCTGTCTGCATTCTATTTATTTTCATAGCTTTCTCTTGATTTTCTCAATCAACTTAAACAACACAATATTCTTTATATAAATATGTCCTTCCATTAGCAATAAACAATATTATATATATAAAATCATAAAATGGCAAGACAGACTGAAGACAGAACCTCTAAACAGTAATATACAAATATAAAATCACATTTTTTTTTTTTCAAAGAATATGACCAATCTATTTCCTTTTAAGTTTCATAATTTCCTTAATAAAAAAATATCTTTTTTAGCAAAAATATTACATAAAAAAGTTAATGATTTAAATATTAGATTAATATTTAAATACTGGGATCTGTAAAATATAACATTATGTCTGAAATAATTTCAGGACCAAAGAAAGCAGATAGTAAACCTAGAAAAATGATATATCTATGACTAATGGATTACTTAATTAAGTTAGTCAATAAAGAAAATTAGCTGTCAAATATGAACTCTTGAGGGAATATATAAAATTTTAAAAAAAGCTTAGAAAATAACTGAAAAAATGGTATATTTTCAATTTTCCATTAAAAATAAGTTTAGAAAACTATAGGCACAAATATAAAACAATGAAATCTATCACAAAATAAATGTCAAATTAACATTAACAATTAAATATTTTATAATTCCATTATGAATAATTTCCTCCTTTTCTAAGCTAATGTAATACACGAATGTTAATGAAAATCATCCACAGCAAAGATAGTTTTTTTAAAAAAAAAAATTCAGATTTATTATTGCCTAGCACTATAACCCATGAATATGATATATGTTATTATAAAGCTTGCTAGGCAGTAATAAAGCAGAATATTTTAAAAAAGAACTACCTTTTCTGTGGATGTTTTCATTAAAAGTCGTGTAATTCAAAAATGCTCAAATATACAGTAAAATTTTAATCCATCAATTATGAATATATCAGTTTTCTGCATCCATCATACGTTTTCTTTGGTCCTGAAATCAAAGTCGTAGAAATGTATGTTTTTTTGTAATGGCATCATCATTTTCAAACTATTGTTGTCATTGGTTTTTTTTTTCATCAATCCTAAGACAATGTTTTCCCTTAAAGATAGTTATTTTTTTTATTCAAAATAAAATACTATTACTGTACATATACAAAATTCCCACACGTAATAAATTTGCTCATTATTAAACACTACTATGTGTATATAAAACAAATTAAATTAATCTGCTTTCCTAATTTGAACTACATAAAGTAGTTACGCTATTGGAAAGTAAAAAAGCTATCAGACTGATCTCTCATTGGAGAATTTCAAATTATAATTAAAAGCTTAACTCCCTCTATATAGTCAGATGAACTTATTATTGAATAGTATTCCGTCAATAAAATTTTTATAAATCTTAAATATAAATAATAAATTAAAATTTATATAAAATAATCTTACAAGTTTTCAAAATAATTTTATGATTTTATAATAAAAAAAATTTTTATTCTAGGACTTGGAAGTTTATTACCAAAAACTGATCCACCTACAATTATTCCCTCCCCTCAAATAATGTTTGAATTGTCTTAAATTACTGTATATTGAACTAACTACAAGCACACTAATGTCCATATTTTTAAAAAAAGCAATTATCAAAAACATTTTAAAATGTAATAACAAGTTCATTTAAAATAATATATAAAATTTTTTTTTATATTAAATGCTTTTATTGATGTGCACTAAAAAAATAATAATAATTGTTTCTTCAACTGCAGTTGAAGTTTTTAGATTTGACTTGAAATAAAAGCATGGGGAATCCAGAAATTAATTAAGTCAATCTCTATTTTTTATAACAAGGGATTGACTTAATTAATTTCTGGATCCCCACCCCATGCTTTTATTTCAAGTTAAATCTATAAATTCCATTTGTGATTGAAGAAACAATTATTTTATTTGTTTTTAATCCATAGTCAATAGAAGCATTTAATACATAAAAAAAAATTAATTCTATTATTTTTAAATTTTTAGTATTGGCAAAGTAAATGAAAATATAAAAATATATCGTATGTTATTGACTGGATACTTATATATATATATCAAATCAAAACTATCCCAAATCCAAAATTAAAACAGACCAGCATAAAAATAATATAAAAACACAACCTAAGGGTTCACTGCTACAAGCAGACTTTTCAAGTGTAGAGAACTACAAAACTACACAATATATATAATATTAAAAACTACCCACAAATCCATTCACTTCCCATCCACCCTTAATATTAAAAGAACTCTTAAATAAGTTAATTGCTTCAGAATAATAAATTTTCAATAATAAAGACTCTTTAATTCTTCTTTTGATTTCATTTCTCTCAAAGAAGACAACCTTAGCTTCATCAAAATCAATAGTGTGGCCTGTATCTTTTTTTTTCTTCCTCTCTTTCTTTTATTATTAATTTGGGGTAGTTTTGATTTTATATTGACTAATTTAGCTTTATGCTTGTAAGGTTTATATATATATATTGTAACGGGATGGGGTTTCAGGAAGTTCGTGGAAAGTGGAAATAAATGAAAATGAAACTGGGTGATGGCAAAACATCATCAACCCCAAGTCAATTTAAAATGAAAAAATCAATAATTTAAAAAAGTATCTATAAGTAATGAGATATTTAATCATAAAATGAGATTAGAGAATCTCTGAGAACATTGAGAGATCAGAAGCTAACTCAAAAGAGCAACTAAAGCATAATTATTATCAACCAGCATTATAAAGTAAATATCAGTATAAGTAAATACTAGAGAGAAATAACCATCCATCATCATCATTGATGGGAATAAACAAATTAGTACAATAAAATATATAAATCAACAGTCAACCTTGTGACTGGATTGAAAATGGGTCTTCTGTAGACCAGGCTAACTATTGAGCCTTTGCCAGCTTGGGCAATTATATAAACATAACTTGGATGCACCAGTTTAGTGCCCATCCATTAAAATACACAATAATCAGAAATAGAACAATAATGCTGGGACATTTAAAGCATGCTGATCATCATCAATGCTCTGGCCACTAAAGTACTATTAATGTACTGGCCAACTATAAACTTAACTTTTAATAAGACTAAAGTAAAATAAAAGATAGTGCATGGGCTTTAAAGAGTATCCTCTTTTGCACCAACCAGGATGATGATGATCATCTCTGGATGCCCAAAGCACTAAACACATCCCCATTTATCCGTGTCCGAAATCTAGCTCAGAGAACATGGGCTCTATTACTGTATGTGAACAAGAGATGATGGAATACAATTTTTAACAATTAAATATAAGTTTATTAATAACAAAAAAAATGAATAAGGTCTTATAAGGGTTCTGATTATGAAAAGTACACAATAATACAGTCATCACTCTGTAATTTATAAGATTACTACAAATTTCAAGTTTTCACATTAATTTACATAATTCCTATTCAAAATTTAAATTGTTACATTGATTTACAAAATTAAAATTTACAATCCAAGTTATTACTATGGTTTACATATATAGGCGCACAGACGCGCGATTTATAATATACAATTAATCTATTTCAATTGACATTCAATAACAACAAAAAATGAATAAAATTTGACTTGCTGCAAAATAATTATCCAAATCTTAAATTATATATAAATATAATAAATGATTAAAGTTTCAGTTAAATGAAATACATTTACATAGTAGGTTTACTGAAACGCATATATATATATCTAATTTGCACAGACATGCGATATATTAATTTATCTACATAACATTAGTATTTATCACAATAAAATTATTACAGATTATTCTCGCAATTTTATTCTCTTTGCTGAATAGTCTTTTTCTTGAAACAAGTACTATCAAATTTTTGACAGATGATTGTTGATTGATTTAAAATGTCTTTTTTTTTTTAATAAACGAAATATATAATCGTTTTATAGAATTAAGAAAATATAAATTTCTAAATGTCTTTCTGCTTGATTAGTTAATGCTGATGAAATAGGCAAGGTGAGAGAGGAAAAGTGAATACGTGAAGTGCAGCTCTTCATGCCATGATAAGTAGATAGTCAAGCATGGACCAAGTACACAATGCCCCATGATGTCGCGAGAAAATACCTCATTTTTAAGCACTGCCCCTCTAAGTACCTAGACAGATCATCCACAAGAAATAGTATCCAGAAAAAAAATATCAGGCACTGAGCCAGCCCTGCTCATCTCTTGTGAGTCTTAGGGGCTTTAGAAAAGGTCTATAAATGAGACCAAGGCCTATTCATGAGGCCTACATATACACTGCTGGACTACCCTGGGAGCTCAATATCTAGGTCTAGACAGTGCCGAGCATATACTTCGGAGCACCATAAACACATTGCATCCACACAGCCCTGCTCAACCATACACCCACCATAAACATAAAAAGTACAAATTCATGCATCACTTTCAAAATGTAATTTTACTAAAGAAATTATTTAAAAGTTTGTTATCATATATAACCTTACTCACCACAGCTGTATATATTTTTATCTGTTCTTCTCTGCCTTTAGATAGTTAGCATATATATAATTATTTGTTTAGCAAGCTGGTTCTTTTGGTCCATTAGAAAAATATAATCCATGTTTGTTGTCATCATCAGATAAAAATATGCAATCCATGTAAAATCTTGATTTGTAGTTGGTCTCTGCTCTATTTAGGATTAATCCAGGCAATCAGCTGTCTTGGTTTGATAGAATTTTAGGCAAGCAACCATCCTCCACGTTTAAGGCTATGAATTTCTACAGAAAGAAGTGGGTCACTTTCTCTAGATGAATTTCAAACTACTGCTAAGGAAATATTGGCAGCTCCCCAATCTAATGTTCTGCCAACTATATGTTCAGCTAAAACCAACTGCTGCCCCTCATCAAGTTACAACAAAATATTGTAACCAATTCTGCAGCTGACCTGTTCTCTTCAAAAATCACTAACCAGACTAACTGATATATTTTTAATCAGTCTTTTATAAACTCATCTGAGGTGTTAACAACACTTTGATTAAAAACAGAGTTTTTATTTTTAGCTCTCTAATCCCTTTAAAAACATATATGTTTTAATTAATTAAAAAATTTTCAAAAACAAGTATTGTGTTTTTACATTTCACAATCAGAATAATAATAATAACAATACAATATTTATATTTATTAAGACCTTTTTTAACATTTAAATTATATAACAATTTTTATTTTAATCAGAGTTATTTTTTTAACCCTTTGCTTATCATTATTTTATTTTAGCAAATATAAAAAAAATCTACAAAAATTTATTCTGTGTTTATTTCTACTTCTCCTTTATTTTACGTATATATATGCACATACACTATATTAGTGTATGCTATGTAAGCCAACTGGTTACAATATATATATGTATGACTAGATTGCTATAAGTTAAAATGTATACCTCTTATGTATATATCATATTTGTTCTTAAATAAATATTATACAAATATTTTGTAAAAATGATCATAAATATTTAAATCAAACTATAAAACATACACTTTTTTTTGGCATTAGAAATAATAAAAGGCAATTTCCAAATACTCTTGCAGATGTTCTCAAAACCTGAGAATAGTTTACCAACCAGTGACACTGTTAGCATATTTGTAAGTTTCTCAGTACAGTACTAACCAATCAGGTTTTTTTTAAACTAGTTCAGGTTTCTACCATCAAATGAATGCAAAACTGGCAAAACAGCACTTCAGATACCTGCAGATGAATGAAGAAAAGAGATATTACTGGCATCATCTCCATAGAAAATATTTTGGCTATACGAATCCAAAAGTTAAATTATATAATTTCGCACAATTTTTAAAAATAATATTAAATATTTTGACTAAAATATGATCTGTACTTTACATTCATTTCACTGACTAATCATTAAAACATAATTTTTAGAAGGATTTCTTTTTATCATTTGTCAATATCTATGGTTTACTTTATCCTATCTTTGAAAAATAATAGATCATGGGTTTACTGCATATATACATATACTGTACAGTATAAAAATATTAATTTTATTACTTATTGAGGCTTAAATTTTTTTCAAAAAACATTTGTATTTTGATATTAACCATTTAGTTTTTCATTGGGTTTTATTTAACAGTTATACTAAAAATTGAAAAAGCAATCTTGAATTTTTAAAAATCTTGAAGAATATCAGAAACTTCTTAATGATATTATTTATGTTCATAAGTATTTTTTTTTAATTTCTTATCAAGACTTGTGAAATAATTAAATATTTTACTTCATTTTATAAATCAGCATATAACATTTAAATGTTTAATTTAATACTCAAATTCCTGTAAAAATGTTTATGTACTTATATGACTTACCATTTACATAATAATGAACAAACTTTATATCATATGATATTCATTACATTTTATATAAACCACTAAAGATCACATGATCACTATCTCTTATACTAGCACATAATTGTTATTAAACAAGGCAAAACTCTCCATACAGTAGTGCCACCCTGTGCCAACGAGAGTAATTAATGGATGCCAGAAGGCTTGTGCATAAAATCCCTATCTAGTGCCTACTCATCCAATATCCCCAGACTAGTTTCTGGCTTGTGGCCTTCGTCAGTGAGGAGCGGATCTGAGAGCACTACACTTAGATCTTAGGATCTAATGCAACCCTCCAGTTTATACTTCTACTAGTTTTATATACTATCATGCAATTATTTAAAAAATATTTGGGCAGCAACACTTGATAAAAAATTTTGAATTTAGTATTTGTAAAAAATATAAAATTGGCATTTTGTGATTAATTAAGATACTATATTAACAAAATATGTCATCTCATGAAGATCACAGAGCAATACTTTTACTTAGACTGATGCCAGATTTGAACTTGGATATAAATATGATTGGTAGTTTCTGATTAAGCTGGATGAAGTAAACTATTGTTTTATTTAGATAAGAAAAATTCTTTTTTCTCAGCATATGAATAAAACTTAGTTGGAACTCAAATACTATAATTCAATCTAAATATAAGCAATTTTGTATTTAATTTCCAGAAAACTAGATTAACTTATTAGTAGTAATCTTGATAGATTAAATAATCAAGCTTACAACAAATGGTGCTAAAGTAGACCACTCTTATACAATAGTAAATTGAAAAAATCAAGTTGTGTTGGTAATATTAACATGTAATAATTTAAATTTCAATATCATAAGAATTTTCAAACTATATTAATCCAGTGACATTAAATAATCTGTTTTTCGAGTGGGCAACTTGTAGTTAGAAATCTGATTTCAGCAAGTATTTGAATCACCATCATTTATAAAAAAAAAAATTTCAATAAATATATGTAACTTTTTCTAAAATGAAGATATTAAAGGAAGATTAATCGTTTTTTCAGTGATTTTTTGTAGATCAACAAAGAAAGCTGATAGAATTACAAATTATTCACACCTGATTTCACTAATCTATCTTTTTATATTTTAATTCACATTATAAATTTAATTAACTCTTAATTAATGCTTTCTTCCCATTTTCATATAACATGGGGATTAAAAAAATAGATATTAAACTAGTTCAAAAACTTTTGAATGTAAATAATTTTTTTTTTTAATTTTGGCTGACAAATTTAAACAAAATATAATGCTTAATTGTGATTTCATTATTTCTTTTTAAAAACAGTGGTACAGCTGTTGATATCCATCATAAAACACAATATATTCAGTGCAGTTTATGTCAATTAAATGCCTAAATACATTATCCATGAATCATACAGTTATCCATAATAGGCTATTTTCCAATATAAATCAATGTTAACTTCATTTCTAATCACTGCTCTTTATGGGATTTTTTTTTTTTTTTAATTTAATCAATTCAATGTTTTCAATCAAAATTTAAAAAAAAATAATTTTAAGAGCATAATTTTTAATATCTGTTAATCCATTTTAATTTTATAAACAGAATCTTGTCTTTAAAACGATTTAAAAAGAGGAAAACATCAATATTAAAATAACTTTTCAACATGAAAAATGTTTAAATACTGACATTAGATAAATCTCTTAGTTTAGATATATTGATATTCTCATTGCAGGGAAATCAACATCCTATATATATATCTGAGGATCGATCGACATCCTATATATATGAGGATGTATAGCTTGTCAAATAAACTAAAAATTAAAAAACTTCTTAAACTAAACATATTCATTTAGTCAATGGTTATTTTGTAAGGCTAAACATGTTATCATATTTATAATATAAACTTACACACTTCAAAACAATATGTGTTGAAATTTGCCTTTTAACTTTTATATTCACAATCGCTACAATGATTAACCTTAAACAGCTTTACAGGGCATGTATTTAGTTTTTAATAAACTGTGAAACTAAAATAAAATTATCAATAGCTTGTATTAAAACTAATGCTATTTTAATTGTCCAAGACCAATGTGCTTGTCATATATATGAGCTAAAAGTTAAAGTTCACGATTACAAATCCATGCTCTATAATTAAGTTAGATTCTAGTTGGGCCATAATTTCACCAAAACTTAGAAGCCTGATTTAAAATCACTACAATTAAGTTTGCTATTTAGTTTATTTTTGTATTATACACATGCACACAAATATATTTACTCATAAGCCCGACATTTCAATAAGAGCATGAGAAAATTTATGATAATATGGACAATGACAAGCATTGTATACATATCACATATGAATCCGAGAAAAAAAAATAGTATAGATTTAACTTATAATGCAGTGAATATATATAATTGAAATATATATATATATGTATTATTTATTGTTATCTTATTATATTAATGTGTATTTTCTATATTTATTTGGAAAAGTATATTATACTGATACAATATTTTTCTAGTCCCAAACGCCATACGAATCACCAGTGTCCAACAATAAACCATATTTAATATTATCTCTTGAATGAGATTTTTTCAATCTCCTTTAATATATTTTATGAAATAAATCCATTTAATGGAAAAAATAATTCCGAATATATTACTAAGACAATTTAAAAACAAGACCCACAAAGAATCATTTTAATAAACCTGTAAATAATGCCAGACTTTTGTCAGACTGAAAAAATGTCAATGATATAACAAAATATGGACATTATTTAGAGGTTTATTTAAATGATTCTTTAGGGATCTTGCTTGTAAATTGTCTAATAAGATATTCACTCTTGTTTGCTTCATGAAATACCCTTATAATAAGCCATAAAATTATTCATGTATTCATTAAAATAACTAGTATTTTGTGAAATATGCAGGGCACTATGGTTCTTAAACATTTCCAAGACAAACTTATGAAAGACTAAAGAAGAAAATATACACCCAAAAATTAGCTAAATGTGATAAAGAAATATGAAATCAGAAAAGCATAAACAGGCTAGCTTATGACCTAGGTAGGTCTCTTTCAACAATAACAATTATCTTGAAACATCAGAAAAAAAAACAGAGGTTTATTAAAGGATATCTCTACCACAAAAATCAACAATCTTAACTAAAAAGAAAGGTCTAGAACTGGCTACAGAGAAAATGCTTGTAAAATATAATGAACCATAAAAGCATACCTTTAAGCACAATAGCAATGATAGTATTTTATATTATTTAAAATAAAAAAGTTAAGCTCAATTAAAATCTAAACTTTGGTGCCAGCCTCTAATTTGTTTATGTGTCATAATATTGTGTTTTGCACAAACTGAGCATACAACTCTTGGTATAAATATAGCTAGAGTTTTTATGTAAGAATTAATTAAATTAATTTCTACCTATAAATTTTGATATGGGAAAAAAACATCCTTATTTTGGGAAAAAAATGTCACAAAGAATCTTATTCTATAAGAAAAGAAAACCAGTACCTAGGTTCAAAGAATATTAGGATTATGAAAATATTTTACTAAGTTAAAAGGTTTAGTGAAAATCTTAGGGCATTTTCCAATATTAACTAACATACATTTCCAATGCATTATCACAACAAAAAATCTTTAATGACTTCTAAAAAATTTTATCGAAGCATTACATTAGTGATATTTATAGGTTGGACTATTTCCATCATCTAATATGAGTATTGAATGTTTTTAGAAAAATTTAAATTTATTTAAATATTCCAAATACATTCAACTGTTAGTAATTGCATGTTTCGAGAGATAATACTCTCGCTTCTGGGATTGCTGGCCTGATGAGTGACAATACTAGAATGGGAATAGAATCTGGATTCTAGATTCTTGAATACTGAATTTTAAAGCAACACTCTAACCAACAGAGCCATCCTGCCAAAGGCAACAATCAGTAGAAGTTTTATATACTTAGCTATGAGGTTCCTCCTGATTTCTCCACTTTTCCTAAGAGCAAAGTTGATTAGTGATTTCCATACATTATGTATAGTCACACTAGGTTAACTTATGGGATTATTTGCCATTATCATGTGAACAGCTTCTTTAAATTTTCTTCTTTATCAAATATTTTTGTATTTTCCAATTGAACATATATGTTCATTGGTACATACATGATCTGCTATCTTGGACAGATCCATTTTCTCTCTTCTAATCATCAGTTTGTGTTCTTGCAAGCACTTTTGAATGAAACGACTGACCTCACCAATATACATTTTTCCACATTCACATGGTATTTCACAGATGCACTTTTTTCTTTTTAGCATTTCAAATTGAGGCTTGGTAAATATTAGAATTCCTCCTAGTGTAGTACGGCTCTGGAAAGGTGTGGTAGTTGTTCTCATATTATATTGATTGCAGATTTCCCTTAATTTGTCTACTATTTTTCGGATGTATGGGAACAACTACAGCACCAATAATTGTTTTTTCCTTTGATGGTTCTTTTTGTTGTCTATTTAAGGTTTTCTTAATAACAGTTTTTCAAAAGAGTTTGTTATATAGAACTTTTCTTTTTTCAAATCACTGGTTTCTGAACAAATTTCTTTTGCACTGATCCATAGTAATAGTATAATTCCATGTGTTGTGTATCTGGTGGGATTAGATGTATAGGCTAAGTATTTTAATAGATAAGAAAAAGAACTATCAAAAGAAAAAACAATTATTGGTACTGTAGTGTATCCATACATACCAAAAATAGACAATTTAAGGAAAATCTGCAATCAGAATAACATCAGAACAGCTGTCCAGAGCCATACCGCATTATGAGAAATTCTAACATTTATAGAGCATCAACTTGAAATGCTGGAAAAAAAAAACTACATCTATGAAATACCATGTGAATGTGGAAAAATGTATATTGGTGAGACCAGTCATCCCATTGAAAAGCGCTTGCACAAACACAAACTGATGATTAGAAGAGAGAAAACAGATCTGTCTAAGATAGCAGATCATGTATGTACCAATGAACATATTGAAACAGTGAATCTGTGATTCAGATTCATGCACCATCGCTTAACTGACCTCCAAATGGGGTTCAAATCCATTTATTCACATACCTAGAT
The DNA here is from genome assembly GCA_028023455.1 of Epiperipatus broadwayi. Lineage (NCBI taxonomy): Eukaryota > Metazoa > Onychophora > Udeonychophora > Euonychophora > Peripatidae > Epiperipatus > Epiperipatus broadwayi. The sequence goes on from JAQFVV010006207.1 coordinate 12,462,614, forward strand.
CATATTGAGAGCAACCATGCACCTCCACCTGATCCTAAACAATCGTTTAATCAAGGTATTATAAATATTTTGTTTTATAATTTAAATTATAATTAAATTTCCCAAATAATTGTTGTTATAACATGTAAAGATGTGTATGTGCGTTTACATATATGTGGCGGATAGATATATGCAATGTAAATATTTTAATATACTTTTGATTACATTATTTCATAGGTTCTCAAAGTTGCCTTAAGACATTAAATTTAAAACCAATAGCAAAATCAATTAATTAATTTAGAGAAATCGCTATTGAAATAAAAACAATTAAAAGTCATGTGAATCTTTCTAAATTAGAAATAGATTCAGAACAATAGCTTCGAGGATTTATCAGTCTAATGCATCTTGTATAGCACAAAAGTAAAATATTTTGATTTCTGATTAAGATCACAAGAGACGAGTTCATATCTGCATTACCTCGGAGGATTTTCATAAATACTATATCTTGGATTGAAGAGGAAAGTATTCATTTATTTAACACTCTGAAAAGGCGCGCGCTCAATTAGCTTGAAAGGTGATATTTGAATGTAATATAATTGTAAACACGGCGCTAGATAAAATAATTGCTTATTTACTCATAATTAAGTTTCAGTAAGAATGACATTTAGTAAATTCTAAATAATTTCACCGACGTCATTCAGTCAAAAAACATCGTAAATAGTAATTTAATGTGAGAATTCTACTCACGCTCTCCTCGACAGTACTTCAGATTTGCTCATATAAAAGAATTTGAGTCGTAGGAATAAGAGGATCCTTTTTATTCCTGCATAAATACTATATCTTGGATTGAAGAGGAAAGTATTCATTTATTTAACACTCTCAAAAGGCGCGTGCTCAATTAGGTTGAAAGGCTGATATTTGAATGTAATTAAAAGCATTCCTAAAAAATTCCAGCAGAGTATAAATAGGGCTTATATAGATATCAGAAATTCATTCAGTCAGTAAAATTTCAAATTCAGTTGGCAAACCAAATCCATGCCATTTTTAATTTGAATGGTATAACCAATGAGTAGAGGGACTTCGTCCGTCTTCTCCCAATCTTTCCATGATCATCTCCATGCTATGATGCAGTGCTTTAGCTACTAACAAAATGGACTACCTTAGAATGTTTTAATGATTTGAGAATACAATGTTACCTCCATTTCTCATGAACCAAGAATCACCCGTGCTCCAGTATAAATTGCTTACAGAAGAATGGATCTTTCAACTTGGCATGCTATTACATAGGAAAGTAACTTTTCTTTACCGCCTTATAGATTCAATTAATCTTTTATAATTACTAAGTTCTGTGTAACTCTAAAATGGTATAATTTCACTTGTATTAAATTGTTTATCTTTTAAATACTAGCTATGTAATTGTAGTCATATTCGTATGACTCTCTATAATCCTATCAAATCTATATGTCAATGCTCACATCTAACTCAAGCTTTAAAACTTATATTTTATTTTAGTGCAGTAGAATTTTATTATTATAATTATTTGCTGTTTATTTTCTTAAATATGTAATTTATATGCCAAATCAACTCAACTCCGCCAGCCTATATTTTATATTAGTCTTTTAAATCCCAAGCGCTTCAGGAAAATTTTAATTACTTCAAATTATAGTTTTAACGCCCATGCTCGCTGGGTTGGGAACTAATTAAATAATGTCATTTCTGTTTCCAGGCGGATTATTATTATAATATTGCCATATGTATATTTATCGAATATAAATCTAATGTTATTACATCAATTTCAGTTAAGATATTTTAAATAATAATGACCATCGCTCTTCTTAAAATGTAATAAGCATTTGTATTGCACCTTGAGCATGATAGTGTTAAATAATGCTTATTAATTCCAAATACATACAGGACCCGTTTAACAAAAGGAAATGCAATCATGTATTATTAAGACATTCATATAGTTTTGTATTTGAGTTATTTAATTTGGTTTAGTATACAAGTCATGCTGTTGTGCCCAATTCAAACTTTATATTTATGCCATTAATCATTTTGATGTCATTAAAGACGTATTGTAGTTTTTTAGCATTTCTAGCATAGGCAAGCTATCATCATTATTTATTTGCTTTATCATATTTTGAGGATCATCGGGAACTCTGAATCCTCCATTTTCATTTACATACATTTTAGCTGGCATTGAAGTGCCCTAGGACACCATTGGAAAGAGTAGCGGAAGCTTTGCATGGGATGACCCCAGAATATCCAGCCCACCGCATCTCCTTACTTTCTTCCCTCTCCAGGTATAGCACCACCAGAAGAGTGGGCATACTCTTTTCTCAAATAAATGAAGCGTCTCCTCGGCCGAAAACGGACCGAATCTTATATTTTGCTGCCTCACGCTTGCACCGCCATTTATTATAGTATTTTAGAATTATGCCTAAAACTAATCTGTAAGCCGTAATGCTATGATAAACCATTTTGATTATTTATTATTGTATATATATTTGGAATGTCACGAAAAGCTTGCATTAAGCTATTTCCTTTAGACGAGCGACTCCCACATGTGTAAATGAATTCCCTTTATTTTATAATTTGTAAATTTAATAATTAATATCACATTGGTCATATTGAATATGAAAACATTTGTGTATTCAGAATTACTATTTTATAACTTTGTTGTTTAATATTTAATAAATGTAATAGGTGTGAGAGACCAATTTACTTAGCATTATGGTTAGATACATGTAAATTTCTTGTGTGATCGAAGTGGCATCAATCATATTTTGTTTAAATACATGGTATTAATTTACTCAGACACCAAAGTATCTCTCAATGTAAATTCATTTGTGAAAGTCGTAACTAATCGTATGTTAAAATAGCATTTCTCTTCTTCAACCCATTATGTATGTAAACTTTAAATTAAACATTAGCATATAATCAAACCACACTCTATGTATATACATAACATGACATCCCATAATTATCACCGATGTGAGCATAAGGAAACTGTTCTAGCATGAACTCTGTAAATAATGTACATTTAGAAAGAGGGATTCCTTTTATTCTTGCATAAATGCTATATCTTATATTGGTGAGAAAGTATTCATTTATTATTAACACTTGCAAAGCGTTTGCACAATTAGCTTGGAAGGCTGATAATTGAATGTAATAATCTTTTATATAATCATTAAATATATTTATTTAGCATATTATCCAAGTGTTTGAATTCGTTATTTACTTATCAAATTAGTATTTTATTGGAAACTAAATATAATATTCTATAATTAATATCTCTTATATTGGGTCACTTGAGGTTTCACACACATATGAGCAGGTTCATCATCTTTAAGATTTCATGCTTCTCTGCTGTGTCTCCGGGACTGGAATGAATTAAATTCATCTGTATCACTGGATATGTTGTTCATAGTGTTATAGATTTGGGGAATGGGCAAATAGGTTAGAATCCATGATTACTCCTAACCTGTGTATCTCAAGCATGATCAGATTCGAGGTACTTTTGCTCAGATTCTGAGTCTTGTTTGATGGACATATGTTTTCGACCGGTACAATATGCTCGATTGGAAAAATACAAAAATACTGGATAGAGAAGAAAAGGTGCAAAGAAGAAAATTTAAAGAAGCTGCTCACATGACAATGGCAAACAATCCCATAAGTTAACCTATTGTGACTAAACATAATATATGAAAAACACTAATCAACTTTGCTCTTAGGGAAAAGTGGAGAAATCAAGAGGAACCTCATAGATAAGTATATGAAATTTCTACTGACAGTTGCTTTTGGCAGGATGGCTCAGTTGGCTAGAGCGTTACTTTAAAATTCAATATTCAAGAATCTAAGGGTCCAGATTCTATTCCCATGCTAGTATTGTCACTAGTCAGACCAGCAATCCCTGAGGAAGAGGGGAGAGTATTATCTCTCGAAAGGTGCAATATATTAACCTGTGTCCCATTACTAACAGTTGAATGTATTTGGAATATTTTCTAAAGACATTCAATACTCATATTAGATGATGGAAATAGTCCAACATATAAATACAACTAAAGCAGTATCATCATAAACCTTCACGAAAATATTATATTAGTGAATTTGAAAATTATTGTTGTTGTTTTTTAAATTTATCTTCAAGATTTAATTGATCATTGGCAATGCGCCAGAATATCCTCTTGTATCAATGATCTCCAACTTAATTTAAAAGTAATGTTTCACAATCTAAATAAAATCACATTGACCCAACCATTGATTAAAAGCTTACTTGCAATTTTCAATATATATTGTCTTTGAAGAATACTTTCCCAAGTAAATATTGCTACTGATGAAGATTTTGGAAATACCCTCCTCCAAATTTGAAAAGAATATTTATCATTGCATAAAAATATTACTTAAACCAGGTTATGATACTACCTCAGAAAAAAAAAGCACCTTGAAAAGATATGTGAGTAGCTTGAAAGATTTTGCAAAAGCTGATAATAATCAAAGATTAAAACAGGCAAAACTCACTATATATATTGCCACACACAGCAAGCTAGAGTAATCAATGGATGCCACAACAGTTATACACAAGCATAAGAGGAGGTGATCATGTGATGTTTATTGGCTTAATAATCAAAGATATTATTGATTTTTTTAACAATATAAACCTTAAGTGAATAGTGAAGGTAATTAAGATCGCAGAAACTGTTTCTGAAAAAAAGTTTGAATTTAAAAAGTAGCAGTTTGCAAAAAAAAAAGAGAGAGAGAGAAAAGAATGCTGAAGAAGAGAAGTCAAAACAATTCACTATGAAAAGTCTAGCAATAATATATTTGATCATTATCAGTAAGATGAAATGGCAAAAGAATTCCATTACAGAACATTTCTTATTAATAGAGAAAAGTAAATGATGCACTTCTATACTATAAACAAATTTATAATGAGGGGGGGGGGGGCAGATAACCGAAGAAAATTACATTAATCATTTTCCTGAAAAAAAAAAAAAACATCTCTCACACAAAATCTCTCAACTGGACTTCATACATAATACTGAGAATGAAATTACTGTAGTGAATGATAATAATTTAGATACAATTAAAAACTGTCACACTGTCAATTGAAGAAAATATGCTAATGAAGCATAGTGATATTACTTTATATTGATGTAGTGTGAACATATAAATATATACAATAATATTATTTAGTTATATCCTCTATAACAATTTTCCAATGTTACATGTGGGAACATTTGCTGAAAAATTCAATTTCTTGCGAGACATTTCTGCCAATCAAACCTTACATCATCAATAGCTTGGGAAATCATTTGAGACTCCAGCATGCCTACCTACATATATTAAATACATTTGCAAAAATTGGATGACTATATTTGTTGGTATCTCAGCTGACTTCTCAAGCTAATGATGACATCAGGTTTGATTGACAAAAACATCGCCTAGCAAAAAGATATTTAATTTTTTTCATCATATGTTGCAACTTATAATGGATGGATGAAATAAGAAAGTGTGCAGGGGTGATGTGGAGAAGAGAAGCTGAAGATCGGAGAAGATGGATTAAACTTGGAGAGACCTTCATCCTGCAGTGGATTGATAATGGTTGATAATGATGATGATATACGTATATATAAAGCTTTTCCAAATAAGTTTTAAAAATAGAAAAATATATCTAAAAATGAATAAAGAATATATATATAAGGTAAAAAAATAAAAAGTTTTAAAATTAACAAGTAGATTTTCAGAGAATTCTATTTCAATTTTATTTCTTTTGCTAAAGATAATATTATATTTTGTACAATAAATATTACTTATCTTATAACCACTATCATGTCATACAACACTTCAGCACCAATCGTGGTTAGTGTAATAAGCATCATCTTATTTGCATATTGATTAATTATAAAAATTTACATATGTTAAGAAGTTATGGATAATATAAAGATTATATTAAAATATATAAGACCTACAGTATATTTCAATTCACTCCTATAATGACAGACTTACACATCATTTTGATTTATGACTTCACTTCCACATAATAAGCTGAACATAAATCGATTGATATCTAAATGTCATGGGGTTTGCACTTACTTTCAAAATTTTGCTATAATAAATTTAAGCTATAAATAAAACACAGCAGAAAATAGAACTTAAAAAAAAACACTTATCATTAAAATAAAGTCTATACAGCAAACATATTAAAAAAATAAAAAGGAAATGAGTTAGATAAAGATGAAATAACATTTTCAATATTGAGAAAGAAGTTGGAAATAGTGAATGAAAAACATAAATAATCCTTACAATTCCAACTAAATTGTTAAAAGCAGTGAAAATAAAGGCTCATGAAAATTGATTTTTAAATCAAATAAATAAAATTGTTTTTTGTTTTTTTTTAAACAATTATTAATTTAATTTCACACTAAGCTATTGAGAGGTTATGAATGGTTTGGATTTAGTTAGAAAAGATCTGTAGTACTTTAAGTGATCTTGAAATAATATATAATAATAATCAGAATTTTTAGAAAATCTATTTAGACATTATTGTAACAGTAAGTAGTCTACATACAGGAATAGTTTTTTCATCTCAAGTCTTGTTTTCATTACTGTTTATTGAATTGGGTTTGGTCTGTAACTACACCATATTGGTTAAAGCCTAACCAAAAGAAAGACAAAAAGTTTACTTCTGATTATCAATGTTATTTTTGTTTTTTAATAAAAAAGTTTTAATTAAAAATTAAATTGTGTCTTATGTTATTAATATTTGTTGCTGTTTAATTTACAAATATATTACTGTAATAATTATTTGGTACATTTAATATTAACTTAATTTTAACTATAGAAACTGGATTAAGTAAATATATCCTTCCCCCCTTTTTTGTTTTGTTTGAATAAAATTGTATCCATTTACATGATCTAATTGCTGCAAGGAGCACCCCTGATTAAAGAGAGCAAATTTTAAAACATATAACAAAGCTATTATGTGTCTGAATATTCTAGCTTTTCACTGAGGTGAGCCATAAGCTCGAAACCAATTGGTCTGGAGATAAGAATGTTCTGGATAGAAATATTTTCTCTTACCGCACTTATCAATTAAGAACTCGTTTGAGCTATTGGTACGCTCTCTGTATTACATTTTTGTAAATACAAGTTTATAAAAGTAATGTCAGATTATATATGGCTTGCTTTTTTTGATTATTATCAATCATAGAACATCTCCACTGTTAGGTATATCCTCTTCATCTAGGAAATACAATAAATTACTTTAAACTAACATTGGGGATATATTAAAATCAAAAATGAAGATCCTCTAAAAATTAATTGTATGATACAAATGATATAATTGCATTTCAGAAGATTCATTATTCTTCTAATAATGGACATCTCAAAATTATTGGATTCATAATGCCATCTATTAATAGAATATATTCTAAACATGATAAGGCTATTTTTATTTCAAATTATCTTGGAAAGTAAAATGTATTGATATAGTTCAAATGATATCACAATGACTATTCAAATAAATATTTTTTATCTATGTGATATTGTCAAACCTCCCAACTTGACTCTGCTCTTGCAGATATTTCTACAACTCTGTATTTATAGATTATTTTAATTCTCATAGTAGCCTTTGAAGATATGCAAATGAAAATCAAGATGGTTGTTTAGCTTTTAGAATAGATGAATTTAAATTAACACTTTTATACACACTAATTATCATAAGAAAATCAGACTTCTTGATAAGAGCTTTCAAACTAAATTAAAACTGGTATTATTTTTAAGTTGAATTACTTATAATTTTATTTGGAAAAATGATCTTTAAAAGTGACCAAAATCTTTAAATGCAAAACTATTAATTTAATTGATAAAATGGTCTTCAAAAAAAAAATTCAAGTGACAGTAAACGATAATCAGAATAAATCCAATGGATTCCCATATATTCAATTCTTCATCTACTTTTTATTTAATATGTTTGTCAGTAATCTTCCAAAAATAAAATGCAAGTTTTCTAATAAAAATATAAAAAGTTTGGAAATATTTTTCAAAGATTGGAATCTTATCCTGACCAAATGAAGACATCTCAATTTTTTATCTAAATAGGAAACATCTTGTAATCTAAATATAATTTTTTTTTGCAATAGACTGAATAACAATTCCCCTCCATGCTATTTGGGTGTAATCTTAAATTTTAATCTAACTTATTTTCCTTATTTACCTAAACTTATGGATACTTAAATATTACCATGAAAAATTAGTGGCATACTTGAATCTATTCCCTTGTAATAGTTTTCCGTTTTGACAAATTCCTCTATTGAATATCAGAAATTGTTTTACAGAAAATGTATAAAAAGCTATTAAAATTCAAGAAAAAGAATTTCACTTTTTTAGCATATGCACTTTACTGATTTTATAATAATTCAACGCTGTTGTGTTGAGTACAGAGGAAACTCTCAAAACCAAACATAAAATAGACTTTATTATGAACGGCCATTTTTATATTTAACCTAAATTCTGATTTATATAGACCAACTTGAAATGTCTTGGTTTGAGAGAGTGAAGATATTATTCTGTTCACTTTTACATTCATTACTTTCTTATATACATCAACTTTTGCAAAATCTTTAGATTTACTGTGTTAATATTACGAATCAATCGAAATTATATAAAGTTCAGATTTATTTATTAAGTACATAGATTGTATAAAATTAAAGAGAAACGATTTAACCTTTTTAACATATGCGCCTTACTGATTTTATAACTCAATGCCCTATGCACTTAATAAATAAATCTGAACTTTACATAATTTCTATTAATTCGTAATATTAACACACAGTAAATTGAAAGATTTAGCAAATGTTGATGTAAATAAAAAAGTAATGGATATAAAAATGAACCACTAATATTTTCACTCTCTCAAACCAAGACACTTCATTGTCCTATATAAATCAGAATTTAGGTTAAAGACAATAGCTTTAATCTTTATAGTCTCGCATTTTATGTTTGAATCTCCTCTGTATTCAACACGACAGCATTGAGTTATTAAAAAATAAGTAAGGCGCATATGTTAAAAGGTGAAATCCTTTCTTTTTAATTCTACATGATCTATGTGCTTAATAAATAAATCTGAACTTTATACAAAAAGCTGTTAAGTAGATCAGATTTACCATTTATTCAAGATAGTTTAATATATTTAAAACTTATTTTAAATACCCTCACCCCCTTCTGATTAAAATAACCAAAAAATTACAATATTAAAAATGCATTTCTTATGATATTCCAAAAAAAATTATTTTTCTATAGGCCATAAAAACAGCTGAATTTGTTATTCCTAAAAAGTATTAGAATCTCATCAACAAATTACTCTCCATACAGTATTGCCACCCAGTGCAAGCCAGAATAATCAATGGATGGAAGGTTTTGTGCATAAAATCCCTATCTAGTGCTTACTCATTCAATATCCCCAGACTAGTTTCTAGCTTGTAGCTTTCATCAGTGAAAAGCTTTGAATTTGAGAGCACTTCACCTAGGAAATAGTGATTATGTGATGTTTAGTAGTTTCATCTATTTATTAAATAAAAAGTAATTTAACAGCTATTGTCTATGTAGATGAGATCAAATTAATAACTGTCAAATCTATGGATATAGTGTTAGAATTAATGGACCTAATAAAGCCACTTATGAATCTATTCTCTTTGAAATTTTTGAGTATTTCTTTACAATAGCTTATTAATTCATACACTAAATAAATTAATTTCATTAAATGTTATTTAAACTTATTTTTCTTTTATATTGTTTTACCTTCAAATGTAATTTGTTTTTTTGTTGTTGTTGTTTTTATGTTATTGAAATTCTTAATTTTTTTGTTCTACAATTTTTTTTTTTTTTTTATTATTCTTAAATTTTATTTTGAAAACTTGATAGTTAATTTGTCTTGTTTTGAAAATCATATATATATTTTTAGTAATTATTTTATTAATCTTTAAATTAGTTTTATTTGCAATTGAATACAATATTAGTCCTATATATATTTATATTTATCTTGGCATGTCAATTGTTTAATGTTTATCATGCAAAAGTCATATCAATGTCCTTAGCAGCCATTTATATAGATTCAGTTATCTATTATATTATTTATCTAAATTTCTTCTTGTTTAATGCTTTATTACTGATTACAAATCTTACTAACAAGATATTTTATCCTATGTATGATGTGGAAGGATCAAGTAGACGCGAGCTCTCTCTATTATTGCACTTTCTGCAGAATCATATTTTTACGCATTATATTGGGAAGTCGATTGGATATAGTAAAAGATTTACTTCTTAAATATGGTATTTGTTCAATAAATGAACTTTATCTATTCAGACCTATACTAGAAACATATACCCATTGTATGCGAGGATGTATTACATTTGTCACCTCTAATACAAACAAATATCTCTCACTATCTACAACTGAATTTATGTAAATTCAATGTAACAGCATATTGTTTGCATTTGGCTATGTACATTTGAAGAATTTAATTTTAATAGAAACAGATACTATTCGTTAATTTTTGTTCTTATAAAATTATTTCGATCATTATCTATATAAATTAATGTAACTATTTTTTTCTATATTTTAATGCTTTTCATACACAATTCTTATTGTTAGGAAAACTATAACATTTTGTTTAACTTGCAATTGAAGAACATTTTTGAATTACTTCTAAATAAATAAACAAAATCAATATATTTAAATAAAATTTACAAAAACTTTTTCTGTAATTAAGCATACTATTTAGTTATTAAATTACACTTTTTTAAAAAATCATACAATAATACAATTATATGAAAATTTAAATATTATAGATTTAGTATGTAGTTAATTTTAAAAAAATTGAATTTGTTAATAGTAGAAAGATTAAAATTATTTTTTAAAATGTCAGTAGATTTCTATTATAAAAATCTAATGAATTTGAAAAGTTGAATTTACTGTTGAAGTGACTGAAAAAAGCCAACAAATAAATATCCAATATTTGAATGTATTAATCCAATTATAAAACTCATTCTATAAAATATTGTAGAAGTAGATTGTGAAATATTAGGATTACCACCAAACAAAAAATATAAATCGGGTGGATATTATAAAACTGTGATACAAAATATAGGATAATGAAAAAAAAATGATGTAACAGTATATTTGTTTTGAGGTAGCAACAGCTTTGGATTCAAGAATAAAAGATTAGTTTTATAAGAAATAATCTGTGGAAATGAGGCTACAATTAAAGCTATTTCAAGAAATCAGATATATATATATTCATAACTGGGGGGAAAATAATAAAAGTTACATAATATTAGCCGAGAGGTCATCACAGCAGCCTTGCAAGCATGTAGTTGGGTGCAGACGGTTGTGGGTTCACCTCCCGGTCGATGCTATGATATATGGGGGGAAAATAAAATTACTAAAACATCACACAATCACCATTTTGTATGCTTATACGAGCTTTTAAAACAGTAGCAAATTCTCAATATAATAGTGCCACCCAGTGCAAGCCTTCGTAATCAAAAGATGCATTAGATCCTAAGATCTAAGTGCAGTGCTCTCAGATCCACGGTTTCTCACTGATAAAATCCATAAACTAGAAACTAGTCTGGGCTATTGGATAAGTAGACACTAAATAGGGATTTTATGCACAAACCTTCTTGCATTCATTAATTCCTAGTGTATTGGATAGCACTTCTGTATAGAAAGTTTACTATTGTTTTAATTAATATCAGAGACATATTGTTCTAAAAAAAAGGATAAGATGATAAAATGATAGATGATTTAGGGTAAAAAAAAAAAATCAATACGATAATAATGAATACATGATTCAAAGATCATATGAAGATTACAAGTAAAAAAGTCTTAGTGATAAAATGAATTTTGATTACATTAGTTTTTAAAGTAGACTAAGCTTATAAAAGTCAGTTGAACGTACATGTGCATTCTGGAGATGTAGATTCAGATCTTAATTTAATATTAAGAGAAAAAAAATTAAAAAAACCCCAGAAGACAATATTAGAGGAAAACCTTCAGACTTATCAATTAAGAAAATAGACATAAATAATAGTAAGTTGATAGATGTATAATAATTAATAATATAGCTATTTATATATATATAGTATATGTAATATTGTGGAAACTATTCACACATACGACAGAAAATTGGTATGCACTCTCCTCAATAAATGTTGTAAAAGCATAGGTAATCCCCCTAATGCAGTTATTGACTGCTCCTAAATTAAGGCTTGTACTTATTATAAGTCTGATTTTTAAATAAGCATATTAACTGCACAAATTCAGTTTATTTATAACAAGGAAATGTAATTTTTAACTATCTCATTTATATAGTAAAGATGGGAATTATTGAAGGAAAATTTAATATGCACTGAAGATACTGTAAAAAGAATAAAAGAATATATATATAAATTAAGACTGTAAAAAAAAAAGCCTTATATTAACAGTAAAATAATGAATACAGCATTGAACATTATAGAAGATAGAAGTGTGTATAAAAGATTTAATATTTAATTGAGACTTGCAATAGATAAAACAAAGAGGGTGTATTTTAAAGACAATGTGTCGAGATATAGGAATTATAATTAAAAAAAAAAACCCAAGATTCATTTAAAATAATTCAATTAAAGTTTGAATGGAAAATAATAATTGGAGAAATTAATATTATTAATAAAGAAAATGGATGCACTAAAAAGATAAAAAGAATATGTATTATAAATGATTTATTTATATGATGGAAGTAACAAGTCTTTAACGATAATAGTTAAAGATGAAGTCAGATAGGTAAAATGAAACAGCTTGTACAATAGTAGTGAAAACTAAAATGAAATTAAAAAATGTTACAACATAAAAAATTAATAATTATTCCACTTGAATAAACATAAAGATTTTGAAAAGTAGGGATTTGAAAGAAGTAGTCAATATTTGTAAAACAATCCATGACTTAGAATATTAATTACATAGATCTTTTCTCAATAGTTATGATTCTTGTTAAGAAAAGAGCTTATAATGTATTAAAATGTGAACACTTTAGAAAATTTCGTTTAATTTCACATATGGTTACAATTTTGTTGAAATCTGAACACAAAATTTCCAATTGATCAAAGAAGTTTATATCAAAAAGCAGCTTATGTTTACAGAAAATAAAAATAATACAACTTGCAAAAAGAAAGTTGAGTAAGTATTGAGATATAGGAAGAAAAGAAGAAAGCTCATATGTTAAAAATATATCAATTAAGCAAAAAATAAAATTAAAAATTCATAAATTTCACATAGACTATATGATAGCAGTCAGAAAATGGTTGCTATTACAGGGGTAGCTATTGTTCTTTAAATCGTAAGCCACGATTGTACTCATCTACATGTTGTGAATCAAAAAATTAATATTTTATTGACTCAAAAGTATAATGATAATGATGGTACCAACCCTAAGAGAAACAACTGCTTCATTTATATAATAAAATAAAAATGACTTAGTTTTGAAAGACTAAAAATCATATGCTGAAGCTGGCTGGCTATTCAATAAAAAATCATCAGTTCATGAAATATTAAAAAAAGAAATTCATGTTAATAATACTTTGCGCCTGAAATTTCTAAAATTGCATCCATCATGACAATTACTTAGTAAGGACTGAAAAGCAGTAAATCCATGGATGGAAAATGTCAACAGAAAGAATGTTTTGGTAAACAGTAAAGCATTAACTACACAAAGATTTTAACAAAAGACTCATTGAAAAGAATGGTATCAAATCATTTACTAAACAGAAGAGATGGTTATATAGATTCAGAAATCAGTATGATTTTTAAAAACAACATGTATTGTATCTTGTGCATTTCATCATCACCATCAAAGAAAAACAAGTTTTATTTTTTGAGATGAACACGTACACCTTTACATACATTCTTGCCTAGATTTTAGTACCATACATGTATATGTAACTGTGTTATCTTTCTTAATTTATTACTCCAATATTTTTCTGATAACTATATTATTCTTTTTTTTTGTTTTTTGTTACTGCTTTAGCATATATAATTTTTAAATTGTATCATATATGTATATATATATATGCAAATCAAAAGCATTTGCAATACTATATATATATTAAAAACATACATTATTGATTTCCATTTTTGATGACATATAGGTTGTCATTCGATTTAAAATAAAAAATAGCGGTAAACAACAACAAAAAAAAAGCCGTAACCCCAGTAAAAAATTTCCGATAGAAAATTGATTTTTCTAATAAAAAGCAAACTAAAAAAGACGAATAAAATTGTAATATGTTTCCTAAAACTAACCCTAAACCTACCGTAACAACTTTTACTTTTAGTTGTCATTCGATTTGAAATAAAAAATAGCGGTAAACAACAACAAAAAAAAAGCCATAACACCAGTAAAAAAATCTCCGATAGAAAATTGATTTTTCTAATAAAAAGCAAACTAAAAAAGACGAATCAAATTGTAATTTGTTTATTTTATTTTACATTTATTATTATCATTTAATTTGTATACGTTAATAAAAGAATAATATTTGAAATTAAATAATATTCAAAAAAGACGATTTTCTTTTGTTTTTATTTTCGCATTACAAAAAACACATCAAAATGATTATAATTAACGGCCCGGGAATGATCATATTTTATAGTTTAAGCGTTAAAATTGCGCCATCGAGTAGGATTTAGCAGCTATTCTATGAGAACCGACATATATTATACATGATTTGTGATATCCTCATAAAGGCTTGGACAAAATGGTATGAATACAGTAGGCCTACTATATTGGTTCATTTTTAACAAGACTTTTGTCGAGTGGTTACTTTGTTGGATATTTTGTGAAAAAGAACCTACTATAAAATTAAATGAGTACATAATAAATATTTTTAATATGTAAAAACATTAAAACAGGCAAAACTTTCCATATAGTAATGCCACTCAGTGCAAGCCAGAGTAATCCTCACAGACAAAGGCCACAAACCAGAAACTAGTCTGGGAATATTGGATGAGTAGCCACTAGATGGGGATTTTATGCACAAGCCTTCTGGCATCCATTGATTATTTTGGCTTGCACTGAGTGGCACTTCTGAATGGAGAGTTTTGCCTGTTTTAATAACAGTTATGAGCAAGCATAAGAAATGGTGATCATGTGATATTTAGTGATGTAAAAAATATTATAAAATCTTGATCCTTAAAGCTGTCTATAAACAGTTCCAATCGAGAACAAAGCTGGAACTAATACACATCCTTGTTTAATTCACGTTTTCATATCACTTCCCTTAGAATTTTCCACCTATAATAAGAATGTTTCCTCTTATTATATAATGGACAACGTGTATAATAGGAATAAACTTTGATAGACAATCAACTAATTTCAAACATTACCATAGATCTGTTTGATTAATTGAATCAAATGCTTTGACCAAATTAATAAAAGCAATATATAAAACATTCCTTTGATAGCAACACTTTTCTTGCATTTGCCTGGCAACAAACATTATATTTATAGAAATTCTTGATTTGTTAAACTCACACTGAACCTCTAATAACCATTTATCTATAACATCCTTTAGAATAGGTCGCACAACTTCACGAGTCCATATATTCCTAAAAAAAATCATATATTTTGGAAATTATCATATCATCATCAAAGTTACAGTTTTTCCGTTTTTATATTAACATATCAGCAGCGTATTACTAGATGATAAAATATCTTATTTAATAAAAGATATGACTTACTAAATGATTTAAGAAAGGAAACTGAAATAAAAGTAAAATTTCTAATCCGTTTTCAAACCCAAACATTAATAAATTGTACTTTGGAAAAATATATAATTTTATTCATTTTCACTAATTAAATTGTTTGAAGACGTCAACTTTTCTTATATATATATATATATTGTTTCTTTACGGATATATATTCTGTAAAATGAAATAAATAATGCAAGCATAAGAAAAATTTGTTAGCACTCAGAAAAATTTCTAAAAGTTGGTTTTATATCTATTGATGATGATGAATAAGCATTTTCTGTCTATTATGCCAACTGTTTGCCCAATAAAAAAAAACTGAAGTTATGCCATTTTGAAACACCTATGAAGGCAAAACCTAGTAACATAAATTAAAAATGAAATATTTTAAATCATTAAAAAAAAAAAGTTTGAAAATGGAATATTAATTCATTTTTCTTTTTGTCATCATTAACTAAACTCCTGAAACTATCAAATTTCTCTTAATTATAGAGAGAAAATGAAAGAATCAAACAAAAAGATGAGAATTGAAGTTAGTCATCAGAATCAATTTTTCTCAAAACAAATCTGCAAAAGTCTGATGATGAGGTCAAAAAAAAAAAAAAGCTGTCAAGACAACTATACCATTTGAAGCTGAACAGACAAATAGAAATATCAAAGCATAATTTATTTCACAATATGAATGAATGAATGAATATTAAAGAAACTTACTATAAATCATTACAAAGCACCATTTCTGCCCTTGTTATCTATAAGAAATTTAAAAATTACATGGTTGATCCTGTTATGATGGGCAAGAAAAATAATTGCCAAAACTTAATTCAAGATAATAAACCAGAAATATTGTTTATTCGCTGAGAATATTTAATTTCCAAAACATTTCACTTGTTTTAAATGATATACTAAATTCAGTAGTTAAATCAATACTATCAAAATTAATGCAAAATGTAAAGATAAATATATTATCTGATAATAATGTAGTGCGGGTGTCAAGGCAACTGTTAGAAAAAGTTAGTGGAACTATTCGATATTCTTAATGATTTTTTAAAGGACAAACTTGAAATGAAACTCTTGTTGAGCATATTTTCTGAAAATTTTGACAAATGTTTTTTGAAAAATATATAATTTGAAGAAGCAAATATAATTTTTGAGGATTCAAAAACCAAAATTTGTGGATTCATTATATTTCTTCAATTATATCAAAAAAATATTTCTACATTAAAATTTACAGTTGGACTGGCAATGAGGATGTGTTACTGCTGCACTTATCACTACAAATTACTGACAATACAGAAATGTAATTTTCATGATAGCTTTTCCATCTTTGTTATCTTAGACAAGGTTATTGGACCTATTTGAAATAAGCACGAAATAGAAAATGTTAAACAAAATATTCAAATTCAAGGTACTGTTACATTAAAAGAAGCATCCATATTCACATTTTGTAGAATATCATTTGAGTGCTAAAAGAGATTACTTTAATAAAAAAGAAAACTGATTAAACATCATAAAAACGAGATATTACACACAAGTGTACTAAATTAATTCCTACAAACGAAACTGTTGTAATCAAACGCAAGAATTTTAAATTTAACTAATTTACTAAATTTGAGTTTAATAAATTATTATTATAAATTTGAGTTTACCATAATTATCTTTTCAACACCTACATTTATTTTCATACCAAAAGACATAGTTTGAAGCAGTGTGCAACACACAAAAAAGTTAGAAACATTAGATTTGAGGTGATGTTTATTGAATATCTATATGTAAATCATAAAATACATTGCAAGATTTAATAATTTTTTAGAAGATATAGGAACGATTTAAGGCAGAGAAGTTTAAATAAATGTTTTGATAAAAATAGCATCAGGGACAGAATAGTTCACCGCAACAAATTTGCTGACAATATGGCAGTGCCTGTAGAAACAAAATGATCATAATAAAATTAAGGTAATAAAAATAAATGATAACTGATTATGAAAGTAATGATAAAAAAGGTGCAATAATAAATGTAACTGGATTTTAATAACCATATTATTTTGGGATCCAATAAAACCTAGAATTGAGAAAGCTCATTAAATATTTGTGTTGGAATATGTGCAATTAAAAAAAAAAGAAATGATTGAAAAATTTAGATATTCAAATTGAAAAAAATATATAAGAATTAAGTTAGATTAGCAAATGGTGAAAAAAGTAATTGGGAAAAAAAAATTTGGTGAGTATATTATAAGGAAGATAAGAACATAGATTGGTATGTAGTTTGAGGCTTAAAAATTTATAAAAAAGAAGTTGAGTGATGATATTAAAAAGTGGTATGTTGCAAGGACTTAGCAATTATAATATATATCATGAGCAAATGTAATATACTAAATCTTTCTGCCTTCATTAGTAATCATTAGCTGTCTCCAAAAGAAAAGTTTCACATTTTGAAAAAAAAAAAGCCTCAAAATGTGAAACTATTCTTTTGGAGACAGCTAATGATTACTAATGAAGGCAGAAAGATTTAGTATATTACATTTGCTCATGATATATATTATAATTACTATGTCTAGCTAATCTAAAAGGGCATTTTCCAAAAATACAAATCACTACTACGCAGTTAATATTGAGATAATTTAATGAACGATAATTAATAGCGGTTTAACTACTTACATACATACAATTATTATACATAAGGCCAAAGGCATACATAAATAATAATGTAATCAATATGACCTGTAAGAGTCTTAGGTGGCTGTTCCCTTGTTTGGAGGCCAGTTCTCCGAACTTGAAGTCCCCTGTGCCAAGGGACACGTTCTGCTCCAGCTTATATCCATGTGCACAGGTAAGGCTCCAAGAATCAAGTGAAATCCTCTTAATTCAATTCGTACTGAGAAATTGATTGTTTCAATCCCTGAAGTTGATTGGCTCATACTGAGGAATTGATTGTTTCAATCCCTGAAGTTGATTGACTCGTACTCCCATTCATCTGCTCAGGTGGTTCATTTTACTGCTCCATACAAGAATTTAAATCGTTATCTCTCACTTCAATTAATGAGTAATTTTTTAGTTTATCGTTTATCTTATGAAGGAAATCTAAACTTAAATTCCTTTGATTTATTTCATTAACAATGTATTCTACTCTCATTAATTAGACTGTTATTACATTTAGAAAATAATCTCTTAATTTTAAAAGTTATATATCTTTTACTTGCTATTTAAACGGAATCAGTCTTTTGATTTTCTTTAATTTATTAAACTTATTACATTTTCTCATTAAGTTTATGCCTATATATAAATATATATATACACATACATATCATATCAGGTTTTGATCTCTGAATTCAGAACAGTCATTAAAATATGTAGGTATGTTTATTTTCCTTTTAGCATGCTGTTGTGGATTATATTCCGCCTCATTTGGTGTGTTCTCTTTTAGTAACTGGTCACCGGTGTCCATTGTGTTGAATAAATCTGGTATTATCTCCTCGCTCTCATCTTTATGTAGCTGGTTGCGAAGTATTTCACCATTTTTCATTAGAATCATCACTACTTGTTTTGGCAGATGATGAATAACTTCCATCTGTGACCAAAACTTGTTTGCATTATTTTTTACCCACACTTTTTCTTGTGTTTTAAATTTATAGATACTGGCTCGATGTTTATTTTGATCCACAATTGGCAAAATGTTTGATAATTTTGTGTGCAACTTTCTACCTACATACATTTCAGCTGGTGAATTCCCAGATTTGGCACTAGAGGTTGCATGTTGATGAAGGACTGTTTCATATATTTTAATTTTCCTCAATTTGTTGATGGAAGACTTTAGGGTTTGTACAGCTTTTTCGGCTAGTCCGTTGGATTGAGGGTAGTAAAGGAAGTACCATTCTTACATTGCTTCTTCAAACTTTGCTGAAGTAAAACCAGTTCCATTATCTGAAACAAGCATTTCTGGAAAGCTGTGATGAGCAAAAATTTTGTATAATTTGCTCTCACGTCTGTACTGGTGTTATTGACTTTTATATTCGATCCACACTGAAAATGTGTCGACCACTATCAACAACAGATGACCCTCAAATGGGCCACAATTGTCGATGTGTATCCGTTGCCATAGTCTTTCAGCTTTAGGCCGTGGTTCAAACTTAGCCGGAGGTTCTTTAGCGCATGTTTGACAGTTTTTACATTTCTTAATATATTTTTCAGTGTCATCAATGCTGGGCCACCAGACATAACTATGAGCTAATGCTTTTGCCCTAATGGTACATGGATCGCCCTCATGCAACAATTTAAGCATTTGATTTCATCCCTTTTGTGGGATTAGCACCTCATCACCCCTCAGAATATATCATTTGCATACAGAGAACTGTTCATGGGCATTCCATTCAAAACCATTGTCTTCAGAATGTCCATGCAGACACTATTGTGCTGTAGAGGATTTGACTTTTCAAGGCGATGAAATAATTAATTTCTATTTCTTTTTGATATGGTTCAGTCTGATCAAGCATATGTGATAGAGTATCAGTGTGCTCTATTTTCCTTTTTTATATTCTAAATGTATAATCATAACCTGCCAACATGTTGAGCCAACGCAACATGCAAGGAATCAGATGTTCAGGAATTTGTTTAATTCCTAATATTCCGATTAAGGATTTATGATCAGTTACTATAGTAAATCTGAGGCTGTGTAGGTACAGATGGAACTTTTTGACACCAAATAATATTGCATGGGCCTCCTTGTCAGCTAACTGTAATTTTTCTCTGCTTTGAACAAGGTATGCGACACCTAAGCAAGGACCTCCTTGTCCACCTGGCTATAATTTTTTTCTGCTTTGGACAAAGTATGCGACCCATAAGCAATGGGTCGTTCACCTGCATGAGCAGGATAACACAATATTGCTCTGATCATGAATTCTAATGCATCGTGGTTAGTTACTTCCAACTCACTGATGTAATGAACTAGCAATTTTTTTGAAGTCAACAGTGATTTTGTACATAAAAATGCTTTATTAATTCATTAAGTTTTGTAATTTTTACAATTACATTATCAGGTAATTATTTATTATGCTTATAGTTCAAATGTAATATTTATTCTTACCCAATTATATCATTTGTAAACATATATAATTTGTTTTAATAAAGTTATTTTAGAATAAAAATGCTTTTCTTATTCTCCTTCCCACTTCCATTTCTGATTCTTTTTGAGATCGTATAATGGTCTGACCATGTGGGCTTTTCCTTCAATAAGTAATTAACCAGGAAGGCTGGAAGTTGTTTCACTTTGTTAGGTCTCTGCGCTTCTGCAGCCACTTTAGCTTTTTCGGGGCAGATATGCCATTTTTAGATATGTGACCTAAGAACTCATTTTCCGTATGCACTTTTGGATATTTAGCCCTGAATTCATCCAGGTTTTTGCACTTTTTGTAGATGCACTTTAAGTTCGTTTTTAGTCATGGCTGCAATAAGAATGTCATCAAAATATGGGATCCACACCCTTTACACCATTAAGGAGTTTCAATCTTGGAAAGATACTAGGGGCCGATGTTATCCCAAACGGGAGTCTTATACATTTATAAAACCCTACATAAGTGGTGTTAATATGTTAGCTGTCTGTTCATTAACTGGTATCTGAAGGAAGGTGGCATTAAGGTCTAATTTAGCAAAAAAAATTGATGTCTGAAGTGACACTTATTTCCCTGGCATCAGGGATGGGGTATGCATATTTACTAATCGCCTTGTCTGTCAATACTCTATAATCGCCGCACAAACAAATTTGCCCATTGGGTTTAGTTATAATTACCAATGGTGTATCCCAATTTGAATTTTCAGTAGGTTATAATACTCCTTTAAGTAATTCGTCGATTTCATTTTCAACTTTCTCTTTTTACCCAAATGGAACTTAACATGGTTTGCATTTAATAGGTAGCACGTCACTGCTTACCTCTATTGATACAGGGGTGGTTTTAATAACACCAAGTTCCCCATTAAATAAACTATGAAATTTGACTTACATTTCGTTTTGATCTTTTTCGTAAATGTGTTTAATACCCAATTTCCTAAACCACTGATATCCAATTAGGGGGTTTATTGGAGAATAAACTATATATAAAGGTAACTAGCACTTTTCCCTCAGTTCTACTTGTGAGGGCCTGAACAATACCTTTAATTTTGATCATGTAGCCATTTATGTCCAACGCTTTAAGGTCAGTTTTTTCTAGTTCAGGGATTTTTTTACTCGTAGGTTACAGAAGCCCAGTCATGGAATGATATTATTGATACACTGCTACCACTGTCTACTTCCATAGATATGAGCAGATCATACAACTTTAGTTTTAACTAATTTTGTCGTCGTTGGTGGACATTTTTTTTTATTCTTGTATACTGACTTGCCTGGCCCTGATGTGAACATTTATAACTATTACTTTCCTTGTTGGGATCACACACATTTTTTCCATGAGCCGTCTTTTTTTACAATTATTGCAGCATTCACGTTTATGAAAACAAATGCTGGCTTCGTGACTCTTGTTTCCACAACAAAAATATATGTACGGGTTTTCGCTGTTAGCACTGTTATCATTACTCTTAGACCATTCTTTCTTTACCGTTTTACAAAGGTTTGTTGGGGATTTGCTATCAATTGGTAAATTTTCAAGATTGCTCAGGCATGAGTTCATAAGCTATCCCCCATTTTATAGCCTCCATATAATTTAAATCACAAGCAGCCAATAATTGTTGCCGTAAACTATCATTACACATACCCTTCAGAAATTGTTCCAGAAGGATTTCATCTAGGAAAAATCCTGACGGAATTCATTGCTAGATTACGAAGATACTATCATAATCTTTTATACTTTTACACCAACTTTGTTTCTGAGCTCAGAAATTGCAGTCTAGCGACATGCTTAGAGGGTTGGGGATTAAAGTGATTTGACAAACACACTTTAACCTGATCCTATGTACAATCTTCAGGAGTTAGAGATTCAATGAGCCTGTTGGCTATCTCAATAACTCCTTTCCTAGCAAAGTATAATAAAGAAGCAATCTTATACTTACCATCTTTAATTTTATTAATGAATAAGTTTTTTTCGACATTGAACATACAGGGGCCAACTACATGCCCCACTGACATCAAATTCACTGATTGCTACTTGCATTGCCTAGTCAGTCTTTTACCCAAATTTAAATTATTTTACTTAAGGGTTCGAATCAAGAATTGCTACGTGTAGCTGATCTAAGAGGGAACTTCCCAAAAATACAAATCACCACTACACAGTTAATATACATATGATTATTATATATAATAAGGCCCAAAAACATATATAAATAATAATGTAGATCAATACAACCTGTAGGAGACCTAGCTGACTGTTCCCTAGTTCAGAGGCCAACTCTCCGCACTTTAAGTCCCTATGCCAAGGGGGACATTCTGCTCCAGTTTATGTGCATGTGTACAGATGAAGCTCCAAGAATCAAGTGAAGTCCTCTTGATTCAATTTGTACTAAGACATCGATTGTTTCAATCCCTTAAGTTTATTGGCTCGTACTTCTGTCCATCCGCTAGAGTCTTTATTTCACTGCTCTATACAAAAATTTAAATCGTTATCTCTCTGACTTTAATTAATGAGTTATTTTTTTATCATTTATCTTACAAAGGAAATCTAAACTCAAATTTCTTTGTTGTATTTCATTAATCATACACTCTATTCTCATTAATTAGACTGGTATTACTTTTAGAAAATAATCTTTTTCTAATCTTAAAACTTATTAATCTTTTACTTACTATTCAAACAGATTCAGTCTTTTGATTTTCTTTAATTTATTAAATGTATTACTTTTCTCATTAAGTTTATGTATGTGTAATTTAAACATACACATCAATAATAAAATATGTTGTTGAAATAATTAAATATATTAATTAAGCAGATTTATAGAAAAAACAATGCTTCATTCAGCAAAATCATGTTATGTCTTTAATTTTTGATATATTAATGAAAAATAATTTTATTTGTATTTAACTAATATGATTTTTATTATATAATAATATTAAATAAATCAATCTGTATTGAAAATTTTATTGGAATAAAAATATTTGTATTATTTTTAACAAGTTTCATTAAAATTCTTATTAAATATTCATTTATGATTTTTAGAATTTCTATTTATTTAATATCTTAAATTTTTAATAATTATATTGTATACATTTTGTATTATTTTAAATCAACTGTTTTTATAAAAAACATAAAAAAAAAAATTATGAAAAGTGAGAATAACACAGTAACAGTAAAACATGTCTAAAGCTCGTAGGAGTATAACCTTTTACCCTCTACTAGTGGTGAAGGCATACCATTATTACAAGGGTACTTATTATTTTTAATCAGCACGATATTCATTTGATCAAAACAGATTAATCTTGGCCTACTAATGTCAGTAATAATATTTATTGACAATACTGAAAGGCTAAGAGTCAATTATGTAAAAAAAAAAATCATAAGCCTGCTTGTGACCTGAAAAAAATTATAGGTTCACTTGTCCTAGACTTCAACCTCAAGTCACAGATATGGAAGCAAATGCTCTGCTAAAAATTATGGCAAAAAGCTCCTATCAAGGATAGAAGAATAGAGATAGTGGGGGGGGGGGGGCAATGGTTAAATAAAGTTTAGTAAAACAAAGGTCATTTTGCTGATATTTGTGTAGAAAAGTATCAGGAATGATTTTTAAAAAAAAAAAAATGTTACAAGATGAAGATTTTTGAAATATAAGTTTGGATATAAATTAATTAAAATTAAATTTATTAAACAAATTATAAAAAAAAAAAAAAAGGCAAAGTAATAAGGAAGTAGAAGTTTCTGGGATATGTTAGAATAAAAGAGAAGAAAGTGAGGAACAAAGCATTGATCTAAAAGATTAAGATTATTATTAATACTTGGGGGAAAAAAGCAAATGAAATAAAAAATTGGAAAGTAGTCCAGATTTATTTGATATGCGAAACCTGATTCATCAAGCAGGAAAAATCAGTAATCTGGATCAATGATCCTTCAGCAGTAAATTGATTTCATAATTGTATAATAGGATTATTATTAATGGGAGTTATTATTATTATTTTAACAATAATTCAATGGTGGCGTGATGTTGTTCATGAAGGAACATATCAGGGGCTCCATACTAGTAATGTAGTTTTTGGTCTTCGATGGGCTATAATTTTATTTATTTTATCAGAGGTTTTATTTTTTTTTAGATTTTTTTGGGCATTTTTTCATAGGAGTCTTGCTTCTACAATAGATTTAGGGTCTTATTGACCAAATCAGGTGTGATGGTTTTGAATCCGTTTCAAGTTCCTTTATTAAATACTGCTGTGCTATTGGCTTCAGGAGTTACTGTAACTTGGGCTCATCATAGTTTGATGGAAAGAAATTATACTCATGGGGTTCAGGGATTGTTTTTTACTGTTTTGTTAGGGTTATATTTTACTTTATTACAAGGGATAGAATATTTTGAATCAAGATTTTCAATTTCTGATTCTGTTTACGGGACAACATTTTTTGTTGCTACTGGGTTCCATGGATTGCATGTAATTATTGGTAGTAGATTTTTATTGATTTGTTTAATACGACAATTTAGTTTTCATTTTTCTAAAATTCATCATTTTGGATTTGAAGCCTCTGCATGATATTGACATTTTGTTGATGTTGTTTGATTGTTTTTATTTATTTCAATTTATTGGTGAGGATCATAGGTTGTAATGTTAGTATTAATAATTATATTTTTTGTTGTATTTTTAATTGTTTTAGTATTATTAATATTTATGTTTTTGTTTTCTGAGAAAAGGTATAAAGATCGTGAAAAAAATTCTCCTTTTGAATGCGGATTTGATCCTTTTAGATCAAGACGATTACCTTTTTCTTTACGATTTTTTTTGATTGGAATTATTTTTTTAATTTTTGATATTGAAATTGTTTTAATTTTACCATATCCTATTAGGATAGAGTTAATTCAGGTTAGAAGAATATATTTGGTTGGGTAATTATTTTTGTTTATTTTATTGATTGGGTTAATTCATGAATGAAATCAAGGTGCCCTTGATTGGGCAGTTTATTTACCAAAACAAATGTGTTTAGTTTCGACCTTAAGTGTAACTTGAACTTATATATTTTGTTTTCAAAACAAATTCTTTCGTAAGATTAATAGTAATGCAATAATTTTTTGATAAAAAATTATTGAATATGGAATTAAGAAAAATGTAATGAAATATGATACTGATAATAGTTGACCAAAAAAGATGTATGGGGGTTCAACTGGGTTAGCTCCAATTCATGTTAGTAGAATAATGATTCTAATATATATTCAAAAAAGAAATTGATTTGATTTATTAAATGATGTTCATAAATAATTTTTTGAAATTATTGGAAGTGAGAATAGGATTATAATGGATATTAGTAGGGCTACTACTCCTCCTAGTTTGTTTGGAATTGATCGAAGAATTGCATAAGCAAATAAGAAATACCATTCAGGCTGAATATGAATTGGAGTTACTAATGGGTTTGCTGGGATCCTATTTTCTGGATCTCTTAATAAGTTTGGATAAAATAGAACTAGGTATGTCAATAATATCATGAATAATATTATTGAAATTATATCTTTAATTGAGAAATACTGGTGAAATGGAATTTTATCAGAGTTAGATTTTAATCCTAATGGATTATTTCTTCCTGTTTGGTGAAGAAATAATAAGTGAATTATTACTAAGGCTATGATAATAAAAGGTAATAGAAAATGTAGTGAAAAGAATCAAGTTAATGTTGCATTCCTTACTGCAAATCCTCCCCATAGTCAATTAACAGTTATTATTCCAATATATGAAATTGCTGATAAAAGGTTTGTAATTACGGTTGCTCCTCAGAAAGATATTTGTCCTCATGGTAGGACATAACCAAGGAAGGCTGGTGCTATAGTTAATAGTAGAAGAATAATTCCAATATTTCATGTATAATTTAGTTTATATGAGTTATAATAAATTCCATGTCCTACATGAATGTATAGACAAATGAAGAAGAATGATGCTCCGTTTCTATGAAAAAATGGAATTATTCATCCATTATTCACATCTCGTGAGATGTGAATAATAGATCTAAATGCTAGGTCTATGTTGTCGGAATAGTGTATTGCTAATATAATTCCTGTATTAATTTGGAAAAGTAATGAGATGCCAAGTAATGATCCGAAGTTTCATAGGTATGAAATATTAGATGGGGTTGGTAAATCAATTAATCTATTATTTATAATTAGTAATAATGGATGAATTTTTCATTCTGGTTTTATCATATTATCATAGTTGAATAATTTTATAATTCAAAATAATTATTAAAATTCTTAAGCTAATTGGTAAGAAAACTTTTTATGTTAGAAATATTAATTTATCATATCGAAACCGTGGGTAAGAACCACGGATTCAAATGAATGAAAATGAAATTAATGTTGTTTTAATTATTATTAAAAATGGGAAGTTTATGTTTCTTCCAAAAAAAATTATAGAAGTAATTATTCTTATTAAGAGAATACTTGAGTATTCTGCTATGAAAATTATAGCAAATCTTCCTCTTCTGTATTCTGTATTAAAGCCTGAAACTAATTCACTTTCACTTTCTGCAAAGTCAAAAGGAGCTAGATTAGTTTCAGCTAAAATTGAGGAGAATCAGCAAATAAATAATGGTAAGAGGATAAGAAAGTTTCAGATTAACAGTTGAGAATTATCAATAATTATAAGGTTATATCTTTCTGATAAAAAAATAATGGTTAATAAAATAAGAGTTAATAGGAAATGGTTTGAGCTACTGCTCGTATTGTTCCAAGTAAGGAAAATTTTGAGTTGGATGATCATCCAGCTATTATTATAAAATAAACTGTTATTCTAGTTATACATAAGAAAAATAATAATGCGAAATTAAAATTAATTGGATTTCATTTTATTGGAATTAATATTCAAATAAATAATGAAATAATGATTCTTATTATTGGTGCAATTAGGAAAGTTATTCGATTTCTTAAATTTAATCATCTATTTTCTTTACAGAAAAGTTTTATTGCATCACTAATTGGTTGGAGAATTCCAATTAAACTAATTTTATTTGGACCTTTTCGAATTTGAATATAACCAAGAATTTTTCGTTCAAGTAATGTTAAGAATGCTACCCTAATTAAGATTGAGATTAATAGAATTAAATAGAAAATTAATGATAAAATCATATTTACGAAACTTAAATTCGTTACATTTTTCTGTCATGAAATTTGTTTAGTGTAAATAAACTGCTATTTGCTTATAGTTTGATTTACAAAATCAATATATTAATTTATTTGGAATAGTTAGTTTATAATATTGATTTGTGGAATCAAAGATTAATTGAAGGGCTTAGGTTTAAATTTAGTAAAAATATTTTTATTTTTTTTTAAATTTTATTTATTTGTAGAATTCATTTTTGTAATGAAAAGCTTGTTTATGTTTTTGAGATTGAATTATTAGAAGTTAATTCTAGAAGAATTATTATAACTATAATTTTTGATTGGATGTCAGTAATATTTATAACTGTAATTTTTCTTATTTCTGGATCTGTTATAAAATTTAGATGTGAGTATATAAGCGAAGAAAAAAATAAGTTACGTTTTTGTATTATTGTAATTTTATTTATTATTTCTATGATTTTTTTAGTTGTTTCACCAAACTTAATTTCTATTTTGTTAGGGTGAGATGGTTTAGGGTTAGTATCTTATGTGTTAGTAATTTATTATCAAAATAGAAAATCAAATAGGGCTGGTATATTAACAATTTTAAGAAATCGAATTGGGGATGTTGCTTTCTTGATTTGTATTGCATTTATATTAAATCATGGTAATTGAAATTACTTTTCGATAAGTTGGTTAGATATAAATATTATTAATATTATGATTGTGTTAATATTATTAGCTGGAATTACTAAAAGTGCTCAAATTCCTTTTTCGGCATGATTACCTGCTGCTATGGCAGCACCAACACCTGTATCAGCATTAGTTCATTCATCAACATTGGTTACTGCTGGAGTTTTTTTTGTTAATTCGTTTTTCTGAATTTTTTAGAATAGAAATATCATTTAAAGTTAGTTTATTATTTATATCAAAGTTAACTATAATAATGGCAAGAATTGTAGCTAATTTTGAATATGATATAAAAAAAATTATTGCTTTATCAACTCTTAGGCAACTTGGATTAATAATAAGTATTGTATCTTTAGGGTTTTCTACTTTAGCTTTTTTTCATTTATTAACACATGCAGTTTTTAAAGCATTATTGTTTATTTGTTCTGGAAGAATTATTCATAATTTCAATCATATTCAAGATATTCGAATACTTGGATTTGTAACTAATCAGTTACCAAAAGTAAGGATTTGTTTAAATACAGCAAATTTGGCTTTATGCGGAATACCATTTTTGGCTGGGTTTTATTCTAAGGATATAATTTTGGAAATATATTGTTATAGAAATTGGAATATTATTTCATTTTTAATATTATTTGTTGCTACTTCAATAACAGCATCCTATTCTATTCGAATAGCTTATTTTTCATTTTGAAAAAAAGTTCATTCTAAAAGAATGAATTCTGTTTTTGAAGGGGGAAGAGATATTAGCGATTCTGCAATAATGATAAGTTTAGGGGCTGTAATTGGCGGATCAGTATTTAGATGAATAATTTTTAGAAGGGTGATTCATATTGAATTAATTTTTTTATTAAAAATTTTAACATTAATAATTACTTTCGTAGGGGTGGCTACATACTTAGTTTTCAAAAAGAATTTTTTTTAAAAAAAGAGATAATAAAATTTTTTTTTTTTTTCTCTCAATATGATTTTTTCCAAAAATTAGGTCTCAAATATTTATAAAATTAATTATAAAATTAAGAAAATTTTCTTTTGAAAAAATTGATTCTTTATGAATTGAGTCAATAGGACCTTAAAATGTTTATATGACTGTAGTAAAAGGATCTTTGATATTACAAATTATTCAGAAAAATTCAGTAAAAACATATTTATTTAGAGTTATTATTATGTTTTCATTTATTATATTTTTCTTTTTGTTCATTAGCTTTAGCATATTGTTGAAGACAATAAGATGCAACAATAAATTGTTAGTTAGAAACTAATAATAAACTAATTTAGAAATCAATAAATTGTAAATTTATTAATATTAGGATCATGTATGAAAGGATTTATGATAGCTATTAAGATATATTTAATTTTGAAAATGAATTTTATTTTTCTGATCAGACAGGTATAGTACAGTTTATGTGTGTAATTTTGCCATAATAGAATATATATTTTAATTTTATATCATTTCTTATTTCTATTTCTAATACCACATCTATTCTATAAATAATAATGAAGACCATTCAATTCTACATTAAACTTCTGAAAAGTCTGTCATGAGAAATATTTACTGGCTCTTCCTGTTCTTTCATATATCCCTGCAGCAGATATGAGAAGTTGTTTCAAATATATATATATAAAGCTGTTAAGTAGATTACTCTTATCATAATACCAGATATAATTACACTTCTAAGTATCTACAATCAAAATCCCTTTTTCAATGTTCAAGAATCTCGTTAAACAAAAGAATTTATGGTGTAAAAATAGATATCATACATTCAGAACTATTCATGGCTATTGTACTTCATAAATGAAATTTAATTGCCTCTGATCTATATAGATATATAGTTCGTACCCAAAGTATGAACCATATAGTAAATGACTACAAAATCTATGAAAGCAGTGTTAGAACAAAAGGATTTAACAGAATCAATAATGAATCTTTCTTCTGGTTGGAACACCTACATTTCTTTATGACGTTTAACAATTGTCTAAAAAAAAATACATATGCTAAAATATATATATATTTTTCATGTGTCAATTGCATTGACCGGGAAGCAAACCTGGGCCAGCTGCAGCTATGCTAATCACTAAGCCACTAACGCTTGACACTATTTTTTGGTGCAAATTTTAAAATTTTGTACATTTTTAATGTTATGGACTTATTATTGTAACATAAATTTATTGTACTTCAACTAAAACAAGCTTCTTCACGTATGCTAAATTCCAAAACATCTGATCTCTACGTTAACATAGCATTCAGAGACTTGTGTACATAGACCAGGTTCTAAACTTTTGCTAAATTATAGAGTAATAAATTGAAAGGGAAATAATACATTCCAACTCGAAAAATAAAATATACTATTCTTTTTTATTATTCTTCATGTCATGAAAACTAATTATGAAATGCAAAAAATACAATACCATACCACACTTTTAAATTCATAACACTTTCTGAACCTATACATCTCTTATTTGCAATAAATAGATTGGTGTGTCTCTCATCTGAGTAGATCTTTTGCTAAATTGTTTTTATAGATTTAACAGGTTTTGTTTCAATAAAATATTATTAACACTAGTTTACTGAAGCATTTATTTTATTAAAATCTTACACAATCGAATAATAATTATAAAAATATTCTTTTTTTTTTTTTTATATGTTTCCCCTTCAAACTTAATGTTTTTTCTATTAAATACAATGGATATAATCTTAAACAGTTTCATGCATAAGTAATAATAGCACAAATTTCTTTTTTTTTTTACTATTTTGTAGAGCACTGTCTTCATAAACTGTGCTTTGCAGCTACTTTAAATTAAATTTTAAATTTCTAAAATCCAATAAAAAAATATAAGCACAAATGATAACAATTGGATATAGTAACTATGCGCACATGACAAAAAAAAAAGGATGTTGCTATACAGAAAAATAGAGAACAAATGAAATTTATGAATTTCTAATTTTTTTATTTAATCCCTTTTTCAAATCATGGTTTACTGATTCTACAGATTTCAAAATACAAATATGTATTATTAAATTTGTATGATAAATAGTAAATTTATTTTTAAACCATGAATGGTGTTTATGATCACATAAAAAAACTTATGTAAAGGCAATTATAGACTCATTTAACAACTGTATACACTAATACATATTTATTATAAATGCCAAGTTACATTTAATTCAATAAAATTAATTATACTCAATGAAATAGTATACTTACTATTCTCTATAGTTGAAATTAAATTGAAAGGCTGCAAACGTTCCGTGCTTATTCAAACCATAAACACAAGATAGAGAATTTTACAAGAAAAGGACAATCAACTCTTTTCTTTACTTGTCTTTCTATATATCTAAGCCAGTCTGAACTATTTAGGTTTGAAAGCATGAAGCTTTAAATATCCTCACATTTAATTCACTGAGTCTAAATTATAAACATACAGCAAGAAATATTACTATTTACTATGCAGTAGTTTTTAAATGTTATAACTTTCAGTAAAATATGTAAATAATATTTATTTTATATAAAGTGCAAATAGTTAGTTGAAATTAAATTGAAAGGCTGCAAACCTTTCATGCTTATTCAAACCGTAAACACAAGATAGAGAATTTTACAAGAAAAGGACGGTCCACTCTTTTCTTTACTTGTCTTTCTATATATCTAAGCCAGTCTGAACTATTTAGGTTTAAAAGCATGAAGTTTTAAATATCTTCACATTTAACTCACTGAGTCTAAATTACAAACATACAGCATGAAATCCTACGATTTACCATGCAGTAGTTTTTAGATGTTATTATAACTTGCGGTAACATATGTAAATAATATTTATTTTATATAAAGCACAGATAGTTAGTTGAAATTAAATTGAAATGCTGCAAAGCTTTCGCGCTTATTATAATACTTATCTGACAGCCAATCAGATGTTATGATGGCTGTCTGAATAATGATCAAACCGTAAACCCAAGACAGAGAATTTTACAAGAAAGAGCGGTCTCTATAGTGAAAATTTTAAAGTTTAGTGCATTTCAAATGCTATTGATCATAAAATAAACAATGTAAGCTCTTAAAGTACATTTTTCATTCTAACACACATTTCTTTAGGTATGTTCATTT
Organism: Epiperipatus broadwayi; assembly: GCA_028023455.1. Taxonomy (NCBI): domain Eukaryota; kingdom Metazoa; phylum Onychophora; class Udeonychophora; order Euonychophora; family Peripatidae; genus Epiperipatus; species Epiperipatus broadwayi. Next base: position 12,495,356 of record JAQFVV010006207.1, read on the forward strand.
TAACATAGGAATTAAAAGGTTTTGTTTAATTCTTTTTCAAAAAAATAAAGATTGATATTAGTGAATTAGAAGTTAACAGATATCTCTACTGAGTTATTAAAAATAAAATAATTAGTATGTTTTTATTACTTGGGAATTCATGAGGTTCAAGTGCTGGAAATGATAAGAGTGGAAGCAATCCATCTATTTTATGCCCCAAAGTTTGCCCCTTGACTACTGCATCAAACCATGCAGAAAAGTCTAGGATCGATCTAATAACTTTTAAAATCCATAGTCTGATATTTTATCAATATATCATATTAAGGCATTGGATTATTAATATGACTAGAAACAAAAATTGAAATTAAAAAATTTCAAATTGGATATGGTGTCTTTGGTAACGATAAATTATTAGAAATGGAAGATTTTAATAAAAAGGTTTACCAATTATACATCTAACAGAAATCATACAAATCAACTATGGAAAGATGTTGTAAATGGGATTAAAAAGGGATTGAAAACAAAAACCATGGATCAAAAAACAAATACTTATTTACCAAATTAACAATGTAAAAGAACAAATCAAATTCTTCCAAGACCTGTTTCATTAATTAAAAGATAAATTGCTGACTCGTCAAATGTAATAGAATGAAGTAGCATTTTAATTCTTTACAATCTTATTCTGGTCATGTATGATACTAGTTTGAGAATAAGCACTTTTGGCAAAATAAAAATACTCTGGTTATTATCAAATATATATATATAGAAAAGTTTATATAATCAGCCAATTAAATCACTTGTAATATTCACTTATAACTTTAAAATAACCAATTGATTTGATTGGCTTTTTAATAAAACATTGTTAGTAATACTGATTAGTATCACAGATATTTGGATTATAGATACATTGACTATATTTTTAAAAATTATTTAATCCTTCATTGATAAAGAAGAGATTAAAGCCATACCAAAATAAAGAAATGTTATTTTCTCTATTTCTGTTAATTCTGTGAAAAAAAAAAAAAAATTATTATTAATTAAAGAAGTTTTATTTTTTCTATTTCTGTTAATCCTCTACAAAAAATTTTTTTACCCCTATTATTATTAAATTTCCCTTGACAAAGATGCTTTTAACTAAGTATTTACTAACAGATATTTAACTATTCACCAATAAAGTGACTGAATCTAATTATGATATGAACACTGCATTAATTAGGGACAAAAACATGATAATAGCTAAATATATGGTAATGTTAAGAAAAGTATAATTTTAGACAGCTCATTAATCATAGTAAATATAATTTTGAATGTAAAAAATTTTCATCAATACTGTCATTATTCACCTCCTACATTTCAACTGTCTATTAATCTTCTTCATGACAATATACTACTTTAATTTTTTATTTAAAATATTTATAAGGGTTTGAATCCAGAAAAGATAAGGTTAAATGCATTTGCAAATACCTAACTAGAACTTTTATATGAGCTTGAATCAATATTTAAATTATATACAAACGAACATAGATCATTAATTTAAATTTATAACTATTTTACCAAGAAGCAATATTTTCCAAAGATACTGGGAAAATAGTGTTTGAAATGGTTTTAATTTATTATAAAATATATTATTAATTCAGATTTAAAAATTGAAAGTCATTATAGTACAAAATAATATTAATCCAGAGTGATTAGATTCCATTTTATTTAAATATTCCTATGCAAGAGGAAATATTGATCTCAGATTTAAAAAAAAAAGATTTAGATTATTTATTTTAATAAGACATAAAACAGTTTTTCAATAGCTTCCTGCAAGTCAAACATCTCTATACCATTCTTTTTTTTCTCAAAGCAACTTTATGAAGTCACTAAAGTATGATCCACCTGTGCAGAGACCACATTCTGTCACCTGCAGCAGTGGGCCATAGAGGCTACAATGTTACATTGATATTCTGAAACTGGATGGTGGCTCAAAGCAACAGAACCACCTAATACAGTAGATTAGGTATTACAGGTATATAAAGAATGCATTCCAAGTACAAACATCAAGAAAAAACACAAAAAGAGAAAAAAAGGATAGGAATTATCAGATCAAATGTTAGTCAATCAAGGGGATGCCATTCTTGATTTAGTTTTTAGCTAACAATATCTAAATATCTAATGACTAAGTAGTATTAGTCTGATAACTACAGGATAGTTAAAATGGAAAAATAAAAACTCTATACCAGACCAAAACCTACAAAGTTTTACCTGGCCCGAATTTAAATCCAATTCAAAGACATGGCAGAAAGATAAGTTACTAGTTAAGATAAGGTCTGCTTGTAGAATGTATAATTTTGAAAAAGAAATTAGTTCGTATAAAAAAAAAAAAAAATTGCATTTATAATCAGTAAAATACTAATTCTATTATTTTATTTTAAAATTATTAACTTTTGATAAAATTTAAATTATTTAAACAAACTTTACCATTGAAAAATTGGTTTTTGCTTGCCTATCTTCCACATTTTATTATTAATAGTTGTGTTTGATAAATGTTTCGAAGTGAAAAACAGTATATTAAGCTTTGTTTTTCTTTGATTATACATATATTCTAAATTAAATAACATCGTATTATATATAGTATGTATATATTCTTAAATTAAGAGAATCTATCTAAGAACAGTTTAATCACAACTTCACCCTATTGGAAAATTACTAACAATGAGAGAAAAATACTGCTTACTTCAATCCAAGCTCTTAAACCATTGATGTTCCAAGCAGAAAACTTCAAATTCCATTTCCGTCCATCTTTAGTTTTAGCATCTGATGAAAAATCCAATGTATTAATATCTGGAACTCCATTCTTAATAAGCTAAATGATATATATAAATCTATTAGAATTAATTAAAATTCAGATTTTTTCTTTACTTTACAATAGATATTAATCAGAGAATTCAACTATCAAATTTATTTTTAAAGTAAATTTTTTGTAATTTTATTGACAATAATTAAATTCCTAAAACATGTATATTTTTATATAAAAAAAAAATATTTTTCTTATGTCAAATATTTATTTTTGGGCCAATTACTATTATTAATACATTGACCACATAATCTAGGATTTTAATTATTTTTAAATTTTAAAAAATTTGACTTAAGGAAAGATATTAACCAGCATTTCAACTTACTATATTACCCAAACATGCTTTTAAGTCTATTTTGGAATTGCATAAATAAAATATTTTATCATAATGATTATTCAAATGATCGTAGAAAAACGTCTATTAATCTTTTCTAAAAAGTAAAATATGAGTTTGATAACTATTATTTTTTAGCCAGAAGCTAGTTATGGTAATGTCATTACTACTATCTGCTATACATTGTTTCTGAAATAAATAGATTAATGTTGGTAATATAAACATTTTTACATTTAAATCACCCTTTTGCCAAATGTGACTATAATTAACTTGTAATACCTGATGATTTAATATCAGCTTTTTACAACTAGATCAAAAAATCTGTTACAGTTCAAAATTTTGGGTAGCATGAAAAGTTCAAGACATTTGCCTAAGCAGTATAATACAAAAATATTACCTTGAAGACAGAGGAAAAAAACTGGTTCAAATATCTGCTTATCATTTGGTGTCCATTTAATGTTCAGGTTATAGAGTTGGAGTAGGGAGAAAATTGTTAAAACTAACAAATGCCAATACAAATTTGTTTAAATGTCATATTTAAAATTTCTATGAATCTTTCAAAAAGCTGACACACTATTTGTTTCGTTAGCAGTAGCATAATTCTACTGGGTAAATAATTTGTGAATATTTGGCAAACACTGAACTAGATATTCAGTTAAATACTACCATGAGAAATATGTCTACTCATTTGCAGCGACACATTATCCACCAAATATCAAAAAAATAAGTAGCTACACAGAAAATCTATAAAGACTTTTGGTAAACTAGACTTGCCAATAACTGAAGATATGGTTATACCAATTAAGATTCATCTTAATCAAGAACTCCTTTATGAATGTTCAACCAAAAATCTATATCCAAAAAATTACGACATAAAGATGAATTTCTTGAGATCTAAATAAATTTTTTTTAGATCCAACAGAGAAACCAGCCATTACGGAAGTATCATCAATAAATTCAGGAACCCCATGGTTGATGTGTTTATCTGATTCACAGATTTTGATCTATGTATATGTGGATAAATACAAACAATGAATAACATAGCTAAATAGAGTAACTTACAACTACAGTGATAGAATTAAAGAACTTAAGTCACTAATGGAACTATCTCTTTTGGAATCTCTAGATTCCTTTATAGTTTAACATTGAATAAAAAATCATATACTAAATAAATTTAGATTTATAAGTATCAAAATTCTGCATTCACAATGTTGATACCATTCACTTCCGATAAATATATTAATTACTTTATATTTAATTATAAGACATTACTTTACAATTCTAAAATACATTTGCAAATAAGAACACATATTAAACCACATTCTTAAGACATATTTTTGTGTTAACATTAATAATAAATGTCATTTTATTAAGGAAATATTCTGTATAGTAAGTTTATTTCTAATCTCAGTAATAGGTTAATGTTTTAAGCAAAATTATTCCAAATAAAACTGGAAAAAAATATATTCATTTTCCAAATGAAAAATTATTAAAGCAATGAATTTAATTTCAAATATTTAAATTCTGATATTCTTATATTTAATTTTACTTTTATTAATATGTAGTTTTGTGAAGTTGATGTAATGAGGCAATCAATTGCTAGCAGATGTAGTTTGCCATTGCCTGCCCTTTCTTAATACAATTTATTCTACAGATCTATATCATGAAATAACTAAAACGACAACAGCACATATTGCTTATATAGAAAAACATATATCAAGAAAATTGTAGTTTAGGATATTGGTATTGAAAGACAAGCTAATTTTTCCCGAATTAAAACACAATCTGATGAAACCTTTTTATTTTATATATCATTTGCTCTACTGTAACCATAATAATCATTGATATTATAAAGTACAATTATGTTCTTGCAAGATCATGAAACCAGATTCAATTTCTTGCCAGGCTATCTATAAATCTAAGTGACTTGAAATAATTCACATCATACTTATCTTGAAAAATTATCTAGTAACAAGAACCAGTTTTCTTAGGAGCGATGCTTAATTGGCATTAGCCATTTACATCAAATATATAATGGGTCGTGGGATTGGAGCATACACCTGCCATGTTTGCAATTAAATTCAATCAAATCTGAACCTGGTAAAAATGGATGTTTTTTTTTCAGGTTTAAGATTTTACTTTGATAACTGGCAAATAGTCATTCAATTATTGTCAGTAAAATATCTAGCTATTATTGAGTGAAACTAAAAAAAAAAAAACCTCTCAAGTATTACCATCTGGTATTTTTTTGCAGTTATCTCTGTAGATAACTGTCTACAAAATAAATCATTTAAGTAACAAATTTATTAATCTTGGTGAACTCTTAATAATTTTATTATGTGTGTGTGGTGTCTTTAAATTTGAGATTACATCAATACTATAAATTTATTGATATAATTCAATTGAAACAACTTTTTGTTTACTATATATTTTTATGTACACAACATTTTTTTAATAAAATAGGATTAAACTTTATTGGTACAATGTTTTACATGGTAAACTTTGATTTACAGTGTAATATGGAGATCTAAAGTATTTTTGTCTACAGCATTTCCAAATATTGATCAACCTATGAAAGTTAAAAGCATCACTATGAGGTGATCAATCATTAAAAGTAAATTTAGGTTGTAATTATGAATTATTTGCAAGTCTAGAGTTCAAATATGAATAGCGTTTTAGGAGTACAATATTGAAAAATCCAGTTTGTAGTAGATAAGTTAAGGATTAGGAGAACATTTGAGATAATATAAAATATGGGCTAAGTCAATCTACTGTTCATTTCTCCGAAACAGCTTTGAACATCCCCAGAAGAGAGCAATCAGTATACGTTGGAACAACTAGGGAGATCAAGGAAAAAAACTGGGCTTTAAAATATGAACAGCAAAGGACCAATCCCCTCAATACCCATATTGGAAATAACCATGGCAGATCACTTGCAATTAAAACTATTAACCCAAACTGCAGTGTACATTGCAATAATACATGGATAAAATCATTTATAAAAAAATGTCTCTGCTGAAAACCATTTTAATCCTTTACAAAAAACCATACGAACAGCAAAGGACCAATCCCATTAACCCCACAACACTCATCCCAGCTCCCATTCTCAACAGAACTAAAATTTAGCATATTTAATATCCACTAATCCCTAAGTGGCAAATAGTTTAGCAGTTTTTAAGAACTCTTGTTAAACTTTCTAGTTAATTTCTCATTGAAAAAGAACAATTTATTTACTATGGATAATTACTCTTTTCCATTTTACTCATTAAAGGTTTATCCAAAATTATTGTATAGTAAAAAAAAAAAACTGAAAAACCAAATTCAACAGTAATAGCAAACTTCTATTTAATACTTGGTTATCTAGATGAAAACAAGATTTAAGTTTTTGTTTAAATCTACTTTTAGTTTCATTAACTTGATGCAAGATATATATTTGGTGAAATTTTTGATATTCATTCAGAAAAATGGTTTGGAGAAGTCTTAAAGCCATAAATGTTTATAATGTAGAAGAGCAATTAAACCTTTTATTATATCTTCACTTTTTACAATAATTTCCTCTTCATGTGGAAATATTTTATTCAATACATATTAGAAAAATTTATATAATAATCACAAGACATGTATACAACTATACTCCTAAAATATTTAGAGATCTAAGAAAGGAATGTTGCCCATCTCATGTTTAATATATATTTAGTTGAAACATTAAATGTTTTCATAAGTAAAAAAATTAGCACTAGGGGTAGAAGAGAATGTTATATAGAATAAAATGGATTTAAGAAATTGGAAAAACTTACTAAAAGGTTAATGCTTTTAAATATTTCACAAAGGGCAACAAACAATAAAAAGATTAAGGATGAAAATTAAAATTGCTTTGTTTTTTTAATAAAACATTCTGAGGTCCATTGTCACTATCTTTTGGAGTATAACTTGATAAAAAGCAGACATTCAAGAGGGAAAAGATATGGAATTGGAGAAATCAGAAAAAGATAAGCAATGTATACTTACAAAGAATGTGATATAGAATTCATATATTTGGATTTTTAATGCAATATAGACTAACAATTTTCAAACTATCTTCAGCTATCCATTTTATCTCATACAATATTTATGAAGGAAATTATAAGATTGAAGATATATTTAAAAGCAGAATAATAATGTTAGTTTGAGAAAAGTTACTAGACAGATCTTTTAGAAGAAAACTGAATATTGGCAGAATACAAGTAGTTAACTCATGGTATTGTTTACAGATTTAAATGCATTTATCAACACTTTTAACTCTTCAAAAAGTCTATACATCAGATCACAAGTTATTCACTTTTGAAGTAATCTTTTATTCTGGAGATATTATGTTGAAATTCTAATTGCAATCTATCAAAAAAATTCATTAGTTTAATATTAGAAATGTTTCAAGTGATTGCCTTTCCTTAAAAATGCAAACCACATAAATGAAAATGTCATTCAATGAAAAATGGGGAAAGTTAACTATTTTCAGGAAGACTATATAGAGGAATGTTATTCAAATTTTCATACAAATACTTTATTCTTAAGTTCTGCTTGTGTCTTTTTGAATCAATTTATTTCAAAAATTGTGTAACAAAGTTGCAATATAATTCTTAAGATGAACTTGCACTATAAACAAAATTTGAATTAAAAAAATATATACCTGTAAATTTTCATTCATAAATACACAATCAAAAAAGAACTATAATTTTAAAAGTAAATTTTTTTAGGACATTATATGGGAGGTCAGTCTTATTTCACAAGATATGCATTTCTAAATTTGTGAAGCAAAATGTATATTTTCAGCTGTTACATCTCAAATTCCTAGTTAAGAATCACATTTGTATTCCAAATTTTAACAGGGTTGCCATATTTAAACACCGAAAAGTTATTAAATGTTTTTTTGTCTATGAAACATGTCAACAGGTTCACATAGCAGCCATTATTTCAAAATATGAAAGTTAAACAAAATTTAAATCCAACAGGAAGCTAATCTGTAATAAAATATTTTTTGAAAGCGTCTTCAATTTAGCAATGTTTCATACATCTTTCAGCTAATACAAAAAATCCAGTACACAATTTCCCACTGCCCTGTCAAATTTATCTAAAGGTAGGTTATCAAATATCTACAAAAACCTTAAAAAAACCATATACCAAATGTTAATCTATTATCAAAGTGTTGCAATTCATATTAAATAGTGTAATCCTGATCACCCACTATCACAATAGGTGCTTGAACTAGATACCAGGCAACTGTTTTATTAAAATTGCTTAAACGTAACATTGTATAATTTTAAAAAATAGGCGGTCATTTGCCTTTATAGCAGACAATAAAAGCTGCTCCTATTTTTTTTTTTTATAACAATCTCTAGCATAATCTATTATAAAACTCGAGTAATCAGTATTTACAAGGTAATAGTGCAATTTTATCTGACTCACTATTGCTTATCAATGAAAACCAATCCAGTTATGGACTTGACTGCCATCTTTAATTCCATTTTAATTACAAAACTAATATCTTAAAAACTCTAAGCATTGGCTCCAGTTATCCAAGCAATCATCAAAAAATGCAAAAGCTGAAAACCAATATGAAAATTAAATTGCATTCCCATATGGTAACTGTTAAATAACTGGCACTGAAGCTAAGTAACCTGAAAAATCAACTATTGAATAGGTAATAGAATTTTTGCTACCAAAGTATGTTTTTCAAAAAGGAAATAAGTAATCAAAATTCCCTATGTGTAGTGTGGCGATAGCTAATAAATTCTTGAGAAAAAAAATTATGTAGTTATATTAAAAGCATCTGAATAAATTAGAATTACAAGAATCCAGATAAATATGTATTACCAATAAGATGTAGCAAAAATTTGAATTAGTTTATAAAGAAAATATACTTAAGCAATAAAACTACCAATGTACCTAAAGCTGAAAAAACGGAATAATTTTAGTAAGTGAATAGGAATGCCGAATCTATAATAAAAATGCCAATATTTTAAAAGTCCAATACAATAACTAATTTATTATTTTACCACATATAGCCAAAAATCATTTGCAGACCACTAATTAAAATTTTTAATTTCATTTTTATATACATTAAACATTGAATTTTCAGCAACTGGTCTTATGTAATGTACTACTGATATAAAAAGCAGTGTTTCAAAATAATTCTTATGAAAATTGGATTAATAAAGAATTTGCATGAAAAACTAATAACTACTGATGTTTAAAAATGTTACTTAACCTTATTAAAAAATAAATCTTGAGAAAATTTAATTCATGTCTATAATGACTGAAATGCATCAGTAACAGTATTTTAACTTTTTCAATACTTTTATTAGCAATAAGTTAGCAGAAAATTTTACAAATATGTAGCAAAAACAAAGATAAATCTTTTTATGTATTATATATGGATCCATACATTTCATATTAAGTAAACCATTCATCTTACTTATAGTCGAATACCATTTAATACATAAAAACAGATTCAAGTATATCTCATTCATTAGACATAATAGTATGTGAAAAATGTAGCATCTTTAGAGGGGAAAAAATTCAAAGTACAACAAATAACACTGGATCTACATTTAATATTTTGGTGGTTGATTTTTCAAGTATATTTAATTTTAATGAGAAGGGGATTCAAATCAAATTTCAATTATAGGCTATAATCATAAAACAATGCAAAAAAAAAAAGTAATCACATTGTACATATAAAAATAGTGACGCATATGGTACATTAAAAATGAATTCAAACAATTTTAAAGGCATCGCAAGAATTAAGATACACATTGGTACAATTTTCATTAATTGAAACTGCCAAGTTATGCCTGTAATCAATGACAATTTTTGTTCACTTAATTCATACAATAAAAAATCTTACTTGGAAGTCAGAGCACTAAAAATATACTTTTTTCACACTTAACTGCTTTGCAACTTTTAGGCATAGCAAAATTCCTACCATTGTTAACTTTTGCTGTTTGAGTCATATGAAGAGTTAAAAGATGAAAAGTTTTTGCCCATAAAAAGCAAATAATGCACAAAACAATCAGACATTAGATTTAAAATAATTAAATCTTGGTTTAAGTTATTTCTGAAGTTTTACATCATTTTCTAAAATTCTACTTGTTTTCGGAAATATTGTATACTACTGCAATTTTTTTTTGTTGGTAAGACTTCTGCTCGTCTTAATAATTTAATTTTTTTTTTTCAAGATATGCATAATACTAGACTAATACATAAATCTGGCAATTTAATTTTTATTTTGTAAAATTTTATTTAAGATACATTAAATGTACAAACTACATTTAAAAAATGTGCAATTGAAAATTTTCAAAAATACCATGTTGACCAAAAGGATGATGAAAGTATGTTTTTAATTACAAACACTACTAGAGGTAAAGTTCTTAACTGATATCAGCCATAAGTAACTAGCATTTAATCAAGTTCAGTGCCAATCCAAATGTTTATTTTAGTTGCTGATAATCACCAATGAAGATGCAATATTTATAAAAATAAAAGGACAAATTAAAATCAGAAAACACATATAGTAATTTTCTAATAGGCTTAACAAAATTAAAAATATTACCACAAATTAGTTAGCTTTATGACAAAATATTGGAACAAAGAAATCCCATCAATTTCAAATTTCTCATTAGCATGTTTCAGGATCACCTCATGATTTGACACAACACAATTTTAATAACATATTTACCCCCTCTGCAGAGTGCAATTTTCACAATTTAGATAGGCCGTTATGTCTAAATATTAGATCAAGAGAAAATATACAATTTAAGAAAATATATACAATCACATCAGGAAATTTGATAATCCAGTTTACATTTATGATCTATCTATTCAAATATATATATATTCTAAAACCAAAATACATCATAATTTTTAGAACTGTTATTTTTTTTGGCTTAGCTTTAATTTGTATATTGGTAGTAAATGTCTGATACTGATTTACTTTTGTCTAAAAAAATCATATTCACAATGTTATGTACACTACACAAAAACTCCTAGATCTGCTTAAGGATAAAAAATTAACACCAATACTTTGATGGCAGAATGGTATTAGAGCTTTTTAATTTTGCCATGCAAATTATACTTGATGTGTTTGCAATAAAATAAATCCATCCACCAGCATTTTGAAATCAATCTAGGATTTTGTCATTTCACATTCTCAGTCAAAAAATAATTTTAATCCAAATTAATTTTTATAAGATGTAAGAATGCATAAAAAAATGATTTTGCCTATAACATTGGTTTTCCCAGTGGAATATACACAGCTACAAAATTTTGGCTTAATGAACCATAGTAATTGTATATGCACATGTATGGAATGTTTTTTTATGCAATATTTAAAGTAAAATTAATGTCCAATATATTTATCTTATGTGCCTATTACAAAAACAAGCCTTATAAATATTCTAGCACAAAACTTTCACATTGTCATGTCAATAATGATATACCAAGACAAATCCATTTGATCCATATATAATGGCAATTTTAAAAAGGATGCAATCATCAATTATGTATAAACAGGAACAGCTGAAAATATTAATTCCACCTAAACCAATATAATTTTTGCAACATAATATACATATACACATACTACTAAAAATACTTTTATAACTATTTTTACAAAATATTTAATTAATTGTTATAAACATTACTTTTTAAAGTACGAGTATATGTATATTTGAATTCATAATTAAATCTATTCAAATCACAAAAGAATACGGAACGCTAAAAAAAAAAAAAAAAACGTTTGGAAGAAAAAATTTTTTTTATTTAACTAACATATCTGTTTCTGTAAATGACATCTTCACATTGTTTATACAGAAATTATGCATAACCCAGGTATGAAGGATAAAGGAATTAAAAATGTGAGCTTGCCCAAGCAAAGTTGGCAAATTAATGATGGTATAAATGGTAGATTGTACAGGTGGAACATGGAACATAAACCCAACTTACTGAGCTCGATAAACAAATTAAAACAAAAACACTTTTTAATATCTCGCTCAAAAGAAAAAGAGATGGATCTACTTACATTCAGTAAAAAAATATATATATAAGTGCGCACTTGTACCCAGACATAAAAAAGTACGTATGGGGGTTATGCAAAATAAAATAAAATGAATAAAAATAGGGAGGGAGGGGGAGCAATGGTTTAGGGTCTGGGTTAATGAAACAAAACAAATAAACGTCTGAGGGTTTGAAAAATAAGTTCTAAAAATAAAACATTGCTACACTTGACGACAAGATCTTGGACGATCATAATTTTAACAAGTGCTAGGCCAGCTTTATGCCTTTTCCTCCTCTTCTTCTTTGTCTGCATTTGCGTCATCATCTTTTGCTTTTGCATTTTTTGCTTTACGACCCCTTCCAACAGGCTAATGAAAAATAAGAAAAAAAATCACTCATTTGTTAAAATAAATTTACCAATAACAAAAAAGGTTATGAAAACAAACCTTTTTTTCCTCCTTTTCTTCTACCTCCTTGCCTTTTTTACCTCCCTTGGTTGCCTGCAAAATAATACATATATAGAATTAGTAAATTAATGAGAAAAAAAAGTAGAAAAGTCACTATCTTAACTACCTTAGTCATCAAGCTACCATGGACTTAAGATGAAGAACGGTAATTTCTAAAAGCTTAATATTTACAAATTGGCGTTATTTGCATATTTTATAATTTTAATCATGTGGCCATTTTAATTTTTTTTTTTTTTTAAAGTTAAATCGCGGTTTTTAACGATTTATTGAATAAAAATGCTTTAATAGATTTCTACAACCTTTTCTGGACAAAAATGTATACAATAAAACAGGATTTACCTTCTTTTCTTCTCCCTTTTCTTCTGCATTTGTTGTAGTTTCTTCTTTTTCTGTTTTAGCTTTTTTACTTGCAGCAGCTTTAGAAGCTCCCTACAAAAGAAAAGTTACTTAAAATCGTAAAAATAAGTATTAAAATAGTGAATCCAATTTAATTTATACACAAAGTATTATCCTAGCACACGCATTATTAAAACGTGTGTAACGGTAATTTTAAAATTACCGCCATTTTAAAATTTTGCCGGTTGGTAATAAAACGAACATCAATTCAAAATTACTTTTAAATTATAGAAATCTAATAAGATTACAAATACATTTTCATAAAATATCTTAACATTTGTGTACAAATAAAAAAAATCATTCAAAATTACAAAACAAAGATGGTAAAGATTTAGATAAAGGGAGGGGATATACCTAAAAACTTAGTACCGATCATAAGCCATCAGATTTTGATAGAAATCAATAAATTTGGATTTAGACAATAATTCGTAGTAATTAATTCCAAAATTTATATCGGATTTAAAACAAAAAAATTTTTTTTATAAATTCACATTAAAGCAAAGATAAAAAAAAATAAATACGGCATAAGAAAAAAACTTTTACTTATATACAATTTTAAGAAAATGTACAACGTAATAGTTTCCTACAAGGCCATAATGGAGAATCCATTTTTCATACAATGTAACTCAAATCTTTAGGTATAAATTTCATTTAATATTATTTTCTAAAATATACAAAATTTTTAAAATGCACCAATGTATGTTAAAAAATATCATTATTACCAAAAGAATTAATATATAATAAACACTAAAATAAAATATAAATGGATATCTAAATTGCCTTTGTTTTCTGATTTCCCGCTCACTACACAGGCGTAGTAAGAACTAAAGATTTCAGATTTTAATTTTTTTCAACTTTTACAAAAGATTACTGCGTAGAAAATTATTCATAAAACATCTTAACAAAAATGAAATTGAAAAACATTTTTACCTTCCTTTTTGGCGGCATTTTGTTCTTAATAATTTGATGAAGCCCAAATAACAAGAACAGCACAAATTTTAAGCTCAACACAAGGCGCAAATGACGCTCGAAACCACGCTCAGTCAATCTAGTTTCAACCGGTTTGTACTACAAAAGCGCGGGAAAATATCAAAATTTAAAAAATGATTGGTTAACTTTGAACCATGTGACATTCGAAATAGGTCATTGAAATTTTTTCCGTTAAATTTAAATTTATAGCTTTCTATACTTTTCATTCATGGGCTAAAGAAAATTCAAATATATTAACCGTAGGGAAAAAAAATTTTAAAAGATGAAAAATTAAACGTGTTTTACTAAAAATGGCTGCCACTGTGGCATTGTTGGTTTGTAGTAGTGTCTGCAGTTTTATTAGTGCATTTATTCCTTCGCTTGTTACACTTGTAAGTAGTAAATTGATAAGGAAAAATTTTATGCCCGTTTAATTAAAAATAATATACTCATTCGAGAACAATAAACTCATAATTTTATAATAATTTATTTCCCAAATAAATAGATGTTATATTTGTCATTCATACAATAAGAAAAAAATGCCTCATTTTTTAATTTTATATATAAATTAGTAAGTGTTACTGTCCATAATAATTTTCCACAGGGTATATAATTATAGTATTCAACCAAATCATGGGTTCTCGGAAAACTTATTAATAATGTAAATTTACTTTAAAACATGTAGTTTCGTGCTAGAAGCAATACTATTAATCAGTAATCAAATGATGAATGCTATGGACAAATACTTTTCATTAACTACTTAGATTCATTTTCACCGATTTTTGGTTCCCTTTTTTTTTTTTTTTTTACCGACCAAATCTCAATCACGTGGTAATACGCGCGTGCCAAATCTGGTCGAAAACCTTTGCACAAAGTACTTTTCTTAAGTCATTTTTATGTGATAATGTAAGAGAAAAAATAATTTTTAAATTTAAAAATGATTTCTAAGGCCTATATTATTTGAAAAAGACAATTGTGTTTTTATATATATATAATTAAAATTACAAGTTAGTTAATTGATTAATGTCTTTTGTTTGGGAAAAGATTGAGTGGGGAGGATTTTTTTTTTATGTGGGGAAAATTGTATGAGTCCTACTTTTTTTTAATGTGTTTTATATATTCAACATTCATTCAAAGTGAAATAACGCAAGACTTTTACAAAACCAACATTTTTGAAGAAGGAACAATATACTATTACAATTACAAAATCTTAACTAATCATTAACTATCTTATTAATTATCTTAGTGCAGATGTTAGGAAAATCTATTACACGGTATTTTTAGTGATTAAATTGATTCAATCTTAAATTTGGCCATTTAGTTACGGATTGGTTGGAACTAATTTAATAATTTCTCATTAATTCCAATATATAATCTTTCCCACATATATATTTTATACCATTTATTTTCTTATATGATAACCTTTTTTTCTATATACAGTTTTATGTAAGCTACGTTTCAATCGTTACCTATGGCCATTTTCAAGGACAATTCCCTTGCCCAATTATCTTCTCTCCAATGTATTTAGTCATTCAAAAATGGTCATAAATTTCAGTATATAATCATTCACATATTCATTTCCTCTATAAAACTTGTATTATTATATGAACCAACTTTTTTTTATATTCATATATATATAATATTCGTTATACAATGCTTTCTTTTCAACTATATCTTATGGTCATTTATAAGATCTTTGCCTTATTATTTTCACTCATGTTTTTATGAATGAAGATACTGAAATAAACTTAGAAATAATTATAGTTTATGTTGAAAATGTACATAATAAGGTATACTGTATATGTGGAGATAGACGATTTATATTATAAAGATTTTATAAAGAAAAGTGGTGTACAATTATATATTGGAAGCAGTTCTTACATAATTGTCATTTATTCTCGCAAGTTGAATTGTATTACCCATCATACTATTCGATTTAGTTTGAATTAATATATTGATTTAATATTTACAGATTGATAAAAATTTATTATCTAGATATAATTCATCTTGCTGCAATGCCTATGCAAATTAAACTAACAAAATTTATTTCTTAGACTTGCCATCAATTTAATTTACAAGTTTTTGAATATTTAAATTGCTAGTATTTTTGCAAAAGTAATTATTTGCAAATTGAATATGGCTTAGATAATTATAAACAGTTTTCCCCCTCAATTTATATTTATTTGAAGTGCATTCTTAGAAATTTCATTATCTGTATAGCTTAGTTAATCAAAGCATTAAAAGTGCACTACTGGATTCTACATTAAATAAGATATATATATTAATTAACATCAGAATTATAAATTCTGGCAATATAAAATTTACAATACTGATTTAAAGAAATTATTTCATTAGCTGCGCAAACCATTAAACAATAATCATAAGTTAAAATAGGCTACAATTTTATGTAAAGTACTTTTTACTTTATTTATTTGAAAATGGAAAAAAGATATGTGATTTTTACAATCAGAAAACTCGTACACAATTATATTGTAGCTAGGTAGAAAAGTGGAATAGAAATTCTTATCCACTTTTATAAATCTTACATAAGTATATTTATATAAAGAGGTTATCTACTAGAAGTTTGAGCACCCAGTGATTATCAAATGCCTTAATGCATTTAAATAACTAGACTAGTAACCATTCAAGCAGATTGGCTTGAGCTCAAAAACCTTAGGATAACATGAATTTGAGAGATAAAATAGAGTTAAAATGTTGTTTCTGGATGCATAACTTCCAATTTTAAATACCAAAAGCTCATTAATAAAGGCAGAAGCTGGTCTGGAGCTAGGGATTTAAATGCATTATGGCATCTGGTAATCACTGATTAGTCAAACTTACAATAAATGGCACTAGATAAAGGTTATTTTTGTTTTATTATATTTTGTATGGACTGATGAATTAAGTGATTTCTTGTTATTAACATTTCTGCTCAGAGGAGATTTCTTGCAGTTAATGCATTGAGATTACTAAAATATATAGGTAACAAACTGGAGTTATATCTATCTAACTATTAAAGTTGAGTCAAAAATCTGATTTACAGGTTTTTAGTTTGATGGGTAAAAATGGAATTAAAGATGATTTCTAGTTGTCTAACTGCATTATTTTCAATTTTATATCTTAAAGCCTTGTTGATAAAGTTAAAACTATTCTGGAGATGGAGATTTAAATGTACTAAGGCAGTGATGGCGAACCTATGACACACATGCCAGAGATAGCACTTTTGTTTCTTTTACTGGCACACAAACTATTTATATATCGTAATTTTCTTCAATATTTTTTTTGTTGCTAAAATCTGTACTAATAAAAATTTACTGTAAACTAAAGGTAAAATAAATAAATATATTATATTACAGTTCAGTTTACAATTGAACTCTGATTAGAAGCAATAAATTATGATATTTTAAGTCAAATAAAGTGGTACTGGTATACTGTGGTATCATTTTTTATAAACCTGTCAAATGATTCCAATAAAACTAGAAAGTAAACTCAGTAAAATATTTTATAATTCTTTGAAGTAAGTTTTTTTAAATCTAAAGTAAAAATAATCAAATGGTCTTCTGTCCTAATCTTTTTTCACCTAAATGGTTTGACCCCATTCATTTTTTTAAAGGAATCAAAATCGCGAACAAAGGAATGAAATGCATAAGCAATGCCATCAAATGACATTTTTGCTTGAAGTTTTGCCGTAAAAGTGAAATTATAAATCTTTTATTTATAAAATTATTAAGGCTCATTTAAATTTACTTTTAAATAAATTTGTTACTATTATATTAATATGACTAGTGAAAATAAAAAACAAAAATTATCAAGCAGTAGAGAATTTCAAAATTGGTGAACTGGTGAGTATGGAATGATTAACAAAGGCACCAGGGTAGTATGTGTTTTATATTTGGAACAGTTGTATTGCGAACATCATTAGTAAAATGACATTATGAGACCAATCATAAATCACTCTGTAAAAAAAGTAAAGTTGAACAAAAAGAATATATTGCACAAACATGTAAAAATATAAATATTCAATCAACATCTGTAATAAAATTTATCGAAAATCATTCAAGTATAACTGCTGCTAGTTTTTTTTATTTCAAATGTAATTGCCAAACATAAGAAACTTTTTAATGATTGGAGAATATATGAATGAAATATACACCAGTTCTTTTTGAAAATTTTGAAAACAAAGCAAAAATTATTCAAAGTATAAAAGATTTATCATTGGCTAGAAATACAGTTAAAGAAAGAATCCTGCAAATATCCAACAACATAACTTACCAACAAAAAGAGATATAAAATCTTCTAGTTTAATTTCTGTCTTGATGAAAGTACAGACATAAATGGATCAGCTTGTTTGGCTATTTTTATTCGCTATTGTGTTGGGAATAATATCAAAGAAGAATTGATCAGTTTAACCTCATTAGTAACAACAACAAAAGGAATAGATGTTGCCAAAATTATATCAATAACTACAGATTGGAAAAGAAAATAGTTTTCTCACTTTATTTACAATCATATTGGATATTTCAATTTTGGGTTTTCATTGCATTATACATCTGCAGGTTTTATGCATGAAGTCCAGCTTTAAGCCTCTGGATGATTTTGCTAAGTTAATGAATTTTATATCTACACATTGAGTGAGATAAAGTCAGTATACTATGGTTTACTTATGTACAACCATGTCCATGGTTAAGATGAGGAAAAGTTCTTCAAAGATTCATTGAGTGCTTAAAAGAAATTAGACAGTTTTTACATAATGAGAAAATCATTGAAAAACATAATGAATTAATGGATGTTGAATGGCTTATAAAATTAATGTTTTTTTACTGATATGTGTTCACATCTAAATGAATTAAATGTGAAACTGCAAGGCGAAAGACAATTGTTGTCATGTTTGATTTCATCAAAGCATTTGAAGTTAAATTACAAATTTTCAATCGGGATGTTATTTCTTACACCTTCAAATATTTTCCAAATCTAAAAAAGTTATTGACTGATTTAGAATCTTATGAGAAACCAGATCAAGTAAAATTGACGCAAGACTTTTGTGTAATGTTATTCAATCGATAATTTGATGAATTTTCTTTAAGGTTTACACAGTTAAGACAATTTTCAGAAATATCACAAATTTATATTATATCCAGACATAACATCAATGGATAGTGTCAAGTTACAAATTTTTGAGTGACTTAATTTGAAAGATATGGAAATGCAATCAATTGATGATCAATCTAGTTCTATATGGAAACAAAAATTTGTTGATTTGAGGAATGAGTTAGTAACAATGGAAAAGAATCGATTATTGGATATATGTAAAAAGAACGCTGAAGAGAAACTATTGACTGCCTGGAATGCTATTCCTGAAGCAATTAAGAAAATTAGCGACTGCTATATTATCAATTTTTTCCTCTACATATGCATGTGAATCACTGTTTTCAGAAAAGAATTTAATTGAAGTCAATTCAAGAAATAGAATGACAGATGAATGTAGTTCATCATGTACATTATTAAAAATGACCATATATAAAACATTTGGCATCCAATGTCTGACAGCAAAAATCTCATGAAATAATATCTATTTATTTTGATTTTATAATTCTATAAGTGTTTTACACACAGACAATGAAGCTTAAAAATAAAATTTAATAAAATATTCATCTTAGTGCTTTCAGAAAATATGTAATCCCATGTTCATAGCTTTGAAACTCTGACAATCACTCTCATAGTAGAGCTTTGCATGCAGTACAAAGAAAATCAAAAGTTATAATGTAAAGTTTGGAGCAGTATTTAACTCTCCTTAAGTTTAATGAAAAATATATATTATGCACTTGCTATGCAAACATAGTAAAACTTATGTGCATCATTCACAAAGTCCATTTTCTTGAAATGAAAAAGCAAGCTTCTCTTCAATTAATTGCTATAGGATCGCTTGCTATATAGCCAGCTTTTTTAACCTTTCTTTTTGTATTATTTCTCTCTGTACAAACAATACTTGCTGCTAATGGTTGAAAACTGTGGCCAGTAGTTTTCTCGTTCTGCTAATATTGAATTACCCCATGCTTTTGTTTTTGTCCTATTATATAAATATTTGTGCTGAGATAATCTGGTTACAATATTTGCCTTGGTTTCACCATAATATGAGGCATGGTAATTATTGTGGAGTATGTAATTTTATATACAACATGAGGAGTCAATTCAGGTGTTATTTTGTCTTTAGTATTATTATTTTCATTTCAAGAAATTGGACTTTGTGAATGATTCATGTAGGTTTAAATATGTTTTCATAGCATGTGTATAATATATTTTTTTCATTAAACTTAAAGCTGTGAACATGGGATTACATATTTCCCGAAAGCGCTCAAATGAATATTTTATTAAATTTTATTTTTAAGCTTCATTGTCTGTGTGTAAAACACTTACAGATCTATATTTTAGCATTGAAATAAAACTTTATTTATTTGTTGATTTTATATGTTTATTTCCAAAATTTTGTTTTAATTACTATTAATTTTTTACTATTACATTTTATTCAACTTGTGCTATTCTAAATAAATATCATTCAGTTGTCTTTAGCTTATTTAGAAATTTTGTTTGTTATTGCTATTAATATTTTGTTTTATAAACTTTAAAAAAACTGCAGTAATTAAATTGTTTATATTTTGATTTAATAATTGTATGGTACGCCAATCATTCGATAAATATTTTTTGGTATGCACATGTAAAAAGGTTTGCCACCATTGCACTAAGGTGTCTGATAATAGTTGATTAATTAAATTTATGGCAGTTGGTACTAGATGGGATAACTTCTCTCAATTTAATGAATAATAAATTTGTTTTGCATTTAGAAGGATGTTTATCTTTGATCATCAGCTACCAGTATGCTAATGTCTATCAAAAATATGAAATTATTCAAAAGCATATGTTTGCATCTATAAAGTGTCAATTTGCTATTAATATTTCATACTAAGATATAATAATTTGTTTATAAGTATCTACAGCAGCCACTTGCAAATGATTATGCCAACTCCAAGAGTTAAAAAAAGGACACATCTATAATAGAAATGAATTTTATGATAATTATACAAATCTGAGAACTGCAATTATGTCTATATATAGAATATGCTAGTAGCGCTCTCGGTGCAAGCCAGAGTAATGGATATAAGAAGGTTTGTGCATAAAATCTCTATCTAGTGCCTACTCATTCAATATTCCTAGACTAGTTTCTAGCTTGTGGCATTTATCAATGAGGAGCCGTGGATCTGAGAGCACTGCATCTAGATCTTAGAATCTAATGCAACCCTCACCTTTTACTTTATTAACTAACTATAAAGCTTTAAGTCCAAAATGAAAACAATGTTTTCAATTCAAGCTCATTAGCTTATATAGTCATATAGATCTGAACTCAGTTCAGCATCCATACTTTTTGATGTCTTTGGTTCTTTAATAACCATAGTCACCACAATCCTATAGGGAATGCTTGGTATTAAACCACTAAACATCACATGATCACCATTCTTTATGCTCACACAAGCTGTTTAACACAGAAACAAACTGTTCCATATAGTAGCACAACTCAGTGCAAGCCAGGGTAATCAATGGCTGCAGGTAGGTTTGTGCATAAAATTCTATCTAGTGTCTATTCATCCAATATCCCGAGACTAGTTTTTAACTTGTGGCATCCATTGATTACTCTGGCTTGCACTGAGTGGCACCCTATATGGAGAGTTTTGCCTCTTTGTTAAACAGCTTGGGTAAGCTTAAAGAATGGTGATCATGTGATGTTTAGTGGCTATTATATTTATATTTTGCGATGATGACTTAACTATAATTCTATCTTCCCAATGAAAGTGATCAATATTGCATTTTAGAAGTTTGAGATCATCTTTAAAACCGTGCCCAAATTTATCATAATTCACCCTATTAAAGAGTGTTGTATTGTTCATTAACTCCACATGTTCAATCTAACAAAGATATGGTTTTATAATAATGACTTGCCACATCCATTAAATTGAATATATTGATTGGTCTTAAGATTTTGCTATTTTTAAAATTTTGTAGAGTATTCTTAAATAAAATATTTCTAATGCCTTTATGTTAAAGCGATAGGATATCCAAGTTTCATTTTCATATGATGAAATAATTATATATATTTAATTCAGTTACAGTAATTATTTGACTAATGAAATACCCTCTTTGTTGTGCCTCAATATCTAAGTCCATTTTTTTATATATAAAATTACCATAATATTTAAATTGGCTTGCATTCTCAAGTTGGTCACCATTCAAGTTAAAAGTTGCTGAAAATTTTTCTTCCATCATGGCTAATAAAGTTTTTTGCACATTAATTACTAAACCAAAATCTTTTTTTTTTTTACATTATGTATATTTTATAAATAGTTGCAAAGACTAAAGTCTCAAAAATTGAAAATAATGTTGAAGAAAGTACATGTCCTTGTCTAACAGTTGTTTTCATTTCAAATGCCTAAGATTTTCCGCTTTTAATTCTATTCTGTAGAAGCTATATAATATGAGTAAACTTTACGAATTAATATCAGAGTGCCATAAACCTATTTGATTAATTCATTTAAACAACTAAATCAATAAAAGCAATATACAAATCACTTTTATCCTAGACATTTTTCTTTCAATTGCTTTGCATTGAAAACCATGTCTAATGTGTATTTGATTATCTAAAATTACATAGAGTCTCTTGTGTGATTTTCATCTTTGATTGGAAGTAATCTATTGAACCAAAGTTCTTGAAAATACTTTCTTAGCTTTAAAGGATAATGATATTCCATTATAATTACTGCAATATTGCCTATTTTCTTTTAAAAACTGAAACAATTGCATTCTTAAAATCATCCATTACAATTTCATGAGTACATATATTTCTAAAAAATAATATTTTTGAGGCTAACCATATCTCCACCATATTTTAAACCTCCGTCAGGAATTACAGCCTTTCCACTTTTAAAATTACAAAGATCTGTTTTGACTGTTAAGCTGGATATATTTATTCAAATATAAATGATTAGCTTAAATCAATATATCATTAAAAGTCATTCATTTAACACAGTACTTTCACTTGTTCAAAATATTAACATAAAAATACAATTGCTGGATTTACTAGGATTCTGAAACTGTTTTTAAACGTCATATATTGCTTTCAATGCATCAAAAAAAAAAAAGATCTAAAGTAATTAATTTGGCAATCATTTTTAAGTAGTCTTGTCCATCATTAAATTTTTGCCTTTAAAACTATTGAGAAATGGCACATTCAATATATTTTTCTGCGAACAAAAATGGTGGGTTTTTTTTTTTCCTAAGTGATTAAAAAAAACAGCATTTTTTTTTTTTTTGCTGGTAAATACGAGGATAGATTTATTTTTATCTATAACATTTCTTAAAAGAATTTCATACCTCAGTAATATGACAATTTTTAATGTCCAAATTAATTCTTAGTGTTTAATACCCTTTTGAAATTTAACACAAATAGTAGAAACTTTTAATGAACAAATATTGATTATGAATATAGATTGGAATAATACCTATTTGTAATGCAACTGTCATTTTAACCTTGGAGCACATGAAACTATATGCTGTCCAACATTTTGTGTTTATAAGTGCTTGTGTAATATGTACTCATATTCAAACTGCTATCTTTAATATAATCTATTAAATGCTTTTTTTTTTCAGCATATATGCATTGATGGTTTTTATAGATATTTTTCTGTTTAAACAAAACATTTGTGATTGCCAATATTATACGTTCAAAAATTTAATGAAAGCAGATTATTTGAGTTTATAGCACTAATATTGTTATTTCCAACAAATTTTGATCTAAGTCTATTTGTAGCATATGCATTAAAGGATTTAAAAAGAATAATTTGAACTTTTAATAGTATTGCTGTAATAATGATAAGAAAAGATTCTTTTTATGCAAAGGCTATAGCACATTTATTAATAAAATGAGCACAGTTACCATTAGCAAAACCAAATTTTAACACCATTAGCTTTTCTTAGATATAGTTATGAATTTCAAGAATATTAGATATTAAATTAGAAGTTGTAGCAAATCCGACATTATGTAATTTCTTTTCATTGGCTGATCTGTTTTCCAAACAAATTTGTAACACTTTTTTTATTAAATGTTGTTACATCTTCTTAAATCTTGACAGCTTTTTAACCAACCACTTGTATTACTTACCATTCATATCAGGGAAAGTTTGTATCAAGAAAAGTTTGCACAATCTATGTTTACCTTTATTCCTAACACAGTTACTGATAATATTATTTCTATTAATGAGTAATCTTCCAGACACTTATCTTAACCAAACTGTGTGAGATACCAACATTATCTTAGTCTCTTTCAACTGTAGCAGTCACGAGAGTTACCTAGATAGAATTGCTTAAAAATACAATCTTTACCAAGCTGATACTCTTTCTTAAATCTAATTCTCACCTGATCTTAATGATTGTATTGACTTGAGAAAGGATCACATTGCCACTTTATTAAATCTGTCTTCATATTTGCTTTTTTAATTTTTGAAAACTTGAGCTATTAAAAAAAAAAAAATGAGAATGGTAATTTGAATCGGAATCAATGTGGGTATAGTTAAAAATTCTCTTGCCTGGGCACTGTTTATTCACATTTAATCTCATCCGAAGGATTTATCATCTTTGAAGTTCATCAGTAACCTGAGCTTAACACCCAGCATTTTAAATAATCCATCAATAAAATGAAACCTAACAAATGAAGAGTTTCAACACATTTTTTTATTATTAATATATATATATTTTAATGCAAAACTAAACTGTAATGAACTATTCTTGAACATGAATTATACAAAGTTCTTGATTTTTGTTTTTGAATTGAGATTTTAATCGTAAAAATATAATTTTTTATTTTTGTTCACATTAGTGCAATATCTTTATCAATATATTTTTTAATCATAACTGTCGCAGAATCTAATTTATGCAATTTTTCAGATAAAATACATATTGTAATTACCTCAAATGCTTTATGTGTTGAGTGTATTATAGAAAGTGGTGGTAAACCAGACAAAAGTTTGGCCAATTGTATGTATCTTGTGTTTACCCTTTTTGTTGCTCAAGCATCACTCTTTCTGAACAACTGGACATAT
The DNA here is from genome assembly GCA_028023455.1 of Epiperipatus broadwayi. NCBI lineage: Eukaryota > Metazoa > Onychophora > Udeonychophora > Euonychophora > Peripatidae > Epiperipatus > Epiperipatus broadwayi. The sequence goes on from JAQFVV010006207.1 coordinate 12,520,511, forward strand.
AATTATTTTTTATTGTTGCAAATTAATTAAAAATTCTGATGGGTAATAGAACAAATATTAATGTGCATGTTTAAAAATGTTTTCTAATATATATATTCACTCTTGAACTTTTAAATATAGAATGACATGCTATTTTTAAAAGTTTTCCTTCATTTAGATTGATAGCGGATGACTTTGGAATATTACTATAATAATTTTTATATTAGTAATATATTAGCAAAATTGGTTGCTTTTTTATATATGTATACATTTGTTAGATTTATATGAAGAGACAAATTTTAATTATTTATAAGAAAAAAATGTCCATCGTACAGTATTAAAATATTTATTGGTTTTAGGTTTCCATTGTTTAGTGCAGGGATGGTGAATTTTTTTTCTGCTGTCATTTGGATATTTATAATAACATTCGTGGGTTATACAAAATTATCAACTTAAAAATTAGCCTGCTATATTTGATAAAACAATTAATTTATCCCTAATCATTAGGGATGAGGAGTATGTTCACCTGGCAGGCCAATTTCAAGTTGTCCTTTTTAAATGAGGGCTATAATTTTTTTTGTGTGTATTAAAAATAAATTAACGTTATTATTATTAATGACTGTTCCATATTTAATGACAATTTTTCCAATTTGTTTTAATTATAAATTTGTTTTGTAACTATTCATCGTATTATTTTTATATTTTCTAATTTTTTTTAATGTTCTGGACATATTAGTTCTATACAGCTAGGATGCAGTCATTTATAAACTCCCCTTCAAAAAATAATTTTCAAGTTTCTAATTTTTTTATTTTTTAAAAAATGTAATTTGCCTTCACATAATTTTTTGACTTGTTTGGACTTTTTATGAGACATGTCAGCCACTTGATGAAGCTCCTTTTTAAGTTTTCTATTTTAATATTTTTTTCTTTTCCAATAATTTTATTGTAATCAGAATCTTTATTAATTGAAATACTTTTAAGACATAGCGATTTATTCTTTCTTTCTATAAAAAAAAATGTGAAATATGCAATTTTCTGTGACAATTTTTTTTATCTTACTCAATATAGCCATCGTAATAAAAAAAAATTAAATAAATGTAAAATAATACAATTCTAATTTTATTTTTGTGAATATACAATTAATGTGCAAAAATCATAAAAGCAAACAAAATGACCCATCATAATAGATGTAGTCATATATACCACATAATATAGATAATTTGTTGGAATATTGCACCTCTGATAGAATGAACTAAAATTATTATAAAGAGTGGATGTAATTGAGAAAATAAATATTTTATGTTATTCTTAATTTAATATTTTAACTGTGCATGTATTTAAATAGAAATTTTATACAAGGCCATTTTATATTTAATTTTAAAAATATCTGGGGCTATATGAAAAACTTTTGAGGGTTGCAAGTTTCCCCACTCCTGGTTTAGTGTATCTGCATATATATGAACACATTGCAAACATTTGAAAATGTACAATGTAAAAAAAAAATTCATTTTTAAAAATAAAAAACAGGAATTTTGTCAAAAAAAAAATTACAATTGTATCATCTTTGGTTTTGTATAGTTGTTTTTCTAATATTTTAATTTCATGATGAATAGTTTTTAGATAGATATATTACTGTATATATATTGTAAATAAGTGCTATTATATTTAAAGATGTATAACTTTGAATCATTTTTATCATAACATAAATGATCATTCTTGAAAGAAAAAAAAAATTCATTACTGAAAGTAGAGAAACAACTTAAAACAGGAAAGAGTTAAAAAATTATCTTTATTAAAGGAAACACTTATAAATTTGTAAGTACATGTATTAAATTTAGAATTTTTTTAATACTTATTTAGAAAATATATTCATAATAGCATTTTATTTAAGATTGCCACATTATCAATTTTAATGTCACATCAAATATTTAACTAAGGCATGACAATCAAAATTTTCGGATTCTAAGCACAACTTAAAAGCTGTCATTTATAATGCAGATACAATGCCATTAATTTGAGTTAAAATCTGGGAAGTAGAAATTTCAGAATTTTATAACTGTCAGCTCTTGAAAATTGTTATTACTTGAGTAACTTTTTTTTAGTCTTGAATATTCATACCCATTAAAAATGATAAACATAAACAATGTAAATGAATTTATACATAATTTTAAATAAAAATTATAAATTGAGAAGCTTAATTAACATAAAACAACTATTTATATTTTTTCTTTTAAAGAGTTTGTTCAGGTACTTGATTTTCATTTTTTTATTTATTTAACAAATGGCATTAGAAAATATTTTAATTTATGTAGTCATTTTTTCAAAAAGATGAGTGACTAATTTCTAAATAAGCTAATATGAAGTAAGCAATTGAAAATTTTATTTATTAATTAAAATATATTTTCATGAAGATAGTAGAAGTGAGAGATGGCTTAGAGAAAGTTAAAGATTTTTTATCAATAAAAATGAATAGTTTTGCACATATTTTCATAAAATTTTGAATCAAAACCAAGTAAATCAATATTAAATACAGGTTAATTATTTTTTATTTCATTAATATTTCAAAATAGTTATTTATTTATTTTATATATTCATAATTACAGTAAAAAAAAAGTAGGAATAAATATACATGTTTAGTTCGAAGATAAGTTTATCACTTCATTTTATTGAAGTACATAAATATTGTTTATTTATTTTTCCACTTACTCGCCCTTTTTTTTTTTTTTTTTTTGGCGCTTTTCATGGTGAAGTTCTAGCAGCTTGTTGTCTTACTATTTTTTTCTTTTTAAATTTTATTTCGACTATGTATACTATTTTTTTCTCTGATAAGTAAAATATTTGCTTCGAAATTGTAATAGCATAATTTAGAAAATATTTATTTTTTTAAAAAATCTATAGCATGATTTGCTAAGTGTAATTTATATATAAAAGATTTTTTTATATATATTTTATAGAATATTTTTTTTTTGCTAAGATGAAAGAAAGTTCAGTTATTTAATTAAACACAAAATTAAATAGACTGCAAATGATTTTATCAAATATAAAATACGCCGACCATTTTGATAGCATATGCAGAGCAATTCGTAACTAACTTCTATATACTTACCAAAACATAATCAAATGAAGTTATAATCTGATGTCCTCTTATTCATTCTGCAACCATCAAACATTCACTAAAATAATTCTTGGATGGTTTAATGCTTGAAACTATAATCACTTAAAATTATTTGGTTTAAAATATTTCAAATTTTATCTGCACATTTGCCCGATCTCAGACTGGTTTTAATTTATATTTTATTTCCAATATACTATGCAGAAATGTGTATTTTTTTTTTTTTTTAAGTAGAACTCATCCTTTTAAAATTTTATATCATTTGCAGTTTCTCACCTAGGTCATAAATCACTTATAAAATATTTTCCTGACTCTTTTTGCCCAATCACAGCAAATTGTAAAATAAGATAGCCTTTTACTGTTGGAGGCAGTATTTACAATATGATGGTCTCTTAAAAGTTAAAAGAAAAAACATTCTACATAATTGAAAGCTCAGTAAGTACATAAAAATGCAAAATTGTGTATGTTGGATTTCTAAACATTTTTTGTGTTCAAATTTTTGATAATTATATCTTCTTTTTCTTATATATATTTCTTAGTTGTATTATTTTAACTATTATTTTCAAAATCTGTCTTCTCCCAACAATCTTTAGTAATTCTGATGAATTTTTATCTCTGAACTTTAATCTCTGATATAATTAGTCAATAAATTTTTCTTCTGGAATTAATTTTTGGAATCTTTTAGCATATGAATGTTGTCATTTTGGTCAACAATGTTTTCCAGTTATATTAGCTATACATTAATATTTCCACATACTGTCCTAATGCGATTACTATTATAAATGAGAATGTTACATCCATATTAAGCTCAATAATTGTTTAACATGAATAAAATTGAATACATCAACTAAATACATATTTAATTACAGAGTTGAATTTTATTCTTTTAATTATCTTAAGATTTTTCTGGTTTAAATTTATAAAAAGAATATACAGTATTATGAATACAGTTTGATAATCATTTATAAATTTTGTTGGTTAATTAATAATAATGACTTGAGTCAATTTTAGCTCATTCTGTGAATAGGCCATTATTATTATTTTTTGTAAATACTGTACTATAATTTATTAATTATTTAATAGTTATTGTGTTAAAATTATTATTGTGAATTCAATGAATATTTTAGAAATAATTTAAAATGAGCAGATAGTTGTTTAGATTTGATTGTCACTGAAGAGAGATATGCTCCAGCAGCTGATCAGTGTTTGAAAGTTGCTAATGGTATCAATCTGGCATATCATATATGGAAATGGAGGCACGGATAATATTGAGCATGATAACATCATTCTACAGAGATGACCTATAATTATTTTTGTCTTGTGTGGATATGTAGCAAACTATTTTAGGTCATGCAGTGATCATATACATACTATATTTATTTCTACTAATAATATAAATCTTATTTATGCTAAGAACTTTATTTACAACAACCATTTCCTAGTTTAATTATATAATTATTATAACCATTCCATCATCCAATGTTTCACAGGTCTAGTTCTAAACTGACTCATTATTGATTATACTGGCTTGAGGAAAAAATCACAATTAAAGACTGCCAGTCTGCTGAGCCTGTCCCTGTCATTGCTTTCATATTTCTTGAGGACTTAAGCTTAAAAGAAAAATTGCCCTGGAATTAGAAATGCTGTGTGTGTAGGTAAAGAATAGAAATATTGCATAAACACAATCTCATTGTCACAATTGGTATAAGATGTATAATGGTATGAGAAACTCACAATGACTGTACCCTACAATAACTTAAGTGACTAAAGAAAGAAAAGAAACTATTGGTAACAGTACCTAGCCTTTGATGAACAAATATCATCTTACAAGGCAACAGGAGTTTTTGGTTGAGTACTGTTTATTTGTCATTTACAATTGGTGCTAACATGTAACGAGCATTCCATTATCCACCATCTGAGGAATTCATCGATAACTTTAACATAGTTCCCGCCACCATTTGGTATATTAATAAAATAACATCCATATAAGTTATTTGTGATGTTTTGATTTAAAGCATTCTGGGATAATACAAAAAAGCAGACTAACAAAATTTGAAACTTTAATATTTTTTACTTTTATTATTATAAATACTGAAGTTCTTATAATAAATATCGAAAGTATATAATTTGCAAATTAAATTGATTGTTTAATTATCACTTTCATTCAAAAGTTATAAATTTCATGATATATGTAACTGAAAAATATTCTTCAGAGCTCTGCATGAGCCTGTGCCGTTGTAGAATGTCAAATCCTGGATGTTAAAGTCCATTGATCATTGCCAGTTTGTTTCCAGTGCTTGAATTTTTTTTATGAACTTCTGAGAAATGAACCATTTAATTATTTGACCTGAGAAGTTTGATACAGTAGTAGTCTCTGGAGCTTAATGTCCATGGATCATTAGTTCATTTCCAATGCTTGAACTTCTTATGAATTGAATTATAAACCTTTAATAATTTTTATTAGTCATTCATTAGACTAGAGATTATTCAATGAATAATATTTCTGAAGTGTAATTTTCACTACACCATTCTCACACAATATATGGACTGGTTTCCATCTGCTTTGCATGAAAGTGGTGTAGAGCTATAAACCATATTTGAGAATCCATTAACCGACAAGGATTTGAATTTATTATGTTAATAAGTTCAGCGTATACATTTTATATTTAAAAATAAACTAGAAATAAATATGAGAAAGAATTAGCAGTAATTCTGTAACTGTTTCAATGTAATTTAATGATATATCAAAATATATTTAGAGTTGTAACTAATAATTTGTTAAGCGCATTCTTATTACCTATGCAATATATATTAAGACTACAACCTTAAGACTATGCACCTAAATATGATAGTAGGGACCTCTACAACTCTTTAACACAAGATTAACGGCTTTAAAAGATGAGCGGCCACTCTTAACCTACTTTTTAATTATATAGGCAAATCTAAAGTATTTTGATTTGTGAGCATGAAGCTATTGAATATTTTAGATTCGCCTATATAATTAAAAAGTAGGTTGAAGATAAGAGTGGCCAGGAAAACTTTACCAATTTTACATTAAATTAAAAATAATATTTCATATACAGAGAAAATATTGAAAACATTAAACATAACACTTTCTATGATAGACTCTTTTATCACAGATAACAATTATATTCAAAATAAAAACTGATAACAATTGCCTTTGACAAGAATGCTTGGCACCAAAAATGCATTAAGGTTATATTTAATGTTTTCAATATTTTCTTGCATATGAAGCATTGTTAAAATTATCTTCAACTTATTACATTTCAATGATATGGAGTTGTAGTAATTTTACATTAATGCAATGAGATTATAAAATAAATAATAGTTTAAAAAATATATTTTTTGAAACAACAAAAACTAGATCGTGTTCTTAATAACTTAGGGCAAATAGTAACATTATAATTAGTTCGATATTTTATTTACTAAAACGTTACTTGCTAAAGTAATGAAAATTGAACCAACACTATTAGGCATTTGATATTTAAAATTTCAAGTTTTTCTCAAATTATTTTAATAAGATACATATAGTCAATATAAGTTACTATTCTTTTTACATAATGAATTGTTTTTCTCTTCAAGAAATTTAAAGAATAGCATATTTTATTACAAATAAAACACTTGATCAGAATTATACTTTAAACTTACTGCTGATAGAAAGAGCTTTGATTTGTATTAAAAAAGTTTTAGCAAAAGATCTATGATTTTAGGCCAGATACTGCCAGCAAATTCACTATAAAATCATTATGCTGCAATTTTTAATAAGGATGTGCATTATAGTAGTTATCTATCAATTATGGACATCCGAAATATAATATTTCTGTTGAAAATCAAAGAAGCTATTAATGTAGAAGAATTTCTGCATAAATTATGAAATCTTGATCCTTCATTAAGTTTGTGGTATTTAAGTCTTCTTGAAAATAATAAAAGTAGAAATATTTTCCAGAAGTGGCAGTAATTTGTAAAATAAATAATTTTAATTCTGTCATTTCTTTGTGCAGTGATTAATTCTAATATATCAAACAAACTCCTTTATACATTTTTTACAAAGCAATAATTAAGTCAGCTTGGCAAATTTTACAGTTTATATCATCTTACAACAGCGGTTCTCAACCTGTGGGTCACGACTCCTTTGAGGTCGAACAACCCTTTTACAAGGGTTGCCTAAGACCATTGGAAATTACAATTCTGAAGTAACAACAAAAATAATTTTACAGTTGGGGATCACCACAACATAAGGAACTGTATTAAAGAGTCACAGCCTACTTCAGAGCTCTAAATAAATATGTATGAATACATAGCACATACTATATATAAAAAATATGTAGTATTTGCATCAAGTTGTAAAATTTTGTTATAATTGGGTTTTTTTTGTTACTTGTAACTATAGACATAATTAGAAGTATGGAAGTATACAAATTGTAGATTAATCTTCATTGATTTTAATTAAACAAGTATATCTTGCATTTTATGTTTTTCCAAGAAAATATCGATGTGCTAGTTGATTATCATAAATCCGGTTTGGAAAAAAATTAGTGTAAAAATAATTTGGCCATTTTGATTTTGAAGTTTGTTGGAATAAAGATAAAGAGTAGAATTATTTAAATACCAACAAGCTGTTTTCTTTATTATAAAGAAAAATTATTAAATGTCATCTGGTGACCATATGAATGCATTCTGCCTAATCTTTAGATTTTAGCAAATTTTTTACTACATGCAAATAGTTTACAATTGCTTTCTTCTTTACAGTCTGTCTGAATAATAATGACAAAAATCAATAAACGTGACTAATGTCATAATTGGAACATGTATGATCAATCTCATTGGAAAATTGAGATATAAATTAAAGTAGAGTTTAGTTAGAATGAAAGTTGTAATCAGGTCACCAGACATCCAAAAACTTCTGCCATCTTGTTCTCAAATACCTAAGCCATGAAGGAATATTGTGATTAAAAAAAATTATGTAATTGTTATTGGGAAAGTGATAAATCCACTAGAAATTTTGAAAGTGGATTATGATGCAGAGTATAATTCAGCATTTCAATTATATGAGCCTTAAATCAAGGTAGATCAAGACCTATATAGCATATACTCCACCTTTGATACAAAAAGATTACAAATATTAAAATGAAATTTGAGTTTTTGATAGAATATAAGTGCAAAAAGTATAATGAGTAGTCTGTTCAAATTAGAAGAAAGGCTAGAATCACTATCCAAAAGTGATTTTCAGGTCTTCCAGCAAAAAAACTTATAATCTGATGGCTGACATTTACATATACAGTGAAAAAACTTAGGAAAAAAAAAAGATTTAGGCCAAGCAAAGAAAAATTTGAATATATTTTTTTAAGTATTTGTAATATATATAATAATCATGTGAGAGGAAATCAATCTTTCAGATGCGCTATTGATATTAATTGATGGTTGAGTGGGAGCAACATAATATCAATAGCGCATGTCAGAAAGATTGGTTTCCTTTCACATGAATTACATATAATAACTAAAAATAGTTTGAACAATATTCTAAACTGTTTTTATAAAAATTATGACATAAAAATCCAAAATAAATTTTTTTATAATATTTCAAAATTTCATTAAAATGTATATATAGAATATTTTTTGAAATTTTCAGAATACCTTTTGCATGTAATGAATATGCTCATGAACTTTAATATATTTTTGATATCTCTTCATTACAAATCAAAAATGATAATTTTATTAACTATTTTTTAACACTGATTTTATTTTTAATTAATTAATTAATAAATAATCAAATGGTTGGCTGTTGATGACATTTAAGCACCAAAAAGATGTTTAGCATTTCTGTCTAATAATCCTTTTAACTTGCATATCTTGTTACTCTGTTACTGCAAAAGGCATGAAGATGACCTTGTCATTCACTTCTGCAACATGCATGCATTTTGTTATGGAATTATTAGTGAGTGCAATAATCATTAAAGAAAATACTACATAAGTGCATTATGCAAATGTAAAGCTTTGAAGAAGACTGAGATAACCTAAACATTGGAAGACAAAAATATCAATGAAAAGTGTGAAATTGGTTATCTTAAAAACTTATGCAGTGAAATTAATGATAATTAAAATGGTATTGAAATAGGATATTTGTGTATTCTGTGGAAACTATCAAACGTGTTATCTATAAATCTTAAAAGTTCTCATGATGCCTCAGGAGAAATGTTCCACCAGAAATCAATATTATTCACATAATACAAGATATATTTGCACATAAATTCAGTTTTTCGTTATAATACTTTGATTTTATTGTATAATAATATATGTATGTAGCTGTAAACTTTATGATATATTAAAATATATTTAAAGTTTAACATTATTATTATTTTTTATTTTGTCTATTAAATTTTTTTGAGACAATTTAACAAACTTCATAAAGGAATCTCATATGATTCCAGCTTGCACATTGCTGTTTTAATAGCATACTTTTTGGTGGTATAACCTTGATGAAAGAAACAAAATGTAATAGATTTCAACCAGGAAATAGATTCACTAATGGCTTTATTAAGTCTTTCATTTCTACTACTGTATCTATAGATTTGATGGTTTTTAAAACTGCATGGATCATGTTTTGTGTTTGCTTCTCTTATAGATCAGTTATTAAATTCCATTCTGAAATATATGACCAAAACAAGAGGCAGTATTGAATCTATTTTTGAGATTCCATTAATGTCTAGAAAAATCAAATCTGTCTGGCTTTATTGTTGTTTCTGGAAAAAGACATTTACTTGGAAACTCACAAGCTCATTTTTTAAACCATCATTCTTCATTAGGTATTTAGGAAGGGAATCTTTATTTGAGATTAGTCATTAAGTAGTGAAACTATCTTGACGTGAAAGTTAATCTGATTTACTTAATAATAGCTTTATATTCATTTTAAGAGAATTATATTGACTTGAAAGTTAATTTGATCTACTTAATAATAACTTTATTTTCAGTGATGTAAATTGTGTTCTGATATCTAATAGAAGAATATGTAAAAGGGCAGACAGACACTGCCTGTGATTAATTTGAATACATTAGCAATATTTTTATGGTAGTGTTTAATTGCATAACTAGAAAATTAGTGTGGCACTTTTTCATCAACAAGACACTAGCTTTTCATGAGGATTATTCCATCAAAAGTGATTGTAGTCTTTTTTGCCTAGTTATCTAAAAACATATCAAAATATAAATTGCTTATAATCTTTAGAACTATTAAATTAAAAATATATTTTTAAGATTAATTGTCCAAGTAAGATTGTGAATAATGTACATTAAAACAATTGAATGAACTATAGACCGATTTAAAATAAGCAAACAGTTTATACTTTGTGGCTAGTTATGAATCAAAATATATAAAATGCGCTAACAAGCACACAAAGCTAAAAACAAATAAAGAAAATGCAGAGAGCGGCACGATCTTAAAAGAAAGATAAAAGAAGCTTTCTTTATATCTAGAGATGGCAACGCCATCAATAGAAAAGACTCTTGCTACAAAATATCCAAGAAATGAACTGCGTAATCATTTCATTTGCATCACTCCAAATCAATTTATTATAGTTTGTAATGCGGCTATGATTATGAGGGCTTTGACCTTTGAAAGCGCTTAGCCATTTAATGGAATAGATATTAAAATAAAAAAATAATATATATTTTCTTTATTTGGTTTTAGCTTTGTGTGCTTGTGCGTGTTAGCGCATTTTATATAATTTCATTTATAGACCAATTTATTATTTAATAGTTTCTTACCATAATATAAAGGTCTGAAGATGAAGTTCATTAACTGATAAGTCGTAAAAATGATTGGTGGGTTAAAACTGCAATGAAGATGCTGGCCGTGATCATTCTAGATTTTTTTTTTTCTGCATTGAAAGCAACATGGATCTGAGAAATGGTACATAATCCTGTTAAATTCTACAATATTTTAAACAGGTGGCAAAAGTATTTTGATCATCTTTTGAATAATGTTACAAGAATTAATATGATAACTTTTAATAATATATACATTTTATTTCCACATTTAGATTTGGACAAATAACCAGTTTAGTGAAGTCAAAACAGGTCTTTGTAATCATAAAAATGCAAAGGCTACAGGTCCTTTTGAAATTTGGAGATATTTTAAAATATAGTGGTAATATGTTAGTTTCAAAAATATTACAATTTTTTTAGGAATATATGGACCAATGAAGTTGTACTATCTGATCTTAAGGATACTTTAATCGTGCCAATTTTTAAAAACAGAGAGAATAGATCATTGTGGTAATTATTGTGGAATATCATTATTCACTTCAGCAAAAATACTTTCAAGAATTATGTTGAATAGATTACTTCCATTTGTAAATGAATGATTACCAGAGATTCACAGTGGTTTTTGGGAATCAAGAAGCATTATAGATAAGATTTTTGTTGCCAGGCAAATGCAAAAAAAAATGTTTAGAACAAAGGAATGATTTATATATTATTTTTATTGATTTGGTCAAGGCATTTGATTCAATTAATAGGGGAGGTCTATGATATTGTTTGAAATTAGTTGGTTGTCCACCAAAATTTTTATTACCAAAAATCAGAAATTTGAGAAGAAAACTGGTATTAATAAGGATGTATACATGCTCCAACTTTGTTTTCAGTTTTTATGGCAGTGATCTTAAGAATTGTTTACAGGCAGCTTAATCAGACAGAGATTAAGATACGATACAAGTTTGATGGTGGAATTTTTAATTTGAATCACTTAAAAGTGATTCTGGATTTACAGTGTGTTGATTATTATGCTATTTTTGCTGGTTCAAAAAACAATTTTCAGAATGTTTTAAATGCAACTTATATAGATCTTGGTTTATTAATTAACATTCAAAAACCTCAAATTTTCTATCAACCAGTGACAGAAGAAAAATCTTCAGCAACTTTTAGTGTTTGAAGATTATCAACTTGAGAATGTAAAAAGGTGGACTTAGATGTTGAGATCCAACACAGACTCCATTGTATTGTTTCTGCTTTTAACAAGTTAAAAGAATATTTCATCTTAGGGAAATAACTATTACAACTATATATTAAACTTATTTTGTCTAATTTATTATATGAATGGGAAACTTGGACATCCTATTGATACAATATAAAAACATTAGAAAAGTTTCTTTTTTCAACACCTCCTTATTATTAGAATATAATATAAAGAATGAAAAAAAAATTTAAAATTTTTTTTTTTTATTTATATGATTATCTAAAAAAAAAAAAAAAATGAATGAGATTTTTTATTTATATTAAATAAAATTATATTATTTTAAAAAGAAAAAAAAAACACAACAACAAAAAAAAAAAAAAAAAAAAAAACCCCTCCATTCCTTAACAAAAATTTTTAAAAAATTTTTTTTTTTTTTTTAGTAAGAATGACCATCCTTATTTTGAAGTTGTTTATTATTTCTACAAGTTAAATATATAACTTATTGCTGCACATTATTAAGGCAATTCTTTTAGGATCTCTAGAAGATAGTTTATTAAATAGCCTTATTTTAAGTAACATCTTATTGCATAAATTGATTATATACAATTTTAAATTAACTTCTATAGTTAAGGATCCTGTGACATACTGATACCATTTTCACCTATTAATCCACATGGGATTCAAATCCAGATTATTTAAAGATCATTTTCTTCTCTTTTTTTTTTAACCTTATTCTTTATCCATTACTGTAGAGATTATTTTGTGTCTAATAAAAGATTATTATAAGCCAATAAACATCACATGACCACCACTTCTTATGCTTGTGTATAGCTGTTGTTAAAACAGGCAAAACTCACTATACGTATTGGATTGAAAACATTAAGGTGTTTTCAGTTTAAGACTCGTAGTTTTGTAGTTAAGTGGAGATAAAAGATGGCTGCTGGAAGATTGCATTAGATCCTAAGATCTAGGTGCAGTGCTCTCAGATCCAAGACTCCTCACTGATGAAGGCCACAAGCCAGAAACTAGTCTGGGGATATTGGATGGAGTAGGCACTAGATGGGGATTTTATGCACAAGCCTTCTGGCATCCATTGATTACTCTAGCTTGCTATGTGTGGCAGTACGTGTAGTGAGTTTTGCCTGTTTTAAAAAGATTATTATGGTAAAAAAATTCCACTTTATATATTTATATGAGTACTCAAATATTTTCAAAAGTAAAATATATTTGTATATGATTTCCAATTGGAAAATGTTGTGAAGACAGTCAAATACAATTGTCTTTAGTAGTACCATCTGCACTACAGTTTTTCCCATGCTTTTCAGTGATGTATTTAAATATAAAGCAAATGTAAAGTTGGTATATTGTTAAGTGAAATCTTCCATAGTAAGTAATTGGTGACTATAGAATAAACTTGATGTTTTTGATGCAATAACACACCGTTGTCAGAACATAGGTGTAATAGATTTAGAGATCTTTCAATATCCTCTTCAATGGAAAAACTGTGTGCAATCTTTTAATTTGTTTTTGAGGAAGGAGTCTGTTTTTATTTCCAAAAATTATTTGCATGTTATAAAATGATTTTTCTTCATCTTCAGGATATTCTCCAAATCCACCGTATAGAATTAATATATATATTTTTACAAAACATGATATATCTGAACAAAGAAAATAAATCCAAATAATTCTATTCATAAGAAATCATTATCAAAGATAAGCTGTTGTAAAATTGAATACACAGATTTCAGATGCAGCAAGCAATAATTCTGTTTTAGCAATGGATTTTTAAGGAATTTATTTGATAATGATATGGAAACATTGTTGGTCATTGTAACTGAAGTTTTTGAGTCTCCTCGATCAATTATTTCACAAATGAAAATGCACAGGGAAACTTAGAAATGATAATAATTTGCTTCTCAGTGCATTATTGTGGTATTTAATTACAGTAGTTGTGACATTATTAACTACATGTTTAATGTCTGAATAAGATGCCTAGATTTGTGTTTATAATAATAGTGATTTATTGTACAATTTCTTCAAATTAAAACTTGTTTTACTTTTTCTTATATTGATGGACTTATGAGATATCTTATGTAAATTTATAACAGTATTATGTTGATAAATGCTGTAGAAACTACATGTTGTTAACTGTAAATGCTAGTGTGGACTAGATTTGAATTTGTCAAAATCTTGCTATTATAGACATATTCTACAAAATTTATTTACAATGCCATAATTAAGTTAAATTAATTGCATATATTACATCAGTTAAATTATGTATACATTTGCAATATATATATTTTTTTATTAGCTGACACGTCTATTATGCAGTGAATCTGTTCAAGAAATACAAATCCGTAGACATATTGCAGAATTAAAAGCAGAGCTCTCAACAGTTAGCATGACTAATGAATTTGCAAAATTTGCCAAAATTCAGCGCAAAGTTAATAAAGCTAAAGATGAACTTTCGAGACAGTGTAAGTATTTTTAAATATTTGCTGATAAATTTTATAAAAGTTTAACTATTGTTTGATATATTTAAATATATATTTTATTATGATTGTTTTCATGGCAATTGTATTCTGATGCATACATAATGACAGCTGTAAATTGCCATTATTTATTACTATTTTAATTTTCTTTATTCGATTTTAGAACTATATCAAAAACTTTAATGGGTTCTTATATCATTTCATTCTATATAATTTGACTTTTTTTATTTGTCCATTATACAGGAAAGGCTACGAATATAACCAGCCTGGTCAAAGGCAGTGCTAAGCTGTAAAATTGTTTAATCTTTCCTGTATAGTGAACCTTACTTATTTATTGAATTATAAACAAATAAGAAAAGAAAAAAAATCTATTGAGTTACATTCATGAATATAATTTTATGAACAATTTATATACATATATAAACAACACTACTAAATATTTTTAATTAAATTCCAAAATGTTTGTTTTATTGAATGTGTATCTCTTTATCACGATAAAACTTGCAAGTTTGGATCGTTTTGAATTATACCACGACTTACTTTCACATTAAAACAACTTCTTGAAGATAGAGTTGAGAAAGAATTAAATTGTCTTGATGTTTGTATAACAATAAATATATGTCCGTTGTTCGGTCTCTTAGGATAGTATAGTTTGCCAGTAATCGTGAACTTCTCCAACATTAACTGTATTAGTGGAGTAGTGTATTTGTGCAACCACATCTTCACCTTTTTATTATGCACACAGCAATACTAACTGCAAACTTTTTTACTTTATTTTTTGAACTTTATATTTTTTGTTTTTCTCTCTTCATATTTTTTTAATTAGAAGGCCATACTCATTTACAAAAAAAAAAATGTTGATAATTTACACGAATAAATTAAAAATATGCGATAATAAAAGATTATGTAAATAGACAACACTGCGTAAACAGATGGCTTGTTTATAAATCAATAAATAATTGAATGGATTTATTGGTTTAGAGTTCATAAGAAGTTTTAGAACTGGAAGTGCCAGAAACGGGAATCGATCCTGGAAATTTTACACTTCAGAATCTGATAATATACCACTGCACTAAACCATGTAGTGAGATTATTTATTACAAGCCAGAAAACTGGAAAATTTGTGAAGATGGTAAACTTTTTTTTAATCTGTGTTTCTGTTTTTGTTATTAAAATAACTGTGTTATGATCTTGCAAATGTAATGGATAGCCAGATTTCAAGTTGTCTATTTTACAAGCAGAAACAGTCTATTATGTTCATACTGTAAGAACTAAATCAAGAATAGAGGATCGTTATTTTTATGATGTATGTATGTATATGCTATGTTATACATGTAGATTTTTAATAAAAAAAATTAATTGAAAAAGCTTTTTTCTAAAGTTTTTTAATTATAAGGACAATGTCAAATCCAAGATTGTGTAATTTGTTTATCAGAAATATTGAGATGCATTAAAAATAAAACTGAGTACAAAAGGTAAACTTTGAAAGAATAAAAATGACTGTCAAACGAGTTCTATAAATAGAAATAAAGAGGTTCATCAGAAGATTAAGGTAATGCCGTTATATATGTATGTGTATGGTTGAGTGTATATATATATTATTAAATATTTAACACTAATATATATATATATATGTGTGCATCTGTAAAAGGTCTTCATAATATAATTATACCTTTATATAGGTGTAAAGCTGTTCAAGGGCCTAAAAATTATATAATTGGCATGATTTGAAATAAGTACATAACACTTTTCCATGTGACAGTTTTGATCAAATAGATTTTTTTTAAGCTTATGTATTTGTAAAACAATTTTAATTTTTAAAAATTTGAAATTAAATACTAACAATGATTGAAAACTTAGTAAAAATTCTTATTATCATCTAATTAAGAGAAAGTTCTGAACCTGTGGTAATAATAGCATTTGCGCTGATAAAATGCCATCTGACTTTTTTTTTTTTGCCTTCTGAAAAATAATCTGCCAGAATTGCTACTATACGTGGTAGTAAAACCTGAATTATCAGTTGTACAGGAAAATTTATTTGAAATTACATAAAAATTTAGTTTTATCATCATAGTTTTCTTCATAAACTTTCTACTGAAAGATTGGTTCTACGTATCCTTATTTTCTTCTTACAAAGTTCTATTATAAATAAAATCTTTAACAAGTTTGTTTTTAAATTTTACTCTCCATAGTGCCACAAAGTAATTTTTTAGCTTTAACCAAATCTACTTAGATAATCTTATTATCATTTGAATTTTTTTAATGCAATTTCTGTCATCAGTTAATCAATTTAACCATTCATTTAAAAATGTTAATATATCCAGTAACTACTTTTATTTTTTTATCTCCACTTCTTTGTTTTTTAAACATGTATTTTTAAACAAACTTTGAAAAAAAATTATCATTTCAGCTCTATTATACTCATCAATACTAAGTATTGTTAAATCATCCATAAATCTAATGTAATGAATTTTTTCCCCAACAAAACTGCATCTCGTATAAATATATATTAAACCCTGAGATAAGCAGTCTCCTTGTCTCATTCTTCCAGTGTCTATTATTTCTATAGGAGTAATAAATAAATATTTGATCTTTTGAATATGTTATGATTCTTATTCAGTTGTTGTTGTTTTTTAATCTAAACCTTTTATTTTCAAAATGTCTAATAGGAAACAATTTGTTCTATCATATAGTCCTCACCAGTCCGCATTTTGTCTCCACATTTTCTAAATCTAAATTGTTCATCAGATACGTACAAAATGTATTCATTCAGGATTCCTAACTTCTTGATAGCATATAAAATTAATCCAATTGTTTTAAAATCCTATATTTCACTGAATTCAGCCTTTTCTTTAATGAAATCATAATTATTAAATGACTATTTGGCATTTTCTCCAAGCTTTGTATAGAATCTCAAAGTTTTAATATTTCTGGATCATCCAGCTTTCCAAAGTAATACTGACCACTTTAAATTACATTATAAATATCTACTAATTTATCTCTTCATATTTTAATATATCCATATTTTTAAGTAATTACTAACATTTTATATTTTAACTACAGCTTTTTCTCCATATGATTCTGCTTTTCTAATTTCCATCTAAACTTTTATTCTATTAAATTTTAGATAAAACTATCGGGTGGGGGTTGTAATTTTTTTATCTTCCTAGATTTTTTTTCTAACTATTTTTGCCTAACTTTACCTATTTCATTTTTCAGTTTAAAAACCTGTAGTGTAGAAATGAGTGTAGCTATCTGTGCCCTTGAACTGAATTTGAATTCTGTTGTGGTAAATGTTGAAATTTTTTCAGTTACACTGGCTTAGATGACTTGTAACCAATCCTTCTAGCAAACTAGTAATAGTTGGTAAATCGATATCTAGTTATTAGATAGAGATTAAAAATCCCAGGTTATTCTAGATTGATCAGAGATAAGAGAGAACCAATGCATTGATTATAACAAATAAAAAGACAATTGTAATAGTGGCTTTTACTAATGATAAGAAAAATATTAAATGTCAATAGGAGTTGTGATTATTGTTACCTTTATCAATTTATATTTAGCTTTTTTAATGTTCTTTCTTTTTATTAATCACTTCATTGCTAACTCAAAATTGTTTTTTTTTTTTCTCTTACTCTTTTTTTGGAATTTATTTATATCAGCTAACTTACATATTCTGACAGTCTTATTTTTTAAAAAGATAATGTAGTAATTTTCTTTTCTTTTGCTATTGACAAATGATGTAGAAAAATATCTTTTTATGACTACATTTATTAATTAAACCAATAATTTTAATGATATTGAATGAATTTGTCAGTTATTTTTCTAATTGTTCTCTTTATATTTTTTATCTTAAGCCACAAATATTAAGATAGGGTGAGCAAACTTAGCAAATAGATTGTGCCTAGTACATTTAAATTAATAAGTTATTAAGAACCTTCCAATTAAATAAATAAAGATAAAACTGTTTGTGCTTTGATCTGTGAGCTCTGGATGATTGCATTTAACTCATTCCTATCAATACAGTTTGGTTTGTAAGAAAAATATTCATATAACAATTGCTATTTTAAAAAATTTACTACAATTAAAATATAATATATGAATACCTACAAAACAATCTTTTCGATGTTATATTTCTTGATTAATAAATTATTACGCTTTATTGTCACAAAGAAAGTATTCCTTTATAAAAAAGCTTAGAGTTATATATAATAGCTTTATATACAACAGCTCTGCTAATAATATACAGAAAAGCATAGAAATTCTTTCAAGTTTCTTTTCAATTATAAAGCTCTTCACTTGAGTCAGTCATTAAAAAAATCAGCAATTTTTCCAAAAGCAATTCTTTTTTTTTTCCAAATTCAGTAGACACCATTTACAATATATCTACTGCAAATCTGAATCAAATTATATGTAGATATGAATAGTCAATATAGTTAAATATTTCAACATATTAAAGAATCACCTTCTTAAAAATACATATATTTTTATAAAACAAAATTGATGATAAGAGTCATCATAAAATTTTTGGCAGCAAGATCTATAAATTTGAAACTATTATTAGCTGTCTTTTTTATATCGAAAGATATGATACATTGCAAGTAACCCAAGTCTAAATTCTGTTGTCTTTCTGGAGATTTTTTTTTTTTATCTTATTTAAAAATAAGCTTCCATACATTTGTTTTACATTAAAGATATATAAAGAATTATCTCAAAAAAATAAAAATCTATGGATTTCCAAAACTGTTTGAAATTTAATGTCCATCCAGATTATATTTTTAGAAGCAAAAAACGGTCATTGCTAATTGCCTTCTTACTTGTGCATGCATTTAAAGTAATTATGCCCAGAAAAAATTTTCTACTAACATAAAATTTGGGAATGTCTTGTGTTATATATATATATTGTAACAGAATTACCTTTTCGACAGTTCGTAAACGTTTAATTTTACACTTTACAATCGAGACGACTATCACGTCAAGCAAAGAAGCAAATATAGACTCATTAACTAAGTCTATATTCCTGATCGAATACTGAGATTACCAATGGAATATTTCAGTATTATCTTTCCCGATCAGAAGCTTCTTCAGCTGCTGGATATTCATTCATAAGAATGATTTATTTAAAATAATCCAGCGCTTGAAATATTCATAATTTTTTTTGCGAGATTTAATATTACTGTACTATATCGACACGTGTACTTTTACTAGAATAAATGTCTACTTAGTATTTTATAAACCCTGCGGGTATATCATTATAATTAGTATGGTGAAGAAGGAAAGACGAGACGTAAGGAGCTATTTATAAATAAATATTGTTTAATATAATACATTCATAAACATTAAAATATAATACTTCAACATAAAACAAGCAATCATTTAAATAACACAAATTATATTTAATTTAATTAACCCTTCACCTAAAATGATAATTCTTTGATACTAAATATTTATAAGTAGATATTTTATAGCTTATAGTCTTTTCTTCATGTATTCTTTGATACAGAAAACTATTAATTATTTGGTTCATTTTCAGATTCACTTTTGCAATTGCATTTTTTTAATTAATGTGGCCATTTACGAAAGTGTGTGCACATGTGTCATGTTAAAGTTAATTACCTAGGTTTTCTGGACGTTGACGAGGGAATTATTACCCATTATGTGGATTACTCCACTTCTTTTGTAGAGATGGAAATTCTTGGGATCCAGCTGGATTCTTTCTTGCAGCTTACTTAAGTCGTATTCTTGCGGCTTCGATGACAGGGAAGGTGAACCATCAGGCAGGCGCTATCTCTACTATTACTTCATGGGGAAGATGACTTTACACCCAAGGCGAGCGTGGATTAACTGGCGTCCGTTTGTGGCCCCTTAGCCCTGCATTCTCGATGTTTCAACTTCTTGGTACATTTTTTTGTTCACAGCTCTCGAACTACTCTGTCTTTCAGCTCAACAGACTCAAAAAGAACTCAAACATGGCTACTTCTTTCAACTTTTCTTAATTATCCCAGAATCCTTTTCTTATCTTCTTGATTATTTTTGGAATGTCATTAATTACATTTCACACATTTATTTTTCTTTCATAAAATACATAAAATTTTCTTCTTGTTTTTATTTATTTTTATTTTATTTACTTCCATTTCTTTTTAATGAAATAATTTTCTTATTTACACACTCTTTATTACCTTCACATAGCCATACATATATTTCATGCATTCACATGTGTAGTTTGAAGAGGTGATCTTTATCTTTTTATAAATCTATTTATTTTTATTTATAATTGCGACTGAAATTTTATGATTGCTAATTCTACAATCATTTACCCCTTTTTATTTATTTTTCCTTTAAGACTAAATCATCAACTTTGATGATCTTATTTTACTATTCCTTAACTTTACTAATTTTAAAAAAGTTAACATTTGAAGGTGGAAGATAAGGATCTTGGTTGCTTACCTTCCTTCACTTTCTTTAATTACCATAATTGATTTTTTAATTACTTGCATTCCTCAACTACCATTTTGATTTTTTAATTAAAACTTAACTTAAAATAAATTTATTTTATTTTCTAACTTTATTATCCAATTTCTATAACTTAGTTTACATAAAACTCACATTTAATATTATATTATATATTAAATGTACACGTGTGATCGCAGTATGTGTGATCATCACAATATATATATAAGTATACATATAAATAGATATATTCATCAAATTAAAATCTAGTATTTCAAAGATTAGTAAAACTTAAAAAAAAAAAAAAATAGTAAAATGAGGCCAGAAAAGATTAATTCCTAATTAGAGTGAAATAGTAATGAGTTAAACCTGTAAGTAAGGAAATTCCTTCAATAAATATATATATATATAGACCTAAAATAATTAAATGATTGTGACTTCTGGATTCAGTCATTAGTAACCACTTAAGAATCTAAAAATAAGTCAATAGAACTAATTAGAAGTAAATTCCACGGTCAAGGATGTATCATGAATAAATAAATAAATTAATTATTTTATCGGGAGATTCGGAAATAGGAACCAATCAGAAGAGAAAAAATTGAACAATTAATCTATGCCAGCCAAGTACAAAAAGAGATTCACTCATGTGAAGCTTTGCGTGTGCAGATGGACTTTTAACCTTGGTGCCGGACATCACCATACGTATCTTAAGCTTCTATTGTAGAGAACTTGCTTTTGAACATGTGAAAAACAAGCCTAAGGATTTATTTTCATTTCTGTATATCTTCGGGTTCATGTATATATTGTAAATCATATATATTCTATTAATAATGTAATCAATTGTCTAGATTGATATTAAATACTAATAATTGAACTTAGTAGCTATACTTTTTACCAGAGTTGAATTTCTAACTTCACGCTGTCTGTGGAGCAAGAATATTGGTGCAGTTGTATTTTGAACCTTGAATCAGATTAGAGGGATAAAATGATCTGCTAACATGCAATCATCAAATTGACATCATTGAGGCAAGTAGTTGGCCCCTGTATGTACAACACGTAAACCATCTCTTCATTAACAAAGTTGAGGATGATAAGATTAAAATAGCAACACTATTATGTTTTGCCAGTAAAGGAGTAATAGGGATAGCAATTAGGCTCTCTGAGCCCAATACGCCTGAAGATTTTTCATACAATCGAATTAAGGATTGATTATTATATTAATCCCCATCCCTCTAGCATATTGCCAGACTTCATTTCTGTGACTGCTATCAGGGTAGGAATGATAAAGTAAAAGATTATGATATCACTCTTTATGAGCTGGCAAAAGATTCCATCTATGGCTCTTTTTTTTGATGAGGTCCTACCAAAAGAATTTTTGAGGGAAATGATTAGTGACAGTTTAAGGCAACAACAATTACCCTATAGAGATACAAATTGTAATGAAGATATAAAATGGGAGATAGCTTACAAACTAGTTCTTGAGCAATCTTGTAACTTCGCTGAGTTAAAGAGAAATAGCAATATGCAAACTAACATTTGTAAACTGCGTAAACCAATCTGGAAAGAATCAAATAATTTCAAAAACAATAATGGTAGTGAGAAAAAATTTTTGTTATGGTAAAAATAGCCATAAGACCAGCAACTGTTTTGACAAGGAGGAGCGTTGCAAGATTTGTAAGAAAAAAGGACACATCGATGGAAATAAAAAAAAATGAACCTGATAAAGACAGAAATAGTTGAAAAAGTACATTTAATAGTCAGGGAAATCAATTAGTCAATATTAAAAATATGTCAAAGTCTGAAGGAGATAAAATAATGCTAAAATTAAATTGTGTGAGCAGCCCATATCTATGGAGGTTGACATTGTGAATGGGATATTTAGTCCGGGAATGGCTATCTGTAACAGCAAATTGTACAAACCCTCAGCAATTGAGAAAACTGAACTAAAAGTCTTTGATGAAAATAGTAATATGATTAAAATTAAAGGTGTGTTTAAATCTCTTGTGAATAAAATAGAGGGAAAAGTATTAGAGTTACCCTATACTTAATTTATGTTCCAAATTGGGCATTCATAAAAAAGATTGAATTAGAAATAGAAATGAGGAACAAATTTCCTATGGGGAACCGGGTAAAATTAAAATGACACTTGTTTCGTTAGAGATAATCCGTGAGGCCATACCTATTATTTTTCAAACTGAGTAAGGTTCCGTTCATTCAGAAAAGAGTAGAGAAGGAAATTAATGAATTAGTTAAGAGAGACATATTAGAACCCACCAAAAAATCTGATTAGGCTATGTCATTAGTAATTATTACTAAGCCCAATAGACAAATTCGTTTATGCAGTTACTATTGGGTATCAGTTAACAAAACTATTAATAAAAACTCATACTTTGTTCCCAATGCTAAAGAAACAATAGTGTCTTTGCAGCAACGTAATTATTTTGCAAAATTAGATTTAAATGCTGCTTACCACCAGATATCAGTCACTGATAAAGCCACTGAAATATTAACACTAACCATGCATGTAGGATTATTTAAGAGCAACAGGCTTCTATTTGGGATAACTTTTGCCCACAGCATATTTCAGTCAAAAATTGAAACTCTCTTTAATGGAGTTGAAGTTGTCTTTTCATTTTTTAATGACATTTTTGTTACCGCTACTTCTGAAAACGAACTTAGAATAAATGTATCGGTAAAGCTTGTGAAATTAAATTTTGGGGCCATATAATTTTTAAATTTTGATGTGTCTGCCCCAGAGGGGGCTAAAGCTGTAGCAGATGTTCCAAGACCTAATAATGTTAAGCAATTACAGGCTTTTCTTAGACTCCCAGCCTATATAGCAAGATCCTTATGTTCTACTTAAAAAGAAGTGGAAGTGGGAACCTGAGCAAAAGCAAGCATTTTTGCATCCTAAGTCACTGCTAACTTCTAATAAATTATTAGTTCATTAAAAAAGTGATTTGGAAGTTACTCTTATGACTGATGCATATGAATTCAGGGACGGAGCAGTATTATGTCACCCTGCTCAGTCAGATGAATGACTTATTGCCTATACTTCACACTTTTTCCAAAGCGGAAAAAAATTATAGTCAGCAGGACATGAAAGCTCTTGCAATACTATTTGACGTATAGTAACTAATCATAAACCCTTACTGGAAATTTTAGGAAACAAACAGGTTCCCGACCATCTTAGTCCTTGCATGATAAGATGGCTGAACATTCTGGCAAGTTATGACTATATACTGAAATATAGGAAAGGAAAACAAATAGGGCATGCTAACAGACTATTGCATATGCCTGACCAGACTAAACCCTATTAAAAGGAAATGGAAATTAACTACACTGATGTGCTAAAAAGTCAAATTCTTAATAGCAAAACTAGCCACATGGACAGATGATGATTGCGGCTGTCAATGGATTATAAACCAGAATTCATACTGTTGGCTGAATCATCATTCAACTTTTCTACATAAAGTGCTATGGAATGCTCATAAGAAATTATCTGTCTGCAAAGGCTGTATTCTAATGGGTGATTGCATGTTTATCCCAGAAAGGGATAAAAATCAAATATTGGCATTATTATATGAAGGTCATACTGGCATTGTCAGAGCAAAAACATTAGCCCATAGTTATGTCTGATGGCTGAATATTAACAGGGATATTAAAAGTTGTATTTAAAAATTTGATATAATTGTCAATTGTGCACTAAAGCATCACCATCAAAGGTTGAAGCATGGCCAAATGCGGAGAGACCATGGCAGCATATCCACATAAATCATTGTAGCCCAATTGATGGATATTTATTTTTCACAGTGGTTGATGCATATTGGGGGTATGCCGAATATAAAATAGATAAAAATACTAGTTCTGACAAGTCACTGGATAAATTGCACAAAAATTTTTCATACCATTGTCTTCCTGAAATTTTAGTTTCAGGTAACATAACTGGCTTTGCATCAGAGAAGTTCAAGGAGGTTATGCAAGAATGGAGGATAAAACATGATCCCTTATCATCCTCATTCTAATAGATTGGCCAAAAAAACCATTCAAAACCTAAAGTCATCCATTAGAAAAATTGGGTAAACGAGAATAAAGGAAGCAGTTTTTACCACACTGCTTTATCAGCATTAGACTCTTGCAGCCAAATCGGGAGAATTACCTGCTGAAGTATATTTAGGTTGAAAGCTGTGTACCAAATTAACAAACATTCTAACTACAGAGGATCTTAATGAACAGACTACAAGTACTTATAATTTTACACATGATGACCGAGTGCGAGTAAAAAATAATCTGAATAAATTCTAGTTACAGATTGTAGTTATACATCATGTAACAAAGGACGTGGTTATTGTGTGTGTACTAGCGAGGGAAAGATATTAAGCAAACACATCTATTAACTGCATAAAGACGAAAGGGTAGGCGAAATACTTGATTTATTCAAACGATGATATTAAAGTGGAAGTAGAGTTTAGTCACATTGACAAAGACCAACTACGCATGCCAGAGGAAAAAATAACAAGTGAAGTTGAGTTAAAATTACCTCAGTGAGTTAAAAGGGAAAGAAAGATCCATCTTTGCGACTTCATATTAAATCCAGAGAAAAGATAAATCTCTGTTCATGGGAGACATGTATTTTATGTATGTATATAGGTATATATATAAATAGATATACTCATTAAATCAAAATCTAGTATTCCAGAGATTAGTAAAACTTAAAAAAATAATAAATAGTATCATGAGATCAGAAAAGATTAATTCCTAAGTAGAGTGAAATAGTTAAATCTCTAGAGATAACTAAGGAAATTCCTTCAATAAATATATATAGACCTAAAATAATTGTGGATTCCGGATTCATTCATTATGTTATGTTCTTGATTAATTTTTTAAAGTGTCTAGAATCCCTGACAAAGGGTTGGGTCTTGCATGCCAAAGGATTAAGAAATTCGAGAAGAAATTTTGGCAAGATGGATGTCTAGAGCTAATAATAGATCTTAATGAAATGTGATCTTCAGATTCATCATTACTCAAGAATCTGAAAGTAAGTCAATAGAATTAATTAGAAGTAAAATTCCACAGTCGAGGATGTATCATGAATAAATTAATTAATTATCTTTATTGGCAGGATCAGAAATAGCAACCAATCAGAAGATAAGAAATTGGACAATTAATCTATGCCAGCCAAGTGCAAAAAGAGACTCACTAATGTGAAACTTTGTATGCAAAAATGGACTTTACCCTCAGTGCTAGGTGTCCCCATACATACCTTAAGCTTCTGTTGCGGAGAACTTGCCCTTGAACATGTAAAAAGCAAGCTTAGGGACTGAGATCGTATAGATTTTTATTATCATTTCTATATGCCTTCAGATTCGTATATATATATTGCAAATTGTACATATTCTATTAATAATTTAATCAATTGTCTAGAGTGACATTAAATATTAATAATTGAACTTAGTAGTTATAATTTTTACCAGGGACAAATTTCTAACTTTATGCTGTCTAAGGAGCTTCCAGACATAGCAATTTGTTTACAGTTTACATTGAAAAACAATAATGATGACTATTAATGTTGTAAGGCTTAAAAGAACTCATCTAATAATGATCAATTAGAAGTGGTGTTTACATTTGATGATGTTGATTGCACAAATGAGTGATCCTTCCAGTCTTTTGCTTATGTTTCATTTAGCTATTTTGAAAAACAATTTAAGATTAAAATCTTTAGCATGTTTAGGCACACAATAAAATTTGGCCTTCCAGAACCTTTGTACATTTATTATTCTGAGAATTGTTATATCTAATTAGAATTATAGCTGAACTTTTATAGAAAGAAAATGAGATTTATGTAACTGAAGTTGATCTCACTGATCTAATTCAGAATCTTCAGCAAAAATTTGTTAAATGTTTAAATAAAACATTTCTCTGTTGTAATGTTAACAGCAAAAGTTTAGTATTGTCTTATTATTTTTTGATTATTCTGCTATAAAGGCATATTATTTTAAGTCATGGGCAAAAATATAAAATTAGAAAGGTGTTTTAGCTTTAATAATATGGAAGAAATAATTTTCACTGCTATGTGACTCTTTATGAATTTTATTAAGATAAATTTGTTTGTTTTTTTAAACTTTGATTACAGTTTTTATTGTGGAAAAATTGTTTATGTATTTCAAATTTGTGAGTACCGTGCGTAAAAGTTTGAATAAAAATATTTATGAAATTAGTTAATTTTTTCATTCAGTATGAAGGTCAAAAGAAACATGTTTCTAATATTGATTAGAAGTTAATTATCTCACTTCAAATTATTTAATTTAAGGAAGATTGTTTACGCTTTTCAAATTTGAATGTACTATTTTTTTTATACATATATTTTAAATTTTGTATTAAAATTTTTCCTATTTAAATGCTTATATTGGATATTAATTTTATTCAAAAATGTTGATCTGGAGCAGATTTTTCCCTGTATACATATATTTTAATTATCAATAAAGCAAGTCATATATAATGTGACATTGCTTTTATAAGCTTGTATTTACAAAAATGAAATACAGAGAGCGTACTAATAGCTCAAACAAGCTTGATACGCTCTCTGTATTTCATTATTATATATTTTAATATATGTTTTAACTGTCAATTGTTTAAATAAACAAGCTTTTGGAATGAATTACTTTAATTATAGTTGACTGTATTGTACTAAAATAATTTAGTAATAAATATCTTATATTTTTTAAATATTTTTTTATATTTATATTTTGCTTATTTATATTATATTTTTTAGTTTAAGTAAAAGGTATATGTTGTTGTAAATAATAGCTAGATATATATATATATTTTTAAAGCTGCAACTAAATTAGCTGCAATAAGAAAGTGGAAGATAACATTAACTATTCTTTTCCATGTTTTAACGGTAAGTGAAGCTAATTAAAAAATAAAATTTGATTTTATCTGTTATGCTATTTTGAAGTATTTAAATATTTATTTTTTAAATCACATTTAAGCATTGCAACTTTTTACATGTATTTATAATATGAAATGTTAGTATAATATTAATTTGATTTATTTATATTTCATCAATATTTGTATATGAGTGAAGTGTGTGTAATGTATGTGTGCATATATATACTGTAATGGGATTTACCTCTTTACAATTTATTTTATGGCTATTTTATTTGTTATTTATTATTTTTACTTTATTACCTCATATTAATCTTTAATACTTCATTTCTAGACCCTGTTATGCAAACAGAGGAATAAATATGATCAATACTTACATATTAACCATACTCCCGGTCAGACCGAGATTTAATAAAAAATATTTAAACAACGGCCATTTTTCCAGCCCAAGATACACTCTTCATGACTGGAAGAAGTGTGACACATCTCATGGGCATATTTATAATGGGTTTATACCTTACAGGCACCATCCAACCTTAGACTGGACTCCATGAGATGACATTAAAACACTTCAAGCGCTTGACCCATGGCTAGCTATTAAAACATGAGATCAGCATAACACAGAATATCTAAATATGATTATTTACTTACTCATAGGTAAAGTGTGTGTGAGAGAGAGAAATTTAAACCACACCAATAATTTACAATACATTTATTAAAAAATAAAAAATATATATAAGGAATATTTAAAACATAAAAATAAAATATTAACACTTATTCAAATTACCATAATTTTAAACAATCATGTGCTTATTTAAATATAATTAAAAGTTAACACTTATAAATGACATTTAAATTTCTACATAGAAATAAAACTTAAAAGTTCTATTAATGATGTCTAGACATATTTACCTAGGTTTGGGTGATCACCCCTGTTTTCTGATCCTGTCAGATTTATTTTGGGCTATTGTTGGTAGTAGCTGGATGCTTCCTCCTGGCTCAAATGTACTACTGCTAGGTCTGGTTCCGTAGATTTAGTTCATGGTAGGTAAAAACATCAGCAAGTCAGAGATATATATTACTGCATTTAGCTATTGGTATTCAGGAGACGGACAGTAAAAAAATGAATGAACACTCAGCTTTGATTTAACAATATTTTTCTCTTAGCAGGACCATATGAAGACTGCTTCATCTTTCT
This sequence comes from Epiperipatus broadwayi, assembly GCA_028023455.1. Lineage (NCBI taxonomy): Eukaryota > Metazoa > Onychophora > Udeonychophora > Euonychophora > Peripatidae > Epiperipatus > Epiperipatus broadwayi. Next base: position 12,549,601 of record JAQFVV010006207.1, read on the forward strand.
GGACTCAGTCATTTTTAGCTGGCTTACAGACTCCTTGGCCAACTGTTCTGGAAAAGCTACCTGACCCTCCTTTTTCCTTTGCTTCTTTTCTTTTTCTGCTGCTGCTATTCTTCTCTTTTGAACAATAGGCGATTGCAATGTTTATACTCTCAGATTCCACCCACTGTTTGAATTCTTACCCATGATATCAGTTCATTTGATCTTTTTTTTTTTTTAATTAGTTAAATTTTTTTATCTTAGATTTTTGAATACACAGAAATTAGTTAATTATTGTTAATTAATCAATCTGGAATTTATTTACAGAAACTGATTATATCTTGTACAAATTTGTTTTCAATTATATGTTAAATTTTAATACACAAAAGAAAAGAAAGATAAGTTATAATTAATATTTTAACCGAATCCCCAAGAGTTTTACTTTTTCTTTTTATTTTAACCTTTTTACAAGCAAAAAATATTGAAATAATTTTCTTATTTTATTAATAATATCATGTAACTCACACATATACATATACTTATTTGCCGTGTGTATATTCACATTGTTACATTACACCCTTTCCCAATTGAGGATTTAAATGCATACATCCTTTCACTTAGGTATTGAGCACTTTGAATTTTTAATAAAATAAACTTTAATAAATTTTTAAGATGTATGTAGATTTTTCTTTTACTATTATTGTTATCAACAGGTAATATAAAGAAAGGTATCCACTATACTACTAGGCAATTCACCCACAGATCGATTTTGTGTTGATTAAACCAATTTTTAATTTCTTGTGGAAGTCGTGACTACAGCATAGGCCAATTTTGTGCACTACGAATAACAAACGTGGAATTTGAATCTGTGAATGGCATGATCATTTCTACTACCTATTCGACTTACGCAAATACTTTTTTTTTTATTAAGTTACTGGGAATTTTTCTTTCAGATTTATTATTACTGGGCTAGGACTTTTTCAGCTGGTGCATCATCATCAGTATTTAATCTATGCACATATCCATCTGTAGAACAAAGTCTCCTCAGAAAAGGCTTAAACCAACCCAAAATATGATTTGAAATTCCTATCTTTGCCCATATACTCACACACACCTCAATCTTTATTCAACATTTCCTGACATTTGATAATGATTTATTTTCATTATTATTTTTATCGTTATTAATTTTACACTCATTTATTTAATTTTTATTTTAAACTTATTATTTTTAATCTATTTCACCTTTTTTAAAAAAAAAAAAAATTTATTTTTATGTGTTTTGGTCACGCTCCACTGTGTTCACAGTTTAGACTTATGAATTGGGTTTGTCACAACAATGTAATCGAGGGGTTGTCATTGGTTTTTCTTTTTTTTTTTGACATTTTCATAATTAAGGTCTTTTATTTAAGTGCACCTTTACCCCGCTTAGCGATTGTCTACTTAGCGATATTTCGCAATAGCGATCATCATCAATTTGTACCCACTACTTCGATGTACAATCGTTGGGAAAAATAAAAATAAAAAAAATTTGGCAGCCATTTTGAATTTTGCGTCACTGATGACGTCAGAGATAGCTATATTAAATTCATTTTACCCAAAAGCAAACTTATATTATTGTAATATGTATACAGGTAATGACTTTGCTGTAATTGTATACACATACAATATTTTATTCATAAAACACTTAAAATATGTATAATTATTGAATCTATAATACTGTATACAACATATAATAAATAACACAGCAAATGTTCATCCATTTTTTCTTTTGAAATACGTATATATGTTCTACAATAATATCAACAAATTAAAAATCCTTTTTCTTTTCAAAAACTTCATTTTCTTATCTCAATACTGAACATATACAGTATATATATTTATATAATACAAAACTCAAACGTTTCAACATTGATTTGTAATTAAATAATGTAAAAGAAAGAGTAATAAGATATAGCAGTGGGAGAGAGATATCCTTGAAAATGACTGTATGAAGATAAACAGTTGGAGTTTTGTATTATATAAATACTGTATATACAGTATATATATATATGTTCAGTATTGAGATAAGAAAATAAAGTTTTTGAAAAGAAAAAGGATTTTTAATTTGTTTATAATACTGTATACATATAAGTGTTGAATGTCTTTAGAAAAATTAAACTTTATTTAAATATAATGTACAGTACTTGGATTATTTAAATAAAGTTTAATTTTTCTAAAGACATTCAACACATATATTAGATGATGAAATACTCCAATATATAAATATCACAAACTTTCAGGAAAACACTAAATATGAATATTAAACTGCGTGGGTATGTTTCTTATTTAGGATATATTATTTTTAGAACACCTGGATAATTATGTAAAAATAGTTATTGATTTTCTAACTTCGTTAATAAACATGTTGTTTACACTCAAGTTACTTCAAATCAAAAGAAAAACATTTTTAGAAAAGTTTAAAAAGAAAAACATTGTGTATTTAAAATAAATGTTAATGAGTTTCTTTCTACACGAACGGGAGGGGGGGGCACTATTAGATTACTAAAAATACTGTATTTATTAAGATTCCAACAATCGATTTATAGCAAATATAAAATAAAAGAAAAATAAACCTAGCATATGTTTTTAGAAAATTAGTACAATTGGGTTTTTTTTTTCTTTTAAAATAAGTCGAATTTTTTTTCTAAAGTTGTACAATAATAAGTCTTTATTTCCAATTAAATAATTTCTAATTAAACATTGTTTTTTAATTTTAATAATTTTAAATAAGTAATAAACATAAATACAGTATACAGTAATATGTACTGCAATACAAAATTTTAAATAAGTGCCTTCAGTCAAATAATGAGACCTTATAACATGTTGTATGAAAAGAAAATTCAAGAAGCATGTCAACTATCCATTCTAAACTTTTTCTCTGGGGATTCTCAGCCATCAATATCTGATGTATCTCCTCAAAAAAAACCAAGATTATAAAAAGATTTAGAAGACAGCAATAGCTCTTAGAATGTGCAACTGATAACTCAAAAAATTAAGCTAAGTTTTTTTCTTTTTACATATTCATATATACTGTACATACATATATAGTACAGTATGTACATATTTCAAGTGAATATCTGCATAATACAGCATAGTTTACACAAGCATATTACATTAAGGGTTTTGGTTTTACATATTTTTATACAATGCATTCAATAAATAATTTTTTAATATGTTTTTTATTCCCAAGTTAGTGTAATTTTTTAGCTTTAGGAACCAACCAATTTTTTTCCCATAGACCCCCATTATAAATACGTATTCTGTCAACGATATTATTGCTTAACGATGATTTTTGGAGGACCAATTGCCATCGCTAAGCGGGGTAAAGGTGTATTTATTTTTATCATTTTTATTATTATTAAGATTAAAACTTTGAAATCCCTGGTTATTATTGATTTAGTCAAGCCGGCAAATCCATCAGATCACGTATTTAATTTTTATCTGGCGGTTCTTTACTATTATTTCTTTTGATTGAATAGCCACTCACGGTAGGGGATTATGAATCATCCCTTGGCCTTTCTTTTTACCTTGCATGATTGATATCGGAATCATTTTGGTTCTCCAAAAGATTTTGTTCTTTCGAGACTATTGGAGAATTGCCTTCTTTAGGCTCCACTCTTCAAATTGATTCTATGGCTAAATCTTATTGCATTTATAGCCGGCTTCCTGGGTTGCTTTTTAAATCCCTATCTTCACATCATAGGTTGATCAATTGGATATAAAATAGGTAACTTAATAAAACATATTTATGAATTATTATAAATAAAATTTCGTGACACGCATGTTTTCTATACTAGTATATTGATGTATATATGTAAAAATGAATTCCTATATTATTTTTATTATATTTGTTAATTAAAATTAGTGTTATAATTAATAATTTAGTTGCTCCTTTATTTCTCATCTGAATTCCAAGTAGGCTATTTTACTTTGGCTTAGAATTATATTTAACTGTGGAGAGTATAATGATCAGGAAATGTGGCTGGATCTGCATAATGGCCTGTTCTTTAAGTGGTCCCAGTCTGATATTTATCCTAAATTATTATAAATTAGTTAATAAAGAACAAACAACTCCATAAACAGTTGCTCGTTTGGTATTTATATTTCCCCTAGACTAATTTAATTTATGAATATTTTCTTTTATAATATATTTTGATCAATTACCATTGTTAGTAGTACTTCCTTATTGGGAAACCATTACAATGTATTATAAATCTAAATGGAATAGCAAAGCAAATTTATTTAAACACCACACTCTCCAAATTATTTACTTATCTAACAAAACAAACAATTACCACACTAAGAAATTTATAGTACATGCACCAAATTTAAATGGACGGAAAAATTATTTTTAATTTTAAATATAGACTATTGATTATCATGTGTGTGTACTAAATATGTAATAATATTTATGAAGTAATTATAGTAAGGCATATACTAAGTATGTAAATAATGTGATTATGTATGGAAAAGAAAAGAGTATATGTCAATTAAATGATAGGTTAAGAACTGTGGAAGGAAAATAATAAGATTAAAAGTATTCAAATATAAATATGATAAATACATAGATACAAGTTATATGTAAAGCCTTTTTAAGGGAAAAAATATGTCCACTGTGATTCTAAAGTTTATTTTATTTATAAGATGACTGGCTTAAAATGTTTTTATTTAAAAATGATAAATTATGTAAGTATGTAAATGATAAAAATAAAAGTATTAGATGATTAAGTACAGAAAATGGTATTAATAAAGCGTGATATTGAATGCTTAAGAAATATTGAAAATTTAGAAAAAATTCAAGAAACATTAATAAAACTAATATACAGTAATAAAATTAATTAATAAATATATTAGTGAATCTTGATGAGCATTGAAAAAGAGATTTAAGATATATTAACTAATATATGATGAAGTTAAATCATATAAAATGAATAATGTACAAATATTTTCTATGTTTAATGGCCATGAATTAAAATGTCATCGTGAATTTATTTTCATTTTGAAATGATAAGCTATTATTTGAAAAACAAGATAATAAAAAGGAAGAGTAAAGGAAGTTATTTTTGTTAACAAAAGATAATAATTTTCTAAATCAACAAGGAACCAACATAAAAATTTATGAAATTGGGATGTCATGTAAAATATTACATTACAGTTGGGTTGTTTAAAACTTAAAATTTAATATTCCTAAGAGTCTTTTTATTATAATTTGAACAACAAAATGAATTAATTCAGTGACTTTTTACTTCCAAAGTGATTTAATACTAAAACACTTTAGTTCCACAAAAAAAGTACATGAAACTGTTAGACATTTTATTTTGCAGTGTCATTTTAATGCAATTTTTTATTAGCGTGATTTAATGCATCATGAATAATTATTGATCCATATTCAAATATAGTGGAATAAAATACTATCATTTTAAATATACAGTCGTCTTCTCTTATCCACAGATTCCAACTCTCCACTGCTTGAAAAGGTATTAAATAAAAATTAGAATTTGTAAATTTGAATTCATAAATTTCATTTGAGCACCATTAGGAAACAATTTTTCAGTCAGCCCATTTCTTGTTTTTCATATTCACTCACTGATATATTTGTTTCATCTTTTCATTCTAGATTTATTACTATACAGTCTTTTTTTAATTTTTATAACTGATTTAATTTTTTGCTTGAAGTGTAAATATTGTCATTTTTTAAAAATTAAATTATATCATGGGTTTATAAATTTATGTGTTAAACACAAATACTGTATAGATAAGGTTTGAAATTAAATTGGAGAATTATTATATTTTAATCAAAAAAAAAAAACTGAAATTATCAGATTTATAAGTCGCATAGTAGAATAATTCTGTATTGTAGTATATTATCAAGTGTTTATTATTTGTAATAATTGAAAGTTAAATAAATTTACTGACATAAATTCTCTTGAGCAAGAAAATAAATAAAACTCAACAGTAAAAGTTTATTGGGCAATTTACAGACCACTCCTATGAGTGTTCTGGATTTATCAGTTAATTTCTACCATTAAATTATAAAAAGTAGATATATTATATACTAATTATTACTTGAAGATAGAAAAATTTGAGAAATATTATAGTTGCGCAAAAAGTAAAACATCTAATTTCACCATTTTCAAAAGCATTTATTTATTCATAAAAGCTAATTTCTCTGACCTATACTTTGCTTAAGTAAGTTAATAAAAGTTAACCAGGTATGAAATCATTACCCACGTAACAATTTTAAATTATATCCAAAGCTGATAAACCCTATTTTTCCATGCTAACACTGTTTGCAAGTAGAAGTTAATATGATTACTAATAATTTTGCCTATAAATTATTATTTCATTTTATAAAATTGCAAAAGAAAGAAGTTAATGCTGTGAAAAATATTTTATTATGTTACTTGCAGGCTCTGTCATTTGTTCGTGGTTATTTGGTTTATAAAATATTTTTAAAATATGATGACTGAAGTGGTTAAAATAATAGAAATAAAACTCTTGCTTCTGATTGACTTTCCAATGATAATGTCTTTGAACTAGTGGGAAGCCAGGTTAAAAATTTTATTCTGAGATTCCCTGAAGACTAATTGTGCAGAATAGTCTAGGCATGTGTTTTATAATTACTCTCATCAAAGATAGAATTATTGAATTTTGATTGTGATTGGTAGGAATAAGCTACATTTAATTCTATGAAAGATGAGGCTGGTAGATAGTAGTGTCATAGATATCCATATTTATTTATTATACACCAGTTTAAGCTTGTGATTTAATATTATTGCTCATACCTAAGACCATAATGAATATTTATCAGCTGAAAGCAAAAGAACTGAGTTGTTCTAATACAGCTTTTAAATTCAAATTCATCTTTAGTTGCAGAAAAATTAATGCAATCAAAGAGTCAGTGACTTAGCTAATACATTGTAAATATATTTATTTCTCTTATAGTCAATTATTTGTCCCAAGTGATATTTGAATCCCAAAATTGCAAAAAACATAACTTTTCCATTCATTGAGCCATGGGTTTTTTTTTGTAGTTTTTTTTTAATTGGTAATAAATTCATGAATCTATTATTTTGGAGCCAATCATTCTTATTTGGTCTAAATGTTTATAAGGACAATTTTATTTAAATACCAATAAAAATTATAAAGCAAATATTGATGAAGGAAATGCAATGCCAGATACTTTTTAGAGAAAAACACAAATTTGGTATTCTGTCCAAGTGAGAATCTGCATGGTGAAGCATTAGACATTTTGAGATAAAATTTGAAAAGAAGACCTTGAGAAGATTATACATCTAAAAATTATTAATAGTGATGTTACTATCACTGGAGAATGTAGCCACTAAGTTGTTGGAAATTTGACATAGTAAAATAGGTCTGACTTTTGTAAATCAAATTTATTCTTTGTTTTTTGATAACTGTATGGTATTTCAGTTAATATCTTATAAAAACCTTTACATAAAAAAAGCTATTACAGGTTAATGGAGAAAACTTGTTTAGACTCAGGAGGATTGTCAATTAGTAATAATTGATAATTTCTTTGCAACATCAAAAAACAGAAGTTATCTCTGCTTACAGGGATATAATTTTCTTATTTCTATTCTTCATTATAATAATAATCCATGAAAATATTTTAATCAATATATTGAGACAGTTGTATCTCATGGCATACAACAACATAGTGTGTGTGCATATATATATAAAGTTGAAAGGAAAAGTAGAAATAAACAATTTTTTTTGATATTTTTTACATTACACTGGAATGATAGTTAAGGATTAAATAAGTTTGAATTTTAAAAAAAATATTATAAATTAAACATTTAAAAAGGTCTAATTAATATTTTATTAATTCTGATTTTGAAATTAAAAGAAGTATGTTTTTATATTACAATGGATATACTGGTAATTATAAAATTCCACTATCTTGATTAAATAATTTTTTTTAATTAAAGCTTTATGAGATATTTTGATAAAAATCCTAAAAAATTATTTTTTAAAGGACTAAGGTGAATTGAAAAGAGTCATTAACTTTTTTCATTCAAGATAATTACTTTTAATTAGCATGGTTTTTTTAAAATATCTGACCATAAAAAGGTTGGAAAAAAGATTAGGGAAGAATTTTTAAAGTTTTTATAGATTATGATGATGACTGAAGTTATAACTGAAAGCAGGAGACTATCCAGCCACTGCTAGTTCACAGAGAAAGAGTTTGGATTCACTTGGAAGCAAGGCTCAACTTTTATGTGATTCATAGCCTGTATGTATGTGCATTAGACAGCATAGAGACTGAAGAGAGCTTACTGCAGGCCAACACTTACCAGTTTATATCTTTCCTGAAGATGACAATAAGCCAGACTAGGGTGTTAGAAGGGATCAGCTTAAGAAGAGATTACCATGTTATATACACACATTTATCAATATGCAAAGAAGTACAAAGCTACTGTGTCATATATATTAAGTACCTAAAGATATCAGCTGGTTTTAAAGGTAAATAATTTTTTACTAAATTACTCAACTAAAACTAGAGTAATGAAATAAAGTAATAAATGACTTTCCAGTTTTATTTATTAAAAGTGAAACTCGTTAGTGAAAAATGACAGTTAAAATATCTAATTTAAAAGTAAGACAAGTAAATAATTTTGTTTTTAATTATAAGTCTAAAAACACAGGATTTTATTTTGAAATTAATAAAAAAAGTAAACTCCAAAAATCTTTCTAGATTGGAAAACAAAAGAACTTGCTGAAATATTTTTCAAGTTTATAATTCATCAAGAGTAACCAAAAAAAAACTTTTATGGACTGTCAAAAAAGTAATATATATATTATAAAAACTTTTACTTAACATAAAAAAAGGAGACTAATTAATAGCTTTAATTCATATCCATATTATGTATATACACATGTGCACTTATGTATCATAAAAAAAATGAATTGAATTTTATTATTTATCATTTTAGTTTATACTGCATGTCTGTGCTTATGTAGATGAGTGTCATGTCAACACATATGTGAAAATCAGTCATACTTTATGAATTATTAAAATGCATTAGTGAATTTTATTATTTTATCACCATTCTGATATGTACTTTTTTTTATACAGTCACATCTATCTGCTGATATATACGTGTTTTATATAAACCTATTGGCATATTAGTAAATCACAATGTGATAGCTTATTTCTTTTTGTATTAATCAAAATCAGATCGCTGAATTTATGTTATAGCATACTCAGCAGACTTTAATTTCATTTTATTGTTTTTTATTAATATATATATATATATTTCATTGTTTAAATTATTTCTGTGAATTTATTTAATATGCAAATAGTTTAGAACAGCCATACTCAACCTTTTTCTTTCCTGGGCAACATATATTTGTGTGCTACATTAAGTGGGTCACAACATATTATATAAACAATTGGCAACCAATTGGTGTCGCATGAAAAAATGTCTGACTTCTCAATTCATGCATGCCACTGGTTGTGGATCATTTTATTATATCTTAGAATTGACATATTAATAAAATACAAACACTTTAATTTGATATAAACATTTATTTAAATATCAATGTGATTTTTGAGATTGAGATAGACTTTTAACAATTTTAGATACATCTGGTTTGTAAGTGCATCAGGTGTGAATCAGTAACTATTTCTATACACATTTTTCACATATTTCACTTTCAAATAAGATGATTCACAAAGATATATCAATGTAAACAATGTGAGCAACATTTGTGCACACTTTTTGATAGTTTTATATTTTTCAGGCACTAATTTCCAAAGTTCCATATACTCCTTTCCTTCTCTTTTTTCTTTAAAAATAGCTTCCAGGTATCTTTTTTAAATTCAACAAATTTGTCAAATAGTTTAACATAATCATGTCCAAATGCAGCTAATATGAGGATAAGTAAAATTGAAGATGATCAGCTTAAAGTTTCAACATTGTTGGTTTTTGCTGGTAGCAATTTTCTACAAATTGATAAGCAGTTATGTGATCCCAAGACACCAGAAGATGTACCATACAGTGAATTAATAGAAAATCTTACTACATACTTTCCACCAGCGGTAATGAAGAGGATAGCTCATTTGAATTTTCAAATGAGAAAACAACTTCAAGAGAGTTATCAAGATTATAATTTGGCATTGCGTACATTATCCAGACATTGTGAATTTATGATGAATTTAGAGGACATACTCCTGAATCAACTTCTATATGAGATGTTGGACCACAATCTTAGGAAAACTCTATTAAAATGAAATGGATCTAACATATAGAACAGCTATCACAAAATATATAGCTCATAAGCTAACAACAGATAATGTGTCCAAATATCAAACAGTAGCAAATGAATTTAAAAAATACCACAAGCATACACAGAACAAAGATGGATAAATCATCTAAAAAATTCATAAGAAATGAATTGGCATGCTATTGCTGTGGAATTATAGGACACACAAGAATAGTGTGTAAATTCAATTTGGAAAGCTATATTTGTGGCATTAAAGGACACTTAGCTCATGTTTATAGAAAAATCAAAAAAGACCAACTACATCCAGTCTTTAAATCGGGAGAGGCAAAGCTTGTAGAAAGTTAGACCTAAAATCATTAAATGACTCAAACAATGGCCAAGTTACTTTAAATATAACTATTTATGAAATTAAAGTCAATATGGAGGTTGACAGCGGAAATGCTGGCTTTTCACTTCTATCTCTGAAGAAGTGGAATAAAATTAATGTTAAATCCAAGTAGAGAGTGAAATTGGATAAGACAAATGTAGTCACCATGGATGTAAATGGAAACAATACAAATATATGGAAAAGTTTCTGTTCCAATGAAAGTAAATCAAAAATTAAAAAGTTTTACCCCTGTTTATTGTAAAGAGAGACATTAAACCCCTGTGTGGTCAAAACTGGGTTCTGTCCATTAGGAATGTCTTAAAATTATTAAGTAGATTAAACTAAAAACAGAAGATAGAACACAGTTTCCCCCAGCTGTTTAAACAGGAAATAGCTGAATTAAGAACTAGATCAGGAGACAATATGAAATATAGTTTTAAAAAAAGGCATGCTATCACCTGTAGAAAACTCGTTATGGTTTACTTCTATGGTCATGATTGTTAAACCAGATGGGACTATTTGTCTCTGCAATTGAGTTATTGTAAAATAAATAAATAAGGGTGCTTCTCTGCAATTGAGTTACTGTAAAATAAATAAATAAGGGTGCTTATCCCATGCCAAGAGTTCATGAAGTGTTAGCATCTTTACAAAAAGCTTCATTCTTAATAAAGATAGATTTAAAGTCCGCATTTCACCAAATACCAGTCACTGAAAAAAATGCAGAATTGTTAACATTATATATCTACATCGATCTGTTTAAATGCAATAAATTGTCTTATGGGATAATAGTGGCCCCAAACATCTTTCAAGTGAAGGTGGACGTGTTATTGCAAAACATAGGTGGAGTTATTCCCTACTTAGATGATATACTTATTACTGCCTAGTTGGAAGAAGAGCTAGAAAAATGAGTAATGGAAAAATACTATAAGCTAAATATGGGAACTAGATTAAATGCCGCCAAATGGATTTGGGTAACATTAGAAGTAAAATTTTAGGTCATGTGAGAAATAAGGATAGAAAATACCAATCCTGAGAAAGTGAGAGCTGTAAAAGAAGCTGCCACTATTAAGAATGAAAAAGGTTTACAAGCTTTTCTGGGACTAATAAATTTTTACAAAAGTTTTTTTACAGGTAAATCACATGTATTAATACTGTTGTATGATTTATTACATATAAGGGAAAATGCTGGAAATGGAATGAATAGCATAAAATTGTATTACAGAAAGCTAACGACTTATTAATGTCAGAAAAACTCTTAGTACATTATAGGAATGGTCTGCAAGTGATGATTACTACAGATGCTTCAGATTTTGGAGTTGGAGCTATCATCTCACATCGGTACTGTGAAAGCAAACATCCGATTTGCTTATGCCTCCAGAATGTTATCATCGGCTGAAAAAAATTATAGTCAATTAGATAAGGAAGCCTGCTATAATATTTGCAATAAAGAAATTCCATCAATATATATTTATGGGTGTAGTTTTACAGTATGTACGGATCATCGCCCTTTACTTGAAATTTTTGGAAATGATTAAAAATAAACACCTGAATATGCAAGCCATAGGCTTTTAAAAGGTGGATTAACATATTAGCCGCCTATGATTATAAATTAGTTTACAAGCAGTCAAATGAAATTACACATGCAGATGCATTACTACGACTACCTGTGAAAGACAGAATTCAGTGGAAGTTTACAGAAGTAAACATGTTAGACACAATAAATATTTTAGAAAATCTAAATAGTTCTAAAGTCACTGAATGAACAATTAGAAACCTTAGATAAAGTAAGCTAAAGAATTGGATCTGAGAAGGATGGGCAAAAAGTCGACCAAGTTTCATTGCTATAGTGATTTGAAATACTCAGCAGGGTCAATATGTAATGGCTGTATCCTGATGATTGATTGAGTACTCATGTCAATGGAAGGATGGAAATAAGTGCTAAAGTTGTTACATAAAGGACATCCAGGGGTTGTGTGGATGAAGATGCTCGCACGTTCATATGCATGACCCCTAAAATAAATAGTGAAATTGAACAAACTGTAAAAGCTTGCCGTGATTGCCAATCTGCGGCTAATTTACCAAAGTTTATAAACCATGGGTGTGTATCCATATACATTATGTCGAACCTTTGAATGGACATTTAATGTTAATAATCTTAGATTCATATAGAAAATGGGCCGAGTATAAGCTCATGAAAACTACTAGTATGAAATATACCACAAAAGTCCCACAAGAAATGTTTGCCATTCATAGATATCCTGAGATCCTAGAATCCAATAATAAAACAGGGTTTACTTCTACAGATGTTAAAAACTACTTAATAGATAAAGGCATTTGTCAGGTTCTTATTCCAGTCTACCACCCTTCCTCTAATGGAATCATGGAAAAGACAGTCCAAATTTGAAATTTGCCTTGAGAAAAGTAAAAATTACAAATATGGAAGAAGCACTGGTAGAAATCATGTAGTGCAACAAACTGTAAAACATCTTCAGAGTTAGCTGTTTGGTAGAAAATGTCATACTCATTTATCTAAACTTTTATCAGTAAAAAAGTACTTCTAGTGAAGTAACATACAATGAAAATTTTTTTGAAATTTAGTTCTGTGAAACTATATGGGTTAGAGACATATTAAAAAAGAAATGGATACCTGGCACTACTGTTGACAAAGAATCAGATGTCATATGAGTAATTAAACTCGAAAGTGGGTTGCACTTCAGAAGTTGTTTAAATCATGTATATGTGATTCTCTGATACGTTGATCATGATTAATGAAAAACCTGTAGCAGCCAATTCTCAATTGGAATTTTTGACAAATAATGAACTATTGAGCTGATTGATGTATTGCCTGTTCAGTGAAATACAGGCAATGAAGTTAAAGCGAATCCATGTTGATGTCTCGAATAAAGATAAATAGTTATCTAGATCTGAAAAATCAACTGATGTAAACACTGATACTTAAATTCAGAGAAATCGGAGAAAGCCAACCAAATATAGAGATTATTTTCTAGAGGGGGGGTGTACTGATGGTGCAAATATTTTTAATTGTGTGCACAAAAGTTTTAATTAAATCATGTACATTGCACCGAGAATATTGTTATTTTTTACCCCCAGAATGATTACTCTAGAAAAAAGATTTATAAAAAGAACTTTTTAAAATAAACTATGTAAATTATCATAGCTAATAAAAGTCTGAGATTCTCCGTGCACAGCAGTTGGTCACAGTCAAGAGGAAAAAATAGTTGCCGAAAGTAAAACAATGTATTTCTTTAAAGGGAGAAAAGATGATGCTGAATGAAATTAATTTTTAGTAAATTATTTATTATTACATTTCAAATGGAAAGAGGTCCGCATAGACTTTAATTAGACGAGTAAACAAACCTTTTGGAGATTAATGAACTGTATAATTATCAGCTGTGTGTGAAATAAAATATTTTCACACATTAGATATATTTCATAGCAATTCCCAAAAGTAAACAGGATAAATTATTGTCAGTGATATAATTTTATTTTACTTATTATACTGTTAAATGAATGCCACAGCAAACATAAATAAACTTGCTGATATATCTATTCGTGTGTGTGTATTATTCATTTTCATGTACATGACTGAGATTGTCTCCCCGAAGACACGGCATAATGTTATGCGTAATATGGAAGCATAGTTTCGTTTTGTTGGGATATGTCTTAAAAATCTGACTTTGTTATTTTTTTAATGTATTTCTAAACAACAGAGCTTATTGAAATTGATAATAATAATGTGATATTCAAGCAACAGAAAAAAAAATTGAGCTTCGATTCAGGAAACTTTTATCAGTCAAGTTCATTATTAATTACCATTATGTAAATAGTGTTCAGGACATTAAAAGTCAGTGAAATGTTTCTAAACATAAAGTGCTAGAATAAATTATGATAAGGAAATGGCAAAACAAACACATCACTAACAATGATTAACCATTATCTGTTGGTCATACATAGTTTACTATTGCTTAATAGTCTCAATCTATCTTTAGGCAGAGAATTTAACATGCATTTTAAATTGTTTCTGTTACAACATTAGTAAAATGATTTAATTTTTATTTGGAAATTTTTTTATTCATAATGTGTGATTTATATTAAATCAGTTTTAGTATAAATGTCATATGGATGTATAAAGAAATATTACATTTGCAGTGTGAATAGAGAGGTTTGGGCACATAAATTTGTATAAAAGAAAGTATAAGTAAATATGATGGGGTTTTTTTTTTAGTTAAATGAAAAAAAAATTTCATAATTAAAGTTGTTTTAGGTTTCTAAAAAGTATCTTTATATATATATATTATTGCCTAGCTTTATATTTGCTTACATGTAACTAAATTCAGAATGAAGAAAATATATTTATCACTAATCAAATCAGCAGAGTAAGATTTGATAAAATGAAAGCAGCTATCTACTCTAGCACCATCTGTAGTAAGCTTGACTAATGTTTATTTTTAAATAGTATATTTTAGTTCTCAATATAAAACTAGTTTTGGTTATTATTTTTGACACTGAGACTTGGGACTCAAAACTGAAGTATTATGCAGTTAGCAGTCTTTTTAATTCTTTTTTTTTTTTTTTTTTTAGTAAAATGGAGTTAAAGATAGTTTGAGTTGCATAATTGCATTTATTCCAGATTTAAATCTAAATCCTTATTATAAAGACAAAATCTAGAGATTGATCTGAGAATTTAAATGCACTACCACTGATAATCATTGATTATTCAAACTTGCTATAAATGGCGCTCGAGTAGAGAACTGCTATTGTTTTATCTTACTTTGTGTAATCTAAAGAATCATGTAATTTGCCAGATTATATAATTAATGTTTTATCATATTGAGATAATTTTGAAATAAATCACATTATGTTTTTGAAAATAAGAGCATATAATGTTTTGGGTAGAATTTTGAAATCATGTTATCATCCTTAATAAAAATTCATTATCTTCTTTTATTGATTTGAATTATTACAAGCACATTGACCACTTAGAAAATATTGCTTTACACTATAAACCTTACAATTGATAACATATTCAAGAAATCGCTGATTTACTTTCTTATCAAAGAGTGTGCATTCTTTAATTCAGAATGGGTTCTATATATAAAAGAGTTAATTTGATCAAAGGAATTGGAACTATGCTTTTTATAAATAAATATTATTGAACTAACCTATCAGTGTGATGCTCAATTGGCATATGATCTCTTGCTTCTTTAAATTAAGAAAAAAATCAAAGATTTTTATTAACATTTTAAATCCACCATTCTTTGTTGCTATAGGAACAAATATTTGATAATAGTATATTAAATTTATAGTTGCTTATATATTTGCAAAACTAACTTATTGATTTGTTTCAGGGACTGACAGTTATATATCTTATATGGGTTTATCGGAGTGAACCACTTTTTATTATGCCAGCTGATTGGTTGTATCCATTTTCCTCAATTTTGTGTTTTCCTACAGGTACCCCAGGTAAATTTTAATCTGCATTCTGTATATAATTTTAATTTTCACTTCAATATGTTTTTCTGTTTGAAGTTGTTGTTTTTTTGTAATATTTTTTTGAAACGTATCTCTTTTTAGATTATTCCTTATTGAAAATAAACTTGATTAATAATTTATTTTTGTTAATTAATTAAAACAGCTTATTAGTAATAAACCCCTCCCCTCTAGCATTTTTTTTTTTTAAAGAAAATTACAATTTCTTTGGCAGTCTTTTTTTTATTATTATTATTATTATTAAAAATATTAAGTTTTTGATAATAAAATGATAATTATCAAAACTTATATTTATCTTTTTTTTTAAATATGTATATAAAAAAATTTTTTTAACCTAATATTATTTTCATAGAATGATAACATTGATTTGATTAACTGTAATTTCTTATCAGATAAGTCATAATAATATTTAAAATTTTAAATTGTAGTAGTTGAAAAATCTTTCATCCATGATATTATTTACGTAATATGTATTTATTCTGATTCTTTTTTTCATAAATGTTATGAATATTTTTCAAAATTTTGCTCTTTTATTAGGCAATATTCATCATTTGCAATACTAATAATTAAGATTTATGAATCTATTCTAATCAAAACTCATATTGCTTTATTTTGTTTTAATACTGTGTTAGAGTTGCTTAGATTCTAGAGCTCAGGATTTGTGGATGGTTCAGATACTTTTAGCACTCAACTTGATATTTGTTTTTTAAAACTCGTATTAAATTTTTTCTATACCCATTGTTATATGTAATCTGAAGTTTGTAATGAACATGTGTAATCTAATCTTTAAATTAATTTTATCGTCAAATATATCTGTTTATCATTGTTTACTTACATATAAATTTATTATATAGTAATTGATAGTTTGAAGAGTCTAAATCAAAATAAACGAATCATTTATTTAAGCATATCATGAAATTTTCACTCACTTTATGTATATTCAGAGTATACAGTTTTACTAAAGTTTCTTATTTTGCAGTAAGAATGAAAACATTTTTATGGGTTGTAGAGGGTGTAATAGGAGAGAAATAAGAGAAAATAAAATAATTTCAAATTTTAATTATGTCTTTGAATCTATATTTTATTTGTGGGAATAAATAGATTGAAATCAACTACAAAATTGACAGTCAAATGACTAATGAAATTAAATATATTGCTGAAATATAGGAATAAGTAATTTAGCAGGAAAAATAGATGAAGTCATCAAAAGATTAAATGATGAGATTATAAGGATACACACTTGAGTCATCCAAAAATATATATTTTTAGTTGATTTCATCATCTTCTTAGGTTTCCAATGACATTCTTATATTGCTGTGTTAATAATATTAAGTAATCTTTGTCATTTTTTCAATTTTAATTGCAACCACTGATATGGGCCAGAAAATCAACAACTTCACGTACTCTCATGTAGACAACCTGTAAAAAAAATTTTCTATGTTGAAACAATTATTTTATAATAAAATTATTAGATGTAAAGGAAGAAATTTAATCTGAATCTATTTGTCAATACAGAGCAGATATTTTTTATGAAAACAATAAATATTTCATTGTTTATAATATCTTAAACAAAAATTTACTTCTCAGTTTTGACTTGACAGTAAAAATATTTCTGAGATATTTTTATGAAGTATGCTCTAAAATAATCATGAGTAATAACCTAATTACTAATTGAATTTTCCAAACTAAAGAAATCTGCTCATCCAAAAGAAAGAAAACTTAAATAGCGAAATTACAGACACTGATATAAATGGACGGTAAATGCCTGAAATCCGGGCACGGCCGCTTGGGGCATTGTTTACGTGTCAAAACACATTAAAATGCCGTTTCTGCGGCCGCGGCCTTACAGGCTAATACAACATTAACCCATTGAGCTAGGCCGCTTTACATGACATCGCACAAAAATATTGCGGCCTGTTTTGTGCTTCGAAGCTATTTACCCGTATTCGTTCTTTTCATAGCTGATTACCGTATCGCTTGAGGGTGTTTAAATTTCAAGGCGGTACGACTTTTTCAAATCTCCGTAATAGAGTAATGTCATTTCGATTTAAAAAATGTTGTTAATTATTAAGAATTGTCATATGGTCCCCACCCTTCCCGAAAAAAATGTTAATATGTAAAAAAATTGGCAAAGTGTATGTTCGAACAGGCTTTGCCAAAGCTCACGCGCTAAGTCACGTTTCAGTGTGGTGGGGAACATATTCGAGACCACTAAAAGATCTGAGATGAACATGCAATTTTGAAACTTTTCTTCAGATAAATTGCCGAGTACAGAAAGTGTGTGAGATTGTGGTTTTTTTTTTATTTTGTCAGGCACACATAATGTCCACTTTTTATTACAGCAATAAAATCAAATAAATAATTTTAAAAAGTCCAAAGTTTGTGTCCTTTTTTTTTTGTTTTTTTTTTCATTCGAAATTGACAAGTATTTGGATTCAATTTTTTACAGCGGGATTAAAATAAATGACGACTTTGGTTGACTAGTCAAGAATAACAAATTACGAAATACACCCCACCCCCACCTCCAAAAGCAGTTTATTGTAGAAGGCTAAAAAAAAAAAGTTAATTCGAATGAAATAGAACTGAAAGTAAAAAGTGAGAAAAAGTTGTTTCAAAAAAAGAAAAAAAAGGTTAAATTCTTGACTTTTTGGTTACAATTCTTTTTCTGAGTGTGGGTGGGAGTGGGTGTTTGAAAACAATTTTTGAATCGGCAAAAACACAAAAGTAAATTTGGATTTAATATTAAGAAAAACAATTACGTCAACCAAAAAGAAATCAAAATTCGAAACAAGTCCCAAAGTTGATTCTCTTTTTTCAGCGCTAATAAAATAATTGACTATTTTTGTTGCCTTTTTGTTAATAATAAACAGTACAAATTCCCCCCCTCCCCCGCCCAAAAAGCTGTTTCTTGTAGTAGCCAAAAAAAAAGTAAAATTAACAATAATAATAAGAAAAACCATTTAGTCAAGACAAAAAAAAAAAAAAGAAAGGTAGAATTAAGTTCTAAACAGGTCGCAAATAATTGTATTCTATTTTTTCGGCGGTGGGATTCAAACAAATTTTTTTGACGTCGTGAAATGGTCCGAAGTTTTAAAATGATAAAAATAAAAAAAATACAATTAGCAAAATTTGTTGAAAAAATATCATGTTCCAACAAAAAACCCACAAAAAGTAACGAAAATGAATATTAAAATTTGTTTAATAATAAAGAAATCATGTTCTAAATGAAATAAAAATTATTCGTTTAATCAATATTAGAAAAAAAAAAACTTGTATAAAAAAAGAAAAAAGTTGTGGCGGCCCGGTAACGTTATATTTCATTGATTTTGTCTAGCATCAACGCTCCAAGCGGCTTTGCCCAGATTTCAGGCTTTTACCAAATGGACTTATGAATGTGAATAGAGTAAGATCTTTAACAATCATTTTATTGTTTTAAAGAAATTTAAAAGCATTGTTGTTTACTGCTTCATTATTCATTTCCCCAGAAATACAAAACTGACAATTAGCTCTATAAAGGAATGATCCACTAAAAAGCTTTCATAAAAATGAAATGTAAATCAGAGAATCAAATAGTTATCACATGATCTCCCATTACTAGTAAAGGTCACATCATATTACAGTCTCATTTTTGCAATCAGCACAATGTTACTTATCTCATTAATGCAGATTAACCTGGTTTTTTTTTAGCTATATATCTATTTGCTGACCACTTTTGAATGCTAGTTGAATTGGTTGTGATCATACTATTTGAAAGAAAATTCATAAGTCTGTTTGTATGACCTGAAAAAATATCAAAGTTCACCTGAAAATGTCAGATGAGTGTGTAAATCACTTTATTTGCAGATTTTCACATATTAAAACAAGATTTGGAAGTGAAAAAAAACAACAAAATCCTCCAATTTGTATAGCAAAATTAGTAGGAAAAAAAAAATTCTCAATTTTATAGCCAAATTAGTGGAAAAAGAATGAAGAAATAAAATGTAATGATGTTCTAAAAGAGTCTATCCTTCATATCATTCTAAGGTGACTAAAAGAAAAGGATGTTGAGAAAAAGAAATTGTGATGTAATTTCAGCTTTGTTGCATAAGTTAGATTTAACAAGAGGATTTATACAGAACTGATGCCTGAATAATCTGAAAAAGTAGGCCTATAGACATGATTTTGAAGATTAGGAAATATCAGTTGAAAGTATTCGCTGATAAAATTAAAGAGAAACTGGATTGAACATGTATTAGAAGCAGAATATAACGATAATTATCCTTGAGATAGGGGAAAGTGAGAGGTAGAAAGTGTTAAAATTATATTGATTGAACAATCCTAAATAATTGGTTGTAATATGAATAATTTATATGAAATATGTTTTTCTTTTTTTATATATGTTTTCCTAATTTATCAATTGATTTAAGTATTTGGATGAATAAGTGAATCCAGAGATATGCTTGTTTTTTGTTTTGTTTTTTTCTCTCATGTGTGAGTGTTTATATATGTAATGCAATGAATGATAGTAATTAAAATTATCTAATTAATATCTCTAGATTGGGACTTATAATATAAAACTCTTATTGTTCAGAATTTTAATAATATAAACCTATTTAGCCATATTTATATAAGATATTTAATATGTAAATAATTATATTTGTAATATAAAAAATATGGCATTAAATATTTAGTGTTAGTACAGCTAGCATTAATCACAATATATAGTAGTATTCAAATTTTGGCAATCAGTTAAACTTGGCCCAAACACTGTCATCCTGTCAAATCACTACCTTTGCCATGAATAGTTAATATTTATATCTTTAAATGCTTCATAAAATATAAAGGAATGTTTAAAATATATATAAACTTGAAAATCCTATGCATTAATACCAGATATGTTTACAATTTAATGAGGTAAGATAGGAATAATTCTATTTCTATATAGGCGTAACCTTATTACATTTTATTAATATATATATATATATTTGATAAATCATTGGAATTAACTATAATTTTTAATATACCAATAAGCTATAATCAGTTTACGGTAAGACTGCCTTTCTGAGTACCAATTTAGAGTTAGAATTTTAAAAAAATTGCTTTTCAGGATGGCAATCAAACTATAAGCTGGTTATAACTTTTATTTACATATCAGTATATTGAAAATTATAGAATTAAATCTATAGTTTTGTTTTATTATTTTGTCTGATATCATATATATGTATATAATATCTGAGAAGTATATTAGTATTGTAAACAAAACTTGTAGAGAGAAATATCCACAATAAATATTCCAATCAGTGAAAGTAGCATCAATTGAATTGAGATTTGACAGTTAACTTAGTTACGCAAAGCCCAAATACTGTCATCTGCAGTATGATCACTGCACTACTTACTGAAAGTATGTAGTGTGTATGTTTATCGATATTCTGATTTGTGAAATTTGAATATTGCAAGGCTCTCATCATTGTCACTTTGATGATTGTTAGTCATGTTAATTGACAGTAGTTAGTATTGATGATTTTTACTTACAAATTCAATTTTAATAAAACATGTTTATATTAGAACTAGTAGTGATTAAATTGGAATTGATGGGGTTCTTGGTATGTAAAGCTAATAAAAAAAATGTTCATTGCTGGAAGTAATGAAAACTACATGT
Organism: Epiperipatus broadwayi; assembly: GCA_028023455.1. Classification (NCBI taxonomy): domain Eukaryota; kingdom Metazoa; phylum Onychophora; class Udeonychophora; order Euonychophora; family Peripatidae; genus Epiperipatus; species Epiperipatus broadwayi. Next base: position 12,571,383 of record JAQFVV010006207.1, read on the forward strand.
CTTCTATTATTTTAAATTTGATTGTTGCTAGTCTCATAATATTACTATGGCTTGTTTTATATAAATGAAATAATTATTTTTACCCGGGTTGTTTTTTTTTAATTGTATTTGATATTTGGGTATAAGGCTTTCGAGTTTAAATATGTTTCAAGTGTATCTTCCCACTTTTATAACAAATAGTAAATATTGCAAGTTTATAAGTATCAGTTGAATGGGTTGAAAACATTATTGTTTAGAGTTGATGGTTCATTTTCAAAATTTGAATAAGATGGGAACTTTGTTGGTTTTTTAATTCATTTTTTTTGCCAGTTGCAAGGAGGTTGTCTTGGCAACAGTTTGAAATTCTTGATTGTTATCTATATTGTCTAAGTGTTGACTGGTTTTTAATGGTTATATTTATATGTCAATAATTCTATTGAAACAGGAATCAGTATTTGTGTTTGCTTTAAAAAATTGGATATGTATAAAAATACAAACCTATTTAAAATTGAGATCTCATTTGTAAAATCATACTACTAAAGAAGAAATGTGATCAGATAAAGTTGATAATTAATTAAGATCTAAGAAAGCTGTTTAGAATTAACCAAAAGGAGGAAAATATTTCTTTCAGATGGACAATCTGATATCCTTGGTTTTAATTGTGTATCAGATTAATATAATTAGAGAGATCCTATTAGTTAAATTATCCATTATAATTTATTAATTATTAAAAAAAATATTTATATTAATCTAACCTACATATATGTCATCAAGTATTTTATTCGGTGGAAATATAGATTCACAGAATCAAGAGCATGACTGCCTATAAGAATGGATATGTGGAATATTAGAATTATGAACTTGCCAAAGAAGATAATAAAATTTACTGTCTGAGATAGAAAAGATCAGATATGATAAAACTCTCAAGACAAGTAGATGGCTTTTGAGGATAAAAAGAAAAAATATATGAGTTTTTTGTTCTCAAGTTAAAATTAGATGCAGTAATTGTGACCATTACATTCCATATATAAAAACAAATGTTTTCTAAATAAATGATAGATTGTTAATAGTGGAACTGAAAATACAACCATCTAATAATCATAATTTGATGAAGTAGGAAATATGTATTAAAACAGATTGAAAAAACTATAAAAATAAATGTATAATAACAATGGGGATTAGACATGTGGTAGAAAAGGTAATAAAACTATAGAATTTTATAAGCTAAGTTTTAAGAAATGGAAGATAGGTTAAAAAATCAAAGAGAGCACAAGACTTAAAAACACAAGGGGATTCCTTATGATTAAAAAAATTTCAGTTTAATTATGTTTGATTCAAAACAGATTTGTACATATCTTTAAACTGATATAAATTCAGATCATAATTTAGTAGTAGAAGAATTGAGCGATAACTTTTAAAAAAAAAATGATTTAAAAAAAGAATTGCATAACTAATAAATTAAGAAGAGTATTAGAGAAGAAAAAAATTATCTTTTGGATTAAAAAATAATAGTAAATTGATTGATAAAATAAATTTAAAATAAAAGAATATGAATTACTTAAGAAAAATTTAAAATATGTCTATAATAAATACTGGTAAAAAAAAAACAGAAAATATCTTGATTTAATATTAAGATAATAAAATAGAAATAATAGTAATAATGGGTATGTGTAGAAATTGTAAATGAAAACTCAAATATGAAGCAAATAAAGTTAGAGGACAATGGCTTGGTGAATAAATATATAGAGAGAAAAAAAGTAGGATCGATTTAAAATATAGCAGAACAAATAAGTTAAATGGGAATGAAGTAAATAGGTAAAAATAGAAATCATAAAAAATTAATAATATATATATATTGAAAAAATAGAAAGAATGTTTGTGATTTGCCATACAAATCACAAGCCTTCATCCATATTAAATGAAAAAGAAAATCAGGGAGTAAAATACATTTGCAATAGTGATGAAAGAAATTCTATAAGCTTTAAGTGAAACTTGTCAAGAAAAGGGATTTAAAAGTCTTCTATTAGATTTTAAAAAATTACAAGAGAAAGGGTTTAATAAAATTATTTGATGGATTATGACTTTAGAGAGTGACTTATTGATTTCCTTTCAACTAGAAAATGCCAAATTTAATGAAACATGCAGTTAAAAATGCTTCTTAGAATCTCATTTAATCCACACTCCAATGTGCTTCAGTTTTTGAGTGAATTATTCTTAACATCTTTAAACCAAACACAATGAATTTTTAATACTTAGCATATGCTTAATTTATTACATTTTGGTAAAGAATTACATATAAAGAAATAAAACTGTCTAAGGAGGAATCTAAGGCATTTTACAAAATAAACAAATTTTATTCTAGTATGCATTAAGATATTAAATTTCTAATAGCAGAAAGAAAGCTGAAATACCTGGCTCTATATTAGAAAACATTCGTAAAGATTGAAAAGACTGATAATTGTCTTGAAGTATTATGGTAAGCCTTGCACTGTTTCAATAAATTTACTCTATAGCTCGATTAGACTTTTCAGGATTTTGGGGGCTTTCTTAGAAGATGCAGTCTCTAGTTAGTCCTAGAAAAATGAAGATCATTGGGAGGGGAAGAGGATGTTGACATGTCTCTTTCTTTAATGGTTTACAGAACAATATTATAGCCCAAAGTTAGGCAAAACTTTTTTAACACAAAGAGCCATTTGTTTAAATCTCTCTCCCTGCCCTTATTAAAGAACCACAAAGAAAGAGGTATCTCCCTCACTCCTATTATTAAAAAGAGTTGCAAGAAAAGATGTGAAAAATATATTCCTGAAAAATACTAATTTCTGAATGGCTGTGGATATATTTAAACAGTTGTTTTAGTAATAGAACATGATATAATCTATATACATCCTAAAGAAAATAAATACTCTGATAGTTTAATTTATTCACAAATTTTTAATATTTAAATATTTATCATATAAACCATCAGAACATCACATGATCGTCATTTCATATGCTTACACATTCTGTTAATAAGAGACCAAACTCTCCATACAATAGTGCCGAGTGCCAGCTTTCATAATCAAAGGATGCACAAAAGTTTGTGCATAAAATCCCTATCTAATACCTATTCATCCAACCTCCCCAGACTAGTTTCTAGCTTGGGGCTTTTATCAGTGAGGAGTCTTGGATTTAAGAGCGATTTTATGCACAAACCTTCCTGCATCCATTGATTATGAAAGCTTGCATTTGGTAGCACTACTGTAAAGAGAGTGGAAACTTTATAGTATTTTCATCTTGGGCTCCTAGCTTTATAGTTGACCAAATAGATAAAAGGTGGCTGCTAGAGGATTGTATTGGATCCTAAGATCTAGGTGCAATGCTCTCAAATCCAAGGCTCCTCACTGATGAAAGTCACAAACTAGAAACTAATCTATGAGTGTTGGATGAGTAGGCACTAGATAGGGATTTTATGCACAAACCTTTCTGTATCCATTGATTATGAAAGCTTGCACTTAGTGATACAACTGCATGGAGAGTTTAGTATTCATCATATACAGTAATTCCTATTCTGTAATAAGGCTGAATTCAAGAAACAATCTTGTAATGTGCATTTTTCTTCTCCTAAAGACATCAAAATATTTGTTTACAAATTACAAGAGGAAGTAAAAAATGTGTTTATGTTTATCATGATCCACACGATTAGAATCAAAGAGTCACATTTGACTCGCGAATTGTAGTTTGCAGACTACTGTTACAGCCTATAACAAATGGACTTGGAAATACTTTTGAAAAAATGCAATAATGATTTAGGAAGATGAATACAATAAGATTATTTTTGACTGCAAGATAGCTAAATAATTTAGTTTTTATTTTTATTTGTTGGCTACATGATTACTTAATTTTTTGAGATTTAATTCAATATTGGCATGCTTAGCTATCTTTTTTTAAATCTTAAATATTTTATAACTAAGTTTTCAAGATTTAAATTTATGATTTTAAATGATGATTATTTAGTTTCTTGTAATTAATGTTTTATATATGTTTATAATTCATTTTATGTTGTTATTATTATTATTATTATTATTTAATGCAATTATCATTTCAAACATAATAAGTTTGCTTTTTATTTAATTTTATGTAAATTATTCAAATTATGCTTAACATAATATGTATAAACAATAAAGCAGATAAGGTACAGAATATAACAAAATTATTAAGTAAAAATTCAATACTTTTTGCTAATTTATTCGTAAATTTATATCTTTAATCTTAAATGGCAAACATGGTTTTAAATTTCCTTATTAGTTTCACAAGAAGTTCAGTATATTGCAAATGTATATACGAGTGAGTAAAGAATAATTTTTAAATAATAAAATCACATTCAGAAATGTTTGTTTGTCAGAATAAAACAGACCATAAATAGTCATTTATAATGCTAATATTTTAAGACTTTATTTTATTTCATTTCAGGTGCTGTTGGTATAACATGTTGGCTAATCATCTGCAGTTGTGTAGCCAAAATTATTACCCGCAACCTGTTTTCCAGCTGAGGTAAATATTAATTTAATAGTATATTATATTGAACTTTTTGTACCTCAGAAATTCAACAATATTATATAAACGAATATAAGACAAGACTAATGGTTAAGATCCCAATAGAATACAAAATACATTAGCATTACCTGCCACAAGGGCTTTATACGACTAGTTCATATAGAATATAGAATCACTTTCTCTATGATTCAAGTAGCTTGTCTACAAATTGAACCATTTATCTAACTCATAAGTTTATTTTCATTCTCTTGGTGACAATCAAATACTATTGTGCTAAGATTATTGATGGTTGGGGGGGGAGGTCTAATTGTTATTATAAAATTCTCTTGAGAATAAATTATGTATATAACATAAAGCTACATATTAATTCACTTGTGTAACTGTAATTAAATATATATAACTGACTTAAAAGTATGCAGTGATTTCAAAAATATTTATATAACTGTAATTATTATAAAAATTTAGTAAGTTAAAAAATACTCACTTTCTTATTTTGATTTAAATATTAATAAGAGTGAAAGAAAATTGGGAAAAATCACTAAAGTAGATTTTCTAGAGAAGTTTACTACAAGCTGTCCAGTTAGACTGATATCAGGTTTTTTAAAATTATAAATAGTATTATAAAGTCAGAAATTAAACTATCTACATTAATTAAAATGTGTTGTCCAATTATGTTTGAAATATTTCACGTGCAAACTGTGTCAATGGATCCCTCTAAATTACCATAAAAAATGACATTAGAGATTCTACCAGCATATTTCTGCCCAAAACCATTCACAGTATTATGAATTTAATCTAAAGGTCCAAATGGACATAGGAAGGGCTATACATTTTGCAATAGAATTGCGAAAATTACTTAGGTTTATATGTGATTTGAAAGGCTACAACTTATTTTTTAAATTGACAAACTCTTCCCTAGCACAAGCAATTCTAGTTGAAATAATAGCCCATCAAACCATACCATTTGCATATGACAGTATAAGAATAAAATCATTAACATGACAAAAAGAAAATGAGAGACTAGTCAAACTATAAGACATCAGAAAAGACTTACCCAGGATGGATATGTAATAAAAATAGTCACTGCTGTGAAAACGATCATGACTCTAGCTTATGCAGCTATAAAATGAAAATGTACAAATGTTGCAAAAACATGAACATATATAAAGGATATGCATATAAGTGAGAAATATAAAAAAAATTATTATAAAGGTTAGTTACCAAAGTCATGAAAATAAATATGAAGCTCAATTCAGAGTCACAACTTATCAAAAAAACTTGGTAAAAGATAACAAACAGAGAGATTGCCATGTCAAAGGCAGCTCTGTTTATTATAGACTTCTATTGATAAAGGGAAATAAAATTATACAAATAGAGGGAAATGTAATATCTTTAATAATTATAGTCTAGAATTGTATTAACATATTAGGTAGTTAATAATTTGAAGAATTAAAGATAGATCATAGTTGCAGTCAGTTAGCCATAATGTGGTTCCAAACATATTGTAAAGTTTCCTGAAATTTTAAACAAGGAGTTATAATGCTATAAGGAATCACCCATTCGCCTTATGGTCAATGAGAAGATTCAGCTAATCATCTTCAAGAATAAGCAACTCCCTTTTGTTCTGAAATACAAAGTCAAATAAGAACTGAACTTCTTCCAAAAAGAATCAATAATAAATCTGGATTGTGCTCATCATTCTTCAAGGCAATTGGAAAAATCAGAATATGTGAAGAACTATTATTGTATATCAAATAAGGCACTGTTAATAAATAACCACTTACTACCATTCAAAAATAGACCTTGAAACTGCATATATCCAAATTTTTTATAGATTTCAAACCTGCAAAAAGTCAGGCTGTAATAACATACAGAACTAATTTAAGATTAGTATTTGAAATATCTGTGGCCCAATCTTGGTAGCAAATTGCTAAAAGATCTATTAAAAAAAAAACTGAAAAAATTCTTTAGATCAGTAATTGTGAAACTAAAGAGAATTTTTATGATAAATACTGTGAGTATTTATTTTACTAAAAGTAAAATAAAAGCAGTGTTAGAGGCAAATATGGCTATGAATATTGTAAAAGTTTTATTCACAATAGAACAGAATTTGTAAAGAAGGAAATGAAAAAGTTTATGAATTCATTTATGGATTTAAAAAATTATGATTATTACTGATCATAAATCATTACTGGAGATTCTGAGAAACAAAAGGAGTCTACCATGCAAGTTTTATCTAGAATAGTGCATTTTTTTATCTTATTGTCTTCTTATAACTTTGGGCTATTGTGCAACAAGATATAAAAAAATTCTTCATACAGATGTCTTATGTCAGGGGTCCCCAACCCTATGCCCGCAGATCATTTTACATGTGCCCACCGCTATACCAACATGATAAAAAATTATTTATCTGATACAAATAAATTTAATTTTTAAAATTTCTTATAAATTATTGTGTTATACTGTAATCAAATTGTAGGGCATACTATACTTTTACAGCATAAAAATATAAACGTTAATTATATGCTAAAATTTTATTTTTGAAATAAATATTTTTTTGTACATTATGTGTATTATTAACAATATCCAACTATAAATTTACATTGAAAAAATAAATGATGCCCGCCACCTGGCCAGTATTATAGAATGTGCTCTTAAGTGCAAAAAGGTTGGGGACCCCTGTCTTATGTCCATTACCAATACATATATATAACTAGGGGGATACATATAGTGCTAGTATAAAAAGAAAAACAAATTCCTCACAAGCAAGCAAAATGAACTGGTCTGATAATTTTTATTTGTCATAACTTTCTTTATATTATTCTGCTAGTTTCATCTAGAACATTAAAAATTTTATTTCTCTCAGATTTTTTTTGCATATTATTAAATTTATATATATATTTTTTATGTCAGTATTTTTTTTCTTTTTTATTTCTGTATACAGTATTTGTAAGTAAAAGTGCTTTGTATTGATGAATCAATCAATATTAATTCATTAAGTATATAGTTTAATTTGGAAGTTAATTAGTTGCAGAAATTTTAAAAATCTGGGCTTACAAAATCAAATACAAAAATACATTGATTATGGTTATTTTAATATTACTATATCTTGTATATGATTAGTTAAAAGGCTTATATAAATTGTGATATCTAGTTACTCTAAGTTGTTTTTACTTATGGAGAGCAGGGACTTATCCCTTTTCTTTGTTGGTTCTTTTTATTCTTGCTATAAATTCTAAAGGAAATCCTCTTATTGATATCAAAAGTTAATCGTTTTCAAGTTTATTATCATTGATAGAATGATTCATCACAGTCTCTCATAATTGTTCTCTGAAATACAATAGCTTGAATTTTGAATCTGGGTACTTTAAAGAATGTTATTTAGAAAATATTAATGACCCATATGCTCATCGTTTAGAAAATAATAATATTCCAAACATTTATGATTTACAAAGCATTATTATTTACATTGAACATCCAGTTTAATTAAGAGATATGGGATGCTGTAAATAAATATACCTTACATACATATTTATGAATCTGTGCTTAGTTGACAATTAGTGCATGTATATAATTTATTAATTAGATTGGATAAAGCAAAAAAAAGTAAAGAAAAATATAAATTATCATATTATAAATGAGAGCATTTAAGCATCCCTATTAGCATTATTATTCAACTAAAATATAAAGCATTATATAATAGTCAAATTCTGAATAGTGAACTTTGACAATGCAAGGTTCACGGGGCTATTTTTAGAGGAATCCTCTTCATTAACTGTTCCAAGACTCAATATCACTAACTAAAAATCAGAATACAGTTGAATCTTATTTTGTTTTATTTAATTACTAAATATGATGCTCTTCATAACTAACAATATAACATCTTATATCTTATTTAAAGCTCTTTCATATGATAAGATACAGATTTAGAATGTATAATTATATAGTTAGTTGGCATTGTATTGTGTACTAGTATTCTCTATAATTTTTTAGGTCTTTATTTTTATCTGCTTATTGCATAAAATTAATTTCAGAGTTCCCATAATATTCTGTCCCTTAAGTTTTCATTCTCATTACTGCCAATTCCCTTCTATTGAATATAACTTTGAAACAGCTTTTTTTCTGTCTCTCTTTATCTTTTCATTCTTCTCTTTTCTGATATCAGATATTTAATTCTATTATTTCCAAACATATTTTTTTCATATTTACTTTCAGACCTGAGTGATGATAGTCTTTTTGCAACTTAATAGCCATAGAGCTTTGGTCCTTCTCCTACCACTACAATCTGATCATCCACATAATATAAAATAAAGATCTCATTGATTCTTCTTTATGTTTGCAATTCATTTTCCAGTTTTATAAAAATGAAGATAAATATGCATTAATTTAGACAATAGATTGACCATTTGCTACATCTTATATCTATCTAAACTTTTTTTAGTTTTTATTTTAGCTGTATTATTTTTATATTTACTTAATGTAAGTTTTTTTTTTTTTTTTATTTCAATATCTAAAAGTATAAAATGAATTTTTAGTAAGCTAATTTTTTTTTAGCAATATTTTCAGGAAAAAAAAAATTATCCACTGTTGATCTTTCAATTCAAAAGCCTGTCTGTCTTTCTTGTATCTAATGTCATATTTTTTATTTCCATTAAATTTCTAACAAGTCCAGAATAAATTCTCCTGATAAATGGAACAATTGGTAATTTCTAAAATCTTCTTTGAATCCTTTTTTTATATACTGGTATCATAGTTCTTCATTCTTTTGATGCCACTTTTCTCTTTATACAATTCTCAAACACTAATTCTAGTATCTCTTACACAAGACTCCATCTAATCAGTTTTGAATATATTGATCCCGATGCAGAGAAATATTTTCTTTGCATTTGTTTTCTCTACATCAATCAAATTCAAAAGCATGGATTCTCTACTTTTTAAATGTTTTTATATGGAATAAAAAGGATTGACTACTGAAGTAACTTCTACAGTAATCTATGTATTTTTTCTTTATCAAATTTTCCAGTAAATCCAATCAAAAAGCATATGCTCTCCTTTTTTCTTTCCAAATACTTTATTTTTTACATCACCATATATACATATATATTTATTTGTTTAAACATCCAATGTTTCAACCACTTTATTTGTAGTCATTTTTAAGGATCTACAAAATACATATTTACATCTTTATAATTATCACTATAATTTTTAAAAAAAAATGCATCTATCCTTATCATAAAAAAACAATAACATTTTCCTTTCATTTATCAGTACATCTTTTTTACATACACTACACTTACTTACTTCTTTATTCCTTAAACTTTTTCCTTTTTTTACCTATACATCTCTTTTTAAAAAAAAAACACAAATATTTTTTCCTTTCCTTTTTATACCTCCTAAGTAATTACTTTAAAAACAATATCTTTACCTTGAAATTTATTCTTTACATATAGATTTTAAGATAAGAATGTTGGAGAAAGTACAATTATATAGAGAGAATGGTAAAGGAGAGTTTATATATAAAAAGAAATAAACCTGTTCTGAATAGAATAATTTGTGTAAATGATATATTTTAAGTAAAAAATAAATTTTAAGGTAAAGGTATTATTTTTAAAATAATTACTTAGGAGGTATAAAAAGGAAAGTAAAAAATATTTGTTTGTTGTTTTTTTTTTAAAAAAAAAAGAGAGATGCCTAGATAAAATAAGTAAAAGGTTGGGGGAGTAAAGAAATAAATGTAGTGTATATATAATGTAGTATATGTAAAAAAGATGTATTGATAAATGAAAGAAAAATGTTATTGTTTTTTTTATGATATGGATAGATGCATTTTTGTATTTTATTTTTAATTGTATTGATAATTATAAAAATGTAAATATGTATTGTGTAGATCCTTGAAAATGACTACAAATAAAATAGTCGAAAAGTTGGATGTTTAAATAAGTAAATATATATATATAGTGATGAAAAAAATAAAGTTTTTGGAAAGAAAAAAGCAGAGTGTATATTTTTTGAATGGATTTAGTGGAAAATAATATTATATTTTATAAGTCATATATATTTGAAAGAAAAAAAGGTGTGTGCTGTTGTTAAAAAAGGATTTAACTACAGTGATAAAAATATATTTTTCTTTCTTCATTGTTCTCTAAATATCAAAAAGAGAATTTTTGCACTCCTATCATATTTTGAAAATATTCATCCTTTTCGGTTTGTTTGTTTTTTGACATCTCTGATTTTTATATTCTTTTTTTATTTTGTTGATTATCATTACTTACAAGAAATTTTAAGTATATTTTTTTGTTTCATTAATCATTTTTGCTATCTTTTTATCCCTTTGATTGCAATAGACTAATTGTTTCTATATTAATATTCTTCTTTATATGTTTTATATCTTTTTTTTTTTTTTTTTTAATCTTTGATGTAAATAATGTGTTAGTTTTTATTTTGTAGGCCTTCCACATTATGTTTAATATCTAATTTATCTTCAGTCCAAGAAATTTTTCATTCCTCTCTTTAAATTTAATAAATACTAGTAGTTATCACAGCTCTTATCTTTTTTGATTTTAACATCTTTATTTTTCATGTTTGTCAACTGCCCTATCATCATATAATTGGTTTGCAATTGTAGTTCTTAATCCCATATATGTTATATAGATTTTTATGATTTAAAAAATTAAATTATCACTTTCATTGTTTATTTTTTAAAATATCTAATATCGGCTGCATTTTTTTATTGGACTATTTCCATCATCTAATATATGTATTGAATATCTTTAGAAAAAATTAACTTTATTTAAATATTCCAAATACACCTGGGTCTCGTTTTATGCGGATTATTTTAATGCGATTTTGAAGTTATGCGATTCATGTTTCTTCTTAATATTTTTCATATTTCACTATATTTATTAGATATCAAGAAATTTAAATTATTAATAACTTATTTTGACTTGAAATACTTTTTTTTTTTTTTTTTCAAAAAATATAACGTTATATTAGTAGCTAACGTGAATATGGCCTGAAGCTATATTTAGAATAAGTAACCTACTTATTACACTAATGAGTAAATAATAATAATAGATTTATATTTACATATAAAAATATCGCAATAAATATTCAAAAATTTTAAACTTTTAAAACATATTTTGTTAGGTATAACAGAAATAATGTAGATTTTTTAAATAAATAACGAAGATTTTATTGATTTTATAAACTGAAAATATTTCTAATAATAATGTATAATCTTTTTGTTTGATTGCGATCTCATTTTTTTAATATAGAAACAAAATGTGAACATTTAAAATTTATTTCAGTAGTAAAAATCACTTGTCAACAGAAAACCATTAACACAGCACAAAACTGAAATTGACACTAGTTGTGTAAATGGGATGGAGCAGAATATGGGAAAACTTAAAGAGGGGAATGGAAAATAAAGTGGCTAACAAGTTTCTCTGGGCATAATTGCTGAGAGATTCTTGACTTCGTTCAAGGAGAAGCTACATCACATCGACGAATCTGATTTCTTACCAGTTTACAAACAACCGCATAATGATTAAAACACGTATGAAAAAATGTCAAATTAAATACTATAGTTAATAAAAAAAAGTAAAAAAAGTTTGTCTTGTACCAATTTTTTTCAAATATTTGATATTTTTTATTAATCATACTTTATTTTTTTAATGCGAATTTTAAAGTAATTTTTCCTTGTTGCTTTGCTTTTATGTGAAATCTAAAAATTACAGACCCTATCTCCCATTTTTCAAGGTAAATTAAGTCTATTTTCGTGCGATTTTTTTTAATGCGGGTTTTCTGTGGAACCTATCTACCACATAAAACGAGACCCAGGTGTACATTCAACTAATAGTAATAGCTCATCAAACAGGTTAGTATATGCACAACATTTTGAGATGTATTAGTCTCCCCTCTTTTTCAGGTGTTACTGGCCTGACCAGTGACAGTACTAGCATTGAATGTATTTGGAATATTTAAATAAAGTTAAATTTTCCTAAAGATATTCAATACATATATTAGATGATGAAAATAGTCCAATATAAAAATACAACTAGAACACCATCATCACAAACCTTCAGGAAAACATATCTAGTATTATCCTCTCTCCATTGTTGCGTGTTACATTTCCATCCATCTAATTGCTTCATTTTCATTGACACTTGTTGAACTCTCCCAAAATCAACTTACATGCATCGATTGTTTTTAATTTCTGGAATTTTTTTGAGAAAGTTTTCATTTTATTTTTGTTAAAGCATCATTTGAGTGTGCATTTACATTAATTATATCCTTTTACTAATCAATATAAATAAATTAGCTATGCTTTACCAATGCTGTTGTTATTTATCTCACTATAATTATTGGGAAAGGTTGTGCAATCTTTCTGCTCCATATTCTTTTTTTCGCCCTGGATTTATGGCTACATGTATATCGTTAATTGGTATTTTAATCAAGATTAATCCATATTTTAGTAATTAATTCTTATTGTGGGTAAGCTACTTACCTTTCTCAGGAAAAGTCAAACTTCATCTAGCTGGTGTTAGCTAAGCCATGCAAATCACTTCTGCTTACACCAACACTGCTTTGGTAAGATGATATCTCATGGTGAGAAAAATATATATATTAAAAGATTAATAACCTACTTTTTCATCTTTTCTATGCTATTTATTATAACCCTTAGTAAGTGATGACAGTACTTAACAAATCCCTATTCTGTGTTGTTCTATCTAATATCCCCAAATTAGTTTCAAGCTTATGGCTCCTATTATTGAGGAGTTCTGGATCTTGGAACAGTACAACTGGATCTTTAGGGTTTAATGCACCTTCCAGTTACCATTTATTTCTATGTTACGCTACAAGCTGTCAGTTTTTATATATTATGGTGTCGTTAATTATTTAATAACCATAGACACCACTACTCTATAGTCAGAATTTGATATAAACCAAAAACAATGACTCCAGCTTACATCTGGCATCTTAAGATAGGTCGTATGATGGTTTATTGGTTTAAAAGCTTAATTAAATAATTTTTTTATCACATTAATATAGATCAGGAATCTCAAATAAAATTCAGTTTAATAATAAATTAATATCATAGAAAAATTGATTTAAGTATCTGTGAATACTTAAGTTAAACTGCTTTTTTTTTTTTTTAAATTCAATCTAAAAATATTTTAGCAATATTTTTCAGAGTAATTTTTTTCCCTCCAGTTTTTATAGGCTGTGTGATTTCTTTAGAGTAAGATTCAAATTATATATTATAACGGGATGGGGAATTGGAGGAAGGTGTGGGGTGGCAACCCATCATCAATCCCAAATAAACAAGTATTTTAATTAAAATGATTTAATATAATATATACAATAATATCAAAAAATATATAAGTTATGTTATATATATCAAAAGAGCATGAGAGATCTCTCTGACATCAGCCCAGTTAACTCTAGGTAGACATAATTAAATAAATTCACCAGCATTATCAATAAATATAAGTACTATTCATTCATCAACAGTCAATCTGGTGACTTGATTTGAAATGGGTCTACTTAGACCAGACCAACTATTTATCCTTTGCTAGCTTGGGGCAATTATTTAAGCCATTAATTCAGATGCACAAACTAAGTACTCATCCATAGAAGATATAATTATAAAAACATTAATTGTGGGATATTAAAACATGCTGATCATCATAAATGCTCTGGCTACTTAGTACCATTAATATGCTGGCCAACTATAAACTTAAATTCTGATAAATATTAAATTAAATAAAAATGTAGTGCATTGGTTTTAAAGAATATTCTCTTTGTGCCAACCAGGATGAAGTCAACTGGATGCCCCTGCACTAATATACATCCCTTTCATATAATCAGACTTATACTCAAATCTAGCTCAGAGAAGATAAGTTCTATAACTGATACTGTGATCAAGAAATGATGCAATATTCTAAACTATTTAGAATCAAGTCACGAATAATTTTAACAATGATATATAAGTTTATTAATAACAATAAAAAAATGATATTAAGGTCTTTAGAATATCACTATATATAAAAAATTAAGCCTTCTTATTTTGAGTAATATACAATTAAAAAAAATTACCACATTGTGTTTTACATGATTAATATACAAAATTCAAATTATTGTGTTTTATATATATATGTTCCAACAAATTAAAATAGTCAACACGCAGACATGTGACTTAATAATTTCTGAACATATTTGAATTGTTATAAAATAAAAATTTTAAATTATTACATTTTAATAATATTAAAAACTTATACTCGGTTTACTTAAAACACATATATAATCACACAGATGTACGGTATTTGAATTTATCAAAATAATAAATAACATTTTTATAATAATTAATTTCATTTTGAATATACATAAAATTCACATATATGTGTGTGTATAAAAAAAATTACTTGACTCAGTTATTAAACACTTCCATAAAGTCTTCTTTTTCTTAAAAAAAAAAAATAGTCAATTTTTTGATAGGTCACTCTCAATTAATCAATTAGCTAAACATTCTTTTTTCTTTCTATAAAATTGTCTATGTATCAATCATTACTTTTAGAATTCAATTCAAGCAAAATTATTTACTTGTTATCTTTTAAAATATAATTTTTAAAATGTCGTTTTATATACATATATATAACATTACTTACCATATTACATTTCTTTGTGCTTCTCTGGATACAAATAAATCAGCATATATACAAATCAATTCTCTAGCAAGTTAAGGAATTTTCTTGGTGACCTAGTCTTGGTGAGACAGGTATAATCTGGTAATTGTTGGTTTGTAGTGATCTCCCTTCTGTCTAGGATTTGACAGATGTCAGGTTAACAATCTGTTTTCTAGAACACATTTGTAGCTATGAAACACAAGAAAGTTGGGTCATTTTCCTCCATGTGAATTCAAACTCCATCATCATGAACTATAGAGCAGCTGCTGGATTTGCCCCATTGCCTTCCTTTAGATCATCATAGGAGCTCTGTATAATTCTCTCTGGCCAACTGCTTCTCAAAACAATTACTACTCTTCAGTCTTTTTATCAACCCTTTTTATATTAGCTAGATTGTGACAAACATACATTAATTAAACTGTTTTTTTTTCCTAATCCCTTAGAAAACAACTTTGAATTTTTATCAAAAGTATGATCTACAAAAATTTCTACATAGATAAAGAAATGTATACAAGCATTAATTAAAAGATCTCAACGATAGATAATAGAAATTTTTACAATTATCAGTAGACATTTTATCATAAAACATGTTTGTTTTTAATTTCAAAATCAGAATTCAATAAAAATATTGATTACACCTTTTTAAATGTTTAATTTATAATAAAATTTTATATTAAATCTAAAATTATTTAACCCTTTACTGTGATTTTATTTATTCCAGGTAATGTAGAAAAATATCTACAAAATTTTTATCTGTGTTTATTTCTACTTTTCCTTTCAACTTTATATATATTTGTGCACACACACTGTGTTATTGTGTGTCATGTAATAGAAGTGTTACAATATATATTTAATACCATCTTCTTGAAAATCTGTATTTGAAAAATTATATTTATTATAATAGTATTAAAGGAGCCTTTTCTATAGAAATTTATATTTCAGTATTGCTCTTCTTGAAGCCACATCTTTTCTTATTGAAAATACTTTTTAAAAGTGTCAAATTGTGATATAATTCAATAGAACTAATTTAACCAACTTAACATATCAGAGGGATTCTAATTATAGAATGAGATGTGTATCACGTCAAAGCTGTTGATTGATAATTTATTATATCTGTATAAAAGTGAATAACCTCATGGTATTGAATTAGTATATCCACCTGCTATGCTATGACCTGGAGTTCAAATTGTGGCCTAAGTAAAATTCTTTTCAAAAGACTTAGGATTTTTTTATCAGATAGCCAGCCCATAGTCGTGCAGCTAACTATTGTGCCGGTCAAAATCATGTATTCATTCAACAAGACCAATAATCCAAGCAAAAGTACTTTGAATCCAACCATGCACAAGATACATATGTCAGGACAAGGATGAATCCTAACCTATTTGCCTAAATTATTGCCTCTCTGACTAATGGATAACGTTTTGATGACACTAGCAGTGCTTGGTTTTATTCCGTCCCAGCTGGAGGTCATGGTTCACATAGAGATTCAAAATAATAAGAGGGTTTATATGAAAAATCAATGATTTGATGGATTCTGACGATTGCAGAACGGTACAGATATGGTTTGATCGATTACTAATGGTTTGAACCGTAATAATGATAATTATTTATGGCAACATTATAAAGAAGTGAATTTACATCAAATAAATATTATAAACAAATAGAGTAATTAACCTTAGAGATGGGAGTGATGACAAACTAAGCTTATTTAAATGACAATATTATAGGAATTTATTAAAGAATTTAGTACAAAATAAGTAGTCTTTGTTTGTACAACTTGGTTATTTTCTTTAATTCATTTTGATGCGGCTTTGACAAACAATGTAAAAGTTTGTTAATTGGTCGGCCAAAAACCAATCAGCAATAAAATATTATTAGCCCTCTTCAAGATATTACAAATAAATCTGTTATATATATATTACAAGATGTGAAAGATGTGCATTTAAAACATTATTACATTTAAAATCATTTGTATATAATGAGTGTGGGAAGCAAAATAGTTCTTAAATAAATAATTGACAATTATACAGTCAGATTTAATTAATTACGAAATTTGTTTGTGAAGGATGTGCCATCATGGCAGAGAGCATTTCAGGTTTCTAAATAAAGATATAAAATGATGAAGAAGGCAATATGCTATTATAGATTACAACAAAAATAAATGAGGTCTGTTATGAAACTCTGGGTGGCTTTGCTAAAGGAAATTCCTGATATGTACAGGTAGATAAGAGAAATATTGGCCCTCCAGCCAAAGCATGTCTCTGAATAATAATAAAATATTTTTGATGTGCTGTACTTCCCATACACATCTTAAATGGCAATGCCCGAAAATAATCCCTTGGTATGAACTATGTCTACTTTGAGGGAGTGTGAAAGATTGGACTGGTCAGTTAAATTTCCGAAGGTCCTAAGAGGTTTGTAGCAAAGCAAGAATAGCAATAAATGAATGGTTGTAGCTATAAATACATAATGCCTTATAGTAGATAATGTATCACTAACAAAATTAATAACTTAATTTCTAATTAAACTATCTCCCTGCAATAATGGAAGGTCCCAGAAACCTTAGGCCTTTACTAAATGGATCATAATTTACAATACAAAAGGATGGCAAGAATTAAAACTAAAATATAAATTGCTTTCCACACTTCCAAATATTTCATTTATTAATAAGTTATTAAATAGCTCATCGTTGAAGATTGCAAAATAAATCAGTCTTTTAATTAACATAAACAAACTGGGTATTAAATATCAATCATAATAAATTGTAAATCATAATTTTAATATTTTCTGACAAATAAAATATGTGTATGAAATATATACTGATAAAATTCTATGATAAATGTGCTTTCAATTATTTTTCTTTCAAGATATACGTTTTACAGAAATTGTAATAGGTTTAGCTAATCGATTTAATTACGAGAGCAATTTTAAATTGGAGGTAATAATAAGATTTTTAAAATAATTTCAATCATAAATAAATTTAAAATGAATTTATAATATAAAAGTTACAAAACTAAACAAGCTTTTCTATTAATTAATTTACGGGAAGTAAGTGTCCTGTAATGATTTTGACTGGAAAATTAAGAGGGAGAGAATTTAAAGTTAATAGCTCATTGAATTTCGTACTTGGAAATTTCAGTAAATCAAATATTCTAAATAAACCAACAAAATTAATTTAATTTGCCGCATCAAAATAATGTAAGATTTTATAAGAATTGATATTTTAAATTTAATAAAATTAAAAGACGCATTTAAACCAAGCCGTATAAACATTACACAGATATATAAAATATACATTCGTATTGATTTGGAAAACAAGTAAAATGGAATCAATGGCTTGCTGCGAATTGGACGTTATCTCAGAATCAATCAGTAGGCATTCCATGGCTGTAAACAGGCATTTATACAATCAGATTATTTGCAGGCTTCCTCGACACAGACAGTCTCCGGCTAGATGTTTAAGCATTGGAAAGCATTGATGAGCTGGTGAGACAGAGCTCCGGGAAGCACGGTCGATCTTTTAGCCAGCCATTCTTTTAGGCACGATGTCTTGTATATAGATTAATCACTTCTCTTCAGTAAACTCAACAATAATAATCCTTAATCAAATTTTCCACTATTTATGTGTTCTGGTCTTATCTACAGGATTAAATCTGCACTGATCTCCACCAATTGTAATTGCTCTAAGCAGTTCTGTGAGGTTAGTGCCTGCTTTGGAGGGAAAATCTCTAACTCTGCATGAACATGCCCCAAGGGTTGATTTGCTAATTAAAAAAACAACAACAACAAGCATATTAAGTTTATCAGTCATTGTACTAACAAAATCTATTTAATTAAGGTTTAGATTAACAAAAATGTAGATTTTATTCAGAAAAATTTGGTACAATGACTTTCAAACATATTTGACATAAACTTAAGCAGAAATTTACAAAATATTTCTTAAAATATTACATTGTTTAAATAATTGATTCTCAAGTGTACATTGATTGAAAGATAAATATAAAATGTTACCCACTAATTAATTGAAGAAAATGAACTTTAATAAAGAATTTGAAATATTTGTAACATTTTATAGATATCTAGGATTCAATTACATATAAATGCCAATTTAATAAAATAAACATAGTATACATTTTTACAAATATAAAATAATAAACTAATATAAAAAGGTTAGTTTTAATTATAAAATAAGATTAATGAAATATAAAAGATTATAATATTGCTTAAAATATGCTACCACCTATTATGAGATGGATATCAGTTAATAAGGATGGGGTTCAAACCCAGACTAGTGCTGATGACATTGGCACTAGGTGAAGCAGAAATATGTACTATATTTTCAGCTTCACTATTCAACATAGGTCAGTAAATAGCTAGAAGTTAAACCAAGGATGAAAGCAGCTCAAACCTTCAACATTTGGCAAAGCTAATGATTATTGTGTTATCCTTCACTGTTCTTTTATGGGGGCCTGTTAGAGAGTTCTTTATACTACAGTGAGCTTATTTATTACAATGGTTGTTTTTATTTATTTATTTTATATGTAATAAATAATCGATAAACTGCCATTAAAATATAAGTAATTAATGTGTAGATTCTTAGTACATTCTTTTTTGTTGTTGTTGAATGGCTATTAATAATCTTAAAAGTTATACATGCAATATGAGTGCACTAAAGAGCCACATATCATTTAATTCTTGTGCATAAATACAATTAAAATTTCCATACACTAGAATATTCTGTAATTGCTTTCCCAAAAAAAAAGTGTAATTTAACAAATAAATATTATAAATTTTTTTAAAAAAGGCAAAATTTATTTGTATATATATTGGGAAAGGGGGGGGGGGTCTCATACCATGTTTAATTATGTGAAATGTTATGGGGAAAAAATCTAAATATAATTTCTAATTAAAAGCTGAGTGTTTTTCAAAACAATATAAATTTATTTTAAATCATTTTATAACTTCTAACTTCAGCATTATGTGCTAAAATATCTATCATGTCCTTAGATGTAATTTTTTAATTTTGGCACATAATTCAATACTAAAAGATTGGAAAACATTGATAAATATTCAAAAATTTAAAAAAAAAAAAAAATCACTATGACTGACTTTCTTTATATGTAAACAAAAACTAATTTTTACCATAGCTGTCATTTCAAGTAAGTCATAATACTGATTATTCTAATGAAATTTGTAAAAAAAAAAAATTATTACTGAATGCTTTTAAAGATAAAAGCAAAATAGAGACCGAGTACCATAGGGAATATATCTTTCTCATTATTGATACTTTTAGCTTTTGCAATCAGCACAATGACTCATTTGAGCAACCCATATTAATGGAAACTTTTACCTTCTAGTTAATATTAGCTAGCTAACCATTTACTGACTTGGTTGATTATGGGCTGACTTTCTGAAATAGAAATTCTGAGCCTAATTTCCAGAGCTTGCTTGACCCAGAATCATAGCTATAACAAATGAATGCATCACCTACTGTATCATGGAAGGAAAAAATAGGTATCCATAAATGAAATGCAATATTAATATATCTTTATTTCTAGCAATAAGTATATATCATTACTAGGAACAATAAATTATTGTTGTCAAACTTAATCCTTTTAATATTAGTAAAGGGATTGCAATTTGCTTGCACTCCTGATAGTTATGATTCCATATCTCGTAGTCAACTAAATAAAATTATACTGACATAATTGTAATAATTATAATAGATTTACATTATATATCATTGAATTATTATTGTTTCATGTGAATGAAAGATGAATTTTTGTAAGACTCTTTATATCTGCCTCTACTTAGTAAACTCTCCATTTATAAGTGATTAATAAATTAGGCTATTATCAACTTGATTTTTTTTTTTTTTTAATAATAATATAACTAGACGTACTAATATATTACTTATAAATTTGATTGTTCATATCTGTTGTTGTGGTTTATATTTGTAATTTTCATATAATGTTTAGATCAGCAATTTCCAACTAGGATTCTACAGTACCTTGGGCTATCATACATATTTCTAGGGGTACCATGAGATGTAGAAATAAAAAAATAAATAAATAATATTATCAAATTTTCTGATGAACATAAATACATTTGATACAATAAAACTTATATTACTACCAGTATTCAAAGTATGCAACAAAAAATTTTCTTTCATATTTGGTGCAATGATGTGGTGTAGAAAAGATAATGTTCCAGTTGCAATCGAGACATGCTTGGTAAGATACTAAATTCCTAATGCCACATTCAAGAGCATTTCTATTCTATGCTGTGATAACTCTGAGTTATGTATCACTACTCTGCCAGTCATTTCAATTTAAATTTTATATTTATAAAACAATAGAACATGTATTAGTAATAATATTGTTTTTCCATGTTAATTTTGTAAAGAAACTATATTAGTTTTTTTATATTATATCTGAACATAGCACCATTAAAATTAGTTGCTTTAAGTTTATTATTACACTATTTTCTTAATTTAATTAGTTTTAATCACTTACATTTTCATGTCGTTAATTAATGAATAAACAGCAATAAACTATTATATCTCTCACATGACTAATAATTAGAAAGTAAATCAATTTTTTTTAAATATATATATTTTCCTCAAGGATACCAAGAGATATGAAGATGGGTACCACGATGTTGAAAAGATTGGGAAACATTGTTTTAGATAAACAAGTTTATTAAAATTATTATTTAGTTGAAATTCATAGAATAATCCTGTTCATATTGAATGTGTGATCTATATCTGTATTGACTATAATGCTTTGAATAAAATAATAAATATCAAATAATTAATCGCTTTGCAATGTTAGGCAATCTAAAGTGATAACTTGAACTTCAATTCAGGAACTTTTAACTGTCCAATCTGTCATTCTATCACTGTGATAAATTGCATAGTGCTATGGCTTTAAATCAATACTGTCAATAACTATATTTATATCATGTAAATTATACTCGTATATATCTGTGTGTCATACAGAGGAAAAAAATTCAATAATAATAGTAATATTTAGCTGAGTATGCTTTCAATACTGTGTACCAAACTCGTGGTCAACTGACTACACTGACTTGTTAATATTCCAGTGCATGCTCAGTAGGACACTAGTGTTTCTTTGATTGACAATGTTATTAGACTTGGCAATAAACCAGGCCTCTTTCATTGCATACAGCATTAATTATTTGAGGTTAAAATTTATGTCCAGCATTTTTCTTGTGATTGGAGAAAACAGAATTAACTTGAGAGTCCATTTTAGATTTTTTATTGATATATGTGTTGTTGTGGCACATTAGCCTTTACCTCACCATAGTAAGTCACATTACAGCCAAGTCCTTGGCAAATAATTGAATATTTCATATCATTTTGCTTTAATCTATCTTTTGAATTGTTGATTAGTCTATTTAGACATAAGAGTGATCTGAACAAAATCTTTACAAATTACTTCTTTTAATCTCACATCCAGATTTGGCACATAAGCCAAGGAAATCCATTCTTAGTCTGTTTTACTTTTATCTATATTGTTTTTAAACTTAGCTTTGTGTAAAACAACCTTAATTGTCGATATAACATATTTTCATTCTACCCCACACTTATTAAGTCATTAGCATATTTCTCAAAATTCCTCTTTGTATCTGCTTCAAATTTACATAAATATAAATTACATTGTAAAAAACATTTAAATCTTGCGAAAGATATGTGATGAAGGGTGTATAAAGTCTCTTACATTTAACGACTGGGTTTGGTCTCTATATATATGTACATTTAAATACTTCAAATTTTGATTAAACTCAAATTCCATAAACCATATCAACCTGAATTACTATTTAAATTTTTAAACGTATCCTCAATTACCGTTGACAATCAAAGAAACACTTGTCCCACTGAGCATGCCCTGGAATATTAACCAGCTTGTTTAGTCAGTTTGCCACGAGTCTGACACACAGTACCAAAGGCATACTTGGCTAAATATTATTTTTATCAAATTTTTCTTTGCTTTATGACACATAGATATGCGTGTATGTATTCACAGAGGCAAAATTCTCCATACAGTAGCGCCATTCAGTGCAAGCCAGAGTAATTAATAAATACAAGAAGGTTTAATAAAATCACTATCTAGTGCCTATTCATCCAATATCCCCAGATTACTTTCTAGCTTGTGACTTTCATCAGTGAGGAGCCTTGGATCTGAGAGCACTGCACCTAGATCCTTAGGATCTAATGCAACCCTCCAGCAGCCACCTTTTATTTGTTTAGATAATTATAAAGCTTCGAGTTCAAAATGAAAACACAATAATGTTTTTAAGCTAAGCTCATTAGCTTGTATAGTTATATAGATCTGAACTCAGTTCAGCATCCATACTTTTTGGTGTCTTTGGTTATTTACTAACCACAGTCACCATAATCCTATTGGGTATTGATTACGCAGGCTTGTACCGAATAGCACTACTGTATGGAGGTTTTGCCTCTGTGAAAAACAGTTTGTGTAAGCATAAAGAATGATGATCATGTGATGTTTGATGGCTTAATACGTATATGTATTATTTACATTATAAACATTATTTATTTATTTATTTAATATATATCGTGTAATTGCTCTTATTGGTTTTGGATTAGTTTAAAAACAAATTCAAATTTCTTATGTTTTTCATCTTAGGTGTAGATAATATTTATTTTTTTGCTGTTGTTGACAAAATGAAAAACCAAATGATTGCATATTTTAAATCAAAAGTTACTGCACAATTACAACTTTGATTTTAAAAAACTACTTAATTGTAATATAATTGCTGACTGATCAATTTTAATAATTCATATAAGGTAATTAAGGCTTGTAATTGTGTATTTCATTCAGAATATATATCATTTTTAATATTTAGTAATTTCAGTTTTATTTATCATTTTGCTGACAGGTTCTTGGAATTTTTATGTTAATAATCTTACTTAGTCATGTTCACTTATTCAATTCATTCAAATTTTACTTAATATTATTTTGACTTATATCATTTCTTCTTTTAAACTATTTACTTATATAAATTTATTTCAAATTACTTTTAATTTGCTTATATGTATATATTTTTTTTTTTAGATTAACAAATCTGCAATGCTGTTGTTTTGTAAATATGATGTATATACCGGTATTATTTTTTATTATTTAAATAAAAAGAAATCCAAATGTCATATTTTTTTAAAATATATATTTACATGTATGTATATATCTAATGATAGTAAAAATTATGTTCATCTCTATGACTATGCTATTTGTATTAAATAAGGCAGCAACATGAAACTAGATAACAAAATCAAAAAATTAATTAGGGATTATGATGAAACTATAAAAGATGAATATCTTAGACTGAAAAATAATTTTTAGGAGCCATAAACATTTCAAATATCATTTCTCCATTTGAATTTTTTTACGACATAATCTTTATATAATAGAACTATTGAATACCCATTATGCATATAATAATTTATTAACATTTCTTGCTTTGTAATACATCCTATATCTTGTATGGCTATTTTTATTTCAAATAATCCAACAAAACAAAACATATATTTTGAAACAATTACAATCCAGATATACATATTTTTATTATAATAATTATAATACAAAATGGTCTAACTCTTCTCTACCAGTTATTCCAACATTTTCTATATTTAAGTGTAATTTCAGTTCTCGTGATAGTATTTGGGGTTAAGTAATATTCTCAATTTCTAGGATAGTTAGTTCAAATAACATGTACATATCTTATGATTGTGAATAAGGAGGAATATTCCATTCAGCATACTATTATTGATCTATCTACTGTTTCCAAAAAAGGAGCATTCTCTGTCTGATTCATAGCCAGTGTAAATTAGCTATTATCAGCTTCACAATTAAAAACCGTGGATTTTAAGAAAATTTGATTAAAACATTATTTGGTTGTCAAGAGATATGAATAAAATTTCTCCAATTCTTATTTGTTATGAAAGTTGTAATAAATGTTTAACAATAATAATTAAAAAAATACATATATTGGAAATACCAGAGCAATTTTTTCAGATTGGAGCAAAACCGCGACTTTTTTAAAACAATATCTAATAATCAAAAATCTAAGACCCAGATGATTCAACTGGGAAGCTAATAAAATATCATAACGATTAAAAAAAGAATGATGAAGAAAGATTGGAAAGCAACAAAACTAGTTGATTCATTTAAAAGTAGTCTTCTGTTTGTAGATTTGATCAAGGCAATTGTAAGAGAATTACTATTATCAATATAATGTATCAGTCTTCAATGTTTTCAAGATGAATAAGGAAAAACTGCAATTTCCTTCAAAAAACTTTTGTAATATTAAAGTAGTAGATATTAATTAATGTGATATTACTTCTCATAAACCAAGAAAATATGTCAAAGTTTGTAATTTTTTTTTAAGAATGTTTAGAAAACAACTCGGAATTCATAAACCATTGACTAAATAATAAACAATCCTCTTTTAACTTTAAACTTACACTACTACTAAATATTCCTTACTATAGTATTTAAAGAATATTGATCTATAGTATTTCTTTTCCTTCCATTTTGACTTAGGCATTCCAGTCATTGATCATTACAAATATTATCATCTTCAAGTTTTGTCAATTTCTGCATAATTCCAATCACAAAACTTTACAATTTTTTTACTTATTTCAATAATTGGAGCTTAGAATTGTATTATTGTAATCTTGAGTAGATGCTAAAATTAAATTAATAACAGTAAATCAATTAGAAGATTATATCTAATGATAGAACTTGTAATATACTTCTTATCATCTGAATTATCGGCAATATATTCTGATCTAAAATATCCTATTCCAGTTCATCTTGCTTCACTAATTTTTCTTGAATACCTGAGTTTTCTTTCGTTGATACTCTTGCATATTCTAATTTGCAATGATTAATTTTCTTGCAATCTCAAATTTTTTTTGTTTTTTATATAGCAACCTGTGCAACAAGACATTCAAAAGGGTTTAATCTATCTTATAAATGTCAATGATACTGAAAAATAGCAGTTTATTACCTTGAGAAACCCACTCTTCAACACTAGAACTTCATTCTGTTTTGTCTTATAAATGAGTAGTTTAAGATTGCTCTCTTTCTGTAAACATCTTCAAATTATATAACTTGTGTTAGAGAAAAATATCTGAATGATCATGAAAAGAACTGACATAAAAATAAGAATTTTCTCCAAAGAAATATTAGATGCCATTTTCTTCTGTGAACCTTCTGACCTATTGTTATCAATTATAAGTTGTGTACTGAGAAAAAATAATGCAAGTTAAAGGTATTTTATATAAATATTTTAAATTTTTATGTAAAAATTATAATGTAAAGTGATAAAAAATTACAATTTGGCAAAAAAAAAAAGGCAGTAATTTAAATTGCTGAAAAACTTCTTAATCACAAAATCAAAAAGACAAAAAAAATTTGAAATACTACAATAATAATCGATTTATTTATTTTTTAATGAAGAATATTCACATTCATTCAATAATCAGTCATTAAATAATTGTATGCATTTATAATAAACTACTTTTTATCAAATTAAAAGTCATGCAAAAACTTTCATCAATATGAAGTCTGTTGAGAAATTTTTCCATTTTTTTTTTTTTTTGTCATTACAAAGATACAAATTGAAGCTTAAGAACAAATCTTTCTTATCAATATTCTCATTATTTTGCGAAGTTGTTTTAAAAACCACTCAATATATTCATAATTGATTATTACAATAATACTTTCAGCATATATTTTATTTAAATAAGGAAGTTTTTTTTCTCAAAATTTTTTAATATTTCTGGTTTGCCTACACATTAATTCATATCTAAAATTTTTATTTTTCGAATATACTGATTGTGAGCCTGGTGAAATATCAATTTCTTTTGTTATTGCAGATTGTTTCCAGATTATAAATATGGTAATTAAAAATATTTTAGTAGATTAACTGAGGATAGTAATAAGAAGATAATTAGTGTCATTGATTTGTAAATGATTTTGATGGCACGCTTTTTCAAGCTTAAGGTTGCTCTTTTGGAACAATGAAATGTGCTGTCAGAGTAGACATATTTCTTATAAAAGATCATCTAAAAGTCGTATGTTGTTTTCTTATATCCAGAGAATCATGGCCAGTATTATTTTCAACTAAAATTTCAAATAATTTCTATATATCTTCCAATAAATTATTAAATGGCAGGTGTTTCTGCCTAGTACAATTAGTAAATCATTTATAGTAAAACACATTGATCAGCCTATTTGGATTTGAAAACAATTATTGTATTCATTTACATAAAAAAACTAGATATATAAAAATACCATTATAATTTTAACAAAAAAAAAAAAGGAGAGCTTAAATTTGTCTAAAATTTGAATTCCATTCTACTATAAAATGAAATCTTATTTCCAAATGAAAGGATGATCAAAAAGTTTAAATACTCTTTTTAAAAACTTCTTTAAACATCCTTAAAAAATAGTTGAAGTTCATTATTTAAATGCTATCAATTTAGAAAGAAGCTTCTACTAGATTATTCATCAATTAAAAAATTTGTTAATATTTTTTTTAAGTACAACCAACAAATTATAAATTAATTATTCTCTTCACAATTGTTTATTTCATTTTTTAAATAAAATACTTAATCTCAATTTTACTTTTAGCTATCGGTTAACCTGTTGAAAAAAATTCTAAATTTTTCTTTTCTCTCTTTTATGTGAGTGCTTGCATACTGTAGTTATATTTCATCTCAATCTACAACCATTGGATGGACTATAGTGATATCATATAAAGCAGTGGTCTTCAATCCTTGGTCCACGGACCGGTGCCGGTCCGCGGAAGTTTTCTGCTGGTCCACGCTAGACTGGCAGGAAATTTTGTAATAACAAAATAATAAGAGTTTAAACTTTTAATTAATATAAACAATTTTCATTTATTTTTTCATCTCATTTTTACCCAATTAAAAAAAAACGGAACGAAAACAAAATATAATCAATCATACATAAATTAATTTGTTTTTCTAGTTATCACAGATGTTTGGGGGGGGTAGAATTAAATTTTTTATTATTTTTCTAAAAAAATTCAAAATTAAAAAAGTTTTTTATTATGCAAACTATATATATAACTTCATCTTGTATATTTAACATTAAATACAGATATCACATTTATCATAATCATTGTCATGTAATTACACTAGCTGTGATATTTCCCAACATTCAGGTGAATAACATTTTATTCTTGCATGTTTTAACAATGAAATAATAAATGCAGCAATGCAGGCACATTAATGAGAATGATTATTATTGTACTGTTTTCTGTAGCAGTATAACTGTGCAACTCGAGAAAGAGTGTTCAGCATGTGAAGGTAAGCAACACCATTACTATACACAGTAACTAGGGTATTGTTTTGGTCAGTTATAACAATTATGCTCATATAAGGCTAAGCAGTTTACATCTTTAAGAAAATTTATCTATAGACTTCTGCCGGTCCGCGAAACCTTATCTTTATTTTTGCCGGTCCACAGGTATGAAAAAGTTGAAGACCACTGATATAAAGCACTCTATTATTTTCTACACTTCATAATTTTGGACCATATATAAGAGCTTATAGAATACACATTTTATGACCTGATTGATATGTCCACCCATATGGCCTGATTTTTCATTCTTTTCTTAATGACAAGCCTTTATATAATGTTGAATTTTTTTGCTGGGTGTCGGAAATAATTTATATCCTAATCAGAATTGATAATCTCATTGTTAACTGTAAATTCTTCTAAAATAGATACACTAATGAATTAACTAGAAAATTAGAAGCATTCTTCAATAGCATTACATTTCAAAAGGCTTTTTTCGATCTGCTTTTTGAGAATTCATGCTTCAATGGCATACTTTGGTAACTGAAAAAATAAAGAATTGACCAATTTTAATTTGATTGCTCTTGAAGTATTTTAGTTTTTATATTTTAGAGAGTTTTACATTTATGTTCTTGCTATCACAGTTCTGCATATTTCTGGTGAGTTTAACAGTATTGACTATGAGGAAACCAGGTTTTCAAATTTTGAAAAACTTATTTGATGAGAATTGTTAGTGGCAGAATTTGTAATCATGACTTTGATTTGGGACATTTTTTTTTTCTGATAGTTTTGCCATGATATTTGTTGATCATCAGTAAATTATCAATGTAATTCTAATTTATTTGTCTCCCATTCTTCATTAATATTGTGCATAATGATTCCACTATAATCATTAAAAGAATGGTGGAAATGTATATAACAATTTAATATATATATAATATCTAATGCTGAAAAAACATAAGTAGTATTAAATTGTATAAGAAAATTACATCTATTATAATCCAAGAGCAGTTATCTTCATCTACTCTAGAGCCATCTACAGTAAGCCTGAGTAATCAATGGAAGCCAGATGTATAGTACTATAATATTTTATAATAGCTTTATAGTAGGATAAAGAGAGCTCTCTTGGAAGCATATATGAAAGCTGAGAAATCCATATAATGATGGTATTATCCATTATGGTTTAAATGAAAAAAATTAAAATGTGAAAAATACAATTTGAAAACAATTTTATCAAAATATTTTATGACTGAAGGCAAAAATAAATTAATGATTTTTTTCTAATATTCCTTTTTTATGTATATATCAAATATTTTACTTTTATACAGGAAGATAAAATTTACACTTAAGAAACTTTTCAGTAATGAGTAAAGTTTTTTTTAACTATTTGCTCAAAAAAGTTTAAATATGGCACAATCAATCTTTTTACATTTTTATATACAAATGTCTACTTGTTAACTGAATACTATATATTTATCAAAGGGTTTGAGTATTACAAACCAGAATCCCAATCATCATCATCAACAACTCCAACTGACTCATATTTTATTGTATTCTGTTGTTGGGTACGTCGGGGTAAAAGAGATGGGCTTCCATTACTAACTAATCCATGATAACTTTGTGTATTCAGGGGATTAGATGGTGGTTTATTCCAAGCTAAAGACTTGTATTGCTTCTGTTCGTCAGATGTATTTTCATGATCAGACTGTCCAAACAATTCTTTCAGGAAGTGTTTGCTTTTATCAGAAAATAATTTACAAGGACTAAATGTTTCTGGGTTTTTTTCACCATTTGTGTTTTCTTTTCTCAAGTTTTTTACAGAATCAGACAAATCAAGATGTAAATATTCCTCAGGAGAGTAATTCATTGTTGTTAACTGCTTACATTTATTTTTGTCAATCTCCTGGAGCCTATTAAGAAGATTTTGCTTTTTACGGTTTTCATCATTTTGTATTTCTTCAGCCATTTTGCTAACCCAAGTGGATTGTTTAGATGAATCTGAATCATTCCTTTTACTAATTTTTATATCATTTTGTTTGTTTAGTGATTGATATTTGAGACTTTCCAAAGATTCAATAGAACCAAATGAATCTACAAAAAAATTAGATAATAAAATACATGTATTATAATATTTATAAGAATTGTATTTTTTATAATTTGTACTGTTTATTCAAATATTAATAAATAACTAAATCTTACTGTACTTTACACAATGTTTTTATTAATAATATGTTTATAGTTTCAACTACACAGCTGCCTTCATTAGAACTGCAAAATACAAATTGGAATATATCATGCATTAGTCATCCATGTTGCGAAATTCTTCTGTTCAGCAGTCAATGAATCCTTCCACAAACACAAAAAATCTTTACAGAAGTTTAGTAATGTTAAGATAAAATCTTGTTCAGTAGTGTTCTAGAGAATTGTCAAGTTGTAATGAGACTATGTAGTAACTAAAATCTTCATTAAATATTTTTTCAGATAATTATTTAGTCTTTGTTGGAGATAGTTGAACAGAAGTTTCTGTATTTTCTTTTGTTTCTTGATCAACTGATTTTAAAAATATTGCTAGAAGAAGAAAGAGATAAAATAACGGGCCTCAATAAGATTAAAATGTGCTGAATTTTCTCACACTTATTTAAACTGCTGACTTTTTTTAGAATTTAAACAGACTTTCTCACAGTTTTTAAATCATAACTTTCCAATGTAGCTAATATTTTGCTGTTATCAAAATCAGAAGTGCGGCCAATATCCAAAAAAGGTCTTGTAAAAGCTGACATAATTGACTTTTGACTGAAAATATTTTTATGCCCTTTACTCTAATATATTTATTTGATTGACCCATATTATTTCTTGAGCATCACAAACACGGAATTTCATAGCCACCTTGATATTCTAAACATAATTGGGTCTTTAGATTTATGAAAAAAATTACGTTTTTGTTGGTAGAAAAGGAAGTCTTAGTACTGAAACAACAAATGCCTATTGATCTTACCTTGATCTTCTTAATATAAGGAAAAATAATTATATTCAGATAAAGATTTTTAGTTTCACTATTTTTCTTATCATTAATACTATACAAAACTTTTTTTCTAATGTGTTTACTATATGTAAATCAATCAAATAGACATATTAGTGTGAGAGTTAGCACAAAAGTGCTTTCAATCAATTACTTTAGCTTTTGTATTGTATTTTTTAGATATTAGTCACAACTCTGAATTTGATAATACTAAAATACCATCTAAATTAGAAATTTATGATGTAAGAACTGTAAGAGAATTGAATTTTTTTAAAAAAAAAACCTAATAGTTTCAACAGGTATGAAACTACTAAGCATACTCTAGCAGCTACAGTAAATATATAAATTTCCAACGTTAATGAAACCATGAACCCTCCGAAAAAACGTAAAATCGGTGATGAATGTCGTGTGTTTAATGAAGAATGGACAAACAAATATTTTTTGGTAATACAGGGAATATAGCAGTGTGTTTATTGTGTCATGAAAAACGTGTGGCCCTCTGCTAATCTTCGCTTCCATAGTATGACCCCTGATGCGGCCCTCGAGCCAAAACAATTGCCCACCCCTGCTCTAGCCTAATGGACCATTATTTTTTATCTTTTTTTCCTCCCTCAAGTAATATTTTAAAAAGTCACTTGACCATAAAATAAAAGAAAATACAAAAACATTTGCTAAACTTTCTTCAACTATGATTGGACAGCTACCTGAAAAAATTTTAATGTATGCATAGTCTCCATTTTTACCTGAGACATGGCAGTTCTTTAGGACTCCAAAGTCTTGGCAAAAATGAATGTGGTTTTCATTGAAGTATTGGCAGCTATTTCTGTGGAGAGGATTTCTATGCTTATGGATGGGCACTTTTTTAGAAACTTTAAACAGGATTCTTTGATTGTAGAAAAGAAAAATTTTTCAACACAGAGGATTGATACACAATATTTACCAATTTTTTTTTTTCTTCGTATACATATATAGTACGGACATATATTATAATTTCTTTTTTATTCTTATTTTTCAATTTATTCTTTTAAATTTTTTAATAAAACAAATTAATTCTTTTCAAAAATAATCTTCAAATAATTGTCTCCTGGCAGCCAAAAACTGTGAACAGAATGTTAATAAAGTATTATGCTAATTGCAGTAGGAAATAAAGATTTGTTAATCTATTCTTTCAAATAATGCAAAGAAGAATGGATGTGATTTGATCATCTTACTAAAGTTAAATTCACTGAAAAATATATTGTCTTTAATGATTACTTGAGAATACCAGTGATTAGATCTTCAAGAAATTTGATTTATTTGCTTTATTTTTTTTTTTCAATCGTAAATTTGTTAGTTAATTTAGAAAGTTGTTAATGGAGTCTGTAAATGTACCGAAAGTAAAAAATCGAGTTCATTGTCAGTAATTCTGAAAATGTTATACCATAACTATAATATTGGTAACAAAGTTATGGCAGCTGCCATGCTGAATATAAAATTCAAAAATACATTATTGAACAACAATCCTGAATGGACTAAAGAAATCAATACAGTATATAGTAACTGTTTTAATGCTTTGAAAGAAGATAAGAACTTTCCATTTTATTAAAAGAAACCTCATCACCACAACTTTTAATTTGTTTTGAAATAATAAAATAGATAACTTAATGTCCAATAATCTTAGTTTAAGCTCTCCCAGAAATAAACCCTAAAATGATTTATTTTCTAGTAAAATAAAAAAAATTCCAATCAATAATTAATTCTTCTTAATAAAAAGTTCATAATGTTTTACTCTTAAATATTTATAAGAGTTTCAAATCTATAGTTTAATGTGGAAATATGTAGAACAACATTGTATTTCTTATTTCAAAAAGCTTTTAATATGGATTATAGTTTGTAGATTTCAATTGTAGTTATTTCTGAAAATGATTAGACTACAAAGAAATATTTTTTTCAAACTCCAATTACTCAAATCAGGTAGAACTATTAGGTAAATTACATTTAATTGCAGAAACTTCAAAGATCTTTTATCTATAGCAGACTTCCTTATTATTATTTCTGAAACCATAGAAAGGATCACCAATGGAGAATAATAAAAAGATATATCATTTATAACAAAAATATGCCTTTTAAGCAAAAGAATATCATTCATATGTTATGTAATATTTTCCTTAAAAAATTGCCCTAAGCTTTATATTTTTATTAAACATTAAACACAATTCTTTAAATACATATATGGGATTTCAAAGAAAACTATTGATAAACAAAATCAATGACATTCTTTATATGATATATATTTTCTCTTATGATTATTAAGAAAAGATCCACAATACATTGCAGATGCTTTCTGATATAATAATTTACTCTTAACTGCTCAAAGGATTAATAATTTTAACAAAATAGGAAACCCACCCCACTTTTAAGATTGCAAAGTTTTGGTCCCAGCTTCTTGAGACTGAATCAAGAAAAATGTTATTAGGTTCTACCTCATAACAAGCATTTGATTAAAATGTAGTCATCGCATTGAATCAAAATGTGATGCCCGAAAAAAAAAAGGCCAACAAGTTTGATTTAGGCACTTGTAGATTTATCAAAAAAAAAAAAAATGGGCCAATAAAAATAGACTAGTAGATGTGTATGCTTATTACAGTTCTGCACAATTACATATTTTCTTAACATTATGATCTAAATTACAGAATAAACTACACAAATAATTCAGGATCTGTCAAAGAAAGGAATCTGTGGGACAATGGTTAGCACATTTACTTCTATATCCATTATCTGTTGGAAGTTTTTTCAAATCGCAGTCAAGATTTTTCTTTCAACGGCCATTCAATATTAATTGATAGCTGATTATTATTGTTAGAGAATAAGTTCCCATATCAATCTAAACTGCTCATATGATGCAGAAGCATTATTGTAAACACAAACAATATGAGGAATATAATGCAGCCAATGATCGAGCAAATATATTCTTATGGGTGTTTACTTTTCATTATCATCATTAGCAGCCATTTGTAAAAAGTAAAGCCATTCTAACTCGAATAAAAAAGATAAAGAATAATAAGGTAGAAAATAAGAAAGGAATGGAATTGCTGTTCATATATTTAAAGGAAGAAATGTCATTACACAAACACGTCACAGTTACTTCAGAGAGATGACCATTTGAACTTATGACAACAAGATATTGAAGACTGAGAAAGAATAACATTAATTATAGTACTGTCTTCATTTTCATTCATTTTAGTTATATTTAACAAATGTTTAGATTGGACCATCATAATTAATTCTAACCTATCATAAATGTCAAAACAAATTTGCTATCGTAAAGATCTTTGCTCTCAATACATTTACAATATTTCACTCTAAATTTTCTAGCATGTGTGTAAAAGTAGATAAAATAATTTTTAGATAATTCATATATTGCAAAAGCTTCTGCAATAGTCCATCAAAAAAAATGAAGGTAGTATTCACCAGTCTTACCACTTGCTATGAGGTGAGAATTTGAACAATTTTCCATTGCTTCTAACAGTTTTTTCAATTTCTATATATTCTAATTGGCTTATATATATATATATATAGGTATAAGTAAGACAACAAACAGGTGTTACTGACCTTATTGAAAAAATTAAAAGATTGAAATGGAGTTTGGCTGGACATATTGCTAGAAGAAATGATAATAGATGGACAATTGAAATTTTAAACTGGATTCCAAGAGATTGTAAAAGACCCAGAAAGAGACCACATGTGAGATGGATGGATGAAATAAGAAAATGTGCAGGGGTGTTGTGGAAAAGAGAAGCTAAAGATCGGAGAAGATGGATTAAACTTGGAGAGACCTTCATCCTGCAGTGGATTGATAATGGTTGATGATGATGAAGAATAATCTATGGACTTGAGCTCCAGAGATTTCCACTCTATCCCTGCTTTATTTGTGATTCTATAAATATATATTCACAATTATTCAGCTGTAAAAATGTGAATTTGATATATATTAGATGAAATACATTTAACAACTAAACACCATATATATATAAGATGTAATTATATATTGTAACTCTCACAACTGAGTTTACAGGTATTGCTTTTATGTAAATATTTCTTTATATTAAAAGTCATGTATATAAAATTTTAAAGTATTTTGAAAATGATGTGTAAAACTAAAATAGAATTTTTTTATTTTAAAATATTACTATTTTAAATAAAAAGAGCGTTACTATAGAAACCAGTCGCAAATGACTGGGAAGGGGAATAAAAACACGTCTGCATTATTTGTGAACATTATGCATTTTATGGAGTAGAGAATCCTCCAGAATGCTTTCCCTGTTTTTTCCAGCATTGTAGATAAATATGGAGTGTAAGCAAAGAAATGCTTAAAATTAACTTTGATTCTGCCGATCTATTAATCACTATCTAATGCTGAAGAATGACATTTACTTGCTACAAGAAGAAAACTAGCCATCTAAAATGATTATCACATAGAAATATACTTCTATAATTAGTCTGCCACTACTCATTTCAATGCTCATAAGAAAATTGCAATAGAGACTTATAGGAAAAACTGCCATGGAGTGAATCAAAAAAAGTTAAACCATTAATATTGCATAGCAGATAGTTAAAATTGTTGATTTCAATGGCCATATATATCCTCATTTATGGAGACAAATATATGTGAGCTCACAAAGACATTAAAGTAATTAACTGAACATTCTATAAAAAAAAAAAAGGTGTAATAATAAGATGGAAAGTGAGGAAAGTATTTAGAGAGAAGCAAAGTTTAATCCTATGAATAAGAATGACTTCTAAATTGATGTTTCTGGACTTGTTAATGGTTTCTTGATATAGGAGAATGGACAAATAATTTATATAGTTCACATTGCAAAAGTAGATTCAACTGAGCGTCAGAAAAAATGGTTAGTTTTAAAAAAATAAATGGTACTGTTCAATGCTAAAACAAGGGGGGGGGGGCATGGCAAATGAAGTAGGCATAATAATGATGTTTCATTTAATATTGAAAGGTTGTTAAAAAAAATACAAGTACTGCCTTTATGCTCTAAGTGTTTGATAGAAATTTTAGAATTATTTATGTTATATTTAAATCAGGCTAATATGCAAATTTCATTATGTTGCAACAATATCAATAAATGAATAGTTAAAGTAAAACATCAGAGCTCAGAATTTAAATGATTGATTAAGCATGTAAAGGAAAACATTATATAGTTTGAAACCAAAATTAATTTTATGAGTTTATCAATAACTGACCATGCTGCTTTTTGTATTGATGGTGAATGGAGTGTTTCGTTGTTTTGAGGTTGTTATGCTTTATTGATACTTCAGAGTTTTCTCAGCACTGTTCCAACAATATTTTTATATTAGTCAATCTCTAAGTATCAAGAGTGAGCTAGGCATAGTCGTGTATTTGTCAGCCTCTAAGTCTTGTAGTAGAGCATGGGCTGTTCATTATATGGTTTGATTGATATTATATTAGTGCTCGATATAGCCTCTTGGTGTTCACATTACACGATACATTCATTGTCAGTGGGAGATTTCTTTGTCTCAACAATGCAAGCAGTTGATCAAGTCCAGTAAATAATTTTTATGAAATTAATGAAACAATTTTTTTTATATTCCTACCAATATAATGGATTTGTAAGTGTCTAGATTAAGGATGACATTATTTGTTACATTCATACGAGCTTGTAAGTTTGTTTCCAAAGAAGTGCGGATAGACATGACATTGTTGTAAAATTAAAATTTTTTTTTTTTATAATAGAAACAAAATCGAACAATGATTATGGCTAAATTGACTCATTATGCATTTTATGGAGTAGAAAACCCTCCAGAATGCTTTCCTTGATCTTTCCAGCATTGGAGCTGTAAATAAAGAAATGCCTTAAAATTAACTTTGATTCTGCTGATCTATTCTTCACTATCTAATGCTGAAGAAATATTTGACATTTACTTGCTACAAGAAGAAAACTAGCCATTTAAAGTGACTATCACATAGAAATGTACTTCTATAATTAGTCTGCCATTATTTATGTTGATGTTCATGGGAAAATTGCAATGGAGACTATCATAGGAAATCAATGGCCATATATATCCACATTTATGGAGACATATATATACGTGAACTCACAAAGACATTGAGGTAATTAACTAAACTTTCTATAGCTATTCTCAATGAGTTATTATACACTACAAAGATTTTTCCCTCTCACACATGGCCATCATTGTAACAATGTTCTATTTTACTTCAATAAATGTAATAATTTACAAAGCGCATACAATACACAGTTTGCAGAAGTTATAAAACGAAAATAATCAATAATTCAGTTATGGCTTAGCGCTTTTGAGGTTCTCTGCCTTATAAGCATAGCCATATTGGAAACTGCAAAATAGATTGTCTTAGACATAAGCTATGCAAATGAATCAGGTTGTCCATCTTTTGGAGATCATAATTTTTTTTAAGTGTAAATATTGTAACGGTCAGAAAACGTGTGCCTCGTAAACATACTGCAGAATTCGACCACCATACAGAACAGCAGCACCATCGAGTAGCGAAGCCACCCGTGGTACTGAGTTCGAACATAGTTTATCGGTTCCACAATACAATCCACGAAACAACGCATCTGATGCGACATTAGTAAATATTTCCTTAGGCACGGTGGTCAGGGATATGCAAGAGACTCATGATTTTATTCTCGAGTTAGCCAATAACCAAACTAATATTAATTAAACATTCATATTTACATAATCGAGGAAATATTATATAGAATGGGTATCGAATAAATGAAACGTAAATGCAGACATATAGTTTAAAATTATTTATTAATACATTTTAATAAAACAATCTAATAATATTTTATGGACTAACAGCTTCAGTAGCGGGATTTGCGACATGATTATATTTTAAAGAATACATTTATTTATTTAGACATTATTTTATATTGAGGATTTCAGTAGCGGTATTTCCGATACTGTAATGTTTACAAAAGGAATACATTTATTTGAAGGCGTAATCTAGCTACCTAAAACTCTCGAGTGAGTATTTCTAATGCATGCATGGAGGGATTTATACCTTTGCAATGCAAGAGTCTAAAGTATGGGTTATAAGAGTAACGGCAGACATATATTTATTTAATTAAAATATTTATTTATAACTAAGGGCAAACATTTATTTGAGAGTGAATTACGAAGATAATGCAGAGGCGGAGTGATATATAGAATAATAGAATTGAGCAAAGGAACACGTGGTACGCTTTAGAAAGGCGATATGGAATGGCAGTATATCGAAACTGCAATGCCGCGAATGGGTTTATAAGAATATCAGACTGGTCTCTGCCTCGGTCCGATGAAGTAAGGTGTCACATAAGCATAACCAGGGACAAGCGGTACGTGGCGCGATTTGCCGGCTGGCTGCATGACATTGTCAAATCCTACGGGAGCACCCATTATGCCCGCTTGTGTAGGACGACTGGGGTTAATTTCAACCCTGAAGAATCCGGAAATTTCACGGCGGAATGGGTCATCGTGTCTCTAAAACGTAACACATGTATACTTATAAACGATTATGATAAGATTTAAATAGATTTCTGACTTGGCCCTACATTACCAACATTTACTCAAGAACTCTGGCGACTCTCAAAGAAATGGGATTTTCTAGAATTATTCATTAAATTTAATAAATACAAAATATATATAAACTGGGAGTTATGACAACTAATATGCCAGCCATTTGCGAAGTAGTAGACCCTGCATTACAATAAATGATGCACTGAATGCGTGTCGATTTATATGAAAGTTAAGTTATTAAAGAAAGTAAATATTAATGAAAATTTGACACGCATTCATTGTTTTAAGCGATCATAGATTTAAACTTTGAAAATTGAAATAATTATGAGCATGCAATAATTAAATAATAACTATAGATAGAAATGTAGATTATAGAAATACGCACCCAAGAAAGACAGAGTGAGGTAAGCTAGATTATTAGAGAAATTTACATATTAAATTAATTATTCAGTTTTAGTTATACATATGGTAGTTTTACATTTTATAATTTAGATAAGTAGTATGAAGAAGAGCTATAGCATATTATTAGAGTACTCTAGAGTTTGAACACAGACAGGTACCTGTTTTATAAGAAGTTTTCCGAGTCCATTGGTTAAGTAGCAAATAGTTCATGAGTGGCAATTCTTTCTTGTATTTAGACGTTTCATTTTACTTTCACAGCAGCAAAAAGTTCACGAGTGGCAATTCTTTCTTGTATTAAGATATTCATTTAATTTCATGGCAGCAGCAGCTTTCTCATTCATTTCAGGCAGCAGATCTTCATGGTGAATTTATGACGGGCAATGGAAAGTTCAGCATCCGATAGGCCATCTCCCGATGGAGAATAATCTAGGTGCTTTACTCGGTCATACCTTGGCAGGAACAAATTATTTTTATTATTTTTGGAGACTCTCAGTGATCGAGAGCAAAGCTAAAGTTTAAGTGAATGTCTCCAGCAAGTCTAAGATGGCCTCTTTTTTTATCTTGATCTTTCACATTTTTGTTAAGATATTTTTAGGTTCTATTTAATCTGCCCTGAGGATAATCAATGCATTTAGTTGGTTTTTTTAATTAAAGAAAGCTGCCGTTCTATTGTTTACATTTTACATTTACTAATTAATTTTGGGGAATTTTTCTTTAATTAATCTATTATCTATCACTGACCGATGCTTTTAAATTTCAAAAACAAAAAGGGAACATAAGATTATTTTAACTTTTAATTAAATATTACATCAGATATTTTTAGAATTATTATTAAATGAAATTTAAACAAAGCAATAAATACGAACTTTATAATCCAAAATAAATGATTAAAATTATACAAAATTATATAACTAAAAGAAATCTAAATTATATTATTTTATCCCTATTTATTGCCTTTAATTTGAGATCGAAATGTGTGCGTGTTTATGCTGAATTCTACATATATTTATACATTTTTAATATTGTTACACACACAATTCGATATCAAAAAGTTTAAATTTGGGCGGGATAGACCGGTCAGTGAGAGACGACAGAAAAAGGTGAAACTTAAGATTCGAATACGAATCTTACTGTTTCATTTCCCCGTACTTCCCGTGAACAATTAAGGAAGGACAAAGGAGGCAAGAAAGAGAAAAAAAATTTTTACATTACATAATTTAAATACGAAAAAAAATTATTATTATTATTATTTTTTTTTTACAGATATATTGAAATATAGAAAGCAGAGATTACATGAAGCAACGAACAATTTATATACCCGGATCTAGAATTTATAGTTTAATTAAAATGGCCTAATTTGGCCGTGTCTGGTTAAAATCATAGTAATAATTAGTTAAACTGAATGTATATATATAAAAAATTCTTAGAATAGGATTAGTTAGTATAATATAAAAAAAATTTTAAGAGTAATAGTAATTAAAACAATAATATATATATAATAAAATTTCTATCTAAAACCCTATTTGACTAAAGTACAATCCATTCAACCAAGTTCATTATATCAAGTTCATTTTAATATTTTCATATATGTTTAATAACCGTCCTAATAGTCTAATATTTTTACAACCCCGGGTCAGGTGGATAATACCGATCTCTTGTCATCGATGACTGCGGCATGCTACGCTGGATCGTTCTAAATTTCCACTTCCCCATATTCCACCAGTTTTTGGCAGATCCCTGCAGATGGTAACTAGCTATAGCTATCTGCACATCTTGCCCTTTCTTATGAAATTTTAAGAACTTCTGTGAACTCTCTAGGTAGGTTTGAGGTTTTTCCCTTATTTCCACTCTAAATATTTTAACATGGACCACCTTTGTTAAGTGGCTTTGGTATCCACTGTCCGTTTTCATGTTTTCTTCCGTGACTTTTGGTCCTATTCTTTTGTCCCCGTCCGTGCTTGTCTCCTTTTTACTGCTTTCACTCAACGGTTTTTGTGGGCCTTCATCTATTGGAATAAGGTCTATTTGCTCATCTACTATCATAGGTTTGTCAAGTATTTCTAATTCCCTTTCCTTTTCCATTTCTTTAATTTCTTCTTCCTTTTTACTAGCTGGGGATATTCCAATATGTTCCTTTATGGCTTCTAACTCTCTCCACATAAGGTCTTTAAATTCCTGATATTCTCTCACTCTTATCTTTTCTTCTTCTTGTCTCTTTCTTGATTCTTCATCTCTTCTTTTTCTCATTTCCTCCTCATACATTTTCTTCATTTCTTGCATATTCTGTCTAAATATTTCAAGTAACCTTAGACTGAAGTTCATTGATGCTATTCTGTCATTTTCTGCTTCCATTTTTCTTAATATTATTTATTTTCTTTATACTATTAGCATTTGACTACTCCCCACCGGTATATTGGCCCTATAACACTCTTTCGCTGCCCTCACCTACTCTACATTGCCCTATCTCTATATTGCTGCGTTTAACATATTTAACATATATATTATAGCGAACTACTGGTTACGCGTATAATAAGCTACTGCTGTCTATGATATATATATTTGTACTTTAACAAAATATTTACTATTAACATATATAACAAGCTTCTGCTGTCTATGCTATATATATAACGGTGTTTTAATAAAAAAAATTCAATGCTACTTGCTTTCTCATTTAACGACTGATTACTTTTTTTTTTTTGACATATATATATAAAAAATATTTCATTAGATCCGAGTATTTTCGTTCCTTCTTAAATTACACACACATCCCTGCTTTCCTTAAATTTGTTATTACGCCTGCTGTCCTTTCATTCACTCGACCCACATTATTTCACTCGATTTATTTTTTTTCATTATTTTTATCAAAACAAAATCGTATATATATATAGAATAATTAGCTAACTCGAGTAACGAACGCTAAAAGAAATTTATATGCGTTATATTTTGCTCAGGGTATATATGGGTTTTTTGTATCGAAAGCTCCACGTTGGAAAGCGCCAAACGCTAAAAAAAAAATTTAACTATGTAACGGTCAGAAAACGTGTGACTCGTAAACATAGTGCAGAATTCGACCACCATACAGAACAGCAGCACCATCGAGTAGCGAAGCCACCCGTGGTACTGAGTTCGAACATAGTTTATCGGTTCCACAATACAATCCACGAAACAACGCATCTGATGCGACATTAGTAAATATTTCCTTAGGCACGGTGGTCAGGGATATGCAAGAGACTCATGATTTTATTCTCGAGTTAGCCAATAACCAAACTAATATTAATTAAACATTCATATTTACATAATCGAGGAAATATTATATAGAATGGGTATCGAATAAATGAAACGTAAATGCAGACATATAGTTTAAAATTATTTATTAATACATTTTAATAAAACAATCTAATAATATTTTATGGACTAACAGCTTCAGTAGCGGGATTTGCGACATGATTATATTTTAAAGAATACATTTATTTATTTAGACATTATTTTATATTGAGGATTTCAGTAGCGGTATTTCCGATACTGTAATGTTTACAAAAGGAATACATTTATTTGAAGGCGTAATCTAGCTACCTAAAATTCTCGAGTGAGTATTTCTAATGCATGCATGGAGGGATTTATACCTTTGCAATGCAAGAGTCTAAAGTATGGGTTATAAGAGTAACGGCAGACATATATTTATTTAATTAAAATATTTATTTATAACTAAGGGCAAACATTTATTTGAGAGTGAATTATGAAGATAATGCAGAGGCGGAGTGATATATAGAATAATAGAATTGAGCAAAGGAACACGTGGTACGCTTTAGAAAGGCGATATGGAATGGCAGTATATCGAAACTGCAATGCCGCGAATGGGTTTATAAGAATATCAGACTGGTCTCTGCCTCGGTCCGACGAAGTAAGGTGTCACATAAGCATAACCAGGGACAAGCGGTACGTGGCGCGATTTGCCGGCTGGCTGCATGACATTGTCAAATCCTACGGGAGCACCCATTATGCCCGCTTGTGTAGGACGACTGGGGTTAATTTCAACCCTGAAGAATCCGGAAATTTCACGGCGGAATGGGTCATCGTGTCTCTAAAACGTAACACATGTATACTTATAAACGATTATGATAAGATTTAAATAGATTTCTGACTTGGCCCTACATTACCAACATTTACTCAAGAACTCTGGCGACTCTCAAAGAAATGGGATTTTCTAGAATTATTCATTAAATTTAATAAATACAAAATATATATAAACTGGGAGTTATGACAACTAATATGCCAGCCATTTGCGAAGTAGTAGACCCTGCATTACAATAAATGATGCACTGAATGCGTGTCGATTTATAT
This sequence comes from Epiperipatus broadwayi, assembly GCA_028023455.1. Taxonomy (NCBI): domain Eukaryota; kingdom Metazoa; phylum Onychophora; class Udeonychophora; order Euonychophora; family Peripatidae; genus Epiperipatus; species Epiperipatus broadwayi. The sequence goes on from JAQFVV010006207.1 coordinate 12,615,269, forward strand.
GAAAGTTAAATTATTAAAGAAAGTAAATATTAATGAAATTTTGACACGCATTCATTGTTTTAAGCGATCATAGATTTAAACTTTGAAAATTGAAATAATTATGAGCATGCAATAATTAAATAATAACTATAGATAGAAATGTAGATTATAGAAATACGCACCCAAGAAAGACAGAGTGAGGTAAGCTAGATTATTAGAGAAATTTACATATTAAATTAATTATTCAGTTTTAGTTATACATATGGTAGTTTACATTTTATAATTTAGATAAGTAGTATGAAGAAGAGCTATAGCATATTATTAGAGTACTCTAGAGTTTGAACACAGACAGGTACCTGTTTTATAAGAAGTTTTCCGAGTCCATTGGTTAAGTAGCAAATAGTTCATGAGTGGCAATTCTTTCTTGTATTTAGACGTTTCATTTTACTTTCACAGCAGCAAAAAGTTCACGAGTGGCAATTCTTTCTTGTATTAAGATATTCATTTAATTTCATGGCAGCAGCAGCTTTCTCATTCATTTCAGGCAGCAGATCTTCATGGTGAATTTATGACGGGCAATGGAAAGTTCAGCATCCGATAGGCCATCTCCCGATGGAGAATAATCTAGGTGCTTTACTCGGTCATACCTTGGCAGGAACAAATTATTTTTATTATTTTTGGAGACTCTCAGTGATCGAGAGCAAAGCTAAAGTTTAAGTGAATGTCTCCAGCAAGTCTAAGATGGCCTCTTTTTTTATCTTGATCTTTCACATTTTTGTTAAGATATTTTTAGGTTCTACTTAATCTGCCCTGAGGATAATCAATGCATTTAGTTGGTTTTTAATTAAAGAAAGCTGCCGTTCTATTGTTTACATTTTACATTTACTAATTAATTTTGGGGAATTTTTCTTTAATTAATCTATTATCTATCACTGACCGATGCTTTTAAATTTCAAAAACAAAAAGGGAACATAAGATTATTTTAACTTTTAATTAAATATTACATCAGATATTTTTTTAGAATTATTATTTAATGAAATTTAAACAAAGCAATAAATACGAACTTTATAATCCAAAATAAATGATTAAAATTATACAAAATTATATAACTAAAAGAAACCTAAATTATATTATTTTATCCCTATTTATTGCCTTTAATTTGAGATCGAAATGTGTGCGTGTTTATGCTGAATTCTACATATATTTATACATTTTTAATATTGTTACACACACAATTCGATATCAAAAAGTTTAAATTTGGGTGGGATAGACCGGTCAGTGAGAGACAACAGAAAAAGGTGAAACTTAAGATTCGAATACGAATCTTACTGTTTCAATATGCAGATACATTTTCTATAGCTATTCTCAATGAGTTATACGATACAAAGATTTTTCCCTTTCACACCTGATAATATAATTTTTTTAAGTATAAATATGTAAATACATTTTTCTATTATCGTATAATTCTATTTGTTAATTACAGTTATTTTTACTAATTTTGTTGTTTATCATTTCTCATCCAAAGCTGTTTATTTATTTTGTTAATGTAATAAAGTATTAGCTGGTGGAGAGTTACAACTAGGAAATATAATTGAATCAGCATGGAAACTTGTTTTTATGTATGTTCAATTTGATTGTTGCTTGTGACTATTATAGATTTATCAATTAAAAATAAGTTGTATGTAGTCACTCCATCATATACATGGTCGCCCGTTAGTTATCTTTAAATTCCCCTAGACTAAAATTAATTTGCAAATATTATATTTTTCATTTTATTATTAACTTGATTATTACCAATTGTCAAAAGGGCAGTTACCATTATAATGTATACAGTATTTAAAATAAAATAATTATTTACACAATGATTGCAACGTCTTTCAATTTTACCTTTAATTTTCCTTTGTTCCACTTCTTTGTGTGTACCTTTTTCAACATTTGGTTCATTTAAAGATTTACTTTTAGTCTGAGTTTGTTTTTTTTTATTTATTTGTTGAACTTCTTTCTTTGGCCAATTTCGATTTTTGTTTTCCTTCAGCAAATCCTAATATTTAATCATAAAATAAAATTTTTTATTAAATTTTTTTTTTTTTAAATATACATATTTCATTAAATGTAAAAATCAGTCAAATAAGCAAATAATTAAAAAATAAATAATAATGTGACAACTTATTTTGTGTTAAAATCTAACAACTGCGCCTGCTTTTATGCAGACTATTTGATCTTAAAAAACAAATGTTAGCTCATAAAGATTATGGGATAAATAAGTTTAACACTGAATTGTGATATATAAAATATTGCATCAGGTAGATACATAAATAAATAAAAATATTTTGTTTTATTTTTTTCTTATATATAACTATATTCAGCATGATTCAGAGTCAATGCAGTTTGAAAGTTCAAAATGCAGCATTATCTGTATTAATTAAGAAAGTTTATCATTTTAATTTTTTATAGAAGCCAGGGGTATGGTATGATTCTTTGTTTTAATGTATAAACTAGTTTATGTTGTATGCTGTCTACTAATTGAAGGACATACATAGGTTCAATTAGCTTCAACTTAAGGCCACTTGGGTTTGGTCTGCAGTTCTTTCCTATTGAAAATGTAAACTTCAATACATGTGGTCAAAAATTGAAGCGGTTATATATATATATACAATTTCAATATATATGGTAAAAAAAAATTGAGGGGAGAAAGGAGAATTAATGCTGTAAATGTAATAAATTTATCTTTAATACTTATGTAATCACAATTATTTAATAACATAATTCACTAAATAATATTCTAATAAAGTAAATTAGAATTAAATAGAAATAATTATAGATACTGGTTTAGCCACCATGAAAGAGTGTGATTATTTCTGTAAACATAAATTTTGAATCAAAGACACCAAATATAGTACTTAACAATCAAAGAAATATTTAATAACTGTTTAGTTGTTTATGTGCACAAATGCAGTATAGTACATTTAGTTAAACTTTTTCCCTAAAAGTTATTTACCTTTTTAGCGACTGCTTTATTTTTTGTTACTGGAAAATCCTCTTCTGTCCTCGGTGTCTGTACACCTGGAGGTTGCTTAGAATTGCTTGTATTACTTCGAGAAGTACTTGTTGAAACATCTTGAGAGTACTGATGTGATAACTTGTGAGGAGCTTTCACTATACGATTGCTGTAAATGTTTTTAATCTCCAATTCTTTTTCTTTTTCCTAAAGATAATTTATATAGCATTAAATTTGATTGTTATTATTATGAATGAAAGTGTTTAAGTACCGTCTATTGCCTCATTGTGGAATATATATATATAATATCTAATTATAAGCTATTAAAATATATCACTTCCATTTCAGGATAAAGCTACTAAAATAATATTATGTTTTGATGCCACAATAATATAATAGAAAATACTTTCATTTATAATAATATTATATGGCATAATAATAAAATGTATCAACTACATAATTTGTTAGACTTGTAAGGAAATAATAAATCTCTAAGAGGAACAATGACGCTTCCCAATAGTTGGGGGCTTTAAGATTATCTTTGTTTGATTTACTTTCTAGATAAAAAGAGCTAGAAACCTATTTACCAAGTAGTAATTGGATGGCTAATTAATTTTCTTATGGGTAGTGGGAAAAAAAATCTATAATCTTGAAAAAATTCTAAGTTTTGAACCTAGGTTTTAGAAAGTCATAAAAATGAAACAATTACTATATATAAGAATTAACTTCAACTAACTAAAAATAGAGAATAACTATTATTCTGTATACTCATATTGTGTGATTAAACCACTATTTGAAGTTATTTATATAGGACTTACCAAATGACCCCAAAATTAATTATTCAATAAAGAATAAATATATGTATTTATTTAGCAATGAATATAATTTATTTAACAACAATAAAAATATAAAAGAAATAAAAAATACAGTGATGTGAATCTGTAAAAATAAAATTTCAAAAAAAAAAAACCACGACAACAATATCAAATAAAATTAAACATAATGAATTAGGATATTAAAATATTACCATAAACTAATGAAGAACCTTACATGATGAAAGTGCATTTCTTGTATATTAATAGATTTGTATAAATATTGCATAATAATTTTTTACAAGAGATATTTGAGTTTCCCCTTATAAATTTAAATATTAGAATTTGCCCTCCCCCCCCCCCCAAAAAAAAAAAGAATTTAAATAAAATTTAAAATAAAAGTCTGATTATTTTTTTAAAGAAGAAAACTAAATGATACTCTTACACTTGTACTAAAACTACTATTAAATGTTTTTATTACATAAATTGATAATTAAGAATCAGTATTTGGAAAGAACTTTACCTTGTACTGTTGCAATAACTTATCAAATTTATTTTGCAGTTCTTCTAAAAGTTTCTGAGTGTTCCGATGCTGTTGGATTTCAATCATCATTTCCCTCTGATGTTTTTTAGTACTCATTTCTACTTTGTGTTCCAGTGTCTAATAAAACAATAATTTAAAAAAAAGACAACTAATAAATAATCACATAAATCAATAAATTAATTAACTATAAAGTTAAAAATATAATTTGCCATATAAAGATAGTGGCTTCAATATTTTTTTGCTGAACATTGTTAAATATTTTAAAAATAAATTGCCTAAGAAATATCAATTTTCAGGTAAGATCAAAATAATTTATATTATATTACATCAATATGGAAATGTACATATCTTTAAACTGGCATAAACAAGAATATGATTGAAAATTTGTAAATAAAGAAAAACATTATAATGGAGCTGTGAAATATACTATATTTAACTACATGATATCAGATATATGCTATTTAAAGAAAGATTTAAACAAAATGTAAATAAACGTTCAAAATAATAGAGATAAAAAACGTTTTACATCAAATGCTTTTATTGACCACAATAAAAAGAAAAATAATTGCTTTTTCCAACCACAATTGGAGTTTTTAGATTTAACTTGAAATAAAAGCATGGGATGTCTGAAATTAATTATGCCAATTGCGTGTAGCTGTAATTAATTTCTGGACACCCCCTCCTCCATACTTTTATTTCAAGTTAAATCTAAAACCTCCAATTGTGGTTGAAGAAACAATTATTTCTTTTTAGTGCACAATCAATAAAAGCATTTAATATTAAAAAAAAATAGTTATCTCTATTATTTTTAAGTTTTTAGTATTGGCACAGTAAATAAAATAAAAACTATACTGCTCTTTAAATTGACTGAACACTTATAGTTGATATGTATATGTTTTCACTAGACATTTCTGCTATAAGTTAAAATGTATATCCCTTATGTATATATCATATTTAGTACATGTACATAATAATACATATGTACATATTTTAAATAAAGTATGTAATACATATAATTTTACTTTAAATCAATATTATATAGTATATATAAGTCATTTCTGCAGTAAGTTAATATACATATACTCTATATATATTATATTTAGTACATGTACACAATTATATATGTAATAAATCAGTAACTAAATGACTATAGAGTAAAAATAGTCGAAATGTTGGAACAAGTTGATATATATATACATCAAATAAAGTTTTTGAAAAGAAAAGTGTTTTAATTATAGAATTATATAACTAAATGTTCTATTTAAAATTGTTTAACAGATTTATTTGTATTTTAAAAGTTGTTTTTAAAAAATGCTAAAGAAAAAAATTGTGATCTTTTTTAACTTTTCACAATTGTTTTAGTTTACCTTTTTTTTAAAAAAAAAAATAATTGTTTTAAAATAAAAATAGAAACTATTGAACAATTTTAAATAGAAAACTTATTTACTGATTTATTATACATATACAATTATGTACACATATTAAATATGATATACATTAAGAATTTAAAAGGTTAAAAATGTTATTAAATTGAAAGAAAAAGTTATATTACCCTCTTGCACTTTTATTTAAAACAAATGAAAGTTCATCAAGTTATTGAATATTTTTCATATTTTCCCACTGTTCTACATCTATTAAACATAGTTGACATATTAAAAAGATAGTGTTTCAAATGGATTAGGCTGGTATAACTTAAGATATATATCAATTTTCAAACAATTCTATTGAATTTAAATATATTAAAGCACAATTTTAAAATTTTACTCTTAACTTAAAAAAGATGAAAAGTTAACACACAAATTGATTTTCCAACTTCAATAAAAAGCATTTTTAAAAAAACATTAAAATTCAAAAATTTTACTATATTTGGGCACTATTTTATCCTCCTTGAAATAAAACTTGTAAAATAAAAATTACAATACACCAGTAGCATTTTTTCTATCTTGGAGCTCCATATATGCTTATATATATTAATAAAATTTCTGTGTTTAAAACATCCATTTTATTATTTCTGAATTTGTGCAGTAGTTTGCATAATAACATATTTTGCGAGCATAATGCTAAAAGTTTTACAAAATTTTAGAATATATTAAATTTGATAATGATTTTAAAACATCAACCATTTTAGAGATCTTAATTTCTTGATAACAATACCATTGTGTTTCTATAAGAAAAAAAATATTGTCCTGAATATATTTAATAGCAAAGATATAGACATTTTGACATTTATTTTATAAATAAAAATACAGTAGTTTTTTTTATTATTCTTAATGCTCCAGAGAATGCACGAATAAATGTACACTCAGTAAAATATATGTGAATGTCTCTTCAATTTATTATTAACTATGTATTTTTTTAAAAAATTCTGTTTATATTATAATTTTGATTTATATATGCATACTATGCAAATAAAAGAGCATCTGTTGTATATATATACATGTTGAAAAGTTTATCTGAAGTTCAATAAATAATGTGAATTCTATTCTTATCAATGCTTAGTAATAAAATGAGTGAATATTTGCTATATACATTTGAGTGCAGAGACTTGGAACAAAATATAATGTATGGTTCCACTGTATATTATAAAATTTATATACAGGTACAAGATCATTAATTATATACTCTTGACTACTTAGTGTTTTCAGATTAGCAGTTTTTCTGGATTAATAAAACAATAATTCAAAAATGTCAGTAATAGTATGAATACTGAACCCTACCGTTTGATGGTGCTCTTTTTCTCCCAATGCACATCAATATACCAATTCATGGGCCGTCGTTTTTTTCTCTTTACAGAATACTACGGTAAAAAAAAATTTTTTTTTACTTTCTATACATAAAACTCATATGTTTTTTTTTTTTTTTGCATTTTTAATAAAGAAACACTTTGTTTTTGTATGGTGTAGGGGAGGTGCTTTTAAATTAACTTATTTTTTGATTTTGAGCTCTTTTTTTTTTTTGTTGATTTTGCATTATTGGTTTCTTTACTTAATACTATGGTAAAAAAAATTTTTTTTTACCCCTTTCTATACATAAAACTCGTACGTTTTTTTTTTCCTTTTTAATAAACATTTTGTTTTTAGATGATAGAGAGGGGTTGGTTTGCTTTTAAATTATCACCTTTTTTTGGATTTTCAGCTTTTTTAATTAAACCCTTAATTAAACAATTCAGTTTTAATTAATAAACCAACAGTTGGTTTTTAGAGAGTGGAGGGGGGTTGGTTTGAATTTTAATTCTTGTCTTTTAGTATTTTTTGCCGATGTACTGGAAACTTTGCATATTAATTTTAAATGTGTTCGAATATAGAATACATAAACAAAGAAATAGATTAACAAAATATACAAATTATTGTAGGGGGGTTGGTTTGCTTTTAAATTATCAAGTTTTGATTGATTTTGAGCTTTCTTTTTTGGGAAAGCCTTATTAATCAATTCATTTTTAATAAACCAACAGTTGGTTTTTAGAGGGTGGAAGGTGGTTGGTTTGATTTTTAATTATCATCTTTTATTTTCTTATTATGAGGTTTTTTTTTTTATATAAAAAAATATATTTATGCTACCGAAACCTTTATATGATAGCGAAAAGTTCTTCCTTTATTTTTGGGCTTTTTTCAAAAATTCTTAATTAAACAGTTCGTTTTTTAAAAAAAAAATTTTTTTTAGGGGGACGGGGAGTTACGGTTTGTTTGACTCCAATAGAAGATGAGCCTCAAAGCTTTAAGTAATGGGATTTTGGAACCGTCCAACCAACTTCCCTTACGCAGACCCCAGCTATGCTTGCAGGAGTAGCAACGGAATTCCCCAGATCCTATAGTTGACTAAAAAACCATGCTCCTCATCCCGCAAACGCATAGCTTCAATCTGGCAGATATTCTCTTTCTGGAAAAACACAACAGTGTCAACTTGTGTGGCTGGCAATTCACTTCCCCTTTCAACCAATTTTGAACACTCGCTGGCAACATTTTACTGTTCTTGCACGATTCATGTGTAAATGTGCCTTTGCGTGTGAACTCGCCAGAACTCTGCTGAAAACCCTAACCTTTTCAGGTTGTGTGCAGTTGAAAATCATAAGGAAACGTGCATGACCGCCTGACAATTCTTAATATGCAATCTCAAAATTTGTCCACAAAGAAATTTTTTGACAGTTTCGCATCCTTCAAATATGGCCATCATCAAATTAGACTGTAGCGAGAGTTGAATTGTGCTCACTTGAGCAATACTGATGCAAGGCAATGGGCATAGTATTTTGTTACATAATTGTAGGATAATTGCCCTCTAGGCAGCCTGTTATATATATATATAAAGAGTAATAATTATATATAGAGGTATATAAAGATATATGTAGTTATATGAATATTGATTATAAGATGGAATATATGTATATATACAAAATGTAAAATTATATGCTCATGTATATTTGTGCTGGGCCAATCGAAATCATCAATATTGGGTTATAATAATATGAAGCATTGTAAAAGTAATCAAATAAATGATACTAATATTATATGGATTTGGCAATGCAATAAGAAAGATAAAATTACGTTATCATATGTGTTTGAGTTAATATTTTATGTGTGTTGAATTCTCTGCCTGAAGACAATTGGGTAATTTGATTACAGAAGATTATGCTCAAATATAGATGAATTTATTTCCATTAATATGCTTCCCTCCATTTTTTTTATTTTGGTATTACTTTTTGAAAGCAGGAGTGTTTGATATTGTTTTAATCGTTGAAAATTTGATCCTTTTCTGAAATGCCTTTACCATTCCTCTGAAGGTTTGTGATGATGGTATATTATTAGATGTGATATGTTGGTCTATTTCCATCATCTATGAGTGAATGTCGAATGTATAGAAAATTTTAAACTTTCCTAATACAAACAACTTGTTAGTAATAACACACAGATAGACAACACAGGTTAGTAATTACATAACGTTACAAGTAGTAGTATTCTCCACTTTTCTTCAGGTGTTGCTGGCCTATATGCACTAACCAACTGCTAACTTGCTGATGAAGTGATAATTAATTAAAATTGATCATTCTTTCTAAGAGTGTAATAATATGTATCACAGCCTGATTTCTTTTCAAATATTAATCTGAAATTAACATTTTAATACTCTTAATAATTTAAATTAATCAACATTGATGTTTTTTTTAAAATGAAACTTGACTTTTTATATACAATACCTGATATCAAAAGGGATAAAAAATAAATATTTTTAGTTGGAAACTATGATCAAAATAATATTTGTTTAGAGAATATTTTTTTAAGACATCATAATCATTATAGAAGTGTTTTTAATATTTTATAGTGATATATGTGTGACATTTTTAAATAAATATTTGTAATATCATGCAAAGTTTGAAAAAGACAACAACAAAACATTACATAATACCAGCTTACACATATTTTTAAATACAAAATCTATTTCTCTTACTCTAGATCAGCCACTTAGCATAAGCTTGAGTAATCAGTTATAGTGCTCAATATATTTCTATCCAGCATTACCTTACCTATATTCTCAGACTAGGCATATGGATAGATTAGTCATTGATAAGAATTTATTAAACCCTATCATGCACCGATTATATATATGTGTGAGGATAGTAATCTAGACCAACTGATGATTGCTGGTTTAGCATGAAATACATACATTGGTGATTATTTATCTTTTCAACATGTGTGTGATCAGGTGGGTCAGCAATATGAGATGGCACTGAGAGTAGTGGGTCATGTGAAAGTCTGAGTTCGAATCCCGCCTATATTACATATATAAATGCAGGTTTGAGCCTGTGCAATGTATTTATCATCTACTATGTAAACTATTGATTACTCAAATTGCCCCTAGATGGCAGAACTGAAATAAGAGAAATAGATTTGCTACCTTATAATTAATTTTAATATTCACAATTAGCTGAAATCAGTCATTATTACAATGAATACTAAAATTTAAAAATATATATAATTACTGCCTTATTTAGTGCGATTTTTATCAGAATGTATAAGTGATCCTTGATCATTATTTAGGAAATGATAAAACTTAATTTATAAAAGATTATCATAAACTATGTTTTGTTAAATTTATAATAAGCTTCATCAAACACTGGTTTTCCTCTAAAACTAGATCTAATAGTTCATGTAATGCTTAATAATGTGACATATGAAAACTAATTCAAAAACTTCAAATCACCCAATAAAATGAGAGATCTATGTTGAAAGTAGACTCGAAAGCAAAATACATGGATAAGAGAAGAAACAGCATCACTGAATTAAAAGATTGGGTTGGAACTGGGCTTGGCCATGTTGCTAAAAGAAGTGGCAATAATTGGACAGTCGAAGTCTTATCCCAAGAAATTTCTAAAAAATCTAGAAAAATAGCATGTGAAATGGGTGAATGATTTAAGGAAGTTTGCTGAGTGGTGTGAAAATTGAAAAATTAAAGATTGGAGAGACCTTCAACCTGCCACAGAACTATAATTAAAAATAATAGTAATGATGATAGTAAAGAAACAATAATAAATATGGCATATATCCAAATTATGACAAGAAAGTGCCAAGTGATGGTAAACTATCACTGATGATGACTGAACATTTTGTTATATTATTCTATTTCCTAATCACTCAATCTAAAATATTAGACACACACATACAAAAAAATGTTAAATTTTCACTATTCTGATTTTTTTTTTTTTTTTTTTACATGCTTTAAATTGCAAAATCTTAACCTCTGTTAATACAAATAATAATTCTATCAATTTTCTCACTGAAAGGCATTATTATAAATAAATTACCTAGATATAAGTCACTATAATAATTTAATATTCATTAAGATAAAAAAACACTAATAAATTTTATATTATTTAATATGTCATTAATTCTGGTTAAAACTATTCTATCAAATAGATAAATCATTATATTTGTTAAATATATATACTGCATATGATTTAGATTATTGAAAGCATTTGTGAAATCAAGAAATTATCATACACATTAGATTTACAATTTGTAATAAGTTAGAGCACCAAAGTAATATCAGAAAACTAATTATATAAAAATATTTGAAGGGGAATTTCCTCTTTTATTTTTAACTTATACATTAAATGTAAACATTTTTTTATATTAAAAATTATCAATAAAAAACAAATTGTACCTTTTTTCCTAATACAATGAATTCTGTTTTTTAAAAGAAAAAAAAATATGCACTTTGATTTTAAAAAAATATTCCTGTATCATAAAGAAATCTTAAAATTTTTACAAGGCAGGAACAAATTAAATATGGATGGTTACTTAAAAAAGTTACCAGTATATCTATGCAGTTGAGCATAATAGTAAAATAGTGGACTTGAGAGCTAAGGCTTTTGGATTATTTTTCAACCAATCTAAATATTTAAAAGATCTTAATTTCATCAACAGAACAGATCTATATAATAATACACTAACCTGCCACTTGGGTTCTTGAATATCACATCATTTCCTGTGCAATAATTATCCATATGACTATAGAATGGTAAATTTAAATATTCTAAGATGAATATCTTTCAGATAAATTTGTCACTTATTAGCTGGAAAAGCATAACAATTGTATGTGTCATCTTTTATAACTTGAAGTAAAGCAAATAAAATATATTTATTATAAATAAATATAGGGATTTGAACTCAGATTTTCAAGCAACCTTCAACTATCCACACTATCTCATATTATTGATACACTTGACCACGTACATGTAAAAAAGATAAATAATCACCAATATATGTATTTCATGCTAAACCAACACTCATCAGTTGGTCCAGATTATCATCTCCCACACATATATAATCAGTGCTCAGTTTATATTAAGATAGCACATCTTTATACTTTAATGGACAGGTTTCAATCTACTCCAACTCTTCAGCCATCCATACCATATATTTACAATTAAGACCCAGGTATAAGAATGCCTGTATTTCAAATCTTATTATAAATAAAATAAGTCTATTTTTATTTATGGTTTAGTAATGTTGTTACTTGGTACAGCTAATGAAGGCAATTCTCTTGAAACCGGTTCGGTTGTCATAGTTCTCAATGCAGAATTTGGTTATTTCAAAATATCTTAAACAAGTTAAAAGAGGGCACTTTGTTAAAATAATTATATAAATAATATTAAACAACTGAAACACACAGGCTTATATACCTGTGTTTATATATGCAATATATAGGGTATATGAGCACAGACTTTCACACGACCCACCACTCCCCACACTATCTCATAATATTAAGTAAAAGACCAAAAAGTGTTTATATATATATATTTAATAAATCCATTGATAATTTTTAGCTTTGCAGTCCGAGATTAAATCTAAGATTGTTAAAAAATACTTTCAAAAGTTTTTGATGTAAAACAATTTTTATTCATGAGTTAATTCATAAAAAATTTGAATACCAACATGAGAGAATTGGATTGGACTTCATGTTTCAGAGTCTATCTCTTACTGTTGTACAAACCACGCAAGGTTAGCAATGATTAATTAATATAATAGTCAATAATTTTCTAATAAATATCCTCAATTGAAGGTTTTTTATTTTTCTATTATTTAATCAATATCTCTTAAATCATTATTATAACAAAACAAGCATATATAACTCGCTCCTAAACAAAAATTTCTATTAAAGAAAGTGTGTTGTGACTATTTGATAGACTATGTAAACATATTATTGCTTTAAAAACTTGTGATTTGATTTAAAAATATATCACTGATTTTTATTTCTACCATCTTTTGTAAGGAGCCAAGTTTTAAATAAAGGGCACTTTGTGTCATAATTATCCATATATTTTTTTTTTTGTATTCAAATGTAAATAGCCAATCAAGCATTATTAAAAGTTCTAAGCTCATCTAAAAAAAATTTACTATACCTCCCCCCCCATTTATAATTAGGGGTTGTGATCCCTGGATCTCGATTCTAGTCAATATTCAAATTCCCAATTTCAGACATTAAAAATTGTAAATTTATGCTAATATAATTGAATGAACAATAGCTTAACATTACATATACATAACTGAAGGTAATCAGAAATTGGTTGATAGAATACACGAGAGAAACAATAACACGAGCAGAGACAAGTATTCACAGCCAGATAGTGAAGATAGACTAGCAGAAATTTGTAAACACAGTAATTTTGCATGCCCCACACATTATAGTCAACTGAAAGTTCAGTTATGGGTTGATGTATTTGATAGCCCAACAAAACTTAATCCAATGAATAGCTTCCACTGGCTACCAACATGACTGCCAACTATTTCCCCTTTCATTCCTCAGGTCAGAGAAACACACAAGACTAATTGAATAATAAACACATGATATGGTTAGTTTAACAAAAATTACTAAAAGTTATACTTAGATGTAATTACAACAATGAGGATTTATTAGTAGGTAGACAAATTTATGTGCAATTTACATAACATGGAACATTAAGTGTTGATTCATAATCCATATAAAGTTGCTGATTAATAATCATCCAGTTAAGTGTTTCAATAATCAAAATTAATGATTAGTCATCATCTTTTATGAACTCAAAGATTGCTGTTTAATTTTCAAAGCTTGATTAATTTATTATTAAGCTCATTTAAATATTACAAAATCATGGATAAATTAACAATCCTCCATGGGTTTCATTCAGTTCATGAATATTTGATGGATATCTCATTTTAATCATATTTTATTATCTGTTATATTAGATTGGTCTACGAATTTATAATTGTTAATAATTACGATTGCATGTATTACATCATGTTTAAGTGTTTAAGAAATATATTATTTTTGGTAGACAACATATGAGACTTTACATACATGTGGTGCACTACTCTCATACCATTTTATTATCTCTGGACGGACAGTTAGGAATGGTATAAAATAACTTTTAGATATTAACCCCCAAAAATAAAACCTTTAGGCAGGTATTATACATCTAGAGATCATTCTACATAATATCACCTATGCTTTCATGGTACCTTAAATTAGATTGTAACTCCACAATAAGATTATTTATTTTGAAGTGAAAACAATCTTTAAAAAAATTGTAATAATAAAAATTTATAATAAGTTACATGGATGCATGGTTATTTTACTACAATAAAGATAAATCAATTATGATTTATGCTAGATTTTAGTTTCCCTTTCTCCTTCTTTCACCTTTATCTTTTTTTTTTTAATTGACAGGTGAGTAATCAACTTATCAAGCAAATGTATTTTGAATGTTTTCTCATAATCAAACTAATAATCGCTCTTTTTACCCTGACTAAAAAAAAAATCTAATATAAAATAGAAATTATGAAATGACTAGATATCATAAAAAAGAAAAAAACATTTTTACATTAAAATGAAGCATGTCAAAATAATACACTAATTAATTTTAAAATTAAAATAATCAAGATTCAGCTTGCATTATCACCATTTTTTTTAAGTAAGAATTTAAAATGAAAATACACATTTAACATTCATTATAATAAGACATAATAGTAACATACATGAGAGAGAAAAAAACAAAATATGTACATTCACAGAAATAACATGGAAGTTATTGTCTAGGTAAATACTGGATTACCTTATTAAGAAACAGATGAAATACACATTTAAAGTTCAATTGAAGTATTTATACTGCAGAAAGTTTATGGCTTTAAAGTTGAAAAATTCAATCACTTAAGTATTCAATAGGATTCAGAGTTTAATTTAAAGCATGTATGGGAGAGGAACAAATGTCATACTCATTCATTTTGACTTAACATAGTTTCATTTGTTTCTTTTATGGAGACAATTTATGAATCTGATAAGTATCAATAATTATTTTATTTATTTCCTTGCTCCTTTTTTTTTCTAAACAATTTTTCAAGCCTTTGGAAGATCAAATCATCGCAAGAGTTCTGCTTGTCCCAAGGTATATAAATTCACTTTTGATGGATAATTTATAAATTCAGATAGGCAGAGTTTTTTTGGTACATGTGTGGATGATTTTCCTTGCAGGGATCATGAATACCATCAATGGAGGATAATTAACTGAAAGGAATTTGTTGTAAGGTTCTATTGAAATCCCTTTAACAGTAGCTCTTACAAATATTTATCTAAAATTTTAGGAACATCTTTTCAAGTATTATCAAAGATCTTCAAAAGAATCTGCCATTCTGATTTTAACTTATCACCATATTAGGAAATATCTTACTTTTTTAATTAAATGATAATATTCCATAAAAGAAGGTGTGCTTTTGAAAATTCCTAGTTTACTTTTAATTAGTTACATTTTGTAATGATTTTAATCTACTCTTAGTGGCTTAATCTGTTTTCTTTCCTTTTCCTTATAACAAAACAGGAAAAGTTTTAACAAAAGAACAAAAGAAAATCATTTAAAACTAAATTTAAAATGAATACTTCTCATTCATTTCTTTTTGCCTTAAGACTATCACAATTAAAAACAAAATAAAATTCCTTTACTTAAAATGAAATTAACTTGACTTCTGATTAATTAGATAATAAAAATACAAGAAAATCCCTTAACTGATAATTTTTAATGCTTATCAGATAAAGAAACTAAAATTCTATAATATAAACAGTAAAGAAAAAAATGTTTTAATTCTAAAAATGTTTTAGATAATTGTTTATACTAATGTTTTTTTTAAATGCTTAAGAGGAAAAAGAACTGATTTTTTTTTAAAAAACTGATTTAAAATATTTTTATTTTACATATACCCCACATATGCACATTAATTTATTGCTAATGTGATGTACTGCTAATAAAATGTTATCTATAATTTCTACTTAAATTTACATATACCATGTTTCCCTGAAAATAAGACCCAGTCTTATATTAATTTTAGCCCCAAAAGTCACCAAAGGGCTTATTTTCAGGGAATGTATTTTTTAGGTACAAAAATGTACATTTATTCAAAGTACTTCTCTTTACAGAAAGCTGTAAGCTTCTTACTCCTGGCGCCCCCTACAATTCTTTTCTTGTACTTGCTGGAATAGCTCTCTCTTTTTGCATTCATCTTATCTGGTGATCAGAATATTGTTCATTAAATTTACTATTAAATTCAATTATTAATTGAAGATTGTGAGACAGGAATGATTTGTCTTCATTAACAGTGACAACAATTCAGAAAATGTTTCTGTATTCTTTTTAAATACTTTTCTTTTATCTTGAATATTTAAAAGTTACCATGATGAAACTCTAAAACTAAACTGAGCATTGTAAATATAAATAAGTACCTAAAAATATATAAATGAAATTATAAATTGTCTGATATACTGTCTTGAGGTAGTTAAATTTGTTTCTCTATACAGGTAGAATTACATTTGTTGAAAATGATCGATGAAAAATACAAAAGAACTATATAATTTATAATATCATTTATATAAAGCATTAATGTCACAAATATTACTTATTTATACATTCATTACTATCTAGCTAATAATCTTAACTAGGATTTATATTTGGAGTAGGGCTTATATTATGAACATCATGCTAGGGTTTATTTTCTGCTTAGGTCTTATTTTGGGGGGAAACACTATATATAGCTTATAAATAAATATATTCAATCTATTAGCTAGCCTTAGCTCCTAGACAATGATGGTTTTGTAGAAAGTTTTACTATTTATGAAGTCAATATAACCAAAAACAAATTGTATATTTATTGCTATTACTTCTTAGGATAGCTGAGCGTGGTTTTGTATCACATGGGTGACATTTAATTATAATTACTCCTTCTACTTGCATTTCCTCTACTGTCTGGTGGTATTCTTGGTATACACATCTGGTTTCTGGCTTGGAAATACGAGGTCTGTACTGCTGCAATACATAGTTTACATTGTTCCATTCTTATTTTATAGGCTTGGCTTTTCTGCAATGTTCCCAAAATCAATGGGTCAGAAAGTCAGCCATTCTCCCAATGCTGCACTTATTGTGGTCTAGTATGATGTGTTGAATTGGGAATGGCATGTTATATCTTCTAGTCCTTATAATTTGTTGGTATAACATCTGTGGATGATTTCTCTTACAGGAATCACAAATACCATAATTAAAGGATCAGATGACTGAAAGGGGTACAATGTTATCAAATGAAAGTACTTTCAATGCCCATGTTGTTAATTCTCTCAGGCAGAGCTTCCAGCAATAAAGTTTTGTTGAAGCCCCTTTGACAATGGCTTTCCAAGTATTTATTTAAAATTTTAGGAACAACTTATCAAATATTATCAAAGATCTACAAAAGAAGTTCCCATTTTAACTTTAACTTACCACCATATAAGGAAATGTCTCCGAATTTTGTTAAATTAAATTATGATAATATTCTATAAAAGAATATGTTTTTGAAAATCCTAACTTGATTTTAATCTGCTCTTTGTGGCTTAGTCTGTTTTCTTTCTTTTTCTTTATAACAAAAGAGTAAAAAATTTAAGAAAGGATAAAAGAAAATATCTTACTTAAAAACTAAGTTTAAAATAAATACTGATTAGTCGTTTCTTTTTTTCTTAAGGTTATCACGATTAAAAACAAAACAAAAGCCCTTTTGAATTCTGATTAATTAGATAACAAAAATACAAGCAAATTCCTTAACTGATCATTATAGCATTTATCATTTAGATAAACGAGATTAAAATTCATTAATTTAAATTAAGGCAGGACTGCTTTGTGGGTATGGGGTGCCTTTGTGCAAGATAAATTTCACTGCACCTGGTTTCATGAAATGAACTGACCTGAGTGCATTGTGATGGCAGACGACCTTCCATTTATCAAAGCCTTGGATCTAAATGATCAATGTCCTTTGCAAAAATCAAACATATCTTTTTTTGCTAAAACTTTTAATTTATAAGTCGTACAATGAATATCATATGCGAAGTAATATAATTGTAGAAGAAAAGCACTGATTGTGCAGTAATGCAGATTTTTCAATTACATTTTAATGTGAAATCAACTCTTCATTAGCATTCTTTTGTATTGAATCAGAATTCGGAATAATAATAATAATAATAAAATTATGATGATGTTATTAACATATTTATAATAAATAAAAAGATCATTTATTTTTTTAAATATATAAATGTTTTTGATCAGGTGAAGAAGACCCATCCCACCCATGAAATAAAATTAGTTAATTAAAACAAAATGAATTCTATATAATTTCATTTAACAAAAGACACAATAGCATATTAAAATTATTTACACTTTTACCTTTTTATTTACATAAAACTCTCCAGACTTTGGTGGCCACTATGTGATTCTAGCCAATGTTTTAATAAATTCAAATAACTTGTTTTTTACTTTGTTTCATCGGAATCTCTCATGCATCTTTCTATTAACAAAGTCAGTTTCTCAATCTTAAATGTTTGTTTTCTTATAGAATAATTTTTTTTATATGCTTGTTATTTCAGTTGAACTTAATTATGCTATATAGCCAGATATATGGGATTTTAAGGATTTACTTTAAGAAAAGAAATTTTCACACTTACACATTTATTTGACAAATTCTTAGAAGCCATTATACCATTCCTTGAACTTTCTTTTGTTTAATGATAGATTATAATAGCTAAAAAAAAAACATCAAATAATTGGTTTCTTCCACTAGAATAAATAAAATGTTTTATAGGCACTTTTAATACCTTAATTATTTGCTGTGTATTGATACTACATAAATATTTTACCAAATAATCCTCACACACATAAATAAGTTTATATAATGGAATTTATTTGAATAACAAATAAATCCTTATGTACGTTTATCTATTATAAATTATAACATATGTCTTATGGCTTATTTAAACCAATAATTAAACCTGTGTGGCTTGTAATTGTCACTAGATTCACTGGGAAAATACTTTGTCCAAACCACGCTCTTCTATCTATGTTGAATCTTCAGCAGCCCAAATTCTCATTGCTTAATAAAAAAACACTCTTTTTCTTATTTCTGCTTTTTGTTACACTCATTCTTTTTTTTTTTTAGGGAAATTATGTAAAAACAAATAAAAATATTTAAATAATTTATTTTCTCAAAATACATTTATACACAATGCTTTCCTAACTGCATGGTTACAAGTGAAATTATTGCAAACAATAATACAGCATTAAAAAAAGATAATATCATTATTAAAGATAGGAAAAGCTATTCAATAAAATATGCAAAAATATAATATGGCATAATAATAAATTAATACTGCTATTAAAAAATTTTTGCATGAGACAACAATGGAAACAGTCTTGGACTCCGTCGTCCAAAGTTGAACACTCTAATACTATGTTAAACTGAATAATACAGATAACATGTGTAAAATAGTATTAATATAGATAATTTCATCACATGCAGAATTACTCTAATTATGAGACAATACTTTTAAAATAAGTTTTGTTTTTAAATAAATTATTAATAGTAGTGTATTCTTTAAAGTGGGAAAACTAAACATTTTTATTTACATATACATTTTATTAACTATAACGACAAAAAGGCATAGACCTGTTCGCTTTTGTGCAATGGTGGAGCGCATATGTAGTATATTTCGAGACTCGAATAATTGTCACATGTCTAAGTAAATAAGTATTGCACTTAATATTAAATAAAAAAGAATGCATTTCTAACAATAAAGTGATTCAATCTAAACATTTACATATAAGTTTTATTAATTATCATAACAAAATGGTGTCAACCTATCTGGTTTAGTGCAAAGATAAGAGTATATACATAGTATATTTAGAGTTCAAATTTCGAAATTTAAGACTTGAGCAATTGTCACAATTAATTTATATAAATAAGTATTCCATATTTAAATAAAAAATATATTGACAGTCAGAATGAAGTGATTCAAAAATAAACATTTTCATTTACATATAAATTTTATTAATTATATAGACATCTTAGCATTGCTTTGATGAAGTGCTTTAGTACCCTGCACACCCACATAAAGCAGCCCTGAAATTAGATTTTTATTTTACATATATATACTATAACACACCCACATAAAACAGCCCTGAAATTAAATTTTTATTTTATATATATATACTACAACACTCACCACATATACATTTATTACTGATGTGTTGGACTGGTAGTAACATGTAATTATAATTTCTACTTAAAATTTATGTATATATAAATGAATATATTCAATCTATTAGCTAGCTATAGCTCCTACACATTGATGTTTTTATAGAATGTTTTACTGTCTAAGAAGTCAATATATGTCAATGCATATAATACCTTACTATGCTCCTTCTCATATCAGAATTAGGGATTGTGATATTTGGATCACAAATTCTAGGATTCTAGCCAAAATTCTAATCCCCAATTTCAGGACATTAAGAATTATAATTTTATGTTGTTATAACAGAATGACAATAGTTTAACATTATAGATACATAACTGAAGGTATTCAGAAATTAGATAATAAAATATATGTGAGAAACATTAATCAATAATACATGAGTAGCAAATAAGTGTGACAATTTCCAGCCAGATAGTGAAGATAGACCAGCAAAAATCTATAAACCCAGCAATTTTGGAAGCCCAGCATCCTGTAGGCAACACAAGTCTAATTATAGGCTACAATCAATTTTTGCTTAGGTCATAATATATCATATGATCACCATTTCTTATATCATCTGCTCAAGCTGTTAAAAACAGAGGCAAAACTCTCCATATAGTAGCACCACCCAGTGCAAAGCAGAATAATCAATGGAAGCAAGAAGAAAAATTCCTTTCTTGTGCCTACTCATCCAATATCCTGACTAGTTTCTAGATTATGGCATTATCATTGAGGAGCATTGGATCTGAGAGCACTGCATCTAGATCTTAGGATCTAATACAATCATCCAAAAGCCACCTTTTATCTTTTTAGTTAACTATAAGGCTAAATGAACTCATAAGAATGTTTTCTATTCAAGCTCATTCATTTTTATATTCATTTGTATATGGATCTTAAACCAGTTCAGTATAAATATTTTTTGGTCTTATATTTTTAATAACCAAAGTCACCATCATTTTTGGGCAAGGATTGGTGTTAAACCAATAAAATATCAGAAGATCACCCCTTCTTAAACTTACACAAGCTATTAAAATAGTAGCAAACTTTCTCCATACAGTAATGCCACTCAATGCAACCATAGTAATCAATAAATGTTAGAAGGTTTATGCATGAAAATCTAATTTAATATCACCAAACTAGTTTCTAGCTTGTGTCCTTCAGCAGTGAGGAAACTTGGATCTGAAAGCACTAAAACTAGGTCCTTGGATCTAATGTAACTGAGTTCAGATCTATATGACTAAACAAACAAATGGGCTTGAATTGAAAATATTACGTTTTCAATTTTAGACTCATAGCTTTATAGTTAATTAAAAAGGTGAAAGTGGCTTCTGGAGGATTGTATTAGATCTTAGAATCTATGTACAGTGCTCACAGATCCAAGCCTTCTCACTGATGAAAGCCATGACCTTCTTGCATCCACTGATTACTCTGAAGCTGAGAGGCACTACTGTATAAAAGAGCTTTGCCTTTGTTTTTTCACAAAATGTGTTAAATATACTTTAGAATGAATTAATTAGAGGCCATTCTACCAAATTTTAGATGATATCCATAGATCACATGATCACTATCTCATACTAGCACATAATTGTTATTAAACAAGGCAAAACTCTCTCCATACAGTACTGCCACCCTGTGCCAATCAGAGTAATCAATGGATGCCGGAAGGCTTGTGCATAAAATCCCTATCTAATGCCTACTCATCCAATATCCCCAGACTAGTTTCTGGCTAGTGGCCATCATCAGTGAGGAGCCTTGGATCTGAGAGCACTGCACCTAGATCTTAGCATCTAATGCAACCCTCCAGCAATCACCTTTTATCTCCACTTAACTACAAAACTATGAGAATGAAATTTAAAACATAATAATATTTTCAATCTAAGCTCAATAGCTTATATAGTTATATGGGTCTGAACTCAATTCAGTACCCATACATTTTGGTGGCTTTGGCTCTTTAACAACCATAGCCACCACTATCCTATTAGGCAGGATTGGTGTTAAACCACTAAACATCCATGAACACTATCTCATACCAGCACATAATTGTTATTAAACAAGGCAAAACTCTCTCCATACAGTAGTGCCACTCATTGATTACTCTGATTGGCACAGGGTGGCACTACTATATGGAGAGTTTTTGCCTGTTTACTAGAGTAGATTATCCTAATGACTTCATATTAGCTAAGATGTTTATGAATATTAAGACTTACATCTATATAACTATACAATCAGACTGTCTTGGATTGAAAACTTGAGATTTTTTTTTAATGTCAGTATATTAGTTTATTAATAACAAAGACATAAAGACAACAGACGGTCCTCATTAATAATGTCAAAATCCAGAATCTACTCTGGAAATGAAATTAAATAACTATCATTTTGTAACTATTGATTTATCAAATTAAAAACAAAGCAAACTCTCCATACAGTAGTGCCATCTTGTGCCAACAAGAGCAATCAATGGATGCCAGAAGGCTTTTGCATAGAATCCCTATCTAATGCCTACTCATCCAATATCCCCAGACTAGTTTCTGGCATCCATTGATTGCTCTTGTTGGCACAAGATGGCACTACTGTATGGAGAGTTTTGCTTTGTTATGAATTGTTTAATAACAATTATGTGCTAGTATGAGATAGTGATCATGTGATGTTTAGTGATTTATCAAATTACAATAAATGGCATTAGGGGAAGGAAATAAAAATTAATATATATAAAAGTGTAGTAATTAGAAATAATAAATAAGTTGTGTTGATACTTTAATTAATACATTTAAAATTATTTGTATGTAAAAAAAAAAAATTAATCTAGAAGCTTTGTGACACTTGATTAATAATATTCCATATTTTCTTTTATATTGTTATAATAAATTAAGTCAGTTTACAATCATAAAAAAATTTCCGTGTATATAAATTTTTATATACTGTATAATAAAATCTTTTTTAAAAAATAAAATCAACCAAAAACTTAATTGTAATAATTAAATTTGTAAAGTGCATACTCGTTATGTAAAGTAATATATATTAAGGCTATAACCTTAAGACCATGCAGCCTGAAAAACGACAGTAGGGACCTCTACAAATCTTGTCTTTTAAATAAATCTTGCGTTAAGATTTGAGGAGGTCCCTACTGTCATTTTTCAGGCACTAGATCTTTCAAAAACATAATTATAAATATAATTAAATTTACCTTAATTATTTTAATTTTTTCATCCAGTTGTGTGTTTGCTTTTTCAATCTTCCTATAAAGGTTATCCTTTTCTTCTAATTTTTTACTTTTCACTAACACTTCATACTTCTGCAATTGTTTTTTTAATTTCTCACTTTCATTTTCTTTAGCTTGCAGTAGGTTTTCATTCTTGGAATTTTTTTCGTGGACTTTGCGAAGCTGTTGTTTGAGAACACGTACATCCTCCATGTGCTGTTTGATTATATATGGTAAATCTCCTCCACGCTCTTCAAGACGGCCCAAAGCTTTCTCTTGTCTTACTTGCAAAGTCTTTAACAATCTATTCTCCTTTTTTAGCTCTATGAGTTGGTGTGTGAGTTGGTCTATTTCACTTCGTAAATCATTCATTTTTAACTTTCTGGCAGATATCACCCTCTGTAAAACAAATTCTTGTTTTGTTGGTTTCATTCTACGCTGCAGTCGAGGAGGCCAGAGAGTATTTCTATAAGCAGCTTTAACTTGACGGTTACCTATGAATAAAAATGCAAAATTGATTTATGCATGCTTCATTAAATGTCAGTAAACACAAACCTATCAAATAATTTTATTTAATACCAATACAATGAAAAAAAATATTTTCAGGAAATAAGATTAATAATACAGACATCAACATCAAAAGGTATTTTAAATTATCAATTCAGTTATTTTATTGAAAAATAGATTATATGAAAAAATAATTAAAATTACATAGACAAGATAGAAAATATCACATGATCACCATCTCAGGCTAGCACATAACTGTTAGTAAACAGGCAAAAACTCTCCATATAGTAGTGCACAAGCCTTCTGGCATCCATTGATTACTCTGGTTAGCACAGGTGGCACTACTACATGGAGAGTTTTTGCCTGTTTACTAAGATAGAAAATATTTATAAGATTAAATCTTCTTACAAAAAATATATACATAACTTATGAGATAAAGATATTATATTGCTTTAACATATAAATATAATTTTAGTAACAAACATTCATATAATTATAGTATTTTAAGTAACTTCTTTGTGAAAACCAATAATTATTTTTCAATTTTTAGAAATTTGGGTTAAAAGCATTTTTTAAATTCAAATATATATTTTAAATTTATATTAAAGATTAAATATATCCAATTAATATGTATTAAGGCATGGTTTTTAATTTATATTTCAACTATCTTTTTTTACTCATGTGTTAAGTTTTAACATATTTTCCAAACAACATTGCACATGTTATCATTACTTTTTTTGAAAATATGGTTAATGATTGTTTTCTGAAAATTTGTAATGATGGCATTTTACTTGTAATTAAATTTTTCAAATACATTCAATTATTAGTAATAATATCAGGCTTGTTGTATAAGTGATATTATTATCCTCTCTTCTTCAGGTATTGCTGACCTGACCAATGATTGTTGACATTACTACCATGAGAAGCAAACCTGGAATTTTTAGATTTATTATTATCGAATTTAAAGTAATGTTTTAATCCCAACTTTTCAAAAAGCAATAGTCAGTAGAAATTTAATATACTTATTGGTAAGGATCTTCCTGCTTTTTCTATTTTTTCTTAAAAGCAAGGTTAATAAGAGGTTTCCAAATATGATGTCTTGTCATACTAGGTTGATCTATGGCAGGGGTGGGCAATTGTTTTGGCTCAGGAACCACTTTGTAGAATCAGAGGTTAGCGGAGGGCCACATCGGGGTCCACACTGTGGAAGCAAAGATTAGCAGAGGGCCACACCTTTTTTCAAGACACAATAAACACACTGCTTTATTCCCTGTATTATCAAAGAAATATTTGATGTTCATTCTTCATTAAACACACGACATTCATCATCGATTTTACGTTTTTTCAGAGGGCTCATGGTTTCACTAAATTTGGAAATTTATATATTTACTGTTACAAAGACAAAATTGAAATTAACCAGATCAACTGGAAAAGCACTGCACATTATAAAAATTCTTCATGGGCCACTATTTGCCCACCCTTGATCTATGAGATTATCATGTGAATAGCTTCTTTAATTTTTTTTCTTACCTGTACAATATTTTTTTCTCAATTGAACATATGTTCATTGACATATGATTTTGGTCTTTGTTACTTTATGCCCTTTTAATCAGTTTTCGATGAGTCGGCTGGTTTCACTGATATATATCTTCCACAATCACATGGTATTTCATCCATGCAGTGTTTTTCAGCATTTCCAGCTTGGGTTTTGTAGAAATTGTACACAGAAAAATACTTAGATTAAATAAATATTGTAATTTGTAATTTTAAAATGGCAATTAATAATAGTGAAGTTCTTTAAAAGATGATAATTATTTATGAATAGGAGCTATTAAAGTGATATTTAAAAATTAAATTAATAAAATACTCATAAAAATAAAAAAAATAATGGTAATGGACAATAGGATGTACAAAAAGAATTGGGAAAACAGGTGAGACTGATTAAGTTGAAATGCATCTGAGAATTATTTATAATCTTCCTGTAACCATATACAGTACATGGTATTGTTTTTATCCTATTTAATTATATTATTAAAAACTATTTTCAATGGGATGAAGTTATAATGCACTAGGGACAGAAAATCTCATTTCATCAGATTTAGTAATGGTTGCAGTGTTTGTGACTAGTAAAGATGAGATTGTAGAGACTTGAGAATGAAACTGAAGCAATGAAAAAAAATTGAGGGGATAAAAGTGTGTGAGATAAACAGGGAGTTAAAAAACAAAGTAATGTGAGGGGGAATTGACTGATGACAAAAGCAAAAATTAAAATAAGAATTGCAAAAACTAAGTGAGATGTGAGGGGAATTGTCTAATGACAAAAGCAAAATTAAAATAAGAATTGCTAAAGCTATGTGAGATGTTACTATGTAGCCTATTTAAATGATATATATTAAAAAGAGGTTTGTTAAGATTTTATTAGAAAGACATATAAAGCATAAAAAAATTCAGGGATTTTAGGAGAAAATGAAGATTAAATTGGAATGATACCAATAATAATTATAAGAAAAACAAAAAGAATATGTGGAAAACTATTTGACAAGGAAATTATAAAATGTGAAGATTTGTTATTGATAATATTTTACACAATTAAGATGGTTATACTGAAAAAGAAGATGAAGAGTGAAAATATAATTATTGGAAGATCTTATTAAAAAGTGATTGTGGATGTTTAATGAGCACAGATGTTCAGAAAATGGCTGGGTGATTTGGAGTATATTCTTTTAACTTGGTAAACAATTGAGAGTGATAGTAAAAAAATTAAAAATTGATGATAAAAATAAGTTTTATTAATATTTCTAAATTTTAAATTGCTAGACTTTTATTGCAAGTAACATTAATTAAAATACATAAAACACAGATTTTTAGAAGGCAAAACACAGCTTACTTGAAGTATGGAGCTGATTTTTTTTTTTTATACAAACCAGACATCTTTTACATATAATACAAATTTATTATTTCTTTATTTATATAACCAAAATGCTATAGAAAGGAGATTCAGAAGCACCTAATATATAAGTTTTTCATCATCCTATGCATTTTCATATGTATAATAATTAGAAAAAAAATAATTTAAGCAACTTAATATATCTGATGTAATTATCAAATTTTAGAATAGAAAAATATTTTAAAAAATAATAAATACCACTTTACAATTTATATACTTTGAAGTAAAAATAAAAACTTTATATTATGAATTCTTTTTTTGAAAAAATGTTAAAAGGAAATGGACATGGAAGCATCCAAATGAAGGTACAACAGAATGGGGTCATATTTTGACTAGCAGAAAATATATATTTCAAGATTGTAATGTCCTCAATAAATTCAGCACAGAAAGTGATCGTTGATTAGTAAGACATAAGATGCCCGTTTTAATAACAATTATGAGCAAGCATAAGAAATGATGATCATGTGAATGCAAAACTAGAAAGACAAAAATTATTTTTAAAAAACAAACAATATTTACAGTTGATATCCCTAATCGTTAGAAATTCTAATGAATTTAAATTAGAACTTGCAAATCATTTTCAAGTATTAGTAGATTTTGAACATAATTAAAATTTAAATGAAATTAATAAGAAAATAACTGATGCACTTTTAAAAACTGCAACAAAGTAGCTGATAGAAAAAAACAGCAAATGACCAATACAATTTCTACTGAGACTAGAAAATTTATGAAGAAAAAAAGAAATATGAAGATACATAAAAATTATGCATTAAGAAGGACTGAACATCTCAACTTTTATTAAAATGTTGCAAAAAAGAGTTGATAATGATATAAGAAAATATAATTGTGAACTAGCAAGAAAAGCTGTAGAAGACAATAAGTCTCAAGAGTATATATAAAACAACATTTTGGTATTGGTAGGAAACTTATATCTGCAATAAGAAAAAAAGATGAAACTATTACTAAAATGTGAGATGTCGTGATCAGTTCTATCAAGAATTATATAGTAATAAAGAACAAGTATCTCCTCCATCTAATATATCCCCTGAATTACTCACAGTTTTAAATGAAGTGAGACATGCAATTAAATTTATGAAGGGAAAAAGCTCCAGGTAATGATGGAATTATAATTGGTACATTAAAAGAAGCGAGTGAATAAATAGAAATTTTTTTGGCAATTATATACCAAATGTCTAAATGATAAAAATGTACCATATGAATGAAAGAATGTAGTATTTAATATTAATATTTTTAAAAGGGTGATATAGAAGGCATTAAAAATTACAGTCCTATTAGTCTTTTATCAGTTTTATACAAAATTTTTATCAAGATAATTACAACTTGTCCACAGAGAAAATTGGATTTTAACCAATCAAAAAAACAAGCTGGATTTAAAAGTGGTTTTAGTACAGTAGATCATATCCAAATATTGAGAGAAGTTATAGAAAGGACCAATGAATATGAGTTGCCATTATGCTTTGGATTTGTACATTATGAAAAGGCATTTGATTCTATAAGCATTTCTTTAGTGATTAAAACATTGGCTCGTCAAGGTATAGATCCAGGATACTATCATATTTTGAAGAATATTTATAAAAATGCAACAGAAACAATTAGAGTTACAAATGATACTAGGAAGGTTAACATTGAGAACTAAAGAAACAAAAGCAAATTCAGTCATTTAGATTTTGCAGATGAGGTATTTGGTTTTTGCAAATAATGCTTCGGAGCTTCAGGAAATGATGCAAAAGTTATCAGATGAAAGTAAGATAGTAGGACTAAAGGTAAATGTTAAAAAGACTAAAGTAATATTGAATGGATTTTTTTCAAAAGATAAAAATAAAGATTGATTATGATAAACTAGAAGTTAACAACTACAAATACCTTGATCACATTATCATTACTGATGGAAACATAATGGATGAAATTAATCATAGAATTAAGCTTGGTTAAGTGCTTTTGGTAGAAATATGGCTATGGGTTTGAAAAAGAAAGCTGTTAATAAATGTGTTTTGCCAGTTCTTACTTATGGATCTGAGACTTGGATACTTAATAGAAAAGCAATATAGAGATTTCAGACCACTCAAAGAAGTATGGAGCGATACATGGAATAGCAAGAAGAGATCAAAATGTAATACATAGGTAAAAAAAGCAAACAGTTGCTACTGACATCATTGAAAGAATTAAGACTGAAGTGGAATCGGGCTAGACATATTGCTAGAAGATATGATAATAGACAACTGAAATCTTAAACTAGATTCCAAGAGATTATAAAAGACCCAGAAAGAGATCACATGTGAGATGGATGGATGAAATAAAGTGTGCAGGGTGATATAAAGCTAGAGATCATAAAAGATGGATTGAACTTGGAGAGTTCATACTGCAATGGAATGATAATGGTTGAAGATGATGATACTTTGAAGTATTTATTCTGGATGGTTGTATTTATAGTTTTACAAGCACACTTATTACAATATAGAAGAAAATAAAATTCTTCACTGTATTCTTAAATAACTAGTGACCAATTAAATATAGTACACACAAGTTTTCTTTTAGTTATCAACAACAATTTACTTTACTAATGGAGCCATCTACTATAAAATTGAATAATCAATTGTCACCAGTTGATATAGTGCTACAAAATTATAATCCCTAGATTATTTTTTGGCGTTTGTCTTCATTAATAAAGATCTGAAATTAATATATTTATGTATTTGGCAACCAACATTTATTCCTTTATAAAATTAATGTTAATATTCTGAAAATTCATTAAAATGGCGAATGTTTTGAATTCAAGACAATTCACTTGCATAGTAATATAGATCTGTCGACCAATTTCTAATAGTCCTCAGCTTTATGACAGCTGTAGATCTTTTTATTATCCTTTGGCTAGAAATCATATACGTATATAAGAAAGTTATGTGATGTTGTTTTATTAGTAATTTTTTCCCACGACTTTTTGACCAATTCTATAATTACATCAGTAACTACGATAATTTGTGTAAGCATATTTTAGACGAAAATTTTGTATAATTAAAACAATCGGATCTGTAACTTGCAGAATGGATTGTCAATTGTATGTTCGAATGTTACATGTTTGGGATACTCCGTTTAAATTCAAAAATGTCATTCCAGATTTTTTTTGTTAAGTACAAATCAAAACTGTAGACGAATAACCTATAGGTTCAAGTGTGAATTTCTCTTCAAAATAAATAAACAAAAAAATAGGAACAAAACACCTTCATCTTTAAAAAAGACCAATCCTTCATAAATAAATTTTAATAAATATATCAAAACTGCTGTTTGAGAATGAAATAACGACGAGAGTAAATTGTTATAATTGAGGTCTATCATCATCGTTTATTCGCCAGCATATACGTTCACATATTTATTTTAGATTGCCTCTATGACTTCAAAATTTATATCTGTTCCATTCCTTAAGATCATTTAATATTATTCGTCAATACTGCTTTACCTTTTCGTTTTTATGATCTTTATAATATATCTTCCATAATTTTTTTATTTATACTGAACTGTACTTGTTTTTTTATGAAATTCTACGTTCCTAATTCTATTTAACCAATTTGTGTATTTTATATTTTCCTCCAAATTTACATCTTAAAGCCTTATCATTATCTATTTATAATTTTTATTAAAAAGATGATTCTACTCTGTTAATAATTGTGTTGAATGACGAACTTAAGAAATAAACTGAAATGAACACGTTACTTCTGGCGCATGAATATCACATGACCTTTTGAGTAACTTATTTATATGTGAAGAGGTGTTAAAAGATTGATCCAATAACTAATTATTTTTTTAAAAAAAACAAGAATTTTTTATTATAACAAGTGGAGACGTACTGCAATATTTTCATCAATCAGAATAAAATAAGGTTACACATGACTTCTGCCTATTGCTTGAGCTCACAGAAATAGATTCATTTATGGTATAAAAAGCGAAACATGAAATCAATAATAGCAACTCACGAAATCTATGTAAAAATTGGTACCAAATTATTAAATTAAAATGCATTCCAAAAGTGATCAAAGAATTCACACTGGATGTAAATATAAATTCCTTTTTTATATTAAGATATCAAATCAACATACAATATCATTAGCCCCTCTCCCTTAATTAAAATTAAATTTAGAACTTAGTAACTAAGAAAATATACGTAAATAAACTTGCGCAGATGTAAGTTCCACTCACAGTATTTGAAACATTTGTTGTGATTGGTGTTTACATCTGTTTAAGTTTGTTTAACTTTTAACCGAAGTAAATTTATACGTTGGCGCGCGATTTCCCTCCCTTCCCCTCTACCTTTCTTGCGCCTGCGCCATACTCTCATAAATACTAGAGGAAGTAAGTGTAAGAGTAAATTGGCGGCTAAATGTTACGAGATCATGTATATATTTATTATCAAAAGTTAATAAATAAATTGAAAGAATTAAAATTACAGAAAATATTTAAATAAAAATTAGAAAAAATCATTATCTTTGAAAGTTCAAATTATAAACACTCTTAGCACAATACTTTATTATTCGTTGGAAGTTTCTAGAAACTTCATTTAATTTTAGATTCTGTTTTAGCACGATAGTAGAGTAACGAATTTGAGAGTTAAAGATTTCTGAATTTATGCCCAACTTTTCATTTTCAAGACAGATATAAACAACTAATCAGTTATTTACATGTTTTGTACTGTTTAATTAAAGTTGACTCTAAAAATTCGAGCATCATAATCTACAGACACAGTTGCAATGCGTAGACCTCAAAACACTAGATCTTTGCACTAAACCATTCGGGATAAATTTCACTTTTAAAACAAGGAATATTTGATATAACGTTATCCTATTGTATTGCCAAATCCATATAATATTGATATCATTTATGTTCTTTATTACTTTTTACAATGATAAGATTTGGAAATGTAAGTAAAAGTTCTGAAGAAGATTGCTGGGACAATCGAAACCGTCCATAGTGGATTGTAAAAAAGCATTGTAAAAAGTAAAAAAAAAAAAGACAAATGATATTAATATTTGATAGTTCTTTAAAAAAAAAACGAAGAAATTAAAGAGTACATCATGCATATGAGTGATGGATCCATATTGGCCTTACATGATTCAATGCAATGATTGAGAGCCAGACTCTGGAGCATAAGATCTCCGGATGGATTCCATTTCTGGAGCTCAAATGTTCTACGAACTCCTGAAATTCAATATTTATTTATTTTTAGCTGTTAAATCGAACTTCCTTTTTTGTTAATTAAAAACTTCATCATTAAATGCTTTAGAATAGATTAACTGGTAGATTCCAATGGAGATTCTTGTTATCACTTAACTTTAAGATTTTTTTATTTTCAATGTAGGAATACTTTGTATTCATTGCACTTGGTTCTGAGTCTTCTTGTGGATATCTGTAACCTTGGATATTGGCCATCCTTATGTTATACACATGTTTAACATATATAAATACATCTATGACAAAATTTAATTTTTAAATTGTAACCATTAAGACATCAAAAATAATAACAAAAATCAATTATGAAAATAAAGACAGTAGAAATAAATCAAAAAACAAAGAACGGCATTACTGGTCGAGGCCATCCTAAGTTCACATTAATTACAAAAAATGAGAAAAACACTGTGAAGTGATTTATGATATTTTAATAGGCGGGAAAGTACATGAAATTTAGGAATTTAAATGTATGTGTCTCTAATTTAACTTTATATTTTTTAATGTTTTCAAACCAAAGATAGTGAATTCATTGTTGGGAGGTGGGGTACTACACTTATTGCAGAGCTTTGATAAATTTCAATCTAATTGTATGTAACTTATCAAGCAATAGTAAAAAATATATATTTTCCTTATCTATACTAGCTATAATTAATTAAATTTCTCTAACATAAATTTCCTTTTTACACTTTTAAATTATTCTATACTGGCATATATTCTTGATTAAAAGCTATCTGGAATTCCATTAATAAATATCATGCAATCCAAGATATATGGAAGGTGATTTCATTGATAATGAATATATTCTCTAGTAATGTCAAAAGATGCTTCTAAAAGACAATCTATTATATTGCTCAATCAATTACATAATATCCATTACTTCAGACTGTAAGCATCAACACTCATTATGAGACTCTCTGGTATAAGTTTAATGTCATACAGGGTCAGTTCACTTCAATAGGTTTGATCACAGTCAAGAACAATGAAGTCAAATGAGTAAAAGCTTACTGTCGCACATGATAATACCAAAAGTTCAATAATATAAACTCTATTAGTTCATTTATATAAGAGAAATAGCTCGTATATTAAAATATATATCTAAAAAAAAGTCTGCTGGCAGAATTTGTGGAGAATTAGAGGAAAGAAATATAGAAAAAAAGATGATTTATAATTTAAAGGAAGAAAATCATTAAAAATACTTAAGAATTAGAACAATGGATAGAAAGTCAAAAAAAGAATTGAGGGTTGATATGCAAAGTCTGCCTTTCAAATATATATATATATAAAAGGGGCAAAGTGTCCATGTATTGAATGGAATGAGTGCTTCCGTAAAAAAATTTGCTAAAACTTTCAAAAGCTTTAATTAAAATTCACTTTCAATTTTTTTTTTTTTTACCAACAGAGAATTGGTTTTATATATGTAGGGATTGGGAATGAACTCGACTAATTCATTCTCACATTTTCGTTGATTATAAGAAATTCAAACAATGCTAAGATCTAATTTACAGTTAAAACTTTTAAGAATGTTAAAAGGATTTAGAAGATAAAAATATATTAATAATATATTCTCTGATTTACAGATAAGAGAGTTTCAGATTTTTCTAGATGTATGTAATATATATATATATTAGGCACTATTATGTAAAAATTGTTGTGGCAAGTGAAATAAAAACATTATAAAAAAAAGTATGCTTCCGTTCCTAAAAAAGTCATGCTTCGTCACTGATAGACAGTATGATAGGTAGTATATAATTAAATGATAATGCAAATGACAAAATATGTGGCTTTTTCTGCATAGGTTAGAAGTGGCCAAATAATTGATCAAATAGTCATAACTAACTAATATAAAACATTTTACATTGGCATTTTCTGCTCATTTTTTAAATATCAAAATACTTTTTTATTTGTCTTAAGATCTTATTTTAGATGCGCCCATTGACTATAAATAGTTCTTCATCAAATATTTGTTGCTTGCAAAGTTTGCTTTGAACTTCTTAAAATTTTCATTCAAATTATCACAAAAATGGCTGCCAAACAACAAAATCTTATATGATTACTCAGCAATTACTTTTGTTTTTAATTTGAATTCTTTTTTTTTTTTTTAATGTATGTATTTTTAAATATTTATTACAATAATATATATAAAAAAATAAATTTCTATACAATTATTGAGTATAATAAAGTTTTAAATTATAATATAGTATCAAAAAATAGTTTCGATTTTCCTATAGAACTACTCTAGAATTATTTTTTCTTCAAAATAATTGCAATGTAATCAAAGAAATGTCAGTTGGCATTTTATCAGTAAATATTTCAAATCCAGAGCTTTTACCTTGAATGGATTAAAGAAAAATATACACCTATAAATAAAGTGAATACTTAGGCACCAATCAGAAATATTACTATCATCAATGATCAATTTTTCAATGAACTATTAATATTCATGTTTAAATATTATTTTTAATATATATAATAAATTACTTTCCAAAAAAAGAAACACTAAAAAAATATACTTCGTGAAATAAACTCTGAAAGTGAAAAATATTAACATTATCACACATCATAATTTGACTCTCAAAACTTACTATATTAATAAGAGAATTTTTTCTCTCTCTACTCTAGCGCCATCTTCTAAAATATATATTCATTAACTTGCTGTTAGATTACACAATTATATAAAAATTGTCTGACAGACAGATGCATTTATTACATTATTTCCAACTTTGGAATGGAGATTAAATTACATTATCATCCACCAATCATTGATAAATCATTTTTATAATAGATGGCCTTAAAATAAAAAGAGAGAAAAATTCTTTTGTAATTAGTGACATTATTGGACATGGAATATATTTCAATTTACATGTGAGCTGTTTACACACATTTAGAAAACAATGTAAAATTTGAGACGGATTTATACTCTAGTAACTAACTTCCCCCACCTTCCCAATTATTATTGCACTTGAATTTTTAACAATAAAAATATGCAAAATATTTGGAATATAGAATATTTCTTCCAAAATGTGTAGGTTTGCACATACATTTTTTTAATAAACATTTGTGTATGTAGAATGCTTTTTTGTATACTTATTTATACCTATGTTAACATAAGTATAGTTTTATTATTATTAAAAATTAAGCTTATATATTTACATTAAATATTTATATCTAGTATCTTTTCTTTTTTTATGTCCCCTCTACCAGAGGGCGCTGCTGAACCCAAGTAATGTGTCTGCTGCTCTCCTCCCATTCTTTTAATAACAATAACAAAGGTGATCATGTAAAGTTTTGATGATTTTGCCCATTTTTTTCAAACTTCATTATTTGTGACTTCTTTTGTTTTTATATGTTACAAAGGTTATATTCAGATGGAATAAGAAGATTGGTCTTCAGCATGAAAAGCACTCAATGTATCAGGGGTTTAAAACAAAAATCATATAAAGCATAAATGCCTCCACATTCTCATTCATGCATACCCTTCTCATGAACCATCTCAAGAACTTATAAGTAGAGTATAGCGTCAATAAAGTAAATGACAGACTAAACCATCAAGAACATTTAACCAGGCCAACCTTATTGGTTTGAGTAGGATAGTTAAGATGAAGTGGGGTGAACATAAAAAGTTTAAAATGGAAATTAACAATGTGGCAAAAGAGGCTTGTGAAAACTTGGGAGATAAATGAAGAAGACAAGAAAAAAAGGATATATTATTAAATGCAAAAGAGAGTGTGCAGATAGAAAAGAACTTGGAAAAGATTCCTAATAGAATTTGTAATAAAAACTTTGAGTGAGGAAGAGCTTAATTTATGAAAAAATTGCCAGAGTGATGGAAGCAGAATTGAATAGAGCAACAGGGATTGAAAATCAAAAATAAAAGGATTAGATAATGTGGCAGCAGAAATGATAATAGATTTGAGAAAATATACAAGTTTATTCCTCAGCATTACAAATTCATACAACACATGCTATTATAAATAAAAACATCATGATAGATAAATAAATAATTGGGTAGTTTTCAGTTATGCATACTGTGGCTGCTAGGCGACACTGCAGCACCACCAAGAAGCCTGCAAGTGAAAATTTACCTATTATTTCACTTGATTTTTTACTTACTTTTGATGTCTAGCCTTAGGTGAACCAATTTTCTGTACTTGATTTTGTACTTACTTTTGATGTCTTACCTTAGGCATTTTAATTTTCAAAGACTTTTGCAATTTTTTCAGATATCTTGCCTTAGGTGTTTTAATTTCAATTTTTCATAAATTTCAGCCATTTTTGGATAAAAATTTATCACTTGCAGGCTTCTTGGTGGTGCTGCAGCATCATCTAGCAGCCACAGTACACGTAACTGAAAACTACCAATAATTGTTTATATAAATCTTAGTTAAGAGAACATTTAATAGAATTTTAATTTATATAAAAAAGACAGAGGAAGGGATGTGAAAATAATAATATATAAAGAAAAAGATTTTAGGTTATTAACTAGCTATAGAAAAGTGCCAATAAATTTCCATAGTTTATAAAGTATTTACATATATAGGGATAAGTTTGGAAGAAAAAAGTGAAACACTGAGGGAGAGGGGATTAGATTGAATTTCTGTCAGGGGAGAACAGATAATTTAGTTTTTATATCTCAATTGAAAGAAGCATTTGTAAAGAAAATAAATCATTATCTACTGCATTTTAGATATAGGAAAGACTCTTGATAGTGTGGACAGAAATAGATTGTAAAGAAGTCTGAAAATATGGGGATGAATTGTGAAGAATTATTAAAAATCTTTATAAAGATGATTTTTCCAAGTATCAATTGAGGAATATAAATATAGTGGAAGTTAAATATAAATTTGGATTGAAATAAGTATGTTTATTTTCACTTTATTATTTAAAATACAAATTAAAAAGCGTATGCAACACTTGAAAGAGAAGCTATACTGATTCCAAAAATTATTATGCGCTAAGCGCTTTTGAGGCCATTTGCCTCATATTCATAGCATACTGCTATGAATATGAGGCAAATGGCCTCGAAAACATGGTATAGCTTCTCTTTGAAGTGTTGCATATGCTTTTTAATTTGTATATTAAATTATCGAGGGAGAAGTTTAAAATCTGTATTTTTTTATTATTTAAAGAAAATTGGAGGTTGCGATAGATAGGGGGGTATGTTGGTTCTCTCTTTATTTTTGAATATGGCATTTTAGAGATATTATTAGAGATATGTGAATAAATAAGTATGAAAATTAAATTCAGTGAAGAAAAGTGTAAGATTCTAGTGTTTAATGGGAAGGGTAAAAGTAAAAAATGGGGGATATTTATTTTGAAGAAATAGAGATTATATATTTAGATATTACATTTAAAAAATAAGGAATTATACAAATAAACAAAGGCAAAACTCTCCATACAGCAGTGCCACCCTATGCCAAACAGAGTAATCCATGGATGCCAGAAGGCTTGTGCATAAAATCCCTATCTAGTGCCTACTCATCCAATATCCCCAGACTAGTTTCTGGCTTGTGGCCATCGTCAGTGAGGAGCCTTGGATCTGAGAGCACTGCACTTAGATCTTAGGATCTAATGCAACCCTCCAGCAGCCACCTTTTAACTCTACTTTACTACAAAACTATGAGAATGAAATTGAAAACATTGTTAATATCTTCAATCTAAGCTCAATAGCTTATATAGTCATATGGGTCTGAACTCAATTCAGATCCCATACATTTTGGTGTCTTTGGTTCTTAAACAACCATAGCCACCACTATCCTATTAGGCAGGATTAGTGTTAAACCACTAAACATCACATGATCACCTTTTCTATAATAACACATAATTGTTGTAAACAAAGGCAAAACTCTCCATACAGTAGTGCCACCCTGTGCAAGCCAGAAACTAGTCTGGGGATATTGGATGAGTAGGCACTAGATAGGGATTTTATGCACAAGCCTTCTGGCATCCATTGATTACTCTGTTTGGCACAGGGTGGCACTACTGTATGGAGAGTTTTACCTTTGTTTACAACAATTATGTGCTAGTATAGAGAAGGTGATCATGTGATGTTTAGTGGTTTAATTATACAAATAATGGAATTAAAGTTGAGACAAAAAAATAGAATTGATTAAAAGTCTAGCATGTTTTTCATATAATAAATATGATAATAATTTTTGAAAGGAGTGATCGTATGTGCTAAAACATTTAGAAACTATGTGCTTTGTATTACCAGAAAAAGCTGGAATTTTTATATATATACAATACAAAAGAAGTAGATAGACAAATATATGTTGAATGAAGAAATGAAGACAGAAAATATCCAAGGAAAAACATTTTTTTTTTTGTTAATGAGTGAAACTAAAAGTAAATTAAACATATTTGGAAAATTTCAATATGTGAAGAAAATATAATAAAAATCGTGTTTAATTGGACTGTTGTAAAGAACAACAAACGTATTGGCCAAAAAGTGTTTTACAGTATGCAGAGTTAATAGATAGATATTTTTCTTCCATATATTTGTATAAAAATAGAATAAATATGAGAAAATAAATTACAGATACATAATTATGAGAGTGGGAAAAGAGAACAAATAAATTGATTGAAAAAAAAAGAATTAGAATTGTGGAAAATAAATATGAACTGAAAACCATAGTTTGGGATTATCTAAGAATAAAATTATTTAAAATAACAAAAGGATATATGATAAAAATAAAGAGTGCTTATTGTTATTTGTTGCAAAGGCAGGAGCATTAGATATTATGGAAAGAAGATAAAAATGAACTAAGAATTTGCATTATAGATAGATGTAGTTTACATGGAGATAGTAGAGAAAATATTGAATATTTATTTTTGAGTGTAGGCTGTTGAAAGAAGATCAGGATAAATGATATAGAAAGTGGAACAAATTTAAAAGTAAAGAAAATATGAGATAAATATTTTATTATTTTTGTTTTGGTCTTTATAATGAAATTGGAGAATATGAGAACAAGATAATGAAATTATCAAACATCTTTTATTAACATGAAATATGAAGCAAAAAAGAAAACAGAGCTAGAAAAATAATTGGATGATAAATAGCAGGATGTAGATGAGTTTATTGAAGTTTGTAAGGGTTTTGAGGAAGGAATATTAGGCTGGCTATATTAATCTATGCAAAGGAGTTTCTGAGTTTGTTTAAGAAGCCATTTTACATCAAACCACATTATTTTTAAACTATCATAATGACATCTGCAGATATTAATATAATTCATCACAGATGTTTAATGATTATGATTTTAAAAAAGCATGGAAGAAAAATCTTAACAATGCAATTTACCCATTTATTTTGAACACTTCTTAGCAAAAATATTTTAAATGTATATATGTACACACAATCTTATGTTTCGACTATTCT
This sequence comes from Epiperipatus broadwayi, assembly GCA_028023455.1. Lineage (NCBI taxonomy): Eukaryota > Metazoa > Onychophora > Udeonychophora > Euonychophora > Peripatidae > Epiperipatus > Epiperipatus broadwayi. The sequence continues at coordinate 12,654,900 of JAQFVV010006207.1, forward strand.
GCAGTCTTCTTCAGAACAACTTCTATATGAATTTCATATAAAAATGCTTTTGAAGAAAATTTCTGTGCAGTCAAAATGTAAGATTGTATGTACATATATACAATAAAAACATTTTTGATAAAAAATGTTCAAACTAAGTGGATAAATTGCATTTATATAAGATATTATAGGAATATAAAGGAGGTGGTAGATTTAGTTATATTTGTGAAAAATCATGACAGTTATGATTTGACAAACATAATAATGAACATGAGGATAGAAATATTCTAACATTGGCCAATAATTATTTCAAAAATTTATTTCAGGCATTGTGATATTTATTCTAAAAATATATAATACCAGAAGCACAAAATATTTGTCATAAAATTCCAAGAAATCTCTTTTTATTTTAAAGAATATATACTTTACATCTTAATGGATATATTATATATAGAGCTCACAAAACAAGCTCTTAACAAGCTTTGTAGAATATCCCCAACCTGACTGGTTTCTGCTATTGGCTTCCTCAGTGAGATGCTAGGATATTCAATCATTAGATTAAAAATACCAGGACAAGCCCAGCACTTTATCTAATGTATAACTATTAAATAGAAAATCTGAAATTTTCAGATACCCATGTCTTCCAATCCAGCTGTCTAACTTAAATAGCCATATGGGACTGAACTAAGTTGAGATACACCATATATTAGTAGCTTTAGCAATATAAAATCGCCAAAGCCATCATAGCAAAAAATAAAATGACAAAAAAAAATCAATTCAGATGTCACATGACCTAATTTAATAAGCTTGTGTTTACAAATGTTATATATAGAGCTTGCAAAACAAGCTCTTAACAAACTTTATAGATGCCACTAGCAGAAACCGGTCTGAGGTTGGGGATATTCTACAAAGCTTGTTAAGACCTTGTTTTACGAGCTCTATATATAATGTGCAAATACAAGCTTATTAAATGAGGTCATGTGACATCTGACTTGGATTTTTTTTTTGTAATCTTAATGGATTTGTTATTTGAAATGGTCACTTAATTGCTTAATTTATTTATAGTGTGTTTGCAACCTTATACAAGTGCACACACATATATATATTTTAACGGTCACTGAAAGGAGTCTTAATGTATCTGCACTACAAGGGCTCCATCTAGGCATTTGAACCTAGAAAAATTTATATAGTAGGCAGATACGTAAGTTAAGAAAATTTTATATATATATATATTTTATTCTGACCATTTGCCCAATGTCACTAGCTCATATAGTAGCAGAGATTTAAACATTTTTATAAGTTTTAATAGATTTATATTCTCAAAATATATTAATATTTAAAACAATAAAATAAAAGATATAAATTCTTATCTAATAATAATATTCCACTTAAAAAAAATAAATAGAAGAAGCCACTGCCAGTAATTAACCCACAAACATTTATTTACACACATATATACTATTTATATTTAAAATTGAGGAATAAATTTAGGCTTTACTATTAGTTTTAAATTGGTTATTATTATTATTTTTAAATTTAAATTATTGTTCAATAAAGTCCGCACAGATGGACATTTTAATTATATTTTACTTTAGCATGTTGAGTATAGATAGGCTACATAGATTTGTTTTTCACTTAAAAACTTATCAAAACCCTCATTCAATCTCAGACTAAAAGTTCGTAGCCAAACCCAACGTCAGCTTCCAGATATATAGTTGCAACCAATGTAATATGAAGATGCTAGCATAAAACCAGGCCGACAGGAATGTGCATCTGTCTAACTAAGGAATCATGTATATAATTTTTTTAAAGAGTGCTACGTATGGGGGAGAGCAGTCTTTCTGCTGACTTATAAATCCCTGTCCATAGACCTAGAAGGGGTTAATGGTGCAGGAAATACATCTGCGACCATTTCAACGATATGACTGCCTCTTTGGGGTCATGCATTCAGTTGGGCATGTTGCCCTGAATGCTAAACATGCTTCACATTACATTGATATAAACACCCATATATCCCTCCACAAGCATTGTCCTAACTACAAAACAAATAGACCCTTTAAAATAAACATAAACGAATCTATATAGCTATCCACCCCAGCTTAAATTAAAATACATTTTAGTTAAAACATAACACACACACAAAAAAAAAAGAAAAATGGAAATGATTGTTTAAACATCTGCATAAAAAAATATTAATAATTGAATTTGCATTCTTTAAGTCAGATAAAAGTTCTTATTAACGGGTTGAGCAGATTTAGAAGTCCATCATGATCACTTTCGTAGATTTGTACATCTTTAAAACAAAACCACTACTTGCCTTGCATTTGGTCAGGAACTGTCATCCAGAGGCCTCAGTTGGTTGTCTGGAAAATTAAATTTATTGCAGACTTCCACATCGTGAAAATCTGCAATATAGCTAGTTATAGTTATATATTCATAGTCAGCTCTCAGATCACAATTATCATAATAATTTGGCTTTTATATTTTTATTAGTCTCTTATCATCCAATCTTTGGATTCAACGAGCAAGACATCACTAATCCTCTGGTGTTTCAATTATGGTCCATGCTGACATTTCTGGTGTTTGCATTGGTCATTTATTTTCTTTTTCTCTTACCATTTAATTTATTTTAAGTGCCCCAAGAGCTAGTTTGCTTTAGAACAATCATTTCCATTTTCTAAGATTATAGAAATCAACATTATTTCTATTTTCAAAATTATCAATCTTTATATTTTTACTTTTTTACAAAAAAAAAATACTTTCAAATACTTTTTCTGAAAATAATTTAAGTTTTCCATCTGCTCGACAATATATATATTAAACAACTTTTAATTTTCAGTTTTTTCTTTTTAATAAATCAATTTTTATTTAAGGTCTTTTTATTTTCATTTTAAAATAATGTAACGGCATATTATATTCCGTTACTATATATATATATCATACAGTTGTGTCATATTCACATTCATTAAATCATATGGAATGAGTTTAAATTCAAATATATCAAATAAAAAAAATAGGCTGATGAAGTTAATAAAACATTAAAAGAAATTACACAGAGACTAAAAAAATAATGTTACTTTAGACATTGCTTTTCAGGAGCAAACACTTTATATTATTTCAGTTCTGCCATCTATTGTTAACTTGAGTAATCAATAGATTCTGTTAGTAGTGCTTTACTAAATCTCTATTAAATGAAGTATTATCCCTATCCCCTAGACTAGTACCTGATATACTAGACCCAGTTCCAAAACTCTTTAGTGATGAAGGGTATAAGTCAGAAACTAGTATGGGGATATGGATAGAGCAGAACTGATGTGATGTGATGCACAATGGCTTCTCCTTATACGAAGTCAGGAATCTCTCAGCCACTATGCCCAGGGGAACTTATTAGCCACTTTACCTTCCCTTTTAATTCCCCACCTTAAGTTTCCCCATATTCTTCTCTATCCTGCTCTATCCTATTTCCACAACATAATCCTTGTCAACTCCATGGCCTTTTATATCTAAATCCCCCTTATCTTTTTCCAAACCCAGCATAAAAACCAATAACCCACTTTATGTATAATCACTTTGTTTATATTTATTCTTCCACAGCCTCATTATTTGTACCCTTTCTACTTTCAGGCATTTACGATCAATTAACAGATGCCTAATATTTTCTATGCCTTCCTTACTCAACTTGAAGACTAAATCACCCACATTTTTACATTTATGTGTATATTCCCTTGTTGCTAAAGATCCTATTTGAGGCTTAAACAGTAAACCACTTTCTTTGCTGTTATCATAATTTAACTCACAACCAATATTCTGTTTACTTCTACATATATTTAAAATTATTTTACTCTCCATCTCTCCAATTCTCTACTCGTTATTAATGCATCTATTTTTCTATCCCATTCCTTGCCACTATAACACTCAACAATTATCCTAACACAATCATCCCACGTTTTGTTTAAATACACTGACATAAATTCTTTACCCAAATCTTCTGCATACCGTACTACCTTTTTCACCCCTGTTCTTTACTCATAACCCAATTTAATACTATTTTGACTATTCTATTATTGATGTGATGTGATGCATTTGGAATTCTCCTTAAACTGAGTCAGGAATCTCTAAGCAACTATGCCTAGAGAAATCTGTTAACCACTTTGAACCCCTTTCCATTCCCCACCCCATTTTTTCCCATATTCTTTTCTACCCTGTTCCATTCCATTTCCACAACATAATCTTTGTCATTGAATATGAATTTAATAAGCACTGCCATCTAGTATCTATTGATTACTCAAGCTTACCAGAACTGAAGTAATAGAAAGAGAAGCTAAGTTATTTTAAAGGACTTCCTAGTATAGTGTTTGATGCATTTGCATTTATCACAATGGAAGTTCCTGATAAAATTTTTCTTTCAGGTAGCTGACTCATAAGCAATTTCATCAGGTATTCAAAATCAGTCAATAAAAACTGTTCTAGTTATTCTTAGCTGTGGATTAAACTAGTAAGAAAAACTACTAAAACTCTTATTATTGACCAAATGATAAGTGTGGTAAGTAATGTCTTCATTCTCTTCTATGAAAAGTTGTTGGAGAGGCTCTTTGCTCTGCAATTGGCTAGTTTATTTTTCACTTTATATATAAAAATAATGGGAAGGGGAGAAACAGGTAATTAAATCAAAAAGTATTTATATCAATTTGAGGAACATTAAATTAGTAATGAGATCTACTTTGAAGCAGGCAAATATAGTTAAGTTTGATGATTGCTCATAAGTAATTTGTTAAAAAAAAAAAAAGAGAGAAGATAATCAGAATTATTCTGAAAAAAATTGTATGGTAGGTTAATAATATCCACATAATAATAATATTAACAATTCAGAAACAATTAGGAAAATTGTGATTCATTAAAAATAGATTTTTAAAATGTATATGAATCAGGCTATCAAAACTCCCTCTATTGAGCTCACTGTAAAATTAAAAAATTAGCTAATATCTATAGTAACCAATTTCTGAACTGTAAACTATGGCAATAGAAAACTTATGTGGCCAGTTACATCAAAATACATGTCTCACATGAGTAATTTCAATAGGAAGTCTCTTTACCAACAATGCCAAATATCTTTTAATTTCTAGCTACAAATTTAAATAGACTACACCCTTAATTTATATACAACAAACTAGACTTTATTTACTTTACTTTACAAAAATACACATACAGTTGTCAAATGTGATGATTTTTGTAATCAATAAGTATATCAAATATTCTGGTCAGATAGGAATTATTAACAATTCTATATTTCTATAATCCTTGTCAAGAGTTTATGCAAATGTTTTAAATTAACACTGCAGAAGAAAACTAAAATAATAATTAAGAAGTACATACAGAAGGATTTCAGCCAATTAATGATAATGATAACAAAAAATTTCCCTTGAAAAAAACATCTTGGTAGTTGCATCATGAATAAGTCCAAATGGAAAAATGTTGAGCAGCTATTAGAAATGTACACTATCATTTGGGCTATGAGCATGTGTGAACATTTTTAAAAATAATTGTGTAACCATAACATTGCCTCTTATATACATTCTGTCAAGAAACTCTAATTACCCAAATGAGAAAACTTATCAGAATAAACCAAATAAAATAATATTGCTGAGGAAGTGTTTGGGATCGTTGCTTACTTTTTGATATTTTCTAAAAATAAAAACACTTATAATTCCAACTAATATAACATTACTTAGAATGAGACCCAAGGATTGGAATAGATCTTAGTATTCTTGTGATGACCAACATACTACTAGTTGACTATCTATTAGTTTTGTTTGGAAAGGCTGTTCAAAGCCTACTAATTTTTAGCGGGTAGTCGTAGCAACTGAGGCACAAAATTGAATGATTGGTAGATTAAAACTGCAAAGATAAACAATCATTAGTTGTTCTTAGGTACTTTATATCTTCTTTGATATACTAAATAATATGGATATTGATTTTTCCCTTCATTTGTATTTGTAATTCAAATTTGCATATGTTTGTTCATCTCCGTAATGAAGTGGTCTCTTTCTTCTTTATAATCTAAATCTGAATGCACGTTCAGTGAAGCTCACCATATGTTTGCACTCAGTTTAGATTATAAAGAAGAAAGAAACCACTTCATTATGGAGATGAACAAATGTATGCAAATTTGAATTAAGTAATATGAATCTAAAAAATACAATTTATCCAAAACACTTCAAATACTTTTTAGCAAAACTCTTTATTTGTACATATACATACACCTATGTTTCAGCTGACATATAGTCTTCTTCAGAGCCAGTTCATTTTAGTCTCTTAAAAAAATGTAAGAGACTAAAATGAACCGGCTCTGAAGAAGACTGCAGGTTAGCCGAAACGTAGGTGTATGTATATGTACAAGTAAAGAATTTTGCTAAAAAGTGTTTGAAGTGGTTTGGATAAATTGTATTTATAGGATATTATGGCAAAATAAAGAAAAGTGTGATTTTGGTAATATTTAATCTAAAAAATAATATCACAATTCTATAAAATCAGATAATGGTATTTCTTTATGTGGTAATGATAATATTTTAACAATTTTTCTTAATATTTTTCTATATATATATCTATAAAAATTTTGGTTTAGTAATCAATGTTCAAAAAAATTTTAAGTACATATCAATCAATGATAGAAGATAGAACTTCAAGTTTTTGACTGTGAAGGTTAATGCCTCATCAATGTGGTTCGGTCTAAATATATTGGTACAATTTTTATCTAGAATGCTGGACTTAATGTTGAAGGGTTTCAAAGTATAGCATTTAACAAAACAGAGTATTTCACTATAGCAGTATAATTATTTCATCTAAATGAAATGTATATTCAGCTGAATTTATTAAATGTAAGTAAGATATGATCTCTTTACTAACATAATATAAAAGTGGAGAAAATGTTCACTAAGAATAATTGTCATTATCTGAAAATATGATGAGAGGTTATAAGATCAAATAGTATTCTTTAGTTGAATGTCATATTTAAGCTACAAATTGTAAGTCCATATTGGATGAAGAGTACTAATTTTCCTAAGGCAGTATTTCATAATGAAGTTAAACATATTTTTATGGGAGAGGCATTAGATTCTGTTGACATCACAAAGATTAATTCAGTGGTATTCAAAATAAATGTAACATTGACTATTTTAATTGAGAGAATGTGACTGAGAATAAAATATAATGAACAATTAGGCAGGTGTTGAAGTTTTTCAGAAAGGAAATTTCATCACAGAAGAGGTTAAAAGACAATGTCATATAATATCAAATAAACAGCTCACAGGACATACATATGATATATGTAGATATATTAATGTTTGTTTGATTTGTAGTCAATGGAAAATTTTTAACTTCATGTTTTTTGTCCCCCCCCCCCCTTTTTTTTTTTTTGGGATATAGGTGGCAAACTAGAATGTCCATATTCATTTACAAATGGCGCTGCTAATGCTGTTTGTGATATTATCACTTCCATCCTAAGCAGCTCTCGCAATATTTTTAATTAATGGTCTTCTAACATGAGTGCATGATCAACAGTAACACTTATATACAGTGGGTAATAATCTCATAATTGTCTTGCCAAATATTATATTACATTCTTTTTTTTTTTTTTTGCCTTTTTTTTTTTTATGAAGACGAGTTATTTAAAATGTTATTAATCCCATTTAAGAAAATAGTTCTTGAGTAGTCTCATATTTTAATATCAATTAACCACTATATCATAAGCCAGTAAGTGTGTAGTGTTAATTCCGTCTGCTCAATACACTGACAATCCAGAATTCAAATCCGAATTAAAATTGAAAATTCTTTTAAATAATTAAGGAGTTTTAAGCAATCTTAAGGATTTTTTTTTTTTCAGGTAATCAAAACAACCAATTAACTAGCCATCTAATTATTGAATGGAAAATAGATAACTAGATATTCTTAATTGAAAATGAAATCCGAAAAAAAAAAAACCCTCACTTAATTGACTGACTTGATGAATAACATATTTTTTTTCTTTCTTAATAATCCTTTTTAGAGAAGGACTAGAACAGAAATTAATATTAATTGTTAAATGTCTTTAGAAAAATTCAACTTCATTTAAACTTCTCTAATACATTCAACTATTAGTAATAATTCACGGATTAATATATAACATTGATTACTCTGTTTAACACAGGTGGCAATACTGTATGGAGAGTTTTGCTCTGTTTATATAACACAATGCTTCAAATGTAATTAGAAGGGACTTGAACTCTGACTTTCATACTCTCCACAGCTATCCACTCCATCTTATACAACTGATACACTTGACGACATAAATGTGAATAATTTCCAATATGCTTCAAATGGTGTTATTTTCTGCATTTCTCCAGGCGTTGCAAAGGAATCAAACCTGAAGTTTTAGATTCATAAATATCGAATAAAGTGACGCTGCAACCAATTAAACTATTCAGATATTAGCTTCATTTCGATATTCGTAATCTAAAAATTCGATTCCCATGTTAATACTGTCACTGGTCAGACTAACACCTGAAAAAGAATGGAGAATAATAACGCTCAAAACGTTGTGCTTTATGCTAACATGTGTGCTATTGCTAATGGAGAAATGTATTTTAAAAGTTTAAATACAGTTTGAATTTTTAAAAGATATTTAAAAATTAATATTAGATTATGTAAATGGTACAATATATATATTTATTACTAAAATATCACCCCAAATATTCAGATAAGTACTACTGCAATATTTGTTCTGCGTCGGCTATTTGAGGTTGTTAACATGGAAAATAAAAATACTAATTAAAATACTTGGCGTTAGAGGACAGCATTTTCCAATAAATATTATTAGGGGAATAGGGCTTCTAGCCGTGGGCTTATATGAAAAAAAAATTGACTTTAAAAAGTCATTTTACATCTTTTATCACATTAAGCACTAAAATATTTTATGATAATTATAAATTATCGTGAAGCTGTTTTCAAATAAATTAATCTTTTTTTTTTAAATATATATTACATAAGAGTTTTATTCTTATTCAAATTTTATTATTGAATCAATAATTTTTATTAGTCACTCATTAGACTTAGATATTATCCAATAATGAAAAATATTTATTTGGTCTAAATTTTCATTACACCGCTCTCACGTAAGGTAGGGAACGTTTTCTATCAATTTTTAACACCTTATGATCAAAGATATGAAAAAGATCTATCCCCAAAATAAATATTTCGCGCTGAATCAGCACCCATCAATTAGTCTAGACTACAATTTCTTATACATTATATTTATCATTGTTCAGTATATAGATAGCAAAGTATTACAGTTTAATTGACAAGTGTCAAACGTGTAGCCCACACAAATCACTTATTGAAGTATGTTAATAATTTTTATAAGTCACTCATAAGACTAGAAATTATCCAATAATGAGTAATATTTTTTTTAGTGTAATTTTTATTTCACCGCTCTCACTCAAGGAAGGAAATGTTTTCTATCCTTTTTTAATACTTTTGGAGGGATACTATAATAAACATAAAGACACGAAAAAGATTTCTTTTATCATATGTTTACGATTGCATCCCTCCGCGAGGTGTTAAAAGTGGCTAGAAAGCTTTCCCTACCTTGCATGAGAGCGGTGTAATGAAAATTACACTACAGAAATATTGTTATCGGGTTAACTTATCGGCAACAAGAGATTAGTTTTAGAATCTTTTAAACCTACAAACTATGTTGAAAATATTTTATTGAGGAATCATTATTTTAAGGTGAACTTCCAGACTTGAGGCATTAAAATAAATTGTTTATAAGGTTGTAATACAAGCAAAGCCACACCACCTTAAAACGACGAAGTATTAAAATACCAATCTATCTTCAGGGATAGTTTAATGCATATTGCTACCGCTAGGAAACGATACTATTTGAATGTTAGCAAAATGTAAAAATGATTCTTATTTAATAAATAGCCTAGTTTTGTACAATAATTTTATAATTGCTATTGAATCACCTCCCTAATATCTATTATTTTTTATCACCTTTATTTACATTGTATTATATACTCAAAAAATTTTAATATTAGTTTCTTAGTTGTTCGTAACATACAGCAATTTATTAATATATATAAATGTATTACGTGTAAGAAAATTAGCCGGGAATATATTGGATTATGAAGATTGTTAGTTATAATTAGAAACGAGCTGATAAATGCATGTTGGAGAGAATACAAGTTAATAGACGTTTTAAAGAAATATACTCCAGCTTCACCTAGTGAAAGAAAAAATGTAACAACATAAAAAGGCGGGGAAAAAATACTAAGCAGAAAAATGAATGAAAAACAAAGAAAGAATGTTGACATTCATTAATTTAAAAAAAAATATTGATGGATACACCCAATATAAAAGTTTATGATATGAAATCTGGGGAAATATTAATTATGAATGTAAATGCGGTGCACAGATTAATTGCTAGATGAGGCGAAGAATAAAAATTTAAAACGGAATTAGAAAAAAATATTAAAATACACTGACTTATTTAAAGGAATTAGATTTTTTAAAAAGTAGAAAAAAGAGATTAAATTATACTGTGTAATAAAGAAGTAAATAAATACAATTTTAAAACGATTGTTTATTATATACAAACAAACATATTACATTTTAAAGGCTTTATTTAATTTAATAATATTATAGTAAGTTTTCACAACATTTGTGAATTTAATTCTGGATAAGCCCCAAATGAGGGCTGTAAATGAACTCCTTTCAATATACAAGTTTCTGGAACCAGTAGATATTTTTGTTATTTAGTATGTCAGGGGTTGCCATTACCACTTGTACTTTATTTAATTGTCACTGACTTTCTGATGTTGAATACGGATGAATAATACACATATAATACATATGTTATGATTCTTCGAAAATGCATTTCAAATAAAGTGCAAATTTCTTTGGGATTTACTAATTTTTTTATTTAATTGCCACAAACCTCAGAAAAACTTTTTTGCTAATTACAATTTTTTCTTATTAGTTATCTTATTAGTACTTCTGTTACTTGTCATAATAAACAAGACTAATAATATTGACTTCCTGTCTTTTGAATCTAAAGTAAGCATATTCATTTAAATCAGGTGAGTTGAGCTAGATGAATTGATTCAAATTTAATTGAGTTTATTACAAATACTAATTTTGAAAAAAAGTTAAGTATTTGAAAGTAGCAGATTTAGATTAGCTGGCAAATTAACTGTATGATTCCTGCTACCATGTTGAGAGCCAAATTATATAATAGTAAATAGCTGCCTGAATTTTTCTATTGATATCAAATCTCATATCAAAGAGACTTAATTTTTTTGGAATTCAATTATTTAAAATCTATTTTTTAACTGAATTGTTTTGTAATACATTCTTTACATTATGTGATAAGAAAGTTTTAACATAATTTATACAATTTACCAGTTTCTCTTAAATTTAAGTATTTTAAATAAATCTATTACATTATTTAATATTATTTACAATATGACATTTAATAATTTTAACATTTAAATATACATATTATTAGTTTAAACCATTTGTTCTATTTTATACAAAAGTATTTAATACATTGTACAGGCTTAAACCTGCATTTATATATGTAATATATGCGGGATTCAAACTCAGACTTTCATACGACCACTACTCTCAGTGCCATCTCATATTGCTGGTCCACCTGATCACACACATGTTGAAAAGATAAACAATCACCAATACACGTATTTCATGCTAAACTAACGATCATCAGTTGGTCTAGATTACTATCCTCACACATATACAATCAGTGCTCAGCTTTATATTAAGATAGAAAATCTTCATACTTTAATGGACAGGCTTCAAACTATTCCAACTCACAACTCTTCAGCCTTCCATTGGGTAAGATGAAAACCTTGGCACTAACAAGGGCTTTGAACGTTCCATCATCAGATTTTCAATGAAATGGAAATAGTTTGAAGCCTGTCTATTAAAGTATGAAGATTTGCTATCTTAATATAAAGCTGAGCACTGATTGTATATATGTGTGAGGATAGTAATCTAGACCGACTGATGATTGCTGGTTTAGCATGAAATACATATATTGGTGATTATTTATCTTTTCAACATGTGTGTGACCAGGTGGACCAGCAATATGAGATGACAATAGTATTTAAAAAATTTTTAATAGTATACTTAATTGCTTTTCTTCATAACACTGAAACTAGCTCACAACCATGTCGAAGACCACATAGCCAACACTAAAATGAATAAGACATTATTCATTTTAATATATATTATATTAAAGAGTTATGAGTCAATTTGTTGTAAAATGAGATAATCAGTGTTATGTAGTAATCATGTTCTGACTTTATAAACTATGATAACATGAGGCTTGTGGAATCTGTTTTTAAAAAATCCATCTTATCAGAATAGAATTAATTACATGTGTGCTAAATGACTACAAAAGGAATCACATTATTTCATTATGCATTCAAATAAAAACAATGATTCTATCAAATTCTGATTTGCTATTAATGTTATTTAAAATCTGGTGCAACTGATGAAGGGAATTAACTTGAAACTAATTTTATAAATCTTATATTATCACAACATATTGTTCTGTGTGGTAAAATTATTATAGAAACCACTAGAGGGCTAAAATTTTTTGACTCGGGACATTCCGGAAGCATAGGTAAAAAGAATGATGTCCTGATACCATTAGTCCTGAAAGACCAAAAATTGGCAGAATTTGAAGAAGTCTTCAGCCAAAGAAGATAAGCACTGAAAATGGGTAACATGAATTCTCATAATAACTGAATTGAACATATAACAAAACTTATAGAATACGAACTATAAAGCTATATGAGATTTAATCTGTTTGTATTTTATTAATTTATTGCTTTTCAGGTGAGATAGGGCTTCCTTGAATACAGAGCAAGATAATGCAGTTCGACAGTGTTGAGGGGGTAGATAAATAAATTTTTTAAAAAGGAAAGAATTTATGGCATTATCTTCACAAAATATTAAGGAATTCGATGTTAGTAATGCGATGGCGTGGATTCTTTATGCTGAACAATTAGATAGATATATGAGGTTAAATAAAATAGAGGATAATATCTTGAATGTTTCAACTTTATTGTTGTTGTCAGGAAAAGACATTTTACATATAGCTAAACAAGTTGCTGATATGAAGGTGCCAGAAGAATTGCCATATACCATTTTGGTGGAAAAATTAACTGCATATTTCCAGCCAACAATTAATAAAAGAATCGCATGGCTATGTTTCAGAATGCGTAAACAACAGCCACAAGAAATTTGTTCTGAAAGGACTGCAAGTTGTTCTGAAAGGACTGCAAGTTTTTCTCTGACCTCGGCACCATGCTTCTAGATCAATTTCTTTTTGGCATCGTCAACAATCAAGTCTTAAGGAAAATGCTGCTTGCTGAAGCACATATAGATTACAAAACTGCTATTGCCAAATGTGTAGCCCATAAATTAACATTGCCCAATGCACTAGAGTTCCAAACCAGATTTAAGGAAGAAGCCATTGCTACAACTATTTTTCATTCAAACATTGTGCAATCATCTTCTCAACCTCCAAGTAAGGATCTAGTTTGGTTATTATTGCGGAAAGAAAGCACGCAAAAAATATATGCAAGTTTAGAACACAAAAATGCCATATTTATGGAATTAAAGGCTATTTGGCCTGCCTTTTCAGAAAAGAAAAACTATATCAACAAGAATCTAATTGGAAATCGATCGAACATACAATAAACAAGAAATTAAAAGGTGTAAGGATTTTTTGGTCAAACAAATTATGGTGGAATTAATTGTTGCCAAAACTGGAATCATGATGGAGATAGATAGCAGAGCTGGATTATCCCTAGTAACCATCAGCGATTGGAATAAATTAAATTCCACTGCTAAGAACAAATTCAATATAAACAAGACTAGCGTCATCACAACCGATGTGAATGGCAATAGCATACAAATCTGTGGAAAAGTAAATGTCACAATTAAATTAACTAATAAGCATAAGATATTACTATTGTACATAGTAAAAAGGAATATCAAACCATTGCTTGGACAAAACAAAAGTGGTTTTGTCTATTAGGCATCTCCATACAAGTCATTAAGACAGTTAAATTAGAAACTGTTATACAAAAAAAAAATCCACAGCTGTTCTCAAAACATTTAATAAAGCTAAAACTGAGTCCAGTGGATATTGAGCTGCCTGTTGATGCTGTTCCAATGAGGTGCAAACCTAAGGTTCCATTCGCATTAAGGCCTAAAGTTGAGAAAACTATTAATGAACTGTTAAAAGAAGGCATCCTATCACTAATTGAAGACTTAATATGGGCAACCCCAGTTGTAGTTATACCCAAACCAGATGGTAGTTTGGGTTTGTATGGTAACTATAGAGTCACGGTGAATCCCTACTTGAGAAAAAGTGCTTATCCAATTTAATGTTACAGAAATTTTGGCTTCATTACAAAAAGGCTAAAGTTTTCACAAAAATTTATTTGTGATTTGCTTTCGGTCAGATTCCAGTTACAGATAGAACAGCTAGAATATTGACATTATGGACACATATTGGACTACTTAAATGTAATAAATTATCTTATGAAATTACAACTGCTCCTAACCTTTTCCAGTCTAAAGTGAACCAATGGTCTAGATCATGTGATTCCATACTTGGATGACATACTAATCTGTGCTGAGTCTGAAACTGAATTGGAAGAACGCATTTCAATGGTGTGCTCAAAATTGAATCAGGTTGACATGAGAGTTAATGCCAATAAATGTATTTGGTCTAACCCTGAATTTAAGTTTTTAGAGCATGCCATAGATAAACATGGGAAACACCCAAATCCAGATAAAGTGGCTGCAGTTAGGAATGCCCCAGTCCTGAAAAATGTTAAGGACCTATAGGCTTTTTTGGGTCTGCTCAATTTTTTTGTTTTTCTTAAAGGGCACATGAGTTATTACATAAACTGCATTGGAAATAGAAACAAGAACAACAGATTGCATTTGAAAAAGGCAAGCCTTGTTATCCTTTGAAACTCTGTCAAGCTATTATCAAAGTGATCTATTGTAACCACAGACGTTTCAAAATATGGTATTGGTGCTATCATTTCACACTTAGAGAATGGTCGTGAGTGACCTATAATGTATGCATCTCATACTTTATCACCTGCAGAAATCAATTAGAGCTCACTGGACAAGGAGGCTCTTACTGTTGTTTTCGCTCTAAAAAAATTTCACGAGTGCATATATGGCTGTAGTTGTATGCTCTACATGGATCATAGACCATTATTGGGTATTTTTCCAAAAAAAAAAAAAACCCTATTCTTCCAGTCAAAAAATGATATTCTGGATCAACATCTTAGCTGCTTATGACTACAATCTGCTATATAAACCTGGAAAAAAATAGCACATGCCGACTCATTTTTACACTTACCTTTAAGGGTGCATAAGCCGTTTGGATTTATGAAAGGAAATTTACTTAAAGTTGTAAAAATGGGAGATCCATTAAATAGTGCTACAGTGGAAAGGTGGACTCAAAAGGAAAGACCTGGATTAGACTTGGATAGCCAATCACCAGCCAACTTTCTTACATCCAGCTATATGGAATGCTCAGCATTACCTATCAGTCTGTAATAACTATATTGTTTGAAATTATCCATGTTTTTATATCAGAGGAAGGATGTTCTCAAGTACTTAAATGCTTACATACAGGACACCCTGGGGTAGTAAAGATGAAAAGCCCTGGCACGCTCTTATGTATGGTGGCCCCACATTGATCAGATGTATAGAACAGATTGAAAAACATGTTTAAATTGTCAAACAGCAGCAAATCTACCTAATAAAACACTTAATTCCTGGACTGAGTCAAATAAACCATGGGAACATGTTCATATTGATTACACTGGCACCATAACAGATTTATGATATTTGTGGCTGTGGATGCTTTTAGCAATTGGATAGAAATATCATACTGTACCTTTAGTTAATATTAAATCATTATTAAAGCATTAAGAGAGATTTTCTCCATTCATGGTTACCCAAATGTTATAGTTTCAGATAATGGAACCAGTTTGACTTCAGAAGAATTTGAAACATTTTTTATCTGATAAGGGGATACAACACATACAAACATCTGTTTATCACTCTGCTCCAAACGGTTTGGCAGAAAAAGCAGTACAAACTCTTAAGACAAGTTTAAAGAAAACCAGTTTTACAAAAGTGGATGGCACATTGATAGAAATCATGTTTTTCCAACATTTCTTACTTAATACAAAAAATGGAAAACCACCTGCTGATCTATTGTTTAATAGAACTTGTTGGACTCATCTTGCTAAAATCATGCCTCAAACAGAAGTAATGAAACCGAATCCTGAAAAATCTAAATAACCAAAAAAGTTCCTCAAAATTTAACATCAGTGAAACAGTATGATTATGAGACATGCTTAAGAAAAAATAAATACCAGTATTGTTACTGGTATAGCATCAAAGGTTATACATATGATAAGGTTTAAAAGTGGCCCATCGATTAAAAGGTATATAAATCATTTATAAAGAAGGTTTATTACTACACCATTTGAAGAAAAAGAAACTTCAATGGAAACTAATAACCAATGGGAGATTATACCTAAAGAAGAGGGAGTTTTTACCCCAAATAATATTGACAGAAGACTCTCATGGAACAAAGTTTGAATGAAGAAAGTCCGGACTACCTTGGCCCTAGACAAACTAAGGCAAATTGGGAAATCGAAGCACCTTGCACTACCCAGACTCCTAGAAAATGTAAACCATCAATGAGAATTAATGAAGTAGGGGGGAGGTGTTATGTGTGGTAAGATTATTGTAGAAATCACTAGAGGGCCAAAAAACTCCAACTTGGGACATTCCTGAAGTATAAGTAAAAAGGATGTCCTGATACCACTGGTCCTGAAAGACCAAAAATTGGCAGAATGTGAACTTCAGCCAAAGAAGATAAAAACAGCAATGGGTAACATGAAGTCTCGTAATAACTGAACTGAGCATATAACAAAAGTTATAGATTACAAACTATAAAGCTATATGAGATTTAAGTGTTATATTAACATTATATTTTGGAATATTTAACGATGTCATGAACTAATTATTTCCTATCACCATTACATACTATTATAGATATTATTAATGATTGTGTTCGTAAAGAATAAATATATATATCACCTCAACCTGTTTGTATTTTATTAATTTATTGCTTTTTAGGTGAGCTAGGGTTTCCCTGAATACAGAGTAATTCAAAACTTGAATATTATATATCATTAAATAACTTAATTTAAACTGAGATCACTAGGTGGCATTTTAATGCCCTGATAATGCCTGAAAGCTGCAAGAGTACAAATAATGAAGTTGTGGAAGAATAAATATAAACAAAATGATTATACAGAATGTGGGTTATTGGTTTTTATGCTGGGTTGGGAACAAATAAGGGGGTTGTAGATATAAAGACTGGAGTTGACAAAGATTATGTGTGGAAATGGGATGGAGCATGATAGAAAAGAATATGGGAAATTTTGGGGCAGGGAATAGAAAGGGAAGGCAAAGTAGCTAACAAGTTTCTCTGGGCATAGAGGCTGAGACATTCCTGACTCCATATAAGGAGAAGTTACAGTGCATAAGGAGGGTGTAGATATAAAGACTATGAGTTGACAAAGGTTATGTTATGAAAATGGGATGGAGCATGATAGAAAAGAATATGGGAAATTTTGGGGCAGGGAATGGAAAGGGAAGGTAAAGTAGCTAACAAGTTTCTCTGGGCATAGTGGCTGAGACATTCTTGACTCCATATAAGAAGTCACAGTGCATCACACCATACCACATGCAGAAAGTATTACAAATTTCAGTTCTTTTAATATAATAATATACATGGATTTCATTTTGTATTTTGAATTAAATTACATTACATATCTTTATTTTAATCATAAACTCTACATTCTAATTATAACTAAACTAATTCATAACATATAACAAAACAAAACAAAAATCTTATCTTTAAATTATTTATTCGTGATAAAAAAATATTATTAGACACTCTCCCCCCTCCAATTAAAAAAAACACTGGATAAAAAAAATAGTAAGGATATCTATATTTATAAATTTCCATATCACCACATATAAAACAGGCAAAACTCTCCATACAGTAGTGCCACCCAGAATAATCAATGGATGCCAGAAGGCTTGTGCATAAAATCCTCATCTAGTGCCTACTCATTCAA
This sequence comes from Epiperipatus broadwayi, assembly GCA_028023455.1. Lineage (NCBI taxonomy): Eukaryota > Metazoa > Onychophora > Udeonychophora > Euonychophora > Peripatidae > Epiperipatus > Epiperipatus broadwayi. The sequence goes on from JAQFVV010006207.1 coordinate 12,673,139, forward strand.
TATCCCCAGACTAGTTTCTGGCTTGTGGCCTTAATCAGTGAGGAGCCTTGGATCTGAGAGCACTGCTCCTAGATCTTATGATCTAATGCAACCCTCCAGCATTCACTGATTATTCTGATTTGTCCTGGGTGGCACTACTGTTTTAATAAGTTGTGCTAGCATAAAAATGGTGATCATGTGATGTTTAGTGGTTTAACACCATTCCTGCCTAATAGGATAGTGGTGGCTAGGGTTTTTAAAGAGCCAAAGCCACTAAAATGTATGGGTACTGAACTGAGTTCAGACCCATATGACTGTATAAGTCATTGAGCTTAGATTGAAAATATTATTGTGTTTTCAACTTCATTCTCATAGTTTTGTAATTAAGTAGAGATAAAAAGTGGCTGATGGAGAGGTAGAGATAAAAAGTGGCTAATGGAGAGTTGCATTAGATCCTAAGATCCAAGGCTCCTCACTGATGAAGGCCACAAGCCAGAAACTAGTCTGGAGATATTGAATGAGTAGGCACTAGATGGGGATTTTATGCACAAGCCTTCTGGCATTCATTGATTACTCTGGCTGGCACTCGGTGATACTACTATATGGAGAGTTTTGCCTGTTTTAATAAGTTATGTGCTAGCATAAGAAATGGTGATCATGTGATGTTTAGTGGTTTATCACCACATATAATTAAATTAATGGTATGATTTCATTCATGGGATTAAAATGCATGACCACATATAATTAATGGGATGTTTTCATTCATGGGATTAAAATTTATGTAATGAAATAGAAAATTGTAAGTATATTTAAGATATTTCACATGGAAAAAAGATGGAATCAAATTGAATTAATCATTCTGTGTGTTTTTGTTTAATCTTTAATTAAAATTTTAAATATATATCCGAGCTGGAAGTGATATGATAATTTCTGATCTGATAAATAATCAGTAATAATTAAGATATTTATCTGGAAAAGATGATGTCACATTTTTGTATGCAGGAAGTTTAGAATATTAGAACATTTAGATTAAATTATAATAATCTGATATCCTATTTGATTTCTACTGATATAGTATTTTGTCAGGAATGTTGATATTCCAGGATTCATTACTTAAAACATAAACTTTTCCAATATTCAGAACTTTATTATGTAAAATGGTTAAGAATTTAGAATTTGATCTTAAAAATGAATTTGTTATAAATTAAGATAGTATAGTTTGTGCAGTATTTAATATGATTTCAATTTATTTTTGTATTCAACACAAATCATGTAAAAAATTATTGTTAGTGTGTATTTGAGAGTGTATATGCATATGTTTTGAATGATATATATATATATATCATGGATTGTATGTACATTTATTTTAATAAAAACTTATAATCCAAACTTTCCCAATTCAGTAGTAATCTCACATTGTTAATTAGTCCTTGCTTGTATAATCTTTCAAATATTTATATGTGTTGATTTTTTTGTCAATGTTATGTATTATGGAGACTAAACTATTTATTCTATTTAAGCATTTTATAATACCTTAAAATATTACAGAAACAGTGATAAATCTCATACAATTTATACGAGTTTAATCAAGCATTGATTGCCTAGTGGCTAGCATAGCTGCCTTCCAAGCAGCTGGCTCGGGTTCACTTCCCGGTCAATGCATTTGACATATGAAAAAAAAAAACATATGAGTTTATTTTGAATATACAATTAGCTGAAAAGGAAGATCAATATTGAACTTACTTTTAACCACAAGGTTCTGTCCATATGTGCCATCTTATATGGGGTTCTTTACAACATATACATTTTTATGGTCTAGTATTACTGTGTATAATAGTCACCATTACATAAAATTGTAAACCTGTTAATGGTATTTGCCTGATATCATTATCGTAAATTGACTCTTGCTATCAACAGTTAATGCTTTTGAAAAAATCTGAGACTTACTATTGTAGTGCCAGATTATAATATCCTGTAATGTTTGTGCAGTGGTAGAGTGTCAGACTCTGGAAGATGGGGTCCTGGAATCGATTCCAGTTCCGGCACTGAAAGTTTTTATAAATTCTGGAGCAATAAAACTATTTAAATATTTTTTCGCTATGGATCATTGGGGGAATTTAAGTCATTTATTCAATTCTACAATGAGATAAGTTCATTTAACTGAATATTCATTACATTTCTCCCTCATGTTCATTGCATTCCTCCCCCTCTTCCCTAAAAAAAATGTTCAGCAAATAAGTCATATTCTAACAAAGGTTTATATTCAGTTCTTCGGCAGTAGTTCTTTTTATCCTGGTGATTGATTATTTAATGCTATTGTTTCTAGTACTGTTAAAAGTGACATTAGTTAAATCTTAACTCTATTTTCTGATAGTAATGATTGTCATTCTATTGTGTCTAATTGGATTGATTCTTTGTATAAGCTTCTCATTGGCTCTATTGAGGCATATTGGTTACAAATGATGTCTATGTAACTGACTTTCTGATATCTCTCTACTAAGAGGTGCTGACTCTTTCTGTCCACTATATGTAGAATACAGCCTTTCCCTGTGTACATTCAGTGTAATACTTTTATACCCACTTTGAGGTAGTTATAATTTGCTGCTTTGCCTTTATTTTTTTAACATGTAAAACAATGCAGTTTTTACATTGTGTTTCATTAATATCTTATCTGATTATTGGATTTGTGTGTACTAGCAACATTCTATAAGCTTAATTCTAATTTCTATTTTTTTAGTTGTTTTTCGTGGCCTCATGCACTATTTATTTTGCTTGCTCATTGTTTTATGGATGGAATAGTGATATTATTACTTGTTGGATTTCATTATTTACACAGAAGTTTCAAAATTGTATAGGTGTAGAGGTTGTAGCCATAACAGACCTGTACATGGGAAAGTTTTCTTGAAGACACAATAGAGACAAAATGGAAAGTCTGTTGAATTAATAACAATAGGTAATTATTTATATGTTTTATTCCTGTCAGTCAAAGCTTATATCCAAGAGTTGATTCATATCTTAGTTAGCATATTTTGATTCATATGGCATCAATGAACCTTATACAGGCTACCAGACTTATGATTTCATTAGCATTTTCATTTTAACTATCCCAGATCATGTAATAAATTTAAGACTTGTTTGCATCCCCTTTGTGGAGCACTATCTTTATGTCCCATTGTAGATATTTATTTTCAATGGATAGTTTTTGCCCCCTCATTCAAACAGCTTTGTCAAAATATTATGGTTGGTTAACTATCTACTTTGTACTTATCCAATTTATTAACAGCTGACACTCCTGGTCATCTCCATACTAGTGAATGATTGCCTTATTGATAATTTGATCATTATCTTCTATATTAATCAATTGCTTGTCCTCACTTTTTATATTCCTTCATATATGGCAACCTAATAAATGCATTAAGGAAGATTCCACCTTTATATATTGCATTCTAAGCACCATTCAGAAAGTCAAACCATCTTAGCACATAAGATAAAACATGATCTGGAATAATCTTTTTTTTTTTTGCCAGTAAACATTGTCAAGTGATGGTTTTACTATCTATTTAAAGAATAAAGGCAATCCCATAAATGTAAATGCCCACAAACAAAACCAGAGGTTTCTCTATTTGAGAGTATTTTTAGCCCTGAGCATATATGCCATGTAAACACAATGGTGAAGATCATATCCTTAATAATACCTGGATCATAAAGGACCAACCCTTTTACAATATTCTTTAATTTGATTTTATTTAACACCCTAACTTTAGGATTTTTGTCTAGTAACTGATATAGTAGTTAGCAACTTGTGTTTTATGCTGAATAATATCATCATACTAATTAGCAATTTCCAGGAATGCATGGAGCTCTATTTTGTTTGGAGGGGATTAGGCTTTCAGTATAGTCTATATCTTATTTTTTGTAAGCTATATTACCTGTGCCATAATTCTAAAATGAAAGAAATTCTTTAGCTTTAACTGCATGTTTATCAGGACTTAATTCAATTCCTGCTTTCTGGTGAATTATTAAAAGAATGGCCAAGTAAATAAGTTGATTGCTAATAAATAGCTGGGCCATCAACATAATAAATGATAATCCACTAATTTTTTAAAATCCTTTATGCTAATGATTTTTTATTATCTGGAGGATTTATTGTCTACAAGGAGTTGAAAATAGGCATGCCCAATATTTATTTTAAGGATTTTCTATCCACAGCTAAAGTACATATCGGTTTTCTCATGTGTAATAGCATCGGCCGGGAAGCGAACCCGCTAACTCGGGACAGCTGCTTGTAAAGCAGCCATACTGACCTCTCGACCATTAGATACTAGTCCTTGATTTAGAATACAATGATAATCCTAACAAATATATATTTTGTTATTTTTAACAATGGCTATTACAGGTATTGCCTATTTGGAATATCGGTTTAATGATACTATTAACATGTAGCCTATTCAATTCCTTGGATACGTTAGCTCTTAAAGCAAACGTTATTTCTAACAGCAATAACTAATTGGCTTTATTTGTTTGTTTATAACTGGATTGATATTCTTGGTAACGTCCGATCTTGGTTTAAAAACTTATCAACTTCCTTTTTTAAAATCATTTTATTAAGTTAGCAGAATGATAATTAATTTTAAATTTTATTTATTAATCAGCAAGGCTACCGTACTATCTCAGTCAAAACTATAGAATTCGAGCAAACAAGCAGTGTTAGCCTTTCCTATTGTAAATTTAAATCATTTCCATCACATGACTATCTTGAATATTAAATTTATCTTTAAAATTTCTTTCGTCATTGTTCAATCTTAATACCGATAAAAAAAAAAAATCGACAATAGTTTTGATTAAACAACTAAATAAAGACTATATATGGCATTGTTTGCTTTTTAAAATTATATAAAAAGCTTTACAAAAAAATTAATAACAAACAAAAAATAAACTTGTTACTTTTGCAATATTAAATGACATGTTTATATTTAAATAGTCTATACATTTTATAAACAAACAAAATCTTTTAATACCATATTCATTTGTAAAATTTAAATTTTCTTGTCACATCAATTTAATTTTTGAATAATGTAAATCTACAAAATTCATATCTATTATATAGACGGCAGCATTTTTTAAATATGAGAAGAAAATAATTCTCCACATATATGTATACCTTTTAACTTTACAAACTTTAAATATAGATGTATAATGTTCTTGTTTTATTTTCACAAACGTAACGATTGAAGATTGTTTGTGAAATATGTACATGAATACAGAAAATGCTTTATGGGTTAAACTCCCAAAAATTTGAAGATAACTTTTGTACAATACAACATAAACTATTCATGCATAAACATAATAAAGGATTTAATGTATATTAATCTGCATGGTAAATTTATATATTAAACCAGCAAGCATCACATGATCACATCTCCAATACTAGCACATAATGGTTTATAAACAAACCAAAGCAAAAATCCATATAGTGGTGCCACCTGTGCTAAACAGAGTAATTAATGGACGCCAGGAGGCTTGTGCATAAAATCCCTATCTAATGCCTACTCATCCAATATCCCCAGACTAGTTTCTGGCTTGTGGCTAGGCTTGTGCATAAAATCCCTATCTAATGCCTACTCATCCAATATCCCCAGACTAGTTTCTGGCTTGTGGCCTTCGTCAGTGAGGAGCCACAAGCCAGAAACTAGTCTGAGGATATTGGATGAGTAGGCATTAGATAGGGATTTTATGCACAAGCCTTCTGGCGTCCATTGATTACTCTGTTTAGCACAGGTGGCACTACTATATGAGAGTTTTGCTTTGCTTTGTTTAAATTTATATATTGTAATTGTATGTATTGAGTTTTGTACAATATGAAAAATATTTTAAAACAAATACACATAATATTTTGATACAAAAGTTTTTGATTAAGGTTTATTAATAAAACGAATCTTTGACTCTACCTTGAATACTCTTTAGCCCTAGTGGAATAGAACAGTGTATAAATATTCATGCTTTAGTATCATGTTAATATACTTACCCATATTAATATGAATTTTATTTTATTTTTTCTTTAGTACAGGCTTTTTTATACCTGCACTTACATATAGAGGGTTTGAACTCAGACTTTCATACAACCCTCAACCATCCATGCTATCTCATACTGCTGTTACACTTGATCACATACATATCAAAAAGATAAATAATCACCGATATACCAAGCATTAGATTTATTTATATGGCAGTAGATGTTGATTGAGGCAGCATATATAAAGATTATAATATAAGCATTTTTTAATGTAGTTATTATTAATAAACTGAGAGAGCACATTTACACATATTTTGCTGTGTGTTTATTCACTTAAAAAATAAAAATGTATCTTAATTTTTTTAATAAAATAAATTGTGAAGTATCAGATTTTGATCACAATTAAACACACCTGAATGATATTCTTTTTCTTCAGTAATTTTTATTTCCTCTATATAAATGTAATGGTAGACTTGTTATCAGCAGGAATTGTTCCGATATTTTTAAAATTAGTATCAATTTAAAAATAAATAGTCACCTCTACTTGCTATTAGTCTTTTCAGATTCTTGAATAAATCCTTTAAACTTCAAGCTTTTTAACGTAATACAAAAACATTTTACAATTTCTTTTTTCCTACCATTACTAAGTAATTAATAATACGCTAAAACTAATTGCATTACGGTGAAACTTTTAAGTTTATTAATTAGTAGGCTTTTTTTATATATTCTATCTTATAGACTTAGCACTTTCAGAGCCCTTGCAGCTCCATATTCATAGTCCTTTTCATATTGTTAACTATATGCAAATGCATGCAAATCGCTTATATCATCCATTTTTTCGAAATCGCGATGCACGTGTCCTTTCTGTTTTATTGCTCTGGCATTGCTGTTGATGAAACATGCTTATTTAATCTTCCTCTTGACATTGTTTCTTTCTGTGCATACGATGTCGGCCTTAGAGGGTTCAGATTTGTGGTTGTGTTCCTGCTAATAGTCAGCAAATACTGAGCTGCCTTCTTTTTTGGTTGTAGCTCATGTATACATATTTATGCTGAGCCAATCTATTGCCCACTGTGGCAATTTTCACTTCATTGTTTAAGAAAGATACTTTACAAATTTTATTAAATTTTATAAATATTTAGTTTTATGCTTAAAAAACATTTTATTATGTGAAATACTGTTCTGCATCAAAATTTGGAAATAATAATGTGAATAAATGTTACTAATAAACATGATCGCATATGGTGTTCAGAGACAAAAAAAATGGCTACTTCCATATTATAAAGTTTATTACATTTAAGAATATTAATATTTTTATTTTCTGTTTATTTATATTCTTGTTTATTTATTTACATTATCTATTGGAAAGTATATAACTGAAGTAATTTACATTGACATAGCACATATCATGGCTTCACTGTAATTTTCCCAAAATGTTATTTATAATTTCGTAACCGATAAATTTCAAGTTTGTACTGTCTGACTATTATAGCTCTGGGTCATATATATACGTAAAAGTTATGATTGTGTAAATAAAGTTAAAGTATTTGTTGTAACTACAGTCAGATAGGAATGAATAAATTCCCCTAAAAACAAACACGAGAAAATTTACATTTGCGAAACACGCAGTGGAATTATTCTAAAACTAATATGTTAACATGTTTAGATTTATGCAGAATATGGAATTGATATACAAACTTCAAAAATCTACCTCGTATGTGTGATATATGTAAGATATATATGTGTGAACTCATGTCCATGTTTAAAATGAAAAAGCACACATAAGGACTTATATGTATTAGTGTGCATGTGAAAAAGTTGTTATTACACCTTATGAACATTAATCTGAAGTTAAGAGACAATACTGTAATTTCTAAGAGGATTTTAAATGTATTTAATTTCATCTTTATACATATAAATTTGTTTTTTTTTTCAAGGTAACAAACTTAATTTTGATTTTTTGATAATAAAAATTTCCCGATGCTTACCTCGCTGATATTATCAATAAAGCTACAAATACAAAGCAGATTGCAGCAGTTGACAGTTCAAGAACTTGTAAAGAAGTTTGCTGGTGCATTTTGACATTTAAAGTGACTCTGGCATAAAAATGAAAAATAATGGTACTTTGTAATAATGTAATTAGAAAATTTGATATTAGCAACTCACCAGAATAGCAAATATACATGGAACATATAGAAAGACATATTAATCAACAATATAGTTGTTAACAATGTAAAAGTAGCAAAGTTAATGTTGTTGTCTGGGAAAGAAGTTTTACAAATAGCAAATTGACTCTGCGATCCAAAACATCCTGTAGAAATATTGTATTATAAAAGAGAACTTTAGTATGTATTTTAAACCTATGATATCAAAACTGGTGACATGTATCATATTTAAAATAAAAGACAGGCAGAATGAGAGAAAATTCAAGATTATGATGAGACCAAGAACACAAACTAAAGAGTGCAACTTCAAAGCTGAGTTAGATGACATGTTATTTAACTAACTACTATAGGGTATGAATTACAGTAATCTCAGACAAGTATATTTAGTGAGCTGAATCAAATGAAAATGCCACAAAATTCAAAAATAGTACGGATGCCAAGAAAACCTCAATGGTTATAAATTAAGAAGTTAAGAGTTCATACTATAGGAATACTAATCATTCTTGGTTATACTATTGTCGCAACAAAAAGGCTATTTGAAAAAAAAAATATGCAAACTTAAAAAGAACATTATGTCATGTTTGTAGAACCATAAGATATCTATTATGAGTTGTATTTTTATATTGGACTATTTCCATAATCTAATATTGAATGTCTTTAGAAAAGTTTTAATTTTATTTAAATACTCCCAATACATTTAACTGTTAATAATAGCACATCAGAGGTATTATTCTCCCCTCTTCTTCAGATGTTGCTGGCCTGACCAGTGACAGTACTAGCATGGGATTCAAACCTGGACCTTAGATTCTTGAGTATTGAATTTTAATGTAATGCTCTATTCAACAGCCATCCTGCCAAAGGCAACAGTCAGTAGAAATTTCATATACTTATCTATGAGGTTCCTCCTGATTTCTCCACTTTTTCCTAAGAGCAAAGTTGATTAGTGGGTTTCATACATTATGTATAGTCATACTAGGTTGTCTTATGGGATTTTTTGCCATTGTCATGTTAGCTTCTTTAAATTTTTTTCTTTGTACTTTTTCTATCCAATATTTTTGCATTTTCCCAATTGAACATAAGTTCATTAGCATATACATGGTCTGCTACATTAGACACATCTGTTTTCTCTCTTCTAATCATCAGTTTATGTTCTTGCAAGCGCTTTTGAATGGGACGGCTAGTCTCACCAATATATGTTCTTCCACATTCACATGGTATTTCATAGATGCAGTTTTTTCTTTGCAGCATTTCAAGTTTAGGCTTTGTAGATGTCAGAATTCCTCAGTGTGGTATGGCTCTGGAAAGCTTTTCTGATGTTATACTGATTGCAGATTTTCATTAATTTGTCTGCTATTTTTGAAATGTATGGGTACACTATAGTATCAATAATTGTCTTTTCTCTTGATGGTTCTTTTTGTTGTCTATTTAATGTTTTCTTAATAACAGCTGACATTTTTCTAAAAAGACATTCAATACTCATATTAGATGATGGAAATAGTCCAATATAAAAATACAACTAGAACACCATCATTACAAACCTTCAGGAAAACATCTATTATGAGTCTGTCACAATAAAGAGGAAAAAAGTAAAAGTGAGTTAAGATCAGATTATAAATTGAGGCAAGCTTATAGTAAAAAATGAAACTAGTATTAAAAAGATGAACAACATGGATAAAAACTATATTTTGTTGAATGTTCATATCTTAGAGTAAAAAAAATATTATTTAGGGATTTGGGTCAGTATGACAAAAAGAGTGCAATTGGAGTACTCACAGTTATTCAAATAGGACCTATCAAAATTTAAACACATGGCCAATTGTCATCATACTAGAAAAAGATGAATAATCTATGGCATGCCAGAAGGTTCCCTTTGCACAAAAATCAAAAATGGAAAAGACAATTTCTGATTTGGTTAATAGGCATTCTATCCCTAATGGAAGAATTATTATGAATGGCATAAGTTGTAATACTAAAGTCAGGCAGAACTTTTCAACTACGCAGAGATTATCACATAACACTGAGCAAACACATCAATAAAGGAGCTTATAGCCAGTGTTTATGAGATATTACTGTCAATGCAGAAAGCAACTTGAATGACTAAAATATATTTCAAGTTTGCCTTACTGTGATAACCAGTCTGAACTTTTGACTATTATCAAGCACTTAGGATTATTCAATGTGGGATAACAATAGCACTGAGCATGTTTCAAGTGAAAAAGGATAGCTTATTGCAGGAAATGAAAGAAGTGACTCATTACCTTGATATCTTAATTACTACAAGAAACCGAGTTCAAATTGTCAATATGCATATTTAAAGTTTTTTGTAAATTAGAAATAAATGATGCAAGAATAAGTGCTCCAAAGATGCATGTGGAAAAACACTGAAATTAAGTTTTTGGGTCATATTAATAAATCGTAAAGGAAAATATCTGAATCCAGAAAAGATTAAGCTATTAAAAATGTTGTAAATAAAATAATGTTAAAGATCTAGAAGCATTTGTAGGCTTATTAAATTTTTTCAAGAGTTTCCTGAAAGGTGAATCACATAATATGACATCATTATACCACTTATTAAGAAAAAAAACAGCAATGGAAATGGAATGAAGAGCATGACAAAGCTTTCAGAAAAGCTAAGGATTTATAAACTTAGACTAGCTAACTCCTCGTCCACTACTGAAGTGATAAAAAAGTACTAGTGCAATTGACCCTTCTGGTTATGGAGTGGGTGTTGTTATATCACATAGTTGTTATGGGGGTGGACCTCCGATTGTTTATGCTTGTAGAACATTAACAGCATCAGAAAAGAACTACAACCAATTGGATAAAGAAGTTTTGGTAATTAGTTTCACTGTAAAAAAATTCCACCAATAAGTTTATGGATGTATACACACCATCTCAATCTATAAAGACCATTCAGATTATAAGATTATATTTGTGTTTAAGTGTTCCATTTCTAGAGTGAGGAGAGAAGAATGTACTATCTGATTATTATAGCACTGTGGGTGCACATGCATATATAAATTTTATGTTTGTGTAGATAAAGTTAAAATATTCCTTGCAACTATAGTCAGACAGAAAATGAATAAATTCCCCCAAATAGCAAACCTTCTAAAAAATTTACATATACAAATCATGCAGTGGAATTATTCTGAAGCTAATATATGCAGATTTATGTAGAATATAAAACTGGTATATAAACTGCAGAAACCTACATTTGTGTGTGTATATGAACTAGTATTTAAGTTTAAAATGGAAAAGAAACCCAAGTAATGATAATGTATTAGCATTCATGTGAAGAAGTTGTAATTATACCTTAGAAGATAAACCAGGACTTAGACATAATAATGTAATTTCTCACAAGATTGTAAATGTATTTAATTTCATCTTTACACATATAAATTTCTTTTGAGTTAATAAACTATTGTTAAGTTAACTTTGTGTGTAGAGTTTTCTGCTAATAAAATTTCCCAATGCTTATCTGACTGATAGAGTCAATAATACCCTTGGATACAAAGCAATTTTACATCTAGGATTTTACTTAGAAACTCGTACTCAAACCAAAATACTATCCATTATATCCAAAAACAATCTACCCCTGCCAGATATTACTTTATTTCAAATAAATTCCTTACTTTAAATAGAAACAAGTGTAAAATAAGATAAAAACGAAATTGTTAGAAAAGAGTATTTTTTGTATAATCATTAAGAAATGTTCACACTCATTTTTTAAACCTTTGTAATTGCTGTGGGATTCCTAAAAGATCATTTAAATGAATTTGTAAATAACGCCCACATTTTGTTGTATCAATGCCAATCAGATTTGTGTATTCTGTGAATACGTTTATATTCATAGCATTAATATTTGATAAGTGGTAATATTATTTATAGGCTGATTGAAAATCAATAATATTATATATATATGCAATTATTTCCAAATATTAGATGTGGAATGTTTATAAAAACAGAATTATACTTTGTTTGTACTTTACTGCCCTGTGCATTTTGACACAATGGTAGAGCATCCGACTTGGGACTAAGAAGTCCCCAAATAAATCATGGCATTCAAATTTCTTAACAGTCAAAAAATAAAGCTGTATGCCTTCTTTTTTTAAGAACTTTATTGAAAAATTATTAGATTTTTCTTAGCTACAATTTTTAATCAAATTTTATTCTATCATTTATTTTCTCTGACCTCTTGAAAAAGAATTGATTGGAAGTTTATCTTAAGCTGTTAAAAAGATTTGATTGAGAATTCACTGTAAACTGTGCTGTACTCATGCATTTATAAATATAAACACGAGATATCTTTTTGTTTTTAAATGTCTGCTATTCTTAACATGTAGAAAAATTGAAATTGTTTTTCAATATGGTTTAGGTAGTAGTTGTTTAGCTGATACAAGCCACTTGATGGCATTATGTGCAAAAACACATAAATATAACGTTACCGAGTCAACTTTTTTTTTTATTTATCCGATTTCTGATGTTTTTTTTTATTTATCCGATTTCTGTTATTATTTTTATATATATACAAAAATACATATATTAATTCATTATTATGGATTGTAAACAAACTAGTATTTTTTTAAAATTTTGTTTTAACAACACACATTTATTTCAAACAATAACTTGTCCAAATATGACACCGCGAAGTGCAGCAAGGGGGAGGATGGTCTAATTATTTTTGATTCTGAAAAAAGTACTTCTTTTTTTTTTTTTGCTTTTAAGAAACTTTTTTTTTTATTATTGTCTGATTTCTGGTATTATTTTTATATCAAAAAACAAAAAAAAAAACTTGTATTAATGAATTATTTTTGATTGGAAACAAAGTAGTATTTTTGACAACTTGACAAAGACATCATCGAAAAGCATAGCGATAGGGTCTCAAGCAGGGAGAATATGTCAGCATGTAGTGCTGGAATGTGCAGGGGGGTGTTTTTGATGGTTTTTTCAATCCAAAGGATCTGCCAAAAGATGCACTAATCTAAGCAAATTAACCATACAATTTCCAAAAGGAGCTGCAACCTCAGACATTTGATTTGTCTCACAACTGTTCTCACACAAACATGACTTTTCCCATGAGTTATATGAAATCATGCTTGGGCATACCCTTTTGAATTTGTTTTCACTTTTCAATCTGTATAGGGAACCAGGTGCCAGGCTTATAATTATTAGTACTGAATACTATGTCAGGTAGGGTGTAATATCATTACTTGGAATGAAGATATTAAGAGTTAGGGCCAGTTGAATTCCAGACACCCTCACATGATGTGGTAGCGATCTATGAAGTATGCATATTTGCATAAATTGTCGTGAAGCTCATAATGGGGCAGGCTATCATACCAGGTGGCCTGCAATGGCTAATCTGAACAGAATTGTTTGATTAGATATAAGTTGGGCTACATAAACAGCATTTTTATGTGTTTTTGCACATAAACAACGCCATCAACAGCTTGAATCGGCTAAACAACTAGTACCACCATTTATTAGTGATCCTAGTATTAGAATTTTTTAAAAAAATTTTTTTTAAAGTAATACAAGTAAAATAGAGTTGGAAAAACATTCATTTAATTATATACTATAAATAAATTCTGGAAAAAAAGCCATACCATTTTTATGAAGAAAAAAAAATTAAAGCAAGTGAGACTTTTAAACATTTGTCATTTCTCTTTATTCCTTTAAATATTTAATAAATATACATTGTAATATAACAACTAATTGTCTAAGTATAAATCAAAAGCCGGTTCAGTTTATACTGCAATTCATATTTATTGTTATTATTTTGTTTTATTAGTTTATGTTAAAATGAAGATTTTCATGGGCAACTCATAACATATTATCTAGGTTCATTCATGTATGACTCCTAGTACTGACATTTAACCATCAGCAGCTTAGCTTGAAAACATTATTGTGTCTTTATTTTGGGCTCAAAGCTTCATAGCTAAAAAAGTAAAAGATGGCTTCAGGAGGATTGCATTACATCCTAAGATCTAAGTGTAATGTTCTCAGATCCAAAGCTCCTCATTGATGAAAAGTTAGAAACTAGTCTTGGGGATATTGGATGAGTAGGCACTAGATGGGGATTTTATGCACAAACTTTCCTGCATCAACTGATTACTTTGGATTGCGCTGAGTGGCGCTACTGTATGGAGAGTTTTGTCTCTGTGAAAGCATACTGGCATATAATAAAATTAAGGTTCAACCAATAGAAGACAAGAATATTAAATTTTAAAATATAGAAGTGAGATTGTTTTTTTTAATAAGAAAATTTACAATATCAGTAGAAAATAAATAAAAAAATGATATACCAAACTTAACAGTATTACATGTATAATCACACATTGACTGAATTTGATACTAGATTGACTTCATCAGTACAGACTACGTCTATATGCACTTTTTTTTTTTACTTTTAATAACACACATTCATATTCTTAATATAATTATAGGCATGGACAATATATCAACACCGAATCTATATCTAATCTGTGTCGTATATAAATTAACATTTAACTTCGGCATTAAAAACTATTATAATAACTAATATTATATTATTAATATACTTTCAAGTAGCAATATTCAACTCTCATATCAAAATTAAGATTAAAACATTATTATAACTTCTATCATTTTACAAGTCTTAAACTTTTATATATTATTTCCATAGCTCCGAATTAATGAAACTAATAATGATAACCCTAAATTTGCCTCACAAGCATTTAAAATCAAAAAACCTAACCTTAAAAGCAACTCTTTTTCTAATACTATTGTCCAAGACATTATTACTCAAAAAATATTTAATATAAACTCAAGTCTTAACAAACAATGACAATAAATGTACTTGAATTGAAATAAATAAAAAAATCCCAAAAATAATAAATACTATTGAAACTAAAATTATTTCAATAATCATATTTATCTTAAATTTCCAAAGTCTACTATATGTCGTATTAATTCCATTTTTAAAATATATTTTTTAAACTTATTTATGGAAATACTAAAAAAGTCTAAAATTTAAATGTTATTTTAAAATACTGTAATCATATACAGATAACTTTCTACTAATGCAACCCTGAATAATGTTTAATTTATATAAAGTGCAAATAATAATCATAACAAAGTGGTATATATAACAATGCAGTGTTTAGTTGTTGTTTACATTACATGACTTGCGAGATTAAACAAGGCAAACTCTCCATACAGTAGTGCCACCCTGTGCCAACCAGAGTAATCAATAGATGCCAGAAGGCTTGTGCATAAAATCCCTATCTAGTGCCTACTCATCCAATATCCCCAGACTAGTTTCTGGCTTGTGGCCTTCATCAGTGAGGAGCCAGACTAGTTTTTAGCCTGTGGCCTTCGTCAGCGAAGAGCCAGACTAGTTTTTGGCTTGTGGCCTTCGTCAGTGAGGAGCCAGGCCACAAGCTAGAAACTAGTCTAGGGATATTGAATGAGTAGGCACTAGATAGGGATTTTATGCACAAGCCTTCTGGCATCCATTGATTACTCTGGTTGGCACAGGGTGGCACTGCTGTATGGAGAGTTTGCCTTGTTTAATAACAATTATGTGCTAGTATAAGAGATGGTGATCATGTGACTTGTGAGATATTGTAATGCTTATTTAAATTTTTTAGTGAATATTGTAAAAAGGTTTAAGTTTTACAAACAATAATCTTTTAAAATAATACATTTTTGAACGATATACTGCCGTAGGAAAAAAAAATTAGCTTTTTTTAAAAAAAAAAAAAACACAGACCGAAAGTTACGTTTTGTTTTATTTACAAAAAAAACAACAACCACTTTTAGAGTAAATAATTAAAAAAACAGATCGCTTTTTACAGTCATACTTTAAAAATACATCGATTCATGAAATGGTGAAATAGAATGTAAAATTATTACATTTGACCGTATATTTAAATAGTTATGACTTTATAAATTATTCACCCCTGTACATTATAGGCCCTGAATGTTTTAAGTACTATGTTCATAAATGTTAGCAATGAGGCATTTAGAGGTTACTGTTTTTACCGTGTGTAACGTGGCGAAACAGCGCCGCGTAGTGGGCTAGAATCTTGGTAGTTTCTGGTAGCAGACGACACATAAGCGAGATGTGTTAATGGCAATCAGCGCCACCTAGGTTCTTGCTAGCTGACGATGTAAGCTGTCGGCTAGCTTGTGGAAGGTTCCTGTGCATACGCATGGTGAACAGCGCCACCTAGCGGCAGGAAAAAGCGTCATCTGCTTTCGAGGCCCCTACCCTGTATGTTCTGTGTGAAAACACAGAAACAGCGCCTCTAGCGGACACATAGCAGGTTGGGTTAAAGTACCAGAAAAAAAAGGTTTACATATTCTGCACCATAGCTAATATTGGTAAACTACCTGAAGTGAAAAGTTGATCTAACTAAAAATGTTTCAGAATGGATTACTTATGCTAAAAATTGATTGTATATCATATCTGCATGTTTACAAATAATTTATTGACTATGTACATATTTTTATATTAACAAATGCACAAAAAGTATTTGTATATTTATTGTGTTATAATACATATTTTATATAGCACTTTAATATTGAACACAATAACTGGAATATTAATGATTTTTATTATTTATGTATTAAATGAAACAATAATAAAAGAATAAATTAACTTCTTATAATAGTTTGACTTTGATACTCTCCACATTTACTCATGTATGAATAAATGAATTACCTTCAACGTTTGCACCCAGGATTGATGTCTGCAGGCAGTCATTGAAAGTTCTAATTTACCTATTTATTATAGAACCCCCAAATAACAACTGCTTAACATAGACTGTTTTTATGTGGGCTTAAAGTTAAGCTCACGTTGAAATGAGCTGGCTGAATACACATTAAAAAAAAGCAATAAAAAATATTAACTTTTGTTAGAAAATTTGTCAGTAAGGGTAGGGATTATATTATATGTTGAGATATGGAAACATGAGATTATTTTTTTTAATTATATGTTATTGTTTAGTATTTATACCAGTTAATAATTTCCTGGACATGTATTTAAACCGAGACTGTATATTTTTACCGACAATAAATTGTCAGATGAAGTTTAACATTTAACTCGTAAATATTGCTGTTTTAAAACGTGCATTTATTTTTCAATGGGAGAAATGTGACCTACAATAGCCAAGCGCGCGGCGCAGTTGTATTGTCTGGGTATCTTAACAAAAAGGCAATGATAACTCAGCAATATTTTTATAACGACTCGGCGTAGAGTTTAGCTTTTGTTAGCCAATCCTATGAATCAAGGCTATTTTTAGCTACAAAAGCCTTTGATTCACATCTGAAAACGTTCTCCCTATCTTACTCTTTTTTTTAAATTTGAAAGAATCGGAAGGTGGAAAAGTATACTCGGTCAGGAAATTTAAATGAACGCAAGCTTCCTTTTTGGTTTTAAAGTGGAAATTGCTTGAAATGTGAAATTGGTATGAATTACATCATGTGACAGCTAATTCTTAAAAGGTTTTAAATCACCAGAAATTTGATCGAAAGTCAATGAGATCAGTATTCAATTAAATACTCAAATGAGCGCAGTTCTCGTAAAAGAGTCAAACTAGTTTAAACATTACTAACATAAAAAAAGAATAAATATTAACTTAATATTATTTATTGATATATGAACAATGATGTAAAAGAAATGCTTTAGCAGTTCTATCCATATTTAATTATATATGTAAATGTATTGGTCAATTTTTAAAAAATATGATTACTTAATGGCAAAAAAAAAAAAAAAAACTCAAATAACGGCAATAAATATCGTAAAAGTCTTATAAGTGCAATAAACGGAGTCCATATTATTTTTTATTCTTTGTATTGTCATTAATATTTCAGATATTTATTTATTACTACAGTGAACAGAATTAATAAAAACGCATTCCAAAAATAATTTCCCTATTTGGCCATGAGAGGACAGCACTATCTTATAAAGCTTATTATTTTTAGAAAAGATTTAGGTTTAGAGAGGATAGATTTCACTTAAAGTATGAAATTGGTATGAATTACGTCATACGACAGATAACTTCTAAATTTTTTTTTTTTAAAAATCCTGCTTGAATAGTTCCTCTGACTTCAATCCATTTTTTTTTTAAAAACTAATCACATCAAGTAAAACGATTGGATTTACCCTAGCTATCTACTCTCTATTTAAATATAACTTTTCCAAGTACAGAAACTTCCAGAAGAATTATTTAGAAAAACAATGAGAAAAACTAGAACAATAAATATCATTATATCTAGGAAGAAAGTGAAGAGAATTAGAAGATCAATAGATCTTCTAAGAAGACCAAAAGTATCTCAGCATATTGTGGAACATACCACTGATGAGAAGAATAAGAATATAGTATCAAGTCTTCAAATAGACAATTTGTACTAAGTAAATCTCTATTACTACCCCCCCCCCCCAAGTTTTATAATTCGAGTTAAGAAGAAAAACAATTATGTTGCAGAAGGTTAGGTTGGTTGACTTTAAAAGTAACAGTTGCCAAATATCTTAACTAAAAATAGCCATAGCTAATCTATGACCTTATCCAATAAATTGCATAAAAGCAGATTTGTAGCCCTCAAGACCATTATGAATCTTCTAAACGGTTTCCAACGTCAGTGGATCCTATTAAATGACAACCTGTTGCATGTGTCTGTGTTTCGAATTACCTCTTTTATAATTATTTCTTGTTTTCCTATTGTAATACTATTTTAACATTTTTTTTTTTTCCGATTTGGATGTTTGCATCATCTCAATTACAAGAATATAACATTATCACTTAGTTGCCACAGTTTGAACAATGACTGGTGTTATATTTAGTTCTTCCATCTAATGCCTGATCTTTCTCCCCTGATCCTATCTGCATTCCCAGTATCTATCTTAACATTCTTTTTATGATTGCATCTTTTCAAATGTATTATGTAAATTATTTTTCAAGCTATTTATTCATTGTATGTTTATTGAAACAACTAAAATCATCGATATACAGTTGTTAAAGAATAAAACATATCATTATCATTCAACTGCAGGATGAAAGCCTCCAAGTTCAATCCATCTCCAAACTTTAGCTTCTCTTCTCCACATCACTCCTGCACACTTTCTTATTTCATCCATCTATCTCACATGTGGTCTCTTTCTGGGTCTTTTACAATCTCTTAGAATCCAGTTTAAGATTTCAATTGTCCATCTATTATCATCTCTTCTAGCAACATGTCCAGCCCAACTTCAATCATTTAATTTTTTCAATGAGGTCAGTAACACCTATTTGTTCTCTTACCCATATTGCATTTTCGATCTCTTCTTGTTACTCACAACATGCATCTCTCCATACTTCTTTGAGTTGTCTGAAGTCTCTGTATTGCTCTTCTATTAAGTGTCCAAGTCTCAGATTCATAAGTAAGAACTGGTAAAACACATTTATTAAAAATATTCCTTTTCAAACACACAGGCATATTTCCTTTTAGTATCAAGTTATTTCTACCAAAAGCACTCCAACCAAGTTCTATGATTAATTTTATCTATTATGTTTTCATCTGTATTAATAATCTGACCAAGATATTTGTAACTGTTAACTTCTTTTAACTCGTCATAATCAATCTTTATTTTCATATTTTGGAAAAATCCATTAAACATTATTTTAGTCTTTTTAACATTTATCTTTAGTCCTACCTTCCTACTTTCATCTGATAACTCCTGCAACATTTCTTGCAGCTCTAAAACATTATTTGCAAAAATAACTATATCATCTGCAAAATCTAAATGACTTAAATAATCTCCATTTACTTTCACTCCTTTAGCTTCCCATTTTAATCCAAAAAATACTTGCAGCAGCACTCCTGTAAAAAGTTTTGGAGATATGGAGTCACCCTGTCTTACACCCTTCTCAACAGTCTGCTATTACATTAGTGGTTTAAAATTAAGCTGCAAATATGTTTGACAAATTAATTATAATTGTTAAATGAATTCTAAAAAAATTAAATTCATTTCAATACACTCTTTTCCTCCATTTATTTAAATGCTTAACATAAAACTTGAATAAGGCAATTTTAAAAGATGGTTTTTAAAAATAAAATTAATATATTATTTATAGTTATTTCCTTCTTTTAACTTTTTTTTTTCTCCTATCTATTATTCCTTTACCATATTTTTCAGAATTCTTCTGAATAATTGTCCAATCTACTTTTGCTTTCTTTCCATAAGTTCCATGAGAATATTATTTTTTATTTTCAACACCTATATATTTTTTTATTTTTCTAACTTCTTTACTATTCGATTCCTAATTCAAATCTCTAAAACCTTCAAGGGTCTTAATCTTCCCTATTCTCTACTACCATTTCTTTAATAAGTATTTCATTGCAAATTGAATACAAGCATTGTCATTTCTACATGGCATTTTATTAATCTCAGCCTCATCATATTCAAATATTGTAGATTATCGAGGAAATCTGAACATTATTTTTCCTTTACTCAATGTTAATCCCATTTTTATCAAAACAATATCAATTTATCTAAATACATATTAAACAAACAAGAGATAGATAACATCTCTGCTTTACATCATTTCCTATATCTGTCTCTTCCGTAAATATATCCTTGATCTATAAACACATTTCCTGATTCATATATACATTTCTTCTAATCTCAAAATTCATTTTTTTAACATATTTGACAAAGTATCCAAATTCTCTCTATCAAACTACTTTTCAAGATATGAGCCTCTTTTTTTAATTATTTTTCAACAATGATTTTCATTGCTCAAAATGCAACCCTAGTCCTTGTGCCCCTCCCAAATCTAAATAGTTTTTTATATAGGAATATGTTAAATCTAGATGAAATGTTTTAATAATAGACCTTAATATAAAAAATAAATAAATGAAATTACATGATAAGTTGTCAGGAAGTCATATGATGTCGAACTCATCATTAAAATGAGGGACCGAGACCCACAGTTCCACTCAAATGATCAAATTGAGATTTTTTAAAGTCTAAGTCTGACATTTTCTCCAAACACATTTGTAAAGACAAGTCACTGTGAAAATAACAATTTAAAAGGTTATCATTCTTTCAAGAGTTGAAAGCTGTATAAACTTCAGCAGTGACCAAAAAGCAGTTGTGGAATGTATTATGTTAGAGCAAAGAAAGAATCCATCATTAGCAGAAAACTAGTAAGAAAAACTGTGAATATGTAAATTTAAAATAACAGACTGATAGTGAAGGAGAAGAAATTAAATCAATAATAATGATGAAAAATTATAAAATTGTTTTATAAAATGGGAAACAGCTAGTAGCCCTCCACTAACTTATGGAAGTGTTATTTTTATTTTGGCTGAGCTGTAGGTCTGAGATTCCTCTAATAATTTCTAGGACAAATTTGGATAGGGCAGCTAATTGAGAGTATCTGAGGTCTAGTGCTGATCATCTGATATAATGGCTCTGTTACCAGATGAGAATGTTTTCTCCACTATGATAAAATTATATGTTGATTTCAGCTTTCTATTTTGATAATGTTCTTAGTAAGGTCCAGATAAATTTTCCTAGTAATATTCTCCTACCATATCTTAGTTGGTTCCATTTTCTTTTAATTTTCCAGCTGAATGGCATATATCAATCTTATATTCTGGGTTCAATTTGATTCTGTAATAGAACCAAGTATATGGCTATCTGATTAACTTGTTCTGGAAGCAGACAGTTTATACTATTAAAATACTTGAGGATTAGCTATGACATTATTATATAACAATGCCCTTTAGCCAATAATTGCTGATTTCAATAAATCATTGATCAGATTGACAGCCATATTACCTTCACTGAGAATTATAAATATTTAGCTATTTGCTCATTTATAGCTGATAAAGAGATAATCAATTCAATTATTTTAGCTTAAATATTTAACATTATAAATTAATAAACATATATTTTTGTTGCAGATATTATTATTATAGACGCTAAATTATGTGAACAAACTATAAGCCAATTTTGAGGTGAAGAAAGTTGGAAATTTTTCACTCTTCCTCAAATGTTTTTTTTGTTGTTGTTGTTGAATGATCCATTTTGTAATTGCAAACATCTTGTTTCACAAAGTCTCATGGATAGAGACTATCCTTCATTAAACCAAATCATAATCTTTTATTGCAAAAGATCTAATTTCAATAATTTAAAACTATATATGAAAGTCTCCTCAGGTGTTAGTAATGATGCCAATCTACATTTTCAATTCCTCCCCTCCTCTCTCCAATTATTATAGGAGCAATTTCTGATCTTAATCTTTTTAACAAAAAATAAATTTTAAGATTGAACTTTAACCCATTAATCAAATACCATTAATTTATAACATGTTGAATTGGAGATAAACCCAATCCAATATGGTAATTCTTTTTAAGAAGAACAAAGAGACAGAAACAACGACTGCACTACTTTTAATTATGCTGATGAAAGCATGTCACATTTTTAAAAATCTGAAAACAAAAAGTTATCACCCTAATGATGAAATAAGAAGACATAATGAATCCAAAAGACAACATGGCTCTGAACTTCATAAAGCTGACGGATTATTTGTTTTACAAAATTTTAATTCCATACTTGCTTATAAAAGTAATTGTACAGAAATAATGAAAAATTTTGAAACTTAGTGTAATTTCATTACCTTAATCCCTTTGTTTTCAAAATGTCACATATTTTGGTTAGCAGATCCAAATATGTCTCGTATAATCGTGATAAATACTACCATACATAATTCATCTTTTTTGTGAACAGTAATGACACTATTTTATTTTTAGTACACCATACTTTTAAATTGAAATACAAGCACAGAGTTATTATTCTTTTAGAATTTATTATGACATGTCTGATTCAGAATACTTTTCACTCTTCTGCTACCTGATCTTTGGGTATTTATCTCTGCAATATCACTGTAAGACATTGTAATAAGTTGATTTCCCTTTTTTCTTTCATAAGTATAATTTAATTTCCAAATAGTTTAAAGAAATAATTTCCTTTGCCAATTGTCATTCAATACAATGAATCTTTCTTCTTGCCACATATAATCTTATTTGCACTTATTTTTATAATCAACATATTTTTTTATATATATATTGCATTAATACTATTTGTTATCTATATTATACTTTAATATTACATCAATTTCAAACTCTGGATATGTTCTTACAACTCTAGGCATAAACTCTAAAATAAATAGTAATATTTTTAAAATGGAGGATTTTTGTGCATTGTTATTTCCCAATGTCCTTTATATAATTTATGAAGATAATTTGAAGTGGAAAACATTTTTCTATCATATATGAATTCAAAACTTTACTAAATTAATAAAAAAACTGAAATATTTATCAGATTAGAAATAGATATTGTTATTTATTAACTACTGATACCAGAGTAATATTCAACCTAACTTATAAAAAAGCTTTTATATAGATAATTTTTATTCTTGTAAATATTAAATAATTAAATATTTTAAAGTTGAGTAAAAAAAATTAATTAAAAATACTACACAATGTTCCCTGGGGAATAAAAATACCCAGAAAAATATATTTTTGTGTATGTTTTGATTAATATTATTTGTCATAATTTTGTTTATTATTTCCACTGATTATTTTTTTTATAATTTTAAATTATATGTAAAATCCTTTCTTAAATATTAAATAATTAATTTCTTAAAAACTGGATGAAAAAACTTGGATATTTGTAAACTTACAATTAAGAATAAGTCTCTAATATAAAGTTTAATAAGCATGCATTATCAAATAATTAGCAAATCTGACTGCAATAAACTTTTTGATTTTCTCCACAACTAATCCCATCCTTAGATTTAAAAATCTAGTCAGCATTTTGATTTGTACTTATAAAGAGTTCCTGAATTACAGTTTATTTTCAATGATTTTAAATTGTATTCACATACGAACATTTTAATTATTTATGTCATCATTTTTATTAGAAATGCATCATTTAAATTTTAACAATTTAAGAAAGAACTGATTTTTGAAAATACAAAAAAGTAACAATATTAAAGTTTGCATTTTTTGATTTTTTTAACATACATATTTTTTGCATAGGTTTATATCCATTAATCTTCTGAGGGAATGAACCTTTTTTATTTAAATTGCTTAATGCATATGGTAACAATCAGGACTCCTTAGAGGTTTGCATGATCTTGGGAAAAAGTTAGTAGGGCTCCAAAATATTTATAAAAAAAGAATGTTTTTTTCATTATAAAAAATTGTATATTTTTATTAAATATAATTTACAAATGTTAAATACATATAGTTCTATACTTTACAAAAAAATCACAGGGGAAAAAAACTTGATTATTGCCTATCATTTCTATCAAAAAAAAATTATATATGATATCATATACTCAACAAAATCACAAAAAAATTTATTTTAATTATTGCCTATTTCCTAAAACTTTTTATATTGCCAATTATTCTATTATACCATTAAAATTAATTTGCTTTGCTAATTTGATATATTTAAACACAAATTACTTTAATAGGATGTTTTGTAATGTATAAATTTTAGTACGAGATTCTTTTACATTGTTATCTCAATACAATGCCATATCACAGTATATTGTAACTGCTAGCAGTTCTTCTAAATTGTATACTCAACACCATGTCACTTGAATACCAGATTGCTAAGATTATATGTACTTGCACAATACTCAATCAGTATAGTTCTCACAATGTGATATATAATTTGTAAACAGAAACCTATTTTTATAATTGATTGATGTGAATATAAACTTATTGATATTTGTTTTATCAGGTATTTGTTACAGCACTAAATAATATTTACACAGGATGTTATATCAGTTTAAAATTACTCATTTTTTAATTTACATTTTCTACAAACTTCATATTTGTTACAGCTTTTTATCATTGCTAATAATGGCAATGATAAAAGATTAAAGAATCAATATAATTTGAATGAAACTATTTTCTATATCAATATGAAACATCAAAAATTCTATTTTTAAATTTTCTTAAAACTTTGAAAATATAGTCCTCACAATAATCTATTAATAAATCATTCTTGTGTTTGAAAAAGAATGAAAGTTATCATCTTATAAATTCATTAATAATTATGACTAATATTTTAAAGAAAATTAATCATTTTGTGATAATATATTTGATTATTTCCACCATCTACCATTAAATGTTGAATGTCTAGACAATTTTAAACTTTATTTAAACTTTTCAAATACAAATAACTTGTTAGTAATAACTCACAAATAGACAACATAGGCTAGTAATTACATGTTTCGAGTATTATTCTCCATTCTTCTTCAGGTGTTGCTGACTTGACAAGTGACAACATTAACATAGGAGTCAAAGTTACATCTTTATTTTCATTCTTTTTCCATTTTCTTTATTTAGTGTCTTAAACCATGTAAGATGGTGCAGGATTTTATGAAACTAAGCCTCTTATAATACCAATAAATAAACAATCAAATATTTTACTTTCAAATGCCTTTATTTGTGCCTCAAGACGATTCAAGAGGCATAAGTTTTACAATGCAATCAACAAGAATCATTACAAAGAAATTTAGGGAGTGTCGGTGTGTGTCAAGCACATCCGCACCCATACACTTGATTCAATGCATATGATTTTGAACATTCAAGTATAAATGTATGGATAGGTGAGTGGGATATTAATAGTTCCAGAAGTGCAGTGACACAAAATTCACCTGCCCTTCCAGACTTACACACATAAACCCAACTTCTTATGCTGAAATTATTGTTCACAAAACTGTCCAATTATACATGTCCATTTCTCCATTAGTTATTTGGAGACAAAAATTTTGTTATATTAACAGCAATGTTATACTTTCAGAACACTTCTATTCGTGTCTTATTATTATTTGGGGCCATAGCTTGAAAGAAACAAGCAACCGCTTCAGTTGCAGTGGGAATATTGTCCTTGGATTGTCTAATTGTACAAATCTATTTCACCATTTGAGCATTCCCAGTACTGTTATAAATGGGAAGGTGTTTGGATTGTCCAATTGTACAAGTCTATTTCACCATTAAAGCTCTCCCAGTTCTGTTATAAATGGCTTTATAGGTATATATGCTTATTTCTTGGTTTGCATGGTATACCACTTGTAGAGCAGTCACTTTCCCTTCTATCTATTCCTAATCTTTTATTAATTTGTTCAGGCTTAACTACCTTCATTTCCTAGGATTTATCATCGTGATATGTTAGTGCTCTTTGGGCTGTTATAATTTCTAATTACTAATATATCGATTTATTTATTATGTAAGGTAAGCACTACACTAGACAAGGCATGGCCCTAGTTTGATCTGGTTCCAAGTCTGATCGGTTAGCCATGGCTGGCATGTCCTCTTGTCATGGTCCTTGGCAATCAAATATTTTGTTATCAAATATTTACATGAAGTTGAGCATTGAAAAGTGAGAGAATTGATCGTGACCTGTGAACTTTGATCTGTCAATTATATCTCTCCATGCATGAAAGTCACTGACCATATAGTTATTACTGAATTGATTCCTTTGATATTTATGATTGCTCTATTTGAAATGGCGGTATGTTCTATTACGAAGGAATGCAATTCTTTTTGAAATGCAAAATATATTATTCCTGAAGAAAAACTAGCATCTGTTTAAAAATCAGATTGAAGTTTTATTAACCAAGTAGCATTCTGGGAATTATGTTTTCTATTAATCAATATTACATCGAATAGATAAAATTATACTGGTGCATTAATATAATGTTCATTCCAAAGCGCACTGTAAATGTGACGTTGATATATTTATTTTAACGTGCACTACATTACTACATTAGTCATTAACAGTATTATCGGCAGCCATTTGCAATCCGAGAAAAAAGACGAAATGATAAAAATAATTACTATACTAGAGATGAGTTTTGCGATGATTATTCAAACCGATCTGTGAACGACAAATATATCTTCATATAAACCATGCTGGTCTACTATTCTGTTTGATATTTTGCGATGTTGTCGAACATGTCTTTTAACTTTTATTGCAAAAAACTTCAAGACTGAGCCTAATTGTAGTTCTTCAATGTAAATTAATATATATAAACACAGACATATCGTTATTCAAAAATAATATAACAAATATCAATAAATTCACCACAACTTTAACATTTTTTGTTTATGAAGGAGAAGAAAGGGGATGTAAGTATTAAAAAAATAAATTAAATGCTACTTTAAGAAACATAAGCAAAAAGAAATATTAGTTTTAAACCAATCATTTTTCTTATATTGTTAGTTTATCAAGATTAAAGACCATTAATTAAGTATCAATCATTTTCAAGATGAACCGACTACAGACTTTTAACATTTTGGTTTAAACCAGTTTGGATTTATCGTATAATTCATTGATCTTTAGGATCAGGCACTAGATGGCAGCATATTAGACTTCTGATAAATAAAGGGTGGTTTGAGATAAAGCATACGATAGTAAAAAAGAAGGTTTTCTTTTTGTTAAAAAGGCTTTATGTTTGCTGAACTTTTGTGAAATAAAGGTCAAGAAACAGCGCTCTTATTTTTTTAAAAAAAATCCTTGCAACAAACGTCTGACTGGATGTTGCCAAGTGGAACGGCTATGCTAGACTTGAGAACACTTCCCCCCTTTTCCCATCTTCTGACAGCAATGTAAGGTTTGTCATGGCTACATTGTGTACTCAAACCTAATGGAGAGTAATGAGAAAATTGTGCAAATTTGATAACTGTTTTTCTGCTTCATAAAATTATGCCTCAAATCCGTGACATAATGTATCCTCATTTGCATAGATTCACTACTTATCAAATGTAATTGTGCATGTGTGTGTAGCCATTAAACAGGATGTAGAAAGATCATTGTAATCTTATGACAAGTTACTTAAATAAATGGAGCCACAAAAAGGAATTTAATATAATAGTAACTTTTAAAGATAAGAAAAGAAAAAAACTTCTACAAAATTTATGATAATTGTAAAAAAAAAAACTTTTTCACAGATGTAATAAATATATATGTATTGACATTTCCACCTGGAATAATATATTCAGGTATGGTATAAAAGATAAAAAGTTAACATTAACACTGAAAAAGTTTTAAATAAACTAATAGTAAAATATCAGCATTGTGAATTTTTTTATTAGAGTGCCAAACCTAGATGTGTGCTTGCACGATACACTTAAATGAGTCTCCAATATCCTAGTGAATATATGTTTAGAAAATCTGATATATCATAGCTAATTATAATTTATTTCACACGTTGATTTCTCCTGTACTGAGGTATATTGAATTTCATCTTTTCTAATTATCTTCAAATTTTGTTTCTTGTCTTTATATTTTTTAACATTTTATTAATGCAGTATCTATAGAATGATAATCTCGGGCGTGTTGACGGTAATAATATACTTCAAGTGCATGATAAATAGATATTATAAACTCCTACATTCTATGCTGAAAATTTTGTGAATAGGACCTTTGTTGTAATCATTAGTAACTAGTACTTTAATTCCTTATATAACTCTAAATACAAAATATTAAACTACTCTATTTACAAAATACCAATATTTAAATAAGCATTTATTTTATATAGCGTCTGTATACAATTGTATTTACATTCGAATATCAGCCTTTCAAGCTAATTGTGCAAACGCTTTGCGAGTGTTAATAATAAATGAATACTTTCTCACCAATACAAGATATAGTATTTATGCAGGAATAAACGTCATTCATTCAGACATCGTATAGAGTAATTTAAAGTGACTGTTCTATCGTCGCGCTTTCTTTGCCAGTACTTCAGATTTGCTCATATATAAATATTTGAGTTGTAGGGATAAGAGGATTCCTTTTATTCCTGCATAAATACTATAGTATTGGTGAGAAAGTATTCATTTATTATTAACACTCGCAAAGCGTTTGCACAATTAGCTTGAAAGGCTGATATTCGAATGTAAAATACCAATAATGTACAGTTCTGAAAAAGGCTGCTAAATAATCAAAACTGATAGATAAATAAGATTATGAAAACTGTAGTCAATTTTTCAGAGATTTATTTAATGGTAAAGTTCATAGCTCTCTTATGACAGTGATGAACTTCATTGAAAATGCAATTAGATTATATAATTAAAAAAAATTCATTAGAATGCAGATAAACAAAAGCATGCAAATTTGAATTGTAAATACAAATGAAGGGGAAAATCAATATTAATATTAAACTGTATTGAGAGTGATAAATTATCATGGATTATAGAATTCTGTCACCCTATGCACTTATAATGAAATGTAAGCTCAACCTACCTTTAGAATATTAAAATGTCATAAGACTTTTAGTTTAGACACTTTATTTATTTATTTTTTTACATTTGTATAAACATCTCTTCTGTGGTACTAAGCATGAGTGAAATTTTTTTAAGGGGCTTAGGATCTTGTCTTGGATAGCTGTCCCATAACCAACTTTGCTAAGCATCTAACATTAAGTAATAAAAGATCTTTAGTTGTTAGCTATAGAATAAAAAGAATGAAAATAACCCAAAACCATTATCTGATAGAAGCTGTAGGAGAGGACTTTCCTACAATGGACACTTTATAAAAAAAGTTGATTTACTTTTTATATGTCATCAAGAATATAAATTATGGATGAGTAGTAATAATGGTCATCCCAATCATTTATTTTTTGTATTGATTTTTCCTCTGATGTAACCTTTGAAACATTATTAGTCGGTAGTCTGATGTTGAGATCACATTGTAAGAGATTTGTAAGAACACCATGCTTGGGATGCTGAATGCAAAGATATATTGTTGATCCAATAAGTTTATAATGAAATTAATTATATCAAAAACAGGATGCTTGATGCATGAAAAGTATTTGATAAATACTGATTTAACATGATAAATCATCTAAATTAAACAAGAAGCGATTAAGATAGATTATAAATTAATAGAAAATCAGTAGTGAACGTTTATTTACCTATTAGAAGACATTTTAATGATGCATTAGAATAGATGAAATTACTGTGTTTAAAATTCAAATAAAATGAGAAAAACAAATTTCTAATAAGAAAAATAATAGCCCATAAAATGCAACTTTTGTATAAGCAAATATATTTTCATAGCTAGATAACTTTTATGATTTATGAAAATTTCTAATATTACAATAATCAAATAGTTGAATAATCAGCAGTTCATGTGATATTTGAGCATTGGAGGCAATAGAGATTAACTCACAATCTATGAACTTGGAACAGGACTGCATATATAGAAAGAATGGAAACAAAAATAATTTAACTCAAATCTTAAATATCTTTGGTAGTAGCCATTAACAATCAATGACTTTATCATAGTTAAATGACAACAAATTCAAAGTAGATAATTGAAAATCAAAGATCACTAAAAATAACTTCCATCTTTAACCAGAATATGATTTCACAACCTCATTCTTGTGAACCAATTATATGAACCCTTAGATTTGGCAGCGTATAAAATTTATATATAATTTGTATATAAACCATGATCTGAACATTTTTTTAAAAGTAGCCAACCCAGTTACTTTAAGCTAGAAAGTAAAATAGAATGAAACAATCAAATGCTCAATGGAAGATCTGTGCCCTAACTTTATCTATCTTATTAACTAAATTTCATTGTGTTAAAAGAAATTTAAAAAAATGGCTTACATATTGGTAAAATAATTATTACATTAAGACAATGTTATAATAATATATTAATCTCAATATATCCTAAATATTTTAATAAGCTATTGCTTACACATGTGCGTGTATATGGCACAACTATATATACAATGTAGAAGAGTAATGTGGCAAAATGATATATATTTGTGTGTGTATATATATATAATGAAAACAATTCATAATCTTATTTATTTAATTCATGCACTATTAAAAAAATATATATACATATTTTTTTGTATGTGTGATCTTTCTATTCACAAATAACTATGGGTTACCAGAACGTGTACCCAAAATAGAGTCCTCTTTAATTTTTTTTTTTTTTTCCATATGTCATAGCATCGGCCGGGACGCGAACCCACAACCGTCTGCAACCAACTACTTGCTTGCATGGTGGCTGCGATACCTCTCGGCTAACAACGCAAGACGAGTCCTCTTTAATTTTAAAATAGAAAAATACCAAAGCAACAATAAATATTACTAGTTAATAAATAAAATTGTTCTAATGCTATTTGTGATTTCTTATTTTTTAAAACCGAAGTTTACCTTGTTTCAACAGTGAAAAACCTCTTGGATTAAAAGATGAGTCCTACATTTCCAAAATATAGAACCATCAGTATAAATTATAATGTCCAAATTATAATGAATAGTCCAACTAATAAAATGCTTTATTTAGAAGAAGATGTATTAAATCAGCAAGACAAAGAATAATAAAACAAAAAGTAATAGCATTTCTCATCTGTTACTCAAGTTTAAAACCTCTGATATGTGTGATAAATGATGATAGACAATTGATAAAGTAGAATTCCTTCACGGGAAAGATGTGAGGCCCATATTTCCAGACTGGGAAAAGAAAAACTTAAAACTGTAGTGCTAAATGAGTGTTGTAAATTAATGTTTTTAAAATATCATAGCAAGTTCGTAAGACCAATTCATATGTTTTTTAACTTTTTGGATATGATATTACAGATTCCATTATTGTAGAATCAAATTCCCTATGGATTGGAAACGTAAAACAAATGAAGAATACAAGATTTCCTTAAATGATGTTTTACGATGATCTTTAGAATGATCATATAATAGAGGCATATTCTGTTTACATCATGATTCTCTCAAAGACCTTCTTAAAAAGTGCAATATTGATTGTCTTCATTGAACAGATATGGCAAAGAATAGAATACATTAGATATGGTGTTGAAGCATTTCAGAAAAAAAGGTCTGCAGGACATTGAAAGACAGCATTACAAAATATCAAATAAATAGAATAAAGAACCAGAATGTTCCATATTTGTAGTCATATCAAAGCTCATCTTTAAAATATTATTATTATTTCGTTTAGTTTTCATCTTTTTTTTTTCTTGAGTTGGAACGGACTTTACTATTTGCAAAACTACTGCTTCTGATGATAATAAGTCATTATGATAATTATTTGTTATAAATATACAAACATGCATCAGATTTAGTACCAATAACATACAGGTTTCAAAAGCAGTTATCATCCTACTCTAGAACCATCTATTGCAATCCTAAGTAAGCAATGGAAATCAAGTAATATAATATTGTAATTATAAATTTATTTAAACGCACATTCATTACGTAAATAATATTCATTAAGACTGTAGCCTCAATCACATACGTATAAAATGCGATAGTAGGGACCTCTACAGGTCTTAAAACCACAAGCTTACTCTTTTCTTCCAAGAGTAAGCTTGTGGTTTTAAGACCTGTAGAGGTCCCTACTATCACATTTTATACGCATGTGATTGAGGCTACAGTCTTAATGAATATTATTTATGAAATATAATATTGTAATATCCATATCATCAATTCAATTTCTGGATCTTGCCTTCATCTTATGAAAATTTAGGATTTACAACTGGAATTAATATACTTATACCTCTAACACCTACATTTTACTCATTTATCAGAAGAAGTTAGTTATTCTTGCAAATTATAATCCAGTTAACTTTTCTACTGTAAGTTAGCAACTTTTATTTTTTAGTCTTCTCACTATTACCACTCCCTTTTGAATTAAATTTTGTATTGAAATTTATAAACTGTAAGGTTTTTTACATTGCTAATTACCACATATGTGTTTGATTTATTCATATTTTAGATGATTATATAAACTTCAATTTTCAAATAAACAATTTGCTGTCACAGTTTCATTCTATTTCATATCTATTTTTCCAGAGCTATTTAATATAAGCAAGAATATTCTTTATACACCAGAGGTGGTGCCAACTAAATGCCCATATCAGCAACAAGAGAATATACCCATAAATGGAGAAATGTGGGTAATTTAATTTACAAGTTATATAAAGAAAGCATGGAAAATATTAGGCATCTGTTAGTTAAATGCAAATGCTTACAAGTGGAAAGGGTACAAGGAATTAAGTTGTGGGAGAATAAATATAAACAAAGTGATTATGCAGAAAGTGGGTTCTTGGTTATGCTGGGTTTGAAAAAAGATAAGGAGGGTTTAGATATAAATGCCATAAAGTGGCCAAAGATAATGTGGAAATGTGATGGAGCAGGATAGAGAAGAATATGGGAAAAACTTGGAGTGAAGAATAGAAAGGTAAGGTGGCTATCAGGTTTTTCTCTAGGCATAGTGGCCAAGAGATTCCTGCCTTTGATAAAGAGGAAGCCATAGCACATTACATCAGAAATAAAGGAGACTATCTGGATTGAGATCCAGTTCTATTTAAAGCAGGAGTTCAATAGATAAAAGCTAAATTTTGGAATTGGATTAATGCTGCCATCTAATATTCAATGATTAATTTTGCGTACATAGTTGATTCTAGTGTAAAATAATGTACAATGGAAATAATATTTCTGGGAATATGTTATTAAATAAGGCAGGGAAATAATGTGACACATTGGACAAATATATAATTTTAATCTTTCAATAGTTTGACTTGAATGTAGCCTATGCAATTAAAAAATATCAGCAAGATCTCTATATTTAGTGTTTGTAAAAGTGTTATTTATTTTCAAAGTGAAATTAATGCTAAAATATACTAACAAATATGTAACCGATAGCATGAAAAGTTAGTCCTATAAGCATGTTTCATCACCAGCAATGCCAGAGCAATAAACAGAAAGGACACGTGCTTCACGATTTTGAAAAATGGATGATGTAAGTAATTTGCATGCATTTGCATATAGTTAACAGTATCAAAAGGACTATGAATATGGAGCTGCAAGGGCTCTGAAAGCACTAAGTATAAAAGATAGAAAAGATAAAAAAAAGCCTACTAATTAATAAACTTAAAAGTTTCACCGTAACGCAATTAATTTTAGCATATTTGTAATTACAAAGTAAGGGTGAAAAAAAAATTGTTATTACAATATATATGATTATTAAAATGAGAAACTAAGTTTTATTAAAAAGGTCATTATTTCAAATGTCTTCAGTGATGTTTGATTGGATTATTAAAAAGAAGAAATTTGTCTTATATATTTTCCTTATCTGTGAAAATGAGACTAAATCTAAACATTAGAAAAAATATACATGTTAACACCAATAACATCTTTCCATTCTTTCAGTCTATTACAGTACTGTATTACAATGTAATGTGAGGTAAAAAAAATTTTCCTGCATAAGCCATATGTGTAGAAGATTTGTTTGCCAAGTAAAAATCCATATATACTATAAAAATTTATTAATTTTTTTGGCTGTCATTGATGAGCCACCATATCCCACTGGGTGGCGCTGTTTTTGTGCTAAAACACATAAAAATGCCGTTTCCGTGGCTGACACGTTCGAACCCGTGTTTTCTATAATACAACTTTTTTGTTGTACTACAGATTGCAGGCCACTATGTCGTGTCGCAGTACAGCATGTGCGTTTACGCAGCAAATACATTTTCCCAATTCGCACAGTTTATAAAATGGTTACGGCTTGGGGAAAGGGTGTGTTTTTTTTTAATTGGATGGAAATGTTATTTTCATTAGTTTTTATTTTAAAGTATTGAAATGTTCAGATTTTGTAAAGTAATAATTAACAGACTTTTTACACCGTAGTGTATTGAAGTTTTAAGTAGTAAATGTCGACGAGATATGTATAAAGTGAATTGGAATTAGATAACGCGTCAAGTAACGTACTGTTCGTAACATTTCCACGAGACATTTTAAGATTGTACTGTGTGTATATTTTTGAAATAAAAAAAAAGCGTTAACACAAAAATATCCAGTAAGAAAAGTACAATTGTATACTGTTTTTTTAAATGTCATAAGAAGCATATATTATAAACATTTTATATATATATTTGGCTTGTTTAAAAAAGTTTTAGTTTCTTTATTTTCTCTGACTACTGTTATACTTTGTTGAATATAGTTTACGTTTATTGTTATCATTTATTTTATTGATGTTAGTAAAAAAAAATATTTACAAAAATACGATTTTGATATTTTTTATTTTAGCATTACAAACAGCAGAACACTAACCGTGAACCTAACCCTAAAACTAAACCTAACCCTAAACCTAAGCCTAAAACTAATCCTAAACTAACCCTAAAACTAACCCTAAGCCTAACCGTAACAACTTTTACTTTTAGTTGTCATTCGATTGAAATAAAAAATAGCGGTAAACAACAACAAAAAAAAGCCGTAACCCCAGTAAAAAAATCTCCAATAGAAAATTGATTTTTCTAATAAAAAGCAAACTAAAAAAGATGAATCAAATTGTAATTTGTTTATTTTATTTTACATTTATTATTATCTTGTAATTACATTCATATCGGCCTTTCAAGCCAATTGTGCAAACGCTTTGTGAGTGTTAAATAATAAATGAATACCCTCTGACCAATACAAGATATAGAATTTATGCAGGAATAAAAAGAATCCTCTTATTCCTATGACTCAAATATTTATATATGAGCAAATCTGAAGTACTGGCACAAAAGGTGTGACAATATAACAGTCACTTGACTGTTATATTGTCACACCTTCTGTGCCAGTACTTCAGATTTGCTCATATATAAATATTTAAGTGACTGTTATATTGTCACACCTTCTGTGCCAGTACTTCAGATTTGCTCATATAAAAATTCTTTTTATTCCTGCATAAATTCTATATCTTGTATTGGTCAGAGGGTATTCATTTATTATTTAACACTCGCAAAGCATTTGCACAATTGGCTTGAAAGGCCGATATTAATGTAATTACAAATTGTATACAGATGCTATAAAAATAAATGCTTATTTATATTTATTATTATCATTTAATTTGTATACGTTAATAAAAGAATAATATTTGAAATTAAATAATATTTAAAAAAGACGATTTTCTTTTGTTTTTATTTTCACATTACAAAAAACACATCAAAATGATTATAATTAATGGCCCGGGAATGATCATATTTTATAGTTTAAGCTTGAAAACTGTGCCATCGAGTGGGATATAGTAACTATTTGACGACAACCATTTTTTTTTCCAGTTCTAATAAAAGCTGTTTTAAAATAGGCAAAACTCTCCATACAGTAGTGACACTCAGTGCAATCCAGAGTAATTAATGAATGCCAGAAGGCTTTTGCATAAAATCCCCACTCTGGCTTGCACTGAGTGGCAATACTGTATGGAGAGTTTTGCCTGTTTTAATAGCAGTTATAAGCAAGCATAAGAAATGGTGATTATGTGATGTTTATTGACTTAAAAGCTGTTTTAATAAAACTGTCAATAATAAACTATTCTGGATGGATGAGCATAACTTTGCTAAAAGTCTGTGGAGAATTGATTTATTTAATATTACTTTTTTCCCTATCTCTATTGCTATATTCATCATAAACTTCAACATTGTTTAGCTTTTTACTCAAATATTTGTTAATTTTTTGAAAACTTAATTGAAAGGTCAAGTCGTTAGAGATTTTTTTAAATATTTAAATATTATTTATTTTGTAGTGTATTTATTGAGATGTATTATAATCAGATTGGCTGCATTCATGTGGTGCAAAAGGTAGTGTATAACGGATGCCAATCGATGACCACACATTCGTTTCACCATTCATTAAGTGCTTCGTTAATATAAGTTTTATGAAACAAAACATTTTTTCCCTGACTTTTACAGGTTTAAAGAATAAGGCAATTATATTTTCACTTTGATGTACATCCCATAATTTTATTTTACTTTCTTATTATTAGTACATATTATTTTTGGAGTCTATGAGATGCTATAAATAATTCAATAGATTTAATTTATAAATTTACTTTATTAGCACATGTATAGGTATAAATCATACTTTTAAACAACTTCACAATTTTCAATTAATTTTTATTTTTAAGATAAATGTTATATTGAAGATTAAACACTTATTTATTAGTATTCATGCCTTGTGAGGTTTGGTGCAGCATAGAGCGGAAGTCTCTGGATCATACCCAATTCTAACACTTCCAGCTTCCAATTTTTTATGCACCCCCTGAGCAATAAAACCTATTTCATAATGATGATTATTATATTATTACTTTTTTTTTGTAATTATTTGAAATGTAATGATTTTTATGAATAAATCTTTGCATAAGTCTTATCTTGTTTAGAGTTATTTTATTTTGTTTTATTAAATGTATTCAGATATATTATTGTGTATTCGGCTATGATGCTGATTACCAACAATTACCACAAAATTATAAATTACCAAAACATTATTAATAATGATTAAATATATTTATTTACATATTGTACATACACATAAACTAATAGGTGTAACTGAGTAGCGATCACATTATTACTTTATTTACCAAGTATAATAAGCATAGTTCTTGATTTTATGTTCTAAATCTTTAATGCTAATATCACCACCATGTAAACTACTGACACTAAAATAGTGGTGGACCTAAGTGAATACTAAAGTTTATATTCACAGTCACTTTAAAGCACAATCCTATTTGGGCTTTCTCAGGCATACGCAAATAATAAAAGATCGGTGAGGTCTATTAACATTTTCCCTAGCCGGCTATTTTTCACCTTCAAAGGCACAAACTCTGGAATAACATCCCTCATGGCAGAAAAGTAGGGACACTTTTCCCACAGCTTTTCTCAAGGACCTTATGACATCCATGACACAGCAACAACAGCAGCATTATGATGAGTAGATAAAAGCTGACACAACTCTTTCTCTTTTTAGTGCACACTATTTATACTCTTTTCCTTGCTTGATATCATTAACAAATGCTTAACATTTCAATGTAACTGTACTTTCATTTGGCTAATGCATTTTTACAAATGATGATTAGGGTCCAGCTTTTAATTACGTCCATTCACATTTCTTTGTAATTAGCTTCAAATATTTTATCCATTTGGTTGCTTCTAAAGTTAGTTTTAACGTTTAATTGTTTACAATACACAGTTTTCTCTGTCTCTTAAAATCATTGGTTATATCCAGCCTTGTAATTAACAATTTGGTTTATCTTTCTGAAATATTTTGTAGAATATTTTTAACCTACAATCTCTGTCAAATTTAATTTATCTGCAAACCATCTTTCTTCATTGCTATTAAACTTAAACTAAAATAATCTAAAATAAAGTTTCCTTTATTTTTACAGAATCTATTTTTCATTACTTTTTAAACTTACATATCTATTTACATTTATGTTTCCTTTAATTATTAGTGATCTTTTTTATTGTTTTTAAAACTTGAATATGTATTTACATTTCATTATTATTTTTTTCTGAAGTAAACCTAGCTTTATAGCTTATAACTATCAAGTTACTAAAGCCTATATTTTTTTCCTGCAAAATATAGCATATATTATCAAATTTACTACTTCTTTTATTTTGTTGTAATATCTTATATAAATGCAATTTATCATCCCAAACTTTTTATTAAAAACCTTTTATTGTATCTGAAAGCATACACAAGTCTTACATTTCAACTGTCCTGTAGTCTTTTTCAGAACCAATTTTACTTTAATTTTTTTTAAAAGTATGTTTTTTTACTTTTAAAAAAGTTTAAAGTAAAATTGACTCTGAAGAAGACTGCAGGACAGTTGAAATAAGATTGTATATGCATACAGATACAATAAAAGGTTTTTGCTAAAAAGTGTTCAAAGTAGTGGATAAATTATATTAAATATATCAAATAAATAATAATAATAATAATAATAATAATAATAATAATCATCATCATCATATTAGGACTCATAGAAACGAAAATCTATAACAGATCGCAGATAAATCCAGCACAACTTATAAGTAAAATGGGTTTCTGCGCATGCTCTAGAGACACACTAACGCCCTCAGGTGGAACAGGAATATTTATTAGCCAAAGAAGTCCCTTTACAATGTTTAAAATAATATACATAGACGTGAATCTATTAATAATCATATTTAATAATAAAAACTTCTCAATAAATATTATTTTTGTATATATACCACCAGGGCCAACTGTAATTAACAGAATAATAACAACAATTAACACAATCCTCTCAAACAATCCCTACCCAACTATTCTTACGGGAGATTTCAACATAAGTTATAAGAAATTTATTACGAAATGGATACACCAATTAACATTTCCACTCATGAGTGGAGAAGATTTTCTACCAACTAACTCAATATCCTTTTATAACAATAGACATGGAACTTTAATAGATCTAATGTTTTATTCCCCAATGCTGCATCATTTAATAGAAATATCACTTTCCCCAACCCCATTTTCAGACCATGCAGATAATAACACTAAACATAAACGCACACCGCAGCGCAATAATTAATTTGCAAAAAACAATCAGGATCCTATTACCAGACAATACTACGGAGTCACTTTTTTCAGAAATTTATATAATGATAAATAAAATAAATCAGCTTGAATTAGACCTGATATCCAGATACATAGCTTACACTAACACCCTTTCATTTAATATAAACCATATCACACAAAAATCAATTCCTCCCTCCAGGCTAATTACATTAGCAGATGAAATATACAAAAGAATCAGTCTGTCTAAACCGGTTCAACATAATCAAACAAACATAATTAAACACACCCAGCTCTATAAACAGACTTGCAATAAATTAAAACAATATCTAAGCATAAAAAATAAAAAAATTTGCCTAGCACAGCTGCACACATGGACACGCGGTTATATTAGGTGGGCTTTGGGGTACCCATCTGTAAATAAAGTTCCCATGGTGCTGGAATCAGAAAATAAAATTACAGCAGGATTTAACATGATTGCACCTATATATAACTATTTCAAAACAAAGCTAACTAAGCATGCACAATTCACACCCAAAGAAGATTATTTTGGAACAACTGAAGATGAGATGCCATTTAAAATTGAGGATTTTAAGGTAGTGTTAGAATCAATCCCACCCCACATATCATCCAGGACCTCCAGGCATTCCACAGTTTGTACTTGCACATCTTAGCCAAATTACAAATACATACCTGTGTCAATTGGCAAATCAAATATCACAAAAAATTTATAGCATACAGGGATTATACAACATATCAATGGTACCATTTATGAAAAAACAAGAACCTATTACCAAGATCATCAACTTAAGACCCATCTCAATGGAGCCTTTAGGAATTAAACTGCTAAAAAAAGTAATAAAAGTGAAAATTGAACCATTTATACTGACAAAAATATCACAACATCAGTATGCAAAGAAAGGCTCATCTACAGGTCAGGCAGCACTACTCTTTAAAACTATAATTAACTCAGTAATTAAGAAGAAGAAATATGCTCCAATTGCAGTACAATTAGATTTTGAAAGTGCTTTCGACTCTGTACCAATAAAAATCTTACTAAACCAACTAAAGGAAACACAAATACCATGATCAATATTATATGCAATAGCCAACCTACTTTTAAACAGAGAAGTACATATCACACTTAATGGAAGAACGTCATCATCATTCTATCCCACTCAATCAATACCACAAGGGTCACCACTGAGTACACTACTGTTCACCTTCTACATAAACCCCTTATTGGAAGAAATTGAAAAAAAAAATACATGGAGTGTTAATACCAAATACAAAAAGATACATTCCTTGTATAGCTTATATGGATGATATCACAATATTCTTAACATCAAAAAAGCAACTACAAGCACTACAAAACATCATAGAAGAATATACAAAAAAATTCAAACTTAAAATCAATATTAATAAGTCAGCTGCTTGGACAATTTTTACAGGGAAAGTAAACAAACAAATTTATCAAGGAAAGCCCAGCAGTTTTCTAGGTTTTCCATTTTATCTGGGAATGAATCAACTGAGGACAACAATACAAAACAAATTCCAAGTGGATGCAGAAAGAATCACAGAATCATTATCCAGATCATATCTATCAATATACGCAAAAATATCATTATTCAATCAACTCATAATATCAAAAATAAGCTAATATTTATCAATAATCAGTTTCACAAAACCATTTACAGCCTCAATTAATTCATTTTGTAGCAAACTACTATGGAACAGGAAAGTAGTTGCCATTTCAATAAAGCAACTTAACCAACAAACAAAAAGGAATGGTCTGGGACTTCACTCAATATTAGTGTTTCAGACACAAAAAACAATAAATCTGCTAATAACCATAGTCAAAAGATTTCCAGATATTGAACCAATATTGGAGATCACACCCACAGATCATCCACCACTTACAAACAATTATATCTTTACGTTGCTTGAAAGCATTGAGAGCATCAAAAACAAAGTAACACTGAAAAGTCCAATAAAATGTACATGTTGGCAAATACATGATTTCCTAACACAAAAACAATCTGAGAATAACCAAATATCGGTATTGGGAATTGATAACAGCCAATTACTTAAAAAATTTAGGAAATGGTACCTGGAACCAAAATTTTACGATTTCATAATTAAAGTCAATTTGAAAGCACTATCTACAAGTCATTTTATTAGATACAGAAGATTCTATATAAATTTAGATCCCTTGTGTATGCTGTGTCACAGGGATGAGGAAACACAGGACCATTTCATACATAATTGTTCAGGACATGAAAAAGTAAGACAAATGATGGTTGGTGGATATAGGAAAAATGGAACCACTATAAATGAGATTCTACAAACATTCAAAAATAATGGAATACCCACCATAAGGGCAGCCACTTTCAGCCTATATGCATTCTGGTGTACCAGATGCACTTTTACACTGGGCAACAACACGAGAAGGCACCCTAACACCTATAGGAACAAATTGCAAAAAATAAAAGAAAGAGACAGCATTATTGCACCACCTGATATTTTTGCAGCAATGTGGTCTCTTTTTAAAATTCAGGCCACTTTATAATAAAGGATATAATAGAAAAGGACAAAGGCAATCATGAAATTCAGTGTTGCAAGAACATGAAAAAATTACTGAAACCATAATCATTGATTTATATTGTACATAAACTTGGACAATAAATATTTCATAAAGTGTGAAAAAATCAAAA
This sequence comes from Epiperipatus broadwayi, assembly GCA_028023455.1. Classification (NCBI taxonomy): domain Eukaryota; kingdom Metazoa; phylum Onychophora; class Udeonychophora; order Euonychophora; family Peripatidae; genus Epiperipatus; species Epiperipatus broadwayi. The sequence continues at coordinate 12,715,390 of JAQFVV010006207.1, forward strand.
ACATTGTGAAAGCCACTATCTAAGTTCTAAAAAGTCAATTTTTAAGTGCAAAGAGACTCTAATAAAATATACAGACTGTAATGTAATAACTGTGTAAACCTATGTATAACACTATGTATAATCAACAACCAATGTAACCACTTGTTTTTGAATAAAGTTAACTTTAAAACATAATAATAATAATAATAATAATAATAATAATAATAATAATAATAATAATAATAATAATAATAATAATAATAATAATAATAATAATTATTATTATTATTATTATTATTATTATTATTATTATTATTAATAGTAATAGTAGTTGTTCCATTATTCTATCCTCATATTTCAGCAATTTTCTTATAAATCTCTATTTCTTTCAGTCTATCTTCTTTAAATTTCTCCTGCTCACCATATAATTCATTCTGATTATCTTTTAAAATAATTTATTCCAAGAATAAGATTCCCCACCTTCTTCCATCTCAACTTAAATTACATCTACTATTCAAATTTTTATTCCAAATTTACCTTCTTTTCCTGATATCCCCTGTGATTGAATTGCTTTTTCTGTCTTCCAATTTTAAGTAATTTATTAACAACTCCTGTGACCTCTCCTAAATGTATACTACATGTTAGAAATCACCATTATAATATCTATAACTTGATCTAACATGCTATTCTTTGAAAATTTATGATATGTTCATTACTATTTATTACTTTCATAGCATATCAAACTTATCTTCAATGAAAATTTAACAGCAATTTAAAGATTTGAGTTAGACTCAAAAAAATCAATTTTTTAAATAATAATAAAAAATGTTAAACTGCAGTTGGGTGATATAAACTGTATTTAGTGTCATTTTACATTTTTAAACTATAAGTTTCCATGTCAATAAACTTCAAGTTGAAGCTGAATTTTTTTTTCCTTCATAAAAACCAACATAACGTAACATTTAGACTGTATAAGATTTTTCTAACCTTTCAAAATTTGTTAAACCAATAGTAAATTATATTAAGTCATCCATTATTCACACTTCAGGGATTCCTCTAAAATCATAAATATTAATTCCTCTGTGTCTGACATTGGTGTGGATAAACAAATTGTGAATATTTTCAAGCCTAACTTGCAGCTTGCTATTGGTCACTTTCCATTTATGTATATTTTTCTTAAAAACTCTTCAGATTACATTACATATAATGATATAACTTATAAAATCTATAATTTAAAACACCGTGCTACAACAGCAGTGGACACACACTTGTTTATTCCAGTTATATTCAGATAAATTTAATCTTCACAATCTTCTAATTAATATTATGCTTTAAAGAGAAATTCATTGATAATATTTCCTTCATTAGATGACTTAAACCTATTTATACTGGAAGGTATCAATAAAGAAATATTTGTAAATGCCATTTTTAAGAAATTAAATGACCCAATTCTGACAAACACCATACTTCATATATTACAAAAATTTGTTGGGCCTCTCCAAGATATCTTATTAGTGCAAAATGGTAAGATGAGTAGACACCATTTTTTTTATTCCATAAACTTCAAACTGCTTTTGAGTTGAGGTAATTCATTTACAATTATATATCAAACCCTACCACAAAAGCAAGAGTAGCTCTCTATTCTAGTTCCATCTATTTAAGTTTGAGTAATGCCTATAATCCTCCAGTAGATGTCAAATTCTCCAATTTTAACCTGTGCCACTATTACTATTTTTCCTGATGTTTATATAATTCTGGATATCATGGTGGTTTATCACTGGTGCCAATTGTTGTATATTGAATTGCTGTGTGCAAGTGGCTGAGAGATTACTCCAGCATTCAAATAAGAAAAATAAATAATACAGTTTCTTATGACCTGTTAAGTCTCTGAGACTCCCTTTGGACCTTCAGTGGAGCACTACATTGGAATTTTGACTCTTCTGTTGGAAGTATCCTTCTTCCTTGGCCCTTGTACTCCTATAGGCTGCTTCATTTGTTCTGCTGGACATATTCTGTTACCTTCTTACCTCTTGGACTTGAGTTCAGCTGCCTGATTTAGATGTTTGGGGGATTTATAGTACGAGTCATTATTGTTCTCTAAAGTATATATTTAATTAATAAATTTTCGAAATTCCAAAGATTAACTTTACTTTTAAAAAATCCAATTATGGATGACATTTTTTTTTTTTTTATCAAATAAAATTTGTAACTTTAATTCCCTGAAGAATTTTTTAATTTGACAGATTAAAATTATTTTAACATTTTAAACTTATACAATTTTTTTTTTTAAAAAAAGGATATATATAGCACTTACAAATTATAATTTTAAGCCAATAAACATCACATGATCACAATTTCTTTTGTAGTTAAGTAAAGATAAAAGGTGGCTGCTGGAGGTTTGCATTACATCCTAAGATCTAGGTGCAGTGCTGTTATATCCAATGCTCCTCACTGAGAAGGCCACAAGTCAGAAACTAGTCTGGGGATATTGGATGCATATGCACTAGATGGGGATTTTATGCACAAGCCTTCTGGCATCCATTGATTACTCTGGCTTGCACTGAGTGGCAATATTGTATGGAGAGTTTTGCCTGTTTAAATTATAATTTTATTATAACCTACACAAATACTTTGAGACAATTATAGTAATAAAAAAAAAGGAGTAGTTTATTGCTCAGAAGTTAAAAAAAAGTTCAACCACCAGAAATGACAAAATTGGACTGTGATTCATGGACCTTCAAAACATGGAAAATACAGTAATTCCATCATATAATTGACTGGTTTTTTTAAATAAAAAAAAAACTCCTAATAGCCTAGTTGGTTAGACAACCATTTTAAATTCAGTCTAATTATCATGCTGATAGTATTACAGGTCATGTCAGCAATGTCAAAAAAAAAAAGAAGTATAACTCAAAACACTATGACCTATATTAATTGAGTATTACTACTAATATTGAATAAATTAGAAAATTGACAATAAAGTGTGAATTTTTCTAAAAACATTTAACAATTCAACCAGATTGATGAAAATAATTCATTGAATGCCTCATTAAAAATGAAATGTTAGCACAATCATATCAGTACAATGTATTTATACAAGCAGAACTTCTTTAATTAATTATATTCACAGATTTTGTATTTTGAGTCTATATACTACTAAAGTTTCCGATCACAAGAATCCTTTCTTGTCAAGCATTGGTGGTCAAGTGGTCTGCATGGCTGCCTTACAAGCAGTTGTCCCAGGTTAGCAGGTTCTCTTCCCAGCCGATGCTATGATATATGAAAAAAAAAAAGAATCCTTTCTTGTTTGCATACATGGAAAAAACTTAATATTAGATTTACAAATCACTTTTACTGAAAAGATATTTGTCATTGATAAATAAAGAATTCTTTCAAAATTTAATGGTAATTTGAAATTTTCATTATCTTTCATACTATAGCATAAGGATTCCATTCGAAACTAGGTAAATTAAATAATATAATCTACATAGTTCTATTTGACTGGAAAAAAAAACAAAAACATTTGTATTATTGATTTAGTTTATCATTACAATCTGTTCCTAATTATTCTGATACCTATTTGCTAATAAAGATGTTAAGGTAAGATTTCTTCATAAAACAGTTTTTAATTAAAAAAAAAAACCAAGCAAATAAACTTAAACTTGGATTCAACATCCAAATTTCTGTTTTGAGCCCCCCCCCCTCCCAACCCTCTTTATAAAGTCTAAAAGAAATAAACAAGGTTAAGAATTTTCTAAGAAAAAGTATCGTGCTGTTTTAATAAACCATAGCATAGATACGTCATATCATCACCATAAAAGTAATATAAGCCCCCTTAAGCATTGATAAAAACTTTAAAAAAAAAACCAGACAATACCTAATCGGATTTACCCAATCACTTAACAATGAATTAAATATAATAATAATTCTATTTATATAACACATGCATCAAATCATATTTCCTTATTTTATTTTTCTTCAAATTTTAATTTATGATGGCATAATTTCTATATAAAAATGATTCTAACTTACATATATCGTATAGGCACTACTAATAAATATAAAATTTTACAACATATATTTGTTTTTCTATCTCTTTTTTGTTATATAAAAATGTGATATATAGATAAGAAATACTAAAACACGAATTCTACGTCTTTTTACTGACAATAAAACGGATATCTTTTTTAAATTGGAAATGCGATTTTAAAATGTCCATTTAGTTTTTTAAAGTATTGTTAATTTTGAATGTTGAAACATTAATATAATTAAATCAAGGATATAAAAAAGCTTTAGCAAAAAAATTATTGCACTTAGTCTGATATAAAATAGCAGTATTTATTATACAATTTTTCTAAATTAAAGTTTTCAATGTTAATAATAATAAATCAGTAAAATAGGAAACTGCATTTCATCCCTTGGAGTTCATAAAAGTTTAAAGGTCAGACATGCGCGGGCCAGAATTGGTTCAGTTACGCCAACCGTGCAAGGATTTATTTATTTACAAACAAAAGTATAAGTCATAAAGGTAACAAAATGGTGAATAGCACTGGAGCAAAAATGATGAATACATGCAAATTAAGCTTAACAAATAATGGAGGTGAAATGTTAATAAAATCATAGCTTTAAAATAAACAATACAATCGTCCATCATCATAAAGAAGACTGTTAGTAACAAGCAAATAGATGCATAAAGTTGACAAAAAAGTTTTTAAAACACCAATTATTTTATTCTAAATATATTTATGTAAGTATGGTAGATATAAAATGATAATGAAGTTAGTTATCCAACATTAGATTACTAATAATTACTTAGATGAGTGTCAATTCATTGTAAAAAAGCAAATTGACTGTAATGCCATGCTAACTTGGCCAATAATGAGGGGGTGTCATACTCCTACAGGCACTGGGCCCACAATTTATTTTTATTTTCTTAGTAGTAAATATATATAAAAAAATCCTGTTTATATTAATGATTGTTCCTACAACTTTTTTTGCAGAATTTGAAGATTAGTACATATTTACCACTAACCATGGTACACAATATATAAATATGTTTTAACAAATAAAGATAATACTGTAGCAAATTTTCTCACACCTTAGTCCCATCTAGTGTAAGCTTTATTAATTAATAGATGCTAGCTAGATAGTTGTGCATAATAATTCCTATCCCCAGACTAGATTCTAGTCTATGGCTTTCTAAAAAACAATCTTCCCAAACTGAAAACACAGCAATGTCTTAAATCCAAGCTGAGGATATTGGATAGGTAGACACTGGATAGGCATTATTATGCACAACCTTCTAACATTAATTAATTATTAGAACTTTCACTAGGTGGGGTTACTGCATGGAAAAATTTGCTACTGTTTAACAGCTTGTGTAAGCACAAAAAATTCATGAATGTTTTAATGATTTAAAGATAAGACAATAATATGTGACAAAATGTTTTCACCATGTGGGATGCAGAAAAACTGAAAGCTGTGATGACTTGGAAAGAACACTTTCCGATTTTTAGCAATTAATATGCACTAGAAATCATGTGTTAGGTTTTTCATAACTAGAGCACTTTTTTTATTGCTATTCATGTTATCAAAATAATGGCGTGAAATTTTCAAAATACTTTATTGAAGTTTTAAACTCAAATATGTTTGATTATCATCTGTATATTTTAGTGATGACAGTTTTTTTGGATTATTGTCCACATTTTTAAAGGACTAAAACATAAATTTATACAAAAATTGAAAATTATGACAAAAATGTTCAAAGACATAGTTTATGAATATTAATGAAATTACATAATTGGTTCAAAAAAACTTCCATTTGTACTCAAAAGTTTATTTTTTTTAGGAGCTGTAATAGAAATTAAATCTTTACTTATACTATCACTGGAAGAATTTGATTATTAAGTGATGAAACATTATTAATGTTTAAAAATGGAGGATAATTCCAAAGTGTACTGCCATCCTAACTGCTGCCGCTAATATTAAATGTTGTATTTCATTCATGAGATTTTCTTCAGAAAGATCTGAACTATATTTACTTTTGTTTTTGCATTTTGATGGATCACACTTGCAGTTTTCATTAGGATCTGTTATTTTTTCTGCAGCTACAAATTTTATTACTGCAAGTATTTTTGTATTTACAAAGGTTTTCATAAGATGTTCTCTTTATTATAACAACACTGCAACTTCTTTCCAACATTAATGGAGTATGTATCCATCCAATCAGGATCAGAATTATTTTCTGTTTGTTCATTCTCACCACTAATAAATAAATTTGATAAAGACATCAGGAGAAGGCAGAGGTCCACTTCTTGTCCTAGGACAATCTTTTAAAGTGAATGGTGTTCCATTTGGAGATTTCAAGAGAGGCATTAATGAGGATTTCCCCCCACAATATTTAAGCTGATTGAATTCAGACTTTTAATTTTCACATTCGGTAGCCTTCTTTAATAATTGATCATGTATTTTACTCTAACAATTACTTTCAGAAGCCTCAAATTTTAATTGTTCTATTATATGCTCAAGTATGTTATTTTCTGAAGTACAGTTTAGTATACTGGAATTTAGGATTTGCCTTAGCAAATATAAAAATTTATCATCATTTTCTCGATAAATGTTTGCTACTTCCATCTGATGAGCCCATGTCAGTGAAACAATTTAATCTCGAAGTTCATCATTAGTTTTTAACAATCTTCACAATTAGACTGAACTTCAGCCATTTCACTGGAATGACATTCATTACTACTTTTGCAGTTACAAGTGTCTCAAAAAGCCATTTGAGAGCACATTTTGTTTCGACTATTCCCAGTAATATTTTGCTTTTTCATCTTGATTAGCATCTACATTTTTATGTTGCAAATCTGCTACATGTGCATTTCCTAGTTTAAGTTCATTTTCTAAAGCTTTCATTTTTTTAAAAAGTTTGACTTTATTGTCAGCGCTAATTTTTTATCTTTCTAAGCAACCTTTTTTAAGGAAGGATTATCTTCAATTTTATATTTTAGAATCATTAACTGTTCTATCAATGTTTTTCTATCTTGAATCGTATTCTGGAGATATCTTTTAATTTCTTCTATGCTAATAAATACTTGAAATTTCGTAAGTCAATTCCTCGCTCTATTTCCAACAGTATGAGAACTTTGATTAACCTTCTCTTGATTTTGATGCGTGTTTCTTTTCTGCAAATGCAAAACTTCCTGAAATCTTTTTTTTTAGTCTTTACCTAAATATTTGTTGCTGTTTTTTGTGAATTTGTTCCAGTCTTACTAATGCAAACTGCCTTTTACGATCCTGTTGTTTGAGACACAGCACTTCTCAATCTTTATCTTGTTTCCATTTTTGAAACTTAGAGACTTCTTCAGACATTTGGCGAATTAATTTCACCCTAGCATGCCTCATATTCAGAATTTCATGATTAAGCTTTTTTATCATTTTATCACTTCTCTTTTCATTTTTAATAATTGTGATTGCTCTGTCCATGTCTTCCTTAGCATGCATATTTGTCGTTCTATTCTTGTAAGGGTCTACATCTTTGTTCACCGAGTTTGTTTATGCTGAATTATGCTGGGCATTTTTTAATGCCTGAAATGAGTTATTCTTTTCTTTTTGAAGATTACATTTCTAAATTTTTTTATGTTATTATCAAACTTTTTTTTTGCATTAATTTGGTCATCGTTTCTACTCATTACCAGTTTATCTTTAAGAGATAGAGCCTTGTTGAGTTCTTGAAGATCAGCCTAGCTGAGTTTTCATGAAACTATAATCCTGGTCTGATTGAGGTACATTTTCAATTTATAAATTTATTGAATTTTCCTGTTTTCTGGAAATATGATGAGCATCTTCAACCTCCAGTTTTATGATTTTATCTTGTTAGTCTTTGATAAGATCAAAATATGATGTAACTTTCTGGTTAGTTACTTCTGGATTATTTATAGTATTCCAATTCGGAAATTCTGGCATCCATTTTCTCTTTTAATTCATCCAGCTTTCTTTTCAGTTGATCTCTGGCTGATTCTGCCACAATAATTTTTTCATAAAGTTGTGTTGTTTGATTAAGAGCATTTTGAAATTCTTTATAAAGTTTAGAATTCTCTTCCTCCAGTTCCTTGTTATGTTTCGGTGTTTGATAGTCTAGTCCACTGTTAACTGTAGTCGGTTAAAAGTGAATACAGTCATTCTAGATTAATGATAAAAATAAGGAGAAAGACATAGAATAAAAAGTTACAAATTAATTTCTCTGGCTTGCATTGAGTGGCGCTGCTGTATGGAGAGTTTTGCCTCTGTGAAAACAAAGAAAGAAGGAGAGACTAGTCAGAATTGCTGTGAATGTAATTAAGGAATACAAAAAGGTCTCTAAAAAAACAACTCTATTGCTGTTATTGGTGCAGAAAAGTAACCAATGGTAGAGAAATTTATGATGATGGGTTTCTTTATTATATAATTGAAGACATAAAATAAAAATTGAGAAAGAATAATAATGATTAATTGAGTTATAAATGTTAGTAATAATCCCTTTTATCACTCTTAGATAATTTTTAAAATTATTATTAATTGTACATCATAAATAAAAAATTACACTAAAATTCACATGAAATATCACACAGGTGAGGGGATGAGTTCTTCCAGACTTTACATTTTAAAACTAGAGTTTATAAAAACATAAAGCATAAAATGTCTATCATTCTCCCAAATGCTATGCTTTTCCAGCAAAAACCTTGGGAATGAATATAAAGTCTGGATTTCAAACAGCATTTTATATTTATTCACAAGGGCATCCATTGTTAGCCAAGAGGTTATCGCAGCTGCCTTGCAAGCAAGTAGTTGGTTGCAGATGGTTGTGGGTTCGCCTCCCGGACGATGCTGTGACATATGAAAAAAACATACCGTTTTTAGTAGTTTTATATTTGAATTTTCAGTTAGCGATATGCACTGGATATATTTATTAAACAGAGCATATATATTGGGAGGTACATATTTTTTTTAAAAAATATGTTGGTACATAATATTCACATTTACTATCTGTTTGCAAGCCCATTTAAAAGAAGGTTTACATTTCCAATTATAAGTTCTGCTTAATAAGCAAGATAATTAACATGAATGACAGAGTCAATTTTGAGTTCTTTAAGCATATTAGAAGCAGTAAGATTTATGATGAATTCCTATATCAGTTTTATAAAAAGTGGCCACTGATTCTTCCCACCTCACTACATAACCGATCAACCTATGAAAAGTTGTTAATAAGCCCGGAAAGGACAATCTTCTGCATTTTAACAGTAAAATAAATGTAAGAATTCTTGGACAACAGCTATAAAGAATATGATTAGACAATCTAACAATATTTTATCAAAAGATCAGACTAAACCAGTTAAATCACCTTTGAATATTGTATGGAAATAACAAGAAACTCTTTAAATTATTATTATATATGTGTGTGTCTGACATAGAAAGAACTTTCATACCCATGGTAATATATCTTACCTATCAGACCTATAACTTAGAGTTAAATCTGAGCTGAATAGTTATAAATTTTTTTTAAAAGTCTTGGCATTTTTCAGATAGCTTGTCCATAGCTAACTTGACTAATTATTCAATATTGATTGATAAATGGATATCTAATTCTTTGTTAGAAGAAAAACTGCTCACACTTTTACCAGCCTCTGGAAAATGGTAAGCCTGATGAGTATTACTGCTCCATCACTTCTAAGAAGTTCTTCTGGAGAGGATTTGTTTTGCAGTGGAATATTTACAATGAATTTTTACCGTTTATCTGTATATGTTTTACACTGCAGAAGATAAGATATTGTTGCTGCTAACATGTAAAGTAATACCAGCCATGCTCAAACCATGAATATTTTAATTTAATTAAATAAGACATTCTCATATGATGCATGCTAAGTGTAAAAATTCTTATTATAATACTATGCCAAAACAAAATTTGATTGTGATTTGTCATTACTATTTGCTACATTAACATATTGCATTAGTTGATTTCAGGATGTGATGTGATGTATTATGGCTTCTCCTTAAACGAAGTCAAGAATATCTCAGCAATTATGCCCAGATAAACCTGTTAGCCACTTTATTTTACATTCCCCACTCTAAATTTACCCATAATCTGCTCTATCCCATTTCCACAACATAATATTTGCCAACTCTATAACCTTTATATCTAAATCCCCCTTATCTTTTCCCAAACCCAGCATAAAAACCAATAATTCACTTTCTGTATAATCACTCTTTTCATATTTATTTTTCCTCAACTTCATTATATGTACCCTTTCTGTTTTCAAACATTTACATTCAATTAACAAATGCCTAATATTTTCTATTCCTTCCTTACATAATTTACAAAATAAATCACCCATATTTTTCCATTTACATGTATATTCTTTTGTAGCTAAAGATCCCATTCGAGCCTTAACCAATAAACTACTTTCCTTACTATTATCATATATTAACTCACACCTAATATTCTGTTTATTTCTATATATATTTAAACTCTTTTTACTCTTCATACTATTTCTCCATCTCTCTAACTCTCTAGTCTTTATTAATAAATTTATTCTTTTATCCCATTCCTTACTACTATAACACTCAATAATCCTCTTAACACAATCATCCCATCTTTTGTACAAATATACTGATATAAATTCTTTATCCAAATCTTTTGCATACCGCATTACCTTTCTCACCCATCTTGTTATCTGCCCTTTATTCATAACCCAATTAAATACTATTTTAGCTATTCTTTTATTATCCATAAACTGCAATCTACCAAACATTTTCATTTTACTTTTTGCATCTCTCATATGAAAACTTGACCATCCCATTTCTCCTTGAATTGCCTCCCTTGCTGTTCATATTTCTGCATCCAGTGCACATCTTCCTACTTTCCTTTGAGCTTTTTCTAAGTAATCTAATATCTTTTTACTAACATAGTTTAAGTGTACAATATTAACTGTTTAACAATTTGACATTTTCTTCTCTTCCACCTTGTGAGAGTTTTTGAAAATGCCCAATTTTCACTACTTATTATTTTATATTAAAATTTAATAAGTAGGACTTTATTTCTTTTTAATTTAATTTAATAAATAATTCCTAGATATGATATAGAATAAAATATCTTGATCTAACAACAAAGTAATAAATGACAATAGCTGTAATATAAATATAACATATAAAAGCTCTTCGGCAATTTTTAAATTTTTGCCCTTTTCAATATGTCTTGGTCAACTACAAAAATAACCTATATTGCATATATAGTGACATCTACTTGCTCTATATAAAATTAACACTAGCCTATAATTTATGATTTAATATCTTTATAATAACACATATTATATAACCCTCCATTCATTTTTCATTATCCCATTATTAGTTAAATTAATTGACATTTTATAAATGTTCATACAATTATTTGTTATAATTAATGTAATTGGTTTCATATATCTTACTTCTATTAATTTCTTTAATATAATTTAATGGACTTATATTCTTAACACAATCTATCCTATGTCCATATTTTAAGTAGTGAACATATAATGCAGATCTGTCATCTCTCCTATTAACAGCATTATGTTCTTTAGCCCTTTCTTCTAATTGATTTGTCGTATGTCCATAATAAACCATATTGCAAATCCCACAAGTAATTTTATATACTATACCTTTTTTATATTTTATAACATCTTTTATTGTATAATTCCCTACTAATATATCAAGATTTTTACTGTTTGACCATTCTATTTTAATATTTTTATCTATGTAATTTTTGTTTTTTAATAACGTATGATAAATTTTAGGAACATATGAAAGTTTTACCCATTTTATATGTTCTGGTTCACTATTATTGCATAAATTATATTGTTTATAATTAAAGAATAACTTTCTAATGCTTCTAGGGTTATATCCATAACTAGTATATAAATTTATCTTTTTGCAAAGTAGCTATTTTCCTATCCGTGTTATATTTATCATTTTTATTTTTTATTTTTAAAATTTTTAATTGTAAAAAATCACAATATTTTAAATATTTAAAAACTTACTTGCAAATCAAACAAAATACTATACAAGTCATCAACCAAGTTAAGAAAGGAATAAAATGTTTTTTATTTTAAGTTGTTTTTTTAATCAAGGGCAAAACTCTCCATACAGTAGTGCCACCCTGTGCCAAACAGAGTAATCAATGGATGCCAGAGGGCTTGTGCACTACTGTATGGAGAGTTTTGCCTTTGTTTCAATTATGTGCTAGTATAGAGAAGGTGATCATGTGATGTTTTGTTTTTTTAATGTGAACAATTCAAAGATATATTGAATTTGCTTCAAAATCTGATATTTTCTTTAAAATAATTGCAATATTTGTAAAGATTTTAAAACCATATCAATTATAACAGATAATAACATTACACACACCATGGATTTTTTTGTTTATATTATGATCAAGCTTATTGATTTCGATTTCTAAAAGTAAAAGATAGATGAATAACATGAAAGTGTACTTATATATTTTTTTCTAGTTTTAAATAGTAAATCAACCAATTAGTGTGTAAAAATAATCAAAAATATCATATAAACAAGCAAAAATCATATCTCATTTATACCAAAGTCCTCATGTTAAAACGAGGCCAGAAAAAAGTAAATGTCCAGAAGGTGCTTTCTTTTATATCAAACGATAGTAGTATCTTTTATATCTAAGTCAACTGTCTTTAAATTTTAAACCAATTGTTCATAACATACTGTTAACTTCAGATTTTTTTCTAAATAAAATGACACAAAGCATTATGGGAATTTTTATATTATAAAAAAATGAAGTCATTATTACTTATATGCATTTTAAAATTGCACAACATATGATCACCATTTCTTATGCTTGCTCATAACTGTTATTAAAACAGGCAAAACTCTCCAAACAGTAGTGCCACTCAGTGTAAGACAGAGTAATCAATGGATGCCAGAAGGCTTGTGCATAAAATACCTATCTGGTGCCTAGTCATCCAATATCCTCAGACTAGTTTATAGCTTGTGGCTTTCATCAGTGAGGAGCCTTGGATCTGAGAGCACTGCACCTAGATATTAGGATCTGCATTGATAGCATTACTGTATGGAGAGCTTTGTCTGTTTTGTCATTTTAAAATTGCAGGAGAAACACCCTTTTTGGAAATAAACATGGAAAGTTCCATAATGATGGGGAGTGCAAGAAGTTTGGGTGTGAACTTTGTTAGTCCTATAACATCTAGAAATGCTGAGAACAAGTCTACCAAAAAATCTTGAGGGAATAATTATGGGAGTGATATAGACCCAAGTCAAAAATTCTGCTTGATTCAGGAGTGTATATTTCATAGGAATTAGATATATCTGGAAGGAATTAGATTTTCAAAATCCATCTATATACGTACAAGAATGCTGTGTATATATGTGCGTGTGTGTGCAGAAATAGAGATGGCTAAAAAAACAGACAGCTAAACAGATGTCGAGAGAAACTCTTGGAGTCATTATTAACATTTTACTATTTAACATCTGGTCAAAAAAACAACAAGAAGAAAACAATTTTCATGTAGTAGAATAAAATATTGCTTGTTCATAAAATCATCAATCAATGTCATGTGACAGTGGAAAACACAATTTACTGTCCATCGCATTGTGACACAGCAAATAACACACACAGAATGAAAAAGTTTGTAGCATTATTTATTGTCAAAATACATTTTTTCTTTAAAAAAATCTTTGCAAAAACTTTATACGATTGAAAATAAGAAAACAAAAAATCATTTTAATGTTTAAAAACATCTTAGATGCTTCTCTAATCAGTCTAAAGTTTAAATTTTACTCAGGTTATAAATAATAACTTTATATATGATATTACAAACTTTGCTTATACTCATATTCTTAAGATGATCTGTCTTATGTAGTTTTGGAATTCAATCTTAGTTATAACTGTTTGATACTCTATTTTATATAACTGATACACATGACCACATACATGTAAAAAGATAAATGATCTCCAAAATACATATTTCATGCTGAAGGCACACTCATCAGATGGTCCAGATAATCATATCTCACACACATATGTAATTAGTGCTCAGTTTATACTAAGAGAGCAAATCTTCAAACTTTAATGAACAGGCTTCAATCTTTTTTACCCTCCAATTTTTTTATCTGAATATGATGAAATGCTCAAAGCTTGTTGATGCCAATATTGTTGACATACACATGTTGATTTTAAGTCATTCTGATCCCTCATATATAGACCCTTAATATGTCCATTTAAATAAATAGAAGAAAGATGGGGACAATTCAGGCTGAATTGTAATATTTTAAATGTAAGTATATTATATATACTGAACTTTAGTAGATGTAATTAGAATTGATTTGAACACAGACTTCCAAGCTCCATATAGCTATCCACTCCATCTTATACAACCAATAACAAGAGTTGGAAGATGGAGATGATTGAAACCTGTCCATTAAAGTTTGAAGATTTATCTTAATATAAACTGAGCACTGATTGTATATATGTGTGGGGTATGATGATCTGGATCAAGTAATGGATTCTAGTTCAGCATGAAATATGTATATTGGATATCATGTATCTTTTCCACATGTATGTGGTCATGTGTATTGATTATATGAGAAGGAATGGATAGCTGAAAGGAACTTGAAGTGCGTTTAAATTCCCTCTAATTATTGCATAATTATAAATTTATTTTCCAAGCTTTTACAAAACTGAATTTAAATACAATATCACCAGCATTCAGAGTATTGCATATGTCATTCTCTGTAGCTATCACTGACAAAGTTGCCAACCGATCTTATGCCATTGTCGAACGTAAATAATTTTTATACTTTTTAACTTTGAAAATGATATTTCTCTACTAGCTATACTTGTAGGAAAGATTAATAATATTCTTAATGATATGCTCAAATTTGAAAATGAAACGATCAAATCATTTTTATGAATATAACTTAGAACATACAGCGGATTTTTGAATTGAGATAATTTACTTGAAAATAAGTTTTTAAACAGACCTAGTTCTTACAATTTGTCACCATTTATGTCTTTATTATTATCTCTGTCACATAAATGAATTTGTAGAGTGAAACATTCTTTTAATTTTTTTTTTTTAAATAAGTTTCACCGAGTTTATTTATAATTGACAAAAGTAATTAATTATATAAATATTCATCATAGTCTTTAATGTACCTACATTAACATTAATTAACAATCTCTCCCCAAAACAAATTACACATATAGTAAGTCATCAATGTTGAAATAATAGTAGTAATAATTAAAAATGATGATGATAATATATAATTTAAATTATATTATTTGTAGAATGTCAGTTTTTACTTCAACTTTTCTCTTGTAAGAACTTTAAAGCAACTACATTATATAGTTAAACCACTAAACATCACATGATCACTATTTCTTATGCTAGCACATTACTGTTATTAAAACAGGCAAAACTCTCCATATAGTAGTGCCACTCACTGCTCTCCATATAGTAGCTCCTCACTGACGAAGGCCACAAGCCAGAAACTAGTATGGGGATATTGGATGAGTAGGCACTAGATAGGGATTTTATGCACAAGCCTGCTGGCATCCATTGATTATTCTGGTTCGCACTGAGTGGCACTACTATATGAAGAGTTTTGCCTGTTTTAATATATTATATAGTCTATATGTAATAAATAAAAACAAATAACCTTTATAATCTAAAGTTAACTTAAACAGTTTCAATTATTTTTATTTTAGTGAAATCTTTTAAAATGTTTTTTTTTTTTTAAAAAAAAAAAAAAAACGATTGAAAACCTTAAGCGCTTTAATTGTAAAATCACTGAGAAGTAAGAAGACTAATTCCTTTTAGAACAATAACTGATAATGAAAATCTATATTTTGAATCAATCCATTAATGTAGTAAACTTTAAGTCATTCACAACATTTTTTTTCCCATTTTTAAAAATACGGAGATAATTAGTAATTTTCTAAGAAGTGAAAATTTCTAGTTTTAATCATTTCTTACTTGTTATAGAGTAATTCAATTAATTTTAAAACTATTCCAGATTTAAATAACTTTCCCTAAATATTTTAAAATGGTATTGTTTTATATTTAAATATATCAGAGAAACATAAACATTCATACACACATTGAAACATTTAATTGTTACATTAAAAGTTTGGCCCTATTTAGCTTTACCAATACGTGTACCACTAATGTAAATATTGCTTTAACTGATTCTATTTTAACTAATTTATCCATATATACAAAATATGCATTTTATTCATATATACACAATAATATGCAATTTTATTAATGTATTGGCATTTTTTTTTTTTTTTACAATGTGTGTTTTTAAAATGAAACCAAAATTGCTACAAGAATTTCAAATGCTATAAAAATACGGGCAGACATCTTGGGTTATTTTTATATTTTATTTTATTTGATATGGCAAATTTATGATATTTTTATAATACGTCAATAAAAATTTTTGAAGTTATGTTTATTATTATTTTACAAATACCAAATGACCATCACAATATATATAAATGACATGGATATTAGTAATAAAACAGACTATTCCATTTTTTACCTCACATAGCAACGTGATTTGAAATACACAAGATGTAAACCCAATGTAAGAACACATAACTGAGAATATCATAAGAGAAAAACAAGCCGTAGAAAATTATAATCGACAAATCATATTTCAAGAAGTGATTATTTATTTTAATATGTTAATATTTCCTTATTTTATAGAAATATTGAATCAAATCGCACTACAGTAATTAATATTCATAACATAACAAAAATAAATGTATTCTTAATTCTGCCCTGTTTCTGCACCCCTCTTGTATCTGCGCCTTCATGCCTTGCCTACTTTGCTTACTGCTTTCATCCCGCCCTATTTAAAAATATAATACTTTTAAACACTTTATCTCTGACAACTGTAATATAATTAAATAATACAAACTACATACTGATAGCAAAACTTTTTTAATGTAGTATTTGTGGAATAATTGATTTCTGTAGTGATTATCTTATTCTATTTTTTTTTTTAAAAAAAGGTATGGTAAAATGATGTACTGTGATTTCCCCTTATACAGGGTCGGGAATCTGTCGACAACTATGTCCAGAGAAACCTGTTAGCCACTTTACTTTCCTTTCCATTCCACACCCTAAGTTTTCCCATATCATGCTCCATCCCATTTCCACAACATAATCTTTGTCAACTCCATGGCCTTATCTTTTCCCAAACCCAGCATAAAAATCAATAACCCACTTTCTGTATAATCACTTTCCTTATATTTATTCTTCCACAACTTAATTATTTGTATCCTTTCTGCTTTCAGGCATTTACATTCACACATTGAGTCACTAATGGACATAATGCACTCTATTAGTTCATTGTGAAATCAAAATATAAAATATATATGACATCCAAATGTCAAAAAAGGGTTTATGAGGCTAATTTCAGAAGAACCCTCTTCTTCAGCTGTGCCAAGCTCTAAGCATCCCTAACTATAAATTAGAAGCTTGAATTTTACTTTTAATAGCATCTTATATTTTATTTTAATTATGAACTAGCAAAAAATACTTGAATGCATTCATTTATAATATTATAATTAAAGCTCTGTATGTATTAATTATGTAATTAGTTATTTATTTATAGATTTATAATATATGATAGTGTTTATATAATAACCAAGTGTATAACCAAGTATTAACAATTTTTAATCAGAAATAGTTGAAAAATCATGCAAACCTCATCATCAGCAAAACCTTATTGAATAATGACTTCTGTTTCATCACTGTTGAACAAGTCATTGCTTGAGAATGAGTTTTTTTAAGAATGTTTTATGCATGTCAATATATAATAATAGTTAACTCTTTGTTTATGTTTAATAGTCTTATATTTAAATTCTATAAAGCATTTAGGTATAGTTTTACTAAAGCTTGTCATTAGAGAAAAGGGAAAAATTTAAATTATATTACATAGTTGGAAAAGACTTTATTTTTAATTTTTTACAACTAGTATATTAACATTTAACATGTCTCTTTTTGAGTTTAACAAGAAAAACGTTTCAGCTATAGAAAGACTACTTTCTCATTTTATTTATTTATTCTAAGAGATCTCATCTCAGACTGCTCTTGGAATAACAGTTTCTACGTGAATTTTTAAGTCAGCAATATCTTTATTCCATGCACACACACACACATTTAACTCAACTTTCAACTCCTTTGTTTTTATTTTTAAGATGAAAATTGATAGCAAATTAGTAATAACATTACAAATAGTAGTAACAATAGAATAGTGTGTTACTCTGAAAATCAATTTGAGCACCAGATATGATGAAGATGATCTTCAATCCAGAAATCTTTAGGTCTGCCACTGCACTAAATCATCATTATAAAAACCATGCTATGTTCAAATATTGGAAGTGACAGATGAGCTCTAATTCAGGGACTTTTAGTTCTTGAATGCATCTCTTACCACTGCATTAAACAATAGAAACATACAAAAAGCCAATTTGTGTTTAACATTGACCAATCTATTAAAAAACATCTGATTTTCTTATATGATAGCCTATACATAAATGAACAAAACAATAAAACAACCATACATTTTTTTATATATTTTAAAATGCTCATCCATTCTTTTTTGAGGGCAAAAAACTATAAAGTGAGTAGCTTGTATGATTATTGAAAAGTATTACACATGCGTGATCCATCATGTCTATACCAATAAAAGAATCACAGAGGAAGTTGTTATGGTCAATATTAAAAGGCTCTAGAAGAAAGTCACTGGATTTTTTACACATTTAATGAAATGTATCCAGCATGGACCTATGTGTGGAATTTCCATTTAATACAGGTAAAAGAAAAAAAGAAGAAGAAATAACTCTGTTTCATAGGCATTAGAATTTGGTAATAATCCTGAACTTTAGATAATATGGCCAGTCACACAAATAGAATTTTGATGGTAAAGAGTATGATATATATATATATATTTTAAAAAAGAAGTCAATTCCAAATAGTGGTGAAAAATTGATCCAAATGAAAAACTTAAGATTTATAAAGCAGACACAGGATGATTTTGGTTTATGTATTTTAATTAGATACATCAATAATCACTTTATACAATTAGTGTATTGTACTCATAAATCCACAGATGATTTAGAAGTGTCAAATTTATTACATCCATAACTTTGACATTAAAGAAGTTGAATTACTACATGTGTATGTCTGTTTAATAAAAAAAAAAAAACATATATATATATTAATCTTTCATTGTGGTTTAAACTTCCTATTGGGGCTAGGGATAATCTCTAAAAGATTAGTGATAATCATTACTGAACAGACTGTAACAAAGTTATGGATGAAATAAGTTTGACACCTTTTAATCAAAACATAATTCACTATTGGTAAATAGTGAACATATGATAAAAAATATGTGAGATCGTGATCTGGATCAGTGTTGATGAGTGCCGATTCAGCATTAAATGCATCTCAAAGAGTCATTTGTCCTTTAAGATGTTTTTATTCATATAGTTCAATAAGGTGTGATGGAATGGTGGATATTAAGTAAATCTATAGATGATAATTTGCTGACATTCATCAAACAGTGGTAACAATTTATAGTTAATATTAACTAGTTTGGAGTTACCAGAATAAGATAGTAATAGATAGATCTCAGAGATCACTTGCACTTAGATATAACTATAAGACAGTCTTCGAATTACCAATTACAGATCAGAGGCCTCTCCAACAGTTCATCATAGAGGAACAGTTAATTCCAAACTACTTAATTATGGATGGTAAAGGTTTGAATACTTTTTTAATCCTTATTTTATATTTTAGTCAAGAATTTCTAGATACCCTTTTACTGACTAAAACTAGATGGTTAACTGCATTAGTTATTAAAAAATTACCTATAAAAAAAAACCCAACCTTTTTTGATGAATGTGTAAGCACACACATTAGTCTTGCACCAATAGGATGCTTACCTTATTTTTAGCTGTATTATTGTCATTAATTTTAATGTTATTTAGTTTAGAAAATAGGGAAGCCAAATATTTAATGTCAGTATTCTAAACCATCAATGTATAAAACTAATTTAATAAGTCATATCTACTGTAGAAAATTCAAGGTTTTAATTGACATACAATTCTTGGACATATTTTTAAATGGTTTATCGTTAATTATTTTTATCTTTTGATGAAAAGAAATCATTTCGTAGGCGGTTATGTGCATTGTAAAGTTGGTTTATGGTTTCGTGTCAGAATGCATTTTTTCAAAACTGTTAGAATTTTTTTACATTTAAAAAGTTGTTTCATTAAATGAAAAACGAATAAAGATTAGTATGTATCCATACGCACACACACTAACACACACATACAGACTCTGAATTTTTATTTGCGCAGAACCTCCAGTTATCGATCTTGGTTAATAAAGCTATATTTTCTAAAGAGCAAGTTCTTTATAGAACTATTTGCTTTATTGTTCTTTCATTCTAAAAAGCAGGATAGACTTTAGTCAATCTAAAAATGAAATGAACCCACGTGCTGCTGATGGTAGAAGGGTTCACTTCATTGTTAATCACTAGAGCATTTTAATTTGTCTGTCACAGAGTGACATCTCATCTGCCATGACAGTAATCAATGCTCAGTCTATGAAAGGCTCCCTCTGGTGCTCGTAACTGCTACAGTTATCAGGAATAAAAGATGTGGAAACTATAGTTTCATAGTAATGTCATATTTTCTATATCATTACTGATTGTAAGAGGAATAGGAAAACTTAATCATGCATTACATTTGAATTTACTCCTAGGACATGCTTCCACTGCAAGAGAAATAAAAGATTTAAATAAAAACTATAAATAAAGATAATTTGCTTTCAATCCTGAATAAGTTCAAAAAGAACCGGAAATATATATATGTAATTTTTTTATTTATTATAAAATGCAACTTATTTATTTATTTAAATAATAAAATTTAAAACTAATGCAAAACAAGTATATATATGTTTGGGGAATACGAAGAGTCTTATGGTAAAATAGTAGTATTTTTTTTTCTGTCAAGTCTAAATAATGAATTTGAATTCAGGCTGAACATGCTTAATTTTTTTTTTTTTTCATGTAGATCTACCAATAGTACACCCATATAATCATTTAATATTGGTTATAAATCATAGATTTATGCTTGACGCTTGTCAGAATTATAATAATAATAAAGTTGCGCTAACACATATATAACGTAAACCTATATAAATTATAATTAACAAATTGAAATGGCTGAACGCTTTCGAGAAAGTATATGTGTGTTAGCACAACTTTATTACTAGTATTGGTTAGTAAATGGGTATACTTTTAGCTAGAAAAAGAAAACCAAGAAGGGATAAAGATTCGAACGCTCACCATTTGACATATGGAAAGTCTGTTGAGTCCTGCTTTTTCTTCAGTATTTACTTATGAAGGGTTATTGAGAAAGCTTTGTCTTGCAGTGGATTATTTCAATATTTTTTTTAACTGTATAAGAAAATTAAAACAGACTTTGAAGAACATCTTGTACAAATTCTTGAATAAAAAAATTATCCCAATGGTTATCTATGACATATTAACCCCCAAAAAGATGCATGAGATTTCAATGGAATATTGTCTTTTGAAAAAAAAACCCTCTACCTTTAAATCAGAATCTTTTTAAAGACATGCATCAATCTGATTTATTTTGTGACTGACCATGAGGAATTCACTCCGTCTGCATTGCTTACCAAAACCTAATATTATATGATGATGATATATTAGATGTGATATGTTGGATTATTTCCATCATCTATCAGTAAATGTTGAATGTGTAGAAAATTTTAAACTTTATTTAAACTTCTCAAATAGAAAGAACTTGTTAGTAATAACACACAAATAGACAACACAGGTTAGTAATGAATCTTTTTGAGTAGTATTATTGTCTACTCTTATTCAGGTGTTGCTGGCCTGACCAGTGACAATATTAGCATAGAAGTCAAACTCACACCTTTAAATTCTTGAATACCAAATTTAAAGCAAATGCTCTAACCAACTGAGCTATCTCAGAGTATTTGCTCTAAATTTGACATTCAAGAATCTAAAGGTTTGAGTTCAACTCCTATGTGAATACTGTCCATGGTCAGGCCAGAA
Organism: Epiperipatus broadwayi; assembly: GCA_028023455.1. NCBI lineage: Eukaryota > Metazoa > Onychophora > Udeonychophora > Euonychophora > Peripatidae > Epiperipatus > Epiperipatus broadwayi. The sequence goes on from JAQFVV010006207.1 coordinate 12,737,539, forward strand.
ACACCTGAAGAAGAGTGGCAAATAATACTACTTGAAACATTGAGTAATTACTAACGTGTTGTCTATTTGTGTGTTATTATTAACACATTGTTTGTATTTGAAAAGTTTAAATAAAGTTCAACTTTTATTGATAGATGATGGAAATAGTTTAACATATTACCACATTGCCAAAACCTGTCTTAATTTTATCTTTTATCCATAAAATTATTGTTTTACATACACATTATGACCATTTAATCATAATATGTATTCATAGATATGGCATATAAAAGCGATTTACCCGCTGACGAAGAAGCTGCAAAAACCAAAAACAATTAAATGGGCCGAGCGCTTTCGAGGTTTAAAATGGGGAAAAATAATTCAGGTTAATTTGCTTATACTTAAGACTTTGTATTGGGTATTTCTTTGAATAACATACTTCAAATAATTTTAACTCAAAAAGGAAAAAATTGTTTTAAATATGCTACTGAATGAATTTTTATTAATTATTTTAATTTGTTTAGTTAGAAAATTACAATATATTATTTCAGTCAGTCAGTTGATAAAGTACAATTAAAGTTAACATCAAATTAGAGGGTAACTACGTTACTCTATCTTACTCTGTGAATGGACTAAATGGTTATTCAACTAAAGCTATATAGCAATATAGGAATTAAAAGTTGTAGAACAGTTGCCTATACAGTCCTGAAATGAAACCTAGTCTACTATTATCATGATTTTAACAAGGATTTACCTTATTATGTTGGAAGAGGGATCTTAGAAGATTTATTAGTTAATGCTATGGGCTATCTATTATTCATTATGAAAAAATACTATACTCATAATAACACATAACTAAAAAAAATGAAATGCTATAGAAATAGAAAATAAGTTTACGATTTTGAAAAAGTCTAAGCTATTCAGGTAAATCTGCCCTAATAATATTTATAGATATAAGTTTATTTAATTCTAAATTAAAAATAAAAAATATTTAACTTTCAGCAATTATACATCTTTGTAAATAGAATTTTTGCATACGCACAAACATTCCCAGTAATTTCTTTTAAAACATTATTTTACTCACTATAGCTTTGGTCAATATGAAAAAATTCAAATAGGTACTGCTTTAAAAAAGCCAGTTATGTTTTCAATGATAAGAAAAGTGGGAAAAAAATTTATAAACTTCATATTAAAATGGCCTTGTTTTCAACTTGGTTAGAATAATACATTTACATTTGAAATGATTACTTCTTATTATTAGTATCTTTATTAATTGTGTATTTGTTGATTTAAGGATTTCTGTTGATTGTTGATTTATTAAACAAAATATATCCCATCTTTTGTTCTTCTGTTTGTGCACAGAAGGTAACATAGGTATGGTGCTTCCTTAATTTATTCAAGAGTTTATGGATATTTTCTTAATAATCTTGATTAAATAGCTGGTGTTGGACATAAGTAGTGACTGGTTAACGGTGCCAGATTATACAGTATAAAGCATATACAGACAATATAAATATTTGTCATACAGCCAGAGAAATCTAGTTGTATAACTAATGCACCTTTTTCTTTATTTTTGTTATAATTGTGAAATTCATATTGTAGTTTGTACTTGGGATGATCATTATTATTGCTATTAGTACACCAGTAACTAAACATAGTTATATATATATATAAGCCCATTTCAACATGATAATTGGTATTAAGTAGCAAAATTAAAAGATTAATTTTTCACACTACATGTTTCAGTTACAACTTTGCATCATCAGCTCTATTTTACTTTATAAAACTGACAGATTGAAACAAATGTAGTCTGAAAGATTTGCCTGTTTATTTTATATTAAGTAAAATTTAAATGTATTCACTAAATGTATTTATTTATTTATTAATGTATATATAATTAAATAATTTATTTTTAAATGTATATGTAATTAATCAATTAGAATAATATTTAATATTTTATACAGCATTATTTTTTTAAAAAAAAATTAAACTTCCAATATTAGAAATATATGAAGAATCTTATATAAATGTATACATATTATTCATATTACTTAAACATATACTTAAAGAACATTATTAAAACAGGCAAAACTCTCCTTACAGTAGTGCCACTCAGTGCCAACCAGAGTAATCAATGGATGCCAGAAGGCTTATGCATAAAATCCATATCTAATGCCTACTCATCTAATATCCCCAGACGAGTTTCTGGTTTGTGATATTGATCAGTGAGGAGCTTTGGATCTGAGAACACTAGGATCTAATGCAACCTTCCAGCAGTCACCTTTTATCTTTACTTAACTACAAAATGGTGAGAACGAAATTGAAAACACAATTATATTTTCAATCTTAGCTTAATAGCTTATATAGTCATATGGGTCTGAACCCAGTTTAGTACCTATACATTTTGATGTCTTTGACTCTTTAACAACCATAGCCACCACTATCCTATTAGGCAGGATTGGTGTTAAACCACTAAACATCACATAATCACTATTTCTTATGCTAGCACATTACTGTTATTAAAACAGACAAAACATTTCATACAGTAGTGCCACTTAGTGCCAACCAGAGTAATCAATGGATGCCAGAAGGCTTGTGCATAAAATCCCTATCTAGTGCATACTCATCCAATAAGCTATTGAGCTTATATTGAAAATATTATTGTGCTTTCCAATTTTATTTCCATAGTTTTGTAGTTAAGTAGAGATAAAAGGTGGCTGCTCAAGGGTTGCATTAGATCCTAAGATCTAGGTGCAGTGCTCTCATATCCAAAGCTCCTCACTTATGAAGGCCACAAGCCAGAAACTAGTCTGGGGATACTGGAGATACTGGATGAGTAGGCACTAGATAGGGATTTTATGCACAAGCCCTTCTGGCACCCATTTATGACTCTGGTTGGCACTGAATGGCATTACTGTATGGAAAGTTTTGCCTGTTTTAATAACAGTAATGTGCTAGCATAAGAAATAGTGATCATGTGATGTTTAGTAGTTTAAAACATTATTACATATCAACAAAAAATTGTTTTCAGAATATATATTTTATTCTATCAATGAGCACATTTATAAAATGTCCATAAGAATCCGCAAGAAACTAATAAAATGGTATTTTTTAATAGTAATCAATTTAATCCACTATTTACCCCCTCCCTCACTGCTTTAGCTTCTTTATCAAAAGTGCCTCATTAGTTATAATAAATCTCACTTATTTCTGAAGACTAACATAATCTTCTATCTACAATTAGTACCATGCAAAGGCTCAAAGATTAATGTGAGGGGAACAGTTAGGGGGAGAAAGCATCAGAAAGACTTAAGATCTTGCTATCAACAAAAACTTTTATCACATGATCACCATCTCATACTAGCCCATAATTGTTGTAAACAAAGGCAAAACTCTCCATACAATAGTGCCACTCTGTGCTAACCAGAGTAATCAATAGATGCCAGAAGCCTTGTGCATAAAATCCCTATCTAGTACCTACTCATCCAACATCCCCAGACTAGGCACTATATAGGGATTTTATGCACAAGCCTTCTGGCATCTATTGATTACTCTGGTTAGCACAGGGTGGCACTACTGCATGGAGAGTTTTGCCTTTGGTTAAAAAATTTTATGGTAATAGTCTTAAAAAACTTCATCATTGCATCTATATGTAATGGTTTGCATGATTTAGCATAACGGTAGAGAATCAGAGTCTGAAGCATAAGGCTTTCAGATAAATTTCAGTTCTAGCTGCAATACTTGAAATTCTTATGAACTTCTGAACAGTGGATCCAATTGTTTATTTATCTATTCGTGATCATATCAATGACTCTTACACAGACAAAAAACATTAAATGTAATATTAATGCAGTTTCAGTACAAGGCATTTGTTTTACATGTAAAAGTACTGGCATAGCTGTCAAGCGTTGGTATCTGAGAGATCAGCGCAGCGACCTAGCAAGCAAGCAGTTGCTTGCAGACAGTTGTTGCAGGTTCACTTCCCGGCTGATGCTTTGACATATGAAAAAAAAAGTACTGGCATAACTGCATATAGATTATTTTAGTATTTAGTTTTATGCAAAAATGACTATTATGGTTCCAGAAATGACTCTCCACTGAACAACATCGCATGTAAAAAGATAATACTTTTATAATTTTCTTATTTAATGTTTAAAATATTGTTGTGGAGTTTAATGCAGTAATCAACTAATGCATTCAAGAGCTTGAGAACCTCAGTCAAAGTCCAACTCTTGGAATTTCTGATACCATGTCTGTCATGATCTCCCAAGCAAAAACTCATATGATTATTTTTTTAACCTAAAAAAAGCTACTTCACTCTAACTGAATGGCACTAAAATATGATCAATATGTTACTGAAGTATTCAAACATTAAATGATCTTGCAAGCCATCTACTATAAGTTAAAAATATTACCTAAATACTATCAATAATAAGAGAAGAATGCTAATTTATATTATCTATTTTTTTTTAAAAAAAATCTTTACAGTGATAAATCATGTTAGTGAAAGGATTATTTTGTTATGATAAAATGTGTTTGTTTTAGGCTATCTGCACAATGAAGTGATGTCCTGTGTATGATAAACTAAGGGGTTCAAAAACTAAAGTTTTCTAAGTTGGAACTCAATTTTGTTGCTTCTCAATTTTGTTGCTTCTGATAACTGGATGTTACATTCTGGATGATGAACTAATCAATTTTTATTTACGCATGTAAAAGAAATGATCTTAAAATATGTCACCTTATTGTGAATGTAAAGCATACTGATTCAAAATTAAAGTTCTTATTATCTTCTTAACTAGTTTATTGATTGAAGTAAATTGTAAGCAGATGCCAATCTATTATCAACAATGATGGAATATTGCTATAGTATTTAAAGCAGTCTTCAAACAGGAAACTTAGCATATATTGTTATATACTATACAGAGAAAAAGGTCTTCATGAGCATAGTAAAATTAAATGGTATTACATATATAAAATATTCATCATTCTCTATAGCATTTTGTTGTACATTGTATTAGTTTATGAGGTATAGTGGAATATCTTGAGAAGGTCTCAATGGAGCTGAAAGCTGGTTTGATAGCTATTTAAAATATTTCAATCTTGTTTGATTGATTTTTTATTTATTGTATTAGTTATTTCTTTAACAACATTGCTTAGTGTATGTTATTTGTTTATTTAGCATACGGATATTTTTAAATAGTTTATCTACAATCAAAATATCATAAAGAAACCTGTAGAGATTACAACCAGTAGATACACTAATGGTTTATAAAATTCTTCAATTCTTGCATTGCAGTCATAGATTTAACCATCAATAATTATGTGTATCATGGTTTGGGTTTATCCACATCTACATAGATGAATGTCTGTTAGATTCCATTTGTGAAGCAGATGAGCATAACAACATTGAATCTGTTTATGAGAGTCCAGTTTGATTTAGTAAGGATCAAATCCATCTGACCATATTAATGGATTTGGGAGGAAAAAATTATTCAGAACACCATAAAAAAATTCACTCTTTATCCCTTAATTCTTCAATTGCAGATTCTTGGTTGAACATCAAGAAATTAAAGTTTAGGAGGGCCAAATACAGAATAAAATTTCTTAAATAAAAATATTGTGGTTTGTATCAACAAAATCACATGATTTTCTTACAAGTTTACTCATATGATTCAAAGTTTTCTTTACTCTTCTCTATATTTATCTACTACAATCAGTGGACACCAGATAATGTAGTACACTGATGCAGGTAAAAAGAAAACTTTTGGGGGTGAGAATATTATAGCATTATATCTTTTAGTGTCTATTATTGATCAAGCTTGTTGTAGATGGCTCTCGACTAGAATAAGAATAACTGTTTCTTGAATAGTATGTATCATTAGTTGCTCAGAACAGGCTGAATACCAGTATTTTATTAACTGATATAAAGTGTAACTTTTTTTTACTAAGCTCAAATTAGAATCAATCTATTGAAACAGGAAAAACCCTCCATACAGTAGTGCCACTCAGTGCAAGCCAGAGTAATCAATGGATGTCAGAAGGCTTGTGCATTAAATCCCTATCTAGGGTCTATTCATCTAATATCTCCAGATTAGTTTCTAGCTTGTGGCTTTCATTAGTGAGGAGCCTTGGATCTCAGATCCTCACTGACAAAAGCCACAAGCTAGAAACTAATCTGGAGATATTAAATGAATAGGCACTAGATAGGGATTTTATGCACAAGTCTTCTGGCATCCAATGATTACTCTGGTGCAGATCTAGGTGCAGTACTCTCAGATCCAAGGCTCCCCACTGATGAAAGCCATAAGCTAGAAACTAGTCTACGGATATTGGATGAGTAGGCACTAGATAGTGATTTCATGCACACCCATCTGGCATCCATTGATTACTCTGACTTGTACTGAGTGGCACTACTGTATGGAGAGTTTTGCCTGTTTTAACACAGTTATGAGCGAGCATAAGAAATAGTGATCATGAGGTGCTTAGTGGTTTAATAGAATCAATCTAGAAACTTTCAATTCTCAGGCTGCACTAAACACAGGAAAAAAATTACCTTTTATAAAAATAAACAGATTGAAGTAAGAAGAATTAGCAAACAATATTTAACAAAAATCAAATTCTTTTAAAACAATAATAAGGATAAGTAACATTCAAAATTTTTTCTCATTATTTAAATAATTGGGAATACAAATTATTTATATTGCTTATGACACTCTATTCATATACACATTAATGCAACAAATTTTCTTAAAAACTTCATTTTCTTACAGTTTCGACTGCCCAGCAGTCTTCATCAGAGCTACAAATTATTCCTATTAAAGTTAATAATGAAGAAATATGTTTAACATACACGTAGAATGCATCCACTCATTAAAAAAAATGTAATTATGGAAAAGAATCTTCAAAAGCTTTTATCTTAAAATGGTGCTCCCTCCCCCATGTATATAAAAACTAATAAAAAAATATACTTACTGGAAAAAATTACCACGCAGATATACTTTAAAAATTGTACCTTTGTACACACATGTTTTAAACCTATGAATAAATATGTTTGAAAAGGGTAAATATCCAATATACTGTATACAGATAAAATAAGAGGACTGAATCAAATTAACGACAGCATATAGTTGGGTTTAATAAGAATAGAAGTTTAAAGTTTATGTCTGGGTTAAAAACAATATAATCTCTACCCTAGGAAATAATTGTACTGACCAGTAATGCATCTATATATCTTTAAAAAAGTCAAATAAGTGATTGCAGGAAGTTTGATAGCAAATAGAAACTAGTCCCTACCTTGTGTGAGAGTGGAGTAAATATTATTGACAATCTTTAGTCTAATGAATGACTAATAAAAATTATTACTATACTTCCATTAAGTGGTTTGTGTCCAAGTTGTGAGGGCAGAAAGTTTGACACTTATCAGTTGAATATGTATAAGAGGTTGTGGTCTGAGCCAACTGATGAGTGCTGGTTCAGCTTGAAATGGGCATCATGGAGGATCATAGATCTTTTTCATGTCTTTGTTCTTATGTTTATGATTCCATCCCTCCACAAGTATTAAAAACAGATAGAAACCAATCCCTATCTTGTCCGAGAGTGATGCAGTGATTTATACTACAAAAATATTATTGATATTTATAATATATTACATTAGAAATTATTATAAAAATAGCCTAAAATAAGATTTTTAATATTAAAAAAGTTATAGAGGTTAAGAAAAAAAAACAAAGGAAATGTATTAACTGCAAAAGCTGATCTTAAGATTAATATGCAAAACTGTACCAATAATGATGAATCTGTAAATGAAGACAAACTTCAGCATGAAAATTTCTTTTGATAGAACATTTTTGAATATTTTTATCAAATGCTGTAAGATGAACTAAGATTAGTTATTGGGCCCACTAAAGTAAATAATGAAATGATTTTCAGATACTGCTTTCAGTATAGATAATCTAATATGTTTCATATAGTATACGAAAATGGATGGGCTGCTCACCAACACACATTGGCCAGCATTTATTGGCTTTTTACCTTTGAATTTAAGATCAAGAAACACCATGGTCTTTCTTCTCAGTTGCCTGATAAGGCAGAATGAATGTGTGCATAAATGATAAATTTCTTCCAATAATTATACAATTTATGACAGACAAAAATAAATCATGGCTCTTATTCTCAGGAGGCTGTAAAGTCACCAACCAAGGCAGCAGTTGGTGGCCGAAGGTGGAGGGTGCTAAGAATCCCGATTGCAAACTCGACTGCCATTTGATGACAACTTTTTATTTAGGTACTTACAACTGCAGATCACTTTCAAGTGAGGGAAGATTGCAAGAGAACTGTCTTATATTAAATGAGACATTATTGGACTTTGTGAAATTAGAAGAAAAGGTGAAGAGACAATTGATTTAAAAAGGGGACATGTACTCTATTATAAAGGCACAAATATTGGCAATACAAGTGAAGTAGGATTCATTATAAATAAAAAGTGGAAGAACAACCTTTTTGAGATTGATGGTGTATCGGTCAGAGTGGCAAGATTAATTATACAACTTAATAGCAGATACCAAATGCAGATAATTCAGGTTTATGCTCCAACAAGTTCTCATAGTGATGAAGTAGTAGAAGATTTTTATATGGATGTAGAAAAGGCTTTTGATCAGAGTAAACAACATTTTAAAAATTGTTATGGGAGACTTTAATGCTAGAATTGGTAAACAAATGAAAGATGAAAGTGTTGTAGGTAATTTTGGCTATGGTAATAGAAATGAGAGAGGACATAGGCTTGTGGAGTTTGCAGAAAAAGAAAAACTTTATATTATGAATTTTTTTTTTGAGAAAAATGTTAAAAGGAAATGGACATGGAAGCATCCAAATAAAGGTACAGCAGAATTGGATTCTATTTTGACTAACAGAAAATACACATTTCAAGACTGTAATGTTCTTAATATTTTTAACACAGGAAATGATCATCGATTGGTAAGATGTAAGATACGTAATAATGCAAAACTAGAGAGACAAAAATTATTACAAAAAACAATATTTACAGTTGATATTCCTAATCTTCAGAAACATTCTAATGAATTTAAATTAGAACTTACAAATCGGTTTCAAGCATTAGTAGATTTTGAACATGATTCAGATTTAAATGAAATTAATATGAAAATAACTGATACACTTTTAACAACTGCAACAAAGATAGCTGGTAGAAAAAAGCAGAAATTGACTAATAAAATTTCTACTGAGACTAGAGAATTTATGAAAAAAGAAGGAATTTGAAGATATATAAAAATGATGCATTAAAAAGGTTTGAATATCTCGAATTTTGTAAAATGATGTGGAAAAGAGTTGAAAATGATATAAGAAAATACAATTGTGAACTAGCAAGGAAAGCTGTAGAAGAGAATAAAAGTCTAAAGAGTGTAAAACAACATTTTGGTATTGGTAGGAAATTTATATCTGCAAAAAGAAAAAAAAAGATGAAATTATTATTAAAAAGAGAGATGACATCATGAAATGGGTAGTAGACTTTTATCAAGAATTATATAGTAATAAAGAACAAGTATCTCCTATATCTATTACATTTTCCAAATTGCCCAGCATTTTAAATGAAGAAGTGAGACATGCAATTAAATGTATGAAGAAAGGAAAGGCTCCAGGTAATGATGGAATTATAATTGATACATTGAAAGAAGCAGGTGACGAAATAGAATTTTTTTTAGAAAAGTTATAAACCAAATGTCTAAATGATAAAGATGTACCAGATGATTGGAAGAATGCAGTATTAATATTAATATTTAAAAAAGATGATAAAGAAGATATTAGAAATCAGAGCTATCAGCCTTTAATCAGTTTTATATAAAATTTTTACTAAGATAATTACAACTCATCTGCAGATAACATTGGATTTCCACCAACCAAAAAAACAAGCTGGATTTAAAAGTGGTTTTAGTACAGTAGATCATATCCAGGTATTGAGAGAAGTTATAGAAAGGACAAATGAATATGAGTTGCCATTATGCTTTGGATTTGTAGATTATGAAAAGGCATTTGATTCTATAAACATTTCTTCAGTGATTAAAGCATTGGATCATCAAGATATAGATCCAGGATATTGTCATATTTTAAAGAATATTTATAAAAATGCAATAGCAACAATTAGATTATATGATGTCACTGGAAAATTCAACATTGAAAAGGTGTAAGACACAGTGACTGTATATCTCCAAAACTTTTTACAGCAGCACTGCAAGAAGTATTTTGTGGATTAAAATAGGAAGCTAAAGGAGTGAAAGTAAATGGGGATTATTTAAGTCATTTAGATTTTGCAGATTATGTAGTTGTTTTTCCAAATAATGCTTTAAAACTGCAAGATAAATGTTAAAAAGACTAAAGTAATGTTTAATGAATTTTCTCAAAGTATGAAAATAAAGATTGATTATGATGAGTTAGAAGATGTTAACTGTTACAAATACCTTGATCAAATTATTAATACAAATGGAAGCATAATGGTGAAATTAATCATATAATTAAACTTGTTTTTGAAGTGCTTTTGGTAGAAATAACTTGATACTAAAAGGAAATATGCAGATGTGTTTGAAAATGAAGGTTTTTAATCAATGTGTTTTACCAGTTCTTACTTATGGATCTGAGACTTGGACACTTAATAGAAGAACAATGCAGAGACTTTAGACCACTCAAAGAAGTATGGGGAGATGCATGTTGGGAATAATAAAAAGTGATTGAAAATGCAATATATGGGTAAGAAAACAAACAGGTGTTACTGACCTCTTTGAAAAAATTAAAAGACTGAGGCAGAGTTGGGCTGGACATATTGCTAGAAGAGATGATAATAGATGGACAATTGAAATCTTAAACTGGATTGCAAGAGATTGTAAAGACCCAGAAAGAGACCGCATGTGAGATGAATGGATGAAATAAGAAAGTGTGCAGAGGTGATGTGGAGAAGAGAAGCGAAAGATCGGAGAAGATGGATTGAACTTGGAGAGACCATCATCCTGCAGTGGATTAATAATGGTTGTTGATGATGATATGTTTGTTATTTGAAGGGGGGGTTTCTTTTATGTTACTGTTTTTAGACACTTAAAATTAATATAGGGTTTTACTATCTTGTGCTTCTATGAAACCATAATTTTCCTGCTCTAATTGTGATAATAGGATTGGGTATTTGTATAACAATATTTTTATTAATTCCAAATGATGATTTATTAAATGTCTTTTTCAATATTCCTGTCAAATACTAGAACTTAGTTATCCTTTTTTCTGTCTCTCAATTGAAATTTTTTATTATACACACCAATTTTTTTTCATTAAGGAGTTTATTTAGCTATTGTATTAATGTAAATCTCAAAGATATTTTATATTATTACTAATCAAACGGCTTATTATTTGGGAGATCATAAAAAGATAGATGACAAAGTCATTTCAAGGACTTAATCTCTAAAATCTATTAGTCAATCCCTGAAACAAATCTCATAGGTATATTTTACACTGACTGATTTAAACAACAACAAAAAAAAAATACAGGCAAAACGCCACCAGTGCAAAACAGAGTAATTAATAAATGCCAGAAGGTTTCTGCATAAAACCCTATCTAGTGCCTATTGTTTGGTGATTTAAACATAACATATATTTTTCTTGATGCATGTAAGTATAATTATAAGTAAAGTTGAATTTCTTGAATTATGATTACATTCAAAACATCTTTGTATAACTGAAATTCTCAAAAACTAATATAAAAATCAAGTGGTCTTTCAATCATATCACTCTTTATGATACCTCTTATGTACTAAATCCCTCCCAAAAATCCTTCAAAGCCTCCCAAATCCATCACTAATGATTTTAAATACCCTTAATCTCCCAACTTCTCAGACTCCAATGATTCATAATCCTCAAAATATCTTTAAAATGCCTAAAACTCTCTAAACCTTAAATACTTCAAAGATACTGAAAATTCCAAAACACTTAAATATCCTAAGGTTCATGATGATTAATGACATATTTACTAACTAAGTGTTTTGGAAGTCATGTGATGTAAAGTATACAAGAGGTGGGTTGAACACAATGGTTCAGTTCAATTTCCTAAATTGGAGTTTAGATAAAAATCAATAGAGACAGTTTCACTGGTTTTCTCAAACAATAATTTTGTAAACAGTTCAAACAATCAATGATTCCATAAGCTATCATTTCAATTAACGTAAAATGCATACAATAAAATCTTTATACAAGTACAAGAATCAATTAACAAGCCAGTGAGTTTATATATATATATAGAAAAAAGCTTATACATTTAGAAGTAAGGGATTAATCAAATCCATACAGTAAAATAATTATATAAGCATCCAATAACAATCCCATTAAACAATAAATTGATTATATCTTTTAATTCAAAGTAATTTTTCACATCTCACCAAAATCAAACTTAAGATATCTCAAAAGATGATAGTTTGAAATAGATGAGTGAAATGGGGGTATGAGATAAGGAAGTTTGATGGAATGACATAGGGGGAGGGGCGGCGGACGATAATTTATAAGCTGAATAAACTTGGAGAAATCTTCAATCTGAAGTGGATTGATAATTGTTGAAAACATATGATAATAGGTATTTGGTAATATCCGATTTACGTAAAAAGTATAACATCTTAATCGTTTTAATTTATTTTAAAATTAAATTTTTAATATAAGACAGCTTTCTTTTAGAGATAAACTGAATCATACTATATACATTGTTATTATAACATTTTAAATTATGTCTAGGATCTGTTAATGAATAATTATTATAGAGCAAAGATAACTCTTCTTCTCAACGTTAATATATACTGTATATATAGTTTGAGTTAAAACTGAGGTGTTATTTCATATTAATTCTACAAGTGAGAATAAAAGATTAATTATGACATCTAGTTTCCGGATGTTACAGAATTTATGACAGAAAACAGATAACTGATGTGGGTTGTTCTAGTTAACAACTATTTTAATCTATGAAACTAGATTAAACTATTTTTAATGTATGAAACAGTATATTGTAGACTCTCACCCCCTTCACAAAAGAAAATCCATATTTTTTAAGACAATTTTTTGATGCTAGTATGGCCTTTTTAATTAAAAAAAAAACAAAACCAAATGATTTGTTCCTTTGGAGTTCATAAAAAGTTTGGGCAACGGAAGTTGTGTCACAGGAACTGCGATCTATGGACCCGCAACTCCAAGGTTTGCTATTCAGCCACTGCAATAAACTACATAGGGCAATAAATGAATAAAAAAAAAATCAACATGGAAAAACTTAAAAAATTAATTGTTATCAATCTTTTACAAAAAAAAATATCAGTTTAATAAATCAATTTATTATATGTGCAAAAAATGCAGTGCGTATGGATGTTTAAATCTTAACGAAAATAAAATTTTTACTTTTTATTAATATCATCGATCCCCAACCACTTCCCCTCAATTCCAGCTGCTTAAGAATTGTTTTTACAGTCTGAGTATTACAAAGATAAGTAATCCATCATCCATTTAAAAATCAATGTCACGTCAGATTTCAATGGCAGTGTAGAGTCCGCCGCAACAGGTAGAGACGCAATTTTCTGCTGACAAGTCAAAAGCGATTTTCAACAATGATATTCTCTTTTACGAGTCATTGACCCAGCTGACAACTCCTGTTGCTGAATCAAATTTTTAAGATTGATAACTTGCTTGACACGTATAAGAAAAACATTAAATTCTTATAAGCACTCTTACATACACAAACATAGTTAGAATACACATAACTATGTTTTATTATCATCATAAGTTCTATGTATATGTGTGATAATATATGCACCAGATATAAAAGTGTTATAAACGTCTAATTATTTCATCAGCAAGCGTTACATGTTTACACTTACACTTTTTAACCCCATCCAATTTAGATAAACACGTGAACTAAAATGATATGATAACATCCGGCCTAATAAATGATTAGATATAGTCATTAATATATTAATCTAAAACTGGATGACGTCAAATATGTACTGTAAGAGATTTGCAACTTGTATATCAGTTTGTAGCAATTTGATATATACGAAACAGGATGAAGCCATGTCTAAAATTGTAACTTAGGCAAATTGAAGAATGCTGGGGGGAAAGGGGGAGTCATATGCCTTTGTCAATTGTTTTTCATTTGTTTCAAGTAGGTGAAATGAAATAAAGATTTTAAAAATATATCTATGAGCTTCAGGCATATTGTATATACAGTGCACATGAGTAAAAGATGCTTTTGTGCAAGATAAATTTTAGTGCCCCACCCTCCATTCTATGAAATAAATTCTAAATTATAAAGACATTTTTCCCCCAGCATTTTTGCAAGAAAAACTTAAAAATATGGCTTTAGTCATTTAACATGTTTGGTAAAACATTATATTCATTTATTTCTATAAAATAAAACAAGAGATTAAAACACGTACTAAAATAAAATAAAATAATGTTTAAAACGATAATTTTTGAAACAATAATTAAAACAAAAATATTTATTTTGTAATTTATTGAATTTTTAATTTTTTCTTTTAAAAGTTTTCATATTATTTTTTGGACAATTCTGCAAAATTCCTCTTCTCAGACTGGCTTTGATATTATCATCATCATCATCATTATCAACCATTATCAATCCACTGCAGGATGAAGGTCTCTCCAAGTTTAATCCATCTTCTCCGATCTTTAGCTTCTCTTCTCCACATCACCCCTACACATTTTCTTATTTCATCCATCCATCTTACATGTGGTCTCCTTCTGGGTCTTTTACAATCTCTTGGAATCCAGTTTAAAATTTCAATTGTCCATCTATTATCATCTCTTCTAGCAATATGTCCAGCCCAACTCCACTTCAATCTTTTAATTTTTTCAATGAGGTCAGTAACACCTGTTTGTTCTCTTACCCATACATTGCGTTTTCGGTCTCTTCTTGTTACTCTCAACATACATTTCTCCATACTTCTTTGAGTGGTCTGAAGTCTCTGTATTGATCTTCTATTAAGTGTCCAAGTCTCAGATCCATAAGTAAGAACTGGTAAAACACATTTGTTAAAAACCTTTCTTTTCAAACACATAGGCATATTTCCTTTTAATATCAAGTTATTTCTACCAAAAGCACTCCAACCAAGTTTAATTCTATGATTAATTTCCTCTATTATGTTTCCATCTGTATTAATAATCTGACCAAGGTATTTGTAACTCTTAACTTCTTCTAATTCATCATAATCAATCTTTATTTTCATATTTTGAGCAAATCGATTAAACATTACTTTAGTCTTTTTAACATTTATCTTTAGTCCTACTTTCCTACTTTCATCTGATAACTCCTGCAACATTTCCTGCAGCTCGGAAGCATTATTTGCAAAAACAACTACATCATCTGCAAAATCTAAATGACTTAAATAATCTCCATTTACTTTCACTCCTTTAGTTTCCCATTTTAATCCACAAAATACTTCTTGCAGCACTGCTGTAAAAAGTTTTGGAGATATGGAGTCACCTTGTCTTACACCTTTCTCAATGTTGACTTTCCCAGTATCATTATGTAATCTAATTGTTGCTGTTGCATTTTTATAAATATTCTTTAAAATATGACAATATCCTGGATCTATACCTTGATGATCCAATGCTTTAATCACTGAAGAAATGTTTATAGAATCAAATGCCTTTTCATAATCTACAAATCCAAAACATAATGACAACTCATATTCATTTGTCCTTTCTATAACTTCTCTCAATACTTGAATATGATCTACTGTACTAAAACCACTTTTAAATCCAGCTTGTTCTCTTGGTTGGTGAAAATCCAAGGTTCTCTGTAGACGAGTTGTAATTATCTTGGTAAAAATTTTTATATAAAACTGATAAAAGGCTGATAGGTCTGTAATTTCTAATATCTTCTTTATCACCTTTTTTAAATATTAATATTATTACTGCATTCTTCCAATCATCCGGTACATCTTTATCATTTAGACATTTGGTATATAACTTTGCTAATATTTTTTCTGTTTCTTCACCTGCTTCTTTCAATATATCAATTATAATTCCATCATTACCTGGAGCCTTTCCTTTTTTCATACATTTAATTGCATTTCTCACTTCTTCATTTAAAATTCTGGGCAATTCGGAAGATGTAATAGATATAGGAGGTACTTGTTCTTTATTACTATATAATTCTTGATAAAAATCTTCTACCAATTTCATAATGTCATATAAGTAATTATATTTCTAGCTTACCTATTTGCTTATTAAAAATATTATCTATAGCCAGAGTATGATTCTCTGGAATGTTTCACCTTTGTGCTCCATCCAGCTTAGTGATAAAAAAAGAGAACCTGAATTGTCTCCATTATTCTTTCTGAAGTATAATAATTATAAAAAGTTGGTATAACTCTTAGATTTCTTTACCAATATTTACATCAACTTTAACCAACATGTCAATAATTCAACCTTTTCACTTTCAAGTAGCCATATAGAATTTCTTAGAAAAATGTATTCTAACTCTAATAACTTAGATATTTTGTGTTTGAATGTAATAAATATAAAAATACATACATTTTAAGAAAAGGCATATATGAAAGAATGTAATGAAGCTGTTAAAATAGTCATTTCCTAAAGAAAAAGTTAAGAAAAAAAATATTTGTAATAGTTTTAAGAATGTTTATTTTTACACTGATTCACAAATCCTAAGTTTTGAAATTCAAATGATAAAATGACAATTTCATAAACAGCTTCATCACATCCGTCACAAAATTAAAAAAAAAAAGAGGTATATTGTCTTATCTGAGATAATTTTTCACTGAAAATTACTAAAACAATGGCCATGCTGTGGTCCATTTTCATTCTAGAGCCAGATGTGTTCATTTGCAAGTATCTATTAACAATATGAATGGTTTTTAGTAAGAAAAAAGTAACAGAACAGTGTATTCAAAAATAAATAAATATCAAACTCATAAAAAATAAAATGAATAAAAATAAATCAATAAAGATAAAAAATTTTTTTATTATGAACAATGATTACAAGTGTGGAAGAAAGATTGGGTTCAAATACATGGTGCTGTAACACAGAATGGATGGATTGAGGAAGCCAGAAAGTCTGTATAAAATATCCTATATTACATGAAATTCCAGTTGTGTAGAATAAACTTGTATATAAATATATTTATTATTTTACATAAAAGATATGAAGAAAGGCTAAATTCAAATACATGGCACTATAACACAGAGTGGATGGATTGAGGAAGCCAGAAAGTTTGCATAATATTACTTGCCTAAAATTGACACAAATCAATTGCGGGTCATAACTTTAGCAAATCCAGGCTGATGCAACAATTCGTCCATAGACCAAATAAATTCAAACTTGGTCACACGTGATACACTATTCATATTTATAATCATGCCTAAAAATGCATCAGCTCACAGGTGACAGATTACCCCAATCCTGAACTTTTCCCCATTCTACAGCATATTTATTTGTCTCAGCACATATCAAATGTTATAATCAGCACAAACATAATTTATCAAACAATAAATAAAAAAAAATCAGTAATTGTATACTCATGGATGATGATAAAATATAGCCCAGGAGATCATTGAATGTTATCCAGAAATGTATATGAGTCCGGTCCAGAAGAGGGCCCAGAATCGCAGACAATTTCGACAGGAAAATAAGAACTAAAACCTTCGGTAATTGATGCAATGATTGTGGAATAACTTTTTTACAATAACTAAAATGATAAAATAAAAATTTTAGGTACCCTTCGCTAAAAAAATTAATAAA
The DNA here is from genome assembly GCA_028023455.1 of Epiperipatus broadwayi. NCBI lineage: Eukaryota > Metazoa > Onychophora > Udeonychophora > Euonychophora > Peripatidae > Epiperipatus > Epiperipatus broadwayi. Next base: position 12,755,318 of record JAQFVV010006207.1, read on the forward strand.
AAATCTAAAAATTATCGTAGAGAAAAAATCCTTACATTTTCTTGCAGGAATCAAAACGAGGCTAAGAAAGAAGTAAGTCCCATATGTATGACGTTTATCAATTACGCGCAAACTCACTTGAAAGTCATAATTTCTAGATAGTCATACAGAAGTCATACTGGGAGTCAAAGGGTTAAATATAGTTCTTGTTTGTTTGAACACCTATTCAAAATCTCTCATGTGTAAATTTATTTACTTTTTCTATTAATAAAGTTTCATTCTTTCAATAATAAAATATTTACACTTATTTAGTTTTTATTTGTGTGTTATTCCACTATTAATAATTATAATTTATTATATATGTATGTAGTCTGATATTTTAAATTTCCATACATTGTTTATTGGTGTAACTTTTACATTTTATTAGGAGCTGATATAAATCTTTCATTCCATTAGCACTAATTTGTTAAAAATAGTCATTTGTTTTAAAAATCTATGAGTTACTTTTAATGAAGAACCTCTCACGCATAATTTGTTTGCATTTTCTATTAATAAACTTCTCTGGTTTTCATTTAATAATAAAATATTTACACTATTTAATTTTTTTAATGCTTATTAATAACTAAGTCATATATATTATACTTTATTATACAGTTCAACAATTAGGGATTCAAACAGGATTTATTTAAGGAAATAAATTTAAAATTTTCTTACTTAGGTTGCTTATTCAATAAATTTTTGAAGCTATTAAAACTCCATGCACTTCATTTTGTTTATTTATAGGCTATGTTAGATAACCATAAAAATAAAATCAAACACTTGGTTTGCTCCACTATATGCATTTTTGGCCATTTTGTCACTAGTGCAATCATGTAGGGGTTTTATTACAATCAAGAGAATTGCATATCAAGAGAATTGCATTAAATAATATCATTAAGAGAAATTTGTTAAGAATAAAATATTTTGGAATGCAATAATATCTTTTTAAAAATTATGCTTTTTACTCATTCTGCTTTTCTTAGATTTGGACTGCAGTGCAGATTACAGATCAATTATGAGTGTTTAGCTAGAGAACAAACAAGAGTTCATATCCAAGGAAAAGATATTTAGTAAAACATGTAAAAAGATAATACAGAATTAAAAAAAAAGATATCATTATTAAAAATAGGAAAAGCTAATTAATAAACATGTAAAAGATGTGAAAAAAAGAATAATGTTAAAAATATTTTACACAAGATGGCAGCAGCATCAATCCTAGAATCTGACATCACATTACATCATCACATCACATGACACTCTACTACTACTCTAAACTGAATATGGCATATGATTTCGGTAAAATATCATTGACAAAGATAATTTCATCACATGCAGAATTACTAGAATTGAGGCAATATATTTTAAAAATATATATATTTAAAATAAGTTTTATTTTTAAATCGATTATTAATGAGAATGTGTTACTTTTTATATAAATTAGGATATTTGTGATTAAATCTAAACATTTTCATTTACATATAAATTTTATTAATTACGGTGACAAAAGGGCATAGGCCTGTTTGAGTTAGTGCAATAATAGAGTATATATGTAGTATATTTCAAGGCTCAAGCAATTGTCACAAGTCTAAGTAAGGACATATTCCTCTTATATTTAAATAAAAAATATTTACAATCAGAATGTGTTTCTAATAGTAAAGTGATTCTGAAATCTAAACATTTACATAAAAGTTTTATTAATTATCATGACAAAATGGCATCAGCCTATTCAGTATAGCACATGATAAGAGTATATATGTACTATATTTCGAGCTTGAAATTTGAGTTTTGTGCTATTGTCACAGCATATCTAACTAAAGATGTATTTCTCTCACATTTAAATAAAAAAAATATTTACACTCTGAATGTATTTCCAATAATAAAGTGATTAAAAAATATAAACATTTTCATTTACATATAAATTTTATTAATTATCTTGGTGTTTTGGCCTTCCTGTCATAAAGAGCTTTTGTGCCTAAGATTACCTGAACACCAGCCCTGTGTATACACATATTGTGAATATGGTACTAAATATATATAGCAAGTAATAAAAATTCTTATTCTCTAATCTTTTATTCAAATATTCATACATACATTTGAATATATGAACAAACTTTTAAAAATAGATTGATTTATCCATCAATGTGGAGGATTGAATCTATTATTCATTAAGCATAAAAGAAAAAAAATATTGATGTACCAATATGAATTAAATTCAATATTGCATCACATATTGAAGTATATCCTTTGCTGCACTTTTAGAGGTACTTCTAATTGATTTATTTAAAAAACAAAAATTCAAAAAATAAAAATTCAAAAAACAATATTAATATGATTACAAACTGATATTTGAAGGATTTTGTGCCTTTCTGAGAATTTTCTGAAATTAAACTCAAGAATGAACACAGGTTTTTATATTTTTAGTAAATTACCTATCCACATAATAACTAAATTCTAAGTATCATTAGTCATAAATCTGAATAGGTTTAAACCTTACTAACATAAAGCACATTTTTATCTTTGCTACTATAAAATAAAACAAGCAACGTCTGTATTCAAAACAATTCTGATTTCTGGTTAGTAATGCTCGGTTTTAGCACTGCCTATGAATACATTTTTTTCTAAATCCTCTTCTATGAATCTTGTCTTATCATAATTTACAATTTAGAATTTAACTATTAGACATTTTACCTTCACAATAAGCTAGAGGGGTTGCTTAAATGTTCTAACTCACAATTTGTGTGTGTATATATATATTAAAGTTAGAACTAATTAATGTATAATAATTTGGAATTATGAAATCTTCAATTATTATTTATATGAAAATGAATATGGAATATTCCTGCCGTGTAAATATGACTTAAGGTTTATTTAATAATTGTGATCTAAACATTTCCATAGGTTTGGATCTTGTGTTCTGATTAATTATTCTTTTTATATATATTGTAACCTCCATGGCAGAGTTTACATACATAGCTCTTTGTAAATGTATACACATTTCTTTTTTATTGTTTTCTAAATATTATAAAAATAATGTGTGTAAAATAAATTATTATGAAGTAAAAAATAATAATAATTTTAAGAAATTAAAAAATTATTGAATTTCTTTACAATAATTTAAAATTGATAATTTTAAAATAACAAGTTGCTATGGAAAACAGTTACAAAATGATTAGTGAGAAAAAAATTCTTATATCGTCTGCTTTTTCAACAAAAGTGAGGGAAAACTTTTTTTTTTTTTTATACTGCCTGGATAATTGAAGCTAAAAAAATTTTAATGCTTACTTATGTGGATATAATGCAGTTATTGGGGTAAGACTTCAGAGTGCCTCACCCTGTAAACTTCCACTGATGTAGATTATTATAAAGCTGGAAATATAAAAATGTCTTTGGAATCAACAGTGATTATCCCAACCTAATAATTGATTGTGAATGATAAAAATATATGACACTTGATTGCATAAAGAAATCAGATTGTTTATCAAATGAAAATAATCTTCTGTAAATGGATTAATAAATTATGTAGATCTGATATCCTCAATCACAAGGAAAGGAACTTAATGGAAATGAACCATGGATATGGATGAATTGTAATATTAAATGAGGACTCTTATGGTCATAAATCTGTCTTTTTTTTTTCATATGTCATAGCATTGGCCGGGATGCGAACCCACAACCGTCTGCAACCAACTACTTGCTTGCAAGGCAGCTGCGATAACATCTCGGCTAACAACGCTTGACAAAACAAAATCCCTCTAATATGAAATAAAATTGAGCTCAATTGGATACATAATGATTAAATTAATAAAACTGGTATAAAACTTTTATAAATTGTTATGAATAAACAAAGTTTTTCTGTTGCACATGTTCTCTGTATTAGTACATTATCATCATTATCAACCATTATCAATCCACTGCAGGATGAAGGTCTCTCCAAGTTTAATCCATCTTCTCCGATCATTAGCTTCTCTTCTCCACATCACCCCTACACATTTTCTTATTTCATCCATCCATCTTACATGTGGTCTCCTTCTGGGTCTTTTACAATCTCTTGGAATCCAGTTTAAAATTTCAATTGTCCATCTATTATCATCTCTTCTAGCAATATGTCCAGCCCAACTCCACTTCAATCTTTTAATTTTTTCAATGAGGTCAGTAACACCTGTTTGTTCTCTTGCCCATACATTGCGTTTTCGATCTCTTCTTGTTACTCCCAACATACATCTCTCCATACTTCTTTGAGTGGTCTGAAGTCTCTGTATTGATCTTCTATTAAGTGTCCAAGTCTCAGATCCATAAGTAAGAACTGGTAAAACACATTTATTAAAAACCTTTCTTTTCAAACACATAGGCATATTTCCTTTTAATATCAAGTTATTTCTACCAAAAGCACTCCAACCAAGTTTAATTCTATGATTAATTTCCTCTATTATGTTTCCATCTGTATTAATAATCTGACCAAGGTATTTATAACTCTTAACTTCTTCTAATTCATCATAATCAATCTTTATTTTCATATTTTGAGCAAATCGATTAAACATTACTTTAGTCTTTTTAACATTTATCTTTAGTCCTACTTTCCTACTTTCATCTGATAACTCCTGCAACATTTCCTGCAGCTCGGAAGCATTATTTGCAAAAACAACTACATCATCTGCAAAATCTAAATGACTTAAATAATCTCCATTTACTTTCACTCCTTTAGTTTCCCATTTTAATCCACAAAATACTTCTTGCAGCACTGCTGTAAAAAGTTTTGGAGATATGGAGTCACCTTGTCTTACACCTTTCTCAATGTTGACTTTCCCAGTATCATTATGTAATCTAATTGTTGCTGTTGCATTTTTATAAATATTCTTTAAAATATGACAATATCCTGGATCTATACCTTGATGATCCAATGCTTTAATCACTGAAGAAATGTTTATAGAATCAAATGCCTTTTCATAATCTACAAATCCAAAACATAATGACAACTCATATTCATTTGTCCTTTCTATAACTTCTCTCAATACTTGAATATGATCACTGTACTAAAACCACTTTTAAATCCAGCTTGTTCTCTTGGTTGGTGAAAATCCAAGGTTCTCTGTAGACGAGTTGTAATTATCTTGGTAAAAATTTTATATAAAACTGATAAAAGGCTGATAGGTCTGTAATTTCTAATATCTTCTTTATCACCTTTTTTAAATATTAATATTATTACTGCATTCTTCCAATCATCCGGTACATCTTTATCATTTAGACATTTGGTATATAACTTTGCTAATATTTTTTCTGTTTCTTCACCTGCTTCTTTTAATATATCAATTATAATTCCATCATTACCTGGAGCCTTTCCTTTTTCATACATTTAATTGCATTTCTCACTTCTTCATTTAAAATTCTGGGCAATTCGGAAGATGTAATAGATATAGGAGGTACTTGTTCTTTATTACTATATAATTCTTGATAAAAATCTACCAATTTCATAATGTCATCCCTCTTTTTAGTAATAATTCCATCTTTTTTCCTTATTGCAGATATAAATTTCCTACCAATACCAAAATGTTGTTTTACATTCTTAAGACTTTTATTTTCTTCTACAGCTTTTCTTGCTAGTTCACAGTTATACTTTCTTATATCATTTTCAACTCTTTTCCACACCATTTTACAAAATTCGAGATATTCAATTCTTTTTAATGCATCATTCTTGCATATCTTCATATTCCTTCTTTTCTTCATAAGTTCTCTAGTCTCAGTAGAAATTTTATTAGTCAATTGCTGCTTTTTTCTACCAGCTATCTTTGTTGCAGTTTTTAAAAGTGTATCAGTTATTTTCATATTAATTTCATTCAAATCTGAATCATGTTCAAAATCTACTAATACTTGAAACCGATTTGTAAGTTCTAATTTAAATTCATTAGAATGTTTCTGAAGATTAGGAATATCAACTGTAAATATAGTTTTTCTTAATAATTTTTGTCTCTCTAGTTTTACATTAACATGTATCTTACCCCTTACTAATCGATGATCACTTCCTGTGTTAAATTTATTAAGAACATTACAATCTTGAAATATGTATTTCCTGTTAGTCAAAATATAATCCAATTCTGCTGTACCTTCATTTGGATGCTTCCATGTCCATTTCCTTCTAACATTTTTCTCAAAAAAAGAATTCATAATATAAAGTTTTTCCTTCTCTGCAAACTCCACAAGTCTATGTCCTCTCTCATTTCTATTACCATAACCAAAATTACCTACAACACTTTCATCTTTCATTTGTTTACCAATTCTAGCATTAAAATCTCCCATAACAATTTTAAAATGTTGTTTACTCTGATCAAAAGCCTTTTGTACATCCATATAAAAATCTTCTACTACTTCATCACTGTGAGAACTTGTTGGGGCATAAACCTGAATTATCTGCATTTGATATCTGCTATTAAGTTGTATAACTAATCTTGCCACTCTGTCTGATACACCATCAATCTCCACAATATTGTTCTTCCACTTTTTATTTATAATGAATCCTACTCCACTTGTATTTCCAATATTTGTGCCTTTATAATAGAGCATATGTCCACTTTTTAAATCAATTGTCTCTTCACCTTTTCTTCTAACTTCACAAAGTCCAATAATATCCCATTTAATATAAGAGATTTCTTCTTCTAATTTTTGCAATCTCCCTTCACTTGAAAGTGATCTGCAGTTGTAAGTACCTAAATAAAAAGTCGTCATCAAATGGCAGCCTGGGTCCACCTCCAGGATAGTCTTAGCACCTTCCACCTTCAGCAACCAACCGCTGCCTTGGTTGGTGACTTTACAGCCTCCTGGGATTAAGGGCCATGCTTTATTTTTGTCTGTCATAATTGTATAATTGGGAAAAATCTTTATCATTTACACAAACATTCATTCTGCCTTATCAGGCACTGAGAAGAAAGACCATGGTGTTTCTTGATCTTAAACTCAGAGGTAAAAAGCCAATAAACTTACCACGCTGGCTAATGCGTGTTGGTGAGCAGCCCATCCATGTTCGTATACTATATGAATAAACATATAGTAATAACAGCTGCAACGACAAGAACGTATGGAGTGGACATTAGGAATTTGCCCTGCTCGGTTCCTTTAAGGCCTCCAAGAGGAATCAAAGGGTCTCCTTTCAGTTAATAGCAAACTCCTTTCTGCAGCCATTAGTACATAGATGCAAATATTTAAATATAAATTGTTATATTATTTTATTATATTAGTTAATTAAAATTAGTACTGTTATTAATAGTTTGTTGCTCATTTATTTCTCATCTAAATTCCAAGTAGATTATTTTACTCTGCCTTACATTAATATCATAAATGTGGAGTAGATAACGGTCAGAAAACATGGCTAGATCTGCATAAAGGTTCACCCTTTATCTGGACCCAATTAGGTCATTATCCATGACTATTCTAAATTAGTTAATTAAAAGTAAAAAAAAAAATTTTATAGTCACTCCACCATGTGTACATGGTCGCTTGTTTGGTTTCATAATTCCCCTAGACTCAATTATTTCATGAATTTTGTCATTTTATTACATATTTTTGATCAATTATTATTTTATTAAAAGGTCTGTAGCTGTTACATTTGATAGCCTGTTCAGGATAATATCGATCAAAACAACCAGGGATTGAACCCAGTTCAGTTTAAAATATTTTTTTTATTAGCATTCAAAAAAAAGTTAGCCTTTGAATTACAAAATAATACATAATACTTTGTTAAATGAAAAAAATGAGACTTATATATTGTTGAAAAAAAAAATCTATAAATGTCTTTAAACAATGATTGGTGGAAATAATAATAGGCAAATAAATAAAATAAGGCATTAAAATGAAATATAGTGTGGTGATAGAGAGAGACGACATGGTGGAAAGAGAGATGGGCATTCTAATCTCAAGTAAGGAAGAAGAAGTAAAATTAAGATTTTATAAATATATCTTTTAATTTTTATAGAAAAGTTAGCAACTAATTTTATTATAATTTTTTTATATATGATTACCACAGGTAGGTGAAAATGGAAGCTTAGGGAAATGAAACTGAGACTCATGAGTAAGGAGTTTATGAACATGATTACGAACATGTTTGCAGAAATTAAAAAAGAAAATCAAGAGAACATGGAAAGCGTGTTTAAACAAATTGAAAAACAAATGGAAGATTTAAAAACCCAAACTAAAGATATAAAGCCCCCCCTCTCCATGGAAGATCTTAAAATACAAAATAAAGAAATGAAATTCTAAATGGAAGATCTTAAATCACAAAAGGAAGAAATGATAAATCATATGAAAAACCAGAATAAACAATTAAAAAAAAAAACAAATGAAAAAATAGAATAAAAAATTAAAAAAACAAAGGGGAAATTTTGTTATAGAAATAAAAGATGATACAGCTCAACTGATAAATGAGATCAGAAAAAATAATAAAGAAGATATTGTGGTAGATGAGCAAATAGATAAAGCTAATTGTGATATGATTTCTGAATCACAAAAGATAGAAGCAAGATATAAGTTAGATGAAATAAATGAAATTAAAGATAAATGCCAAAGTGTGCTAGTTAAAGATAATTGTGATGTTGATAGAGAAATAAGTTTAGAGTTGACACAGAAATCTTGGCTGCTGATGTCTGTATATTATTGATCATGTGTTTGAAAGTACACATCAAGTAAATAAATGCAAAATGGAAGAAATTGATTTGGAAAATGAATTAGGCTTTATAAATATTAACGAAATAGGTGATCAAAAAAATGAATTTAACAGAATTAAGTGCAGAAGTGTTTTGTTTGATGGGGCATGTAAAAGGAAAAGTATCTGGAAACCTCAAAGATTAAAAGTTAGGGGAGTAAAGAAGAGAGCCCCAGAGTTAAGGCAAGTAGATTGTCCCATAAATTATTAAATTCAAAACCTCATTATGTGAGAACAAAAGCAAAATGTAGAGCCAGAAAACACAAAATAGAAAATTCATTTTTTCTAGAAATGAGACAGAGTTACCATGAGGTAAATAAAAGATTCTTCAGGTTATTCCAAGTGAGGGCCTGCCTATTAATAAAAAAATATTTAGAAGGAGGTAAAGTTTAAACTATATACAAATTAGTATGGCCTTTCAGTTGATGACTTTAGATGTATTAATAAGGTACGTTTTAGAAAAATGGGAATAAAAGTAAATAAATGAAGACAATGAAAGTAACTATCATAAAATTTGAATTAACATTAATTTCATGAGTTTGTTGAAGTTTGATTATGTTGCTTTCTGTACAGACGATGGATGGAGGATTTTTTATTGTTTCAAAACTGCCATGTTTTCATGATACTTGAGAGAATCTTTAGCTCGGCACTGTTTCCAACCATTTTATACTTATATTTATTTATCAGCCCATAAGCCTCAAAAGTGAGACAGGCATAATTTCTGACATTTTGCTTCTAAGTGTCAAAGGTGAGCCAAGTATAATTCTGAGATGATATTGTTTAGTAGCCTTTAAGTTCCCAAAAGTGAGTGAGAATTTAGTTAAATGCATTGGTATTCATTATATGTGGATTGGTTGACTTTATATTGTGCTTGAAATAGTTCCTTGGTGTTCATGTTATGTGGTATAATCATTGTCAATGAGGTGTTTCTTTGTCCATCCCAGCATTGTGAGTGGATAATGAGATCCAATATATGTATACCAAGAAAGATAGAATTTAGAAAATATTATCTAGACTAAAAATAACATTTTGTTATATTTGGACCAGCTTATAAGCCCACTTTTAAATAAGTGTCTAAGTGTGACATTATTTTAAGAAAATTTTTTAAGAATAGAAATAAAATTGAGTGATGTATATGCTCTATTTTATTTCTAAATGGAGAGGGGGGGGATTTAATCTCAATGGTAAGAGTTTACATACATGGCTTTTTGTAAATGTATACATTTTTTATTATGTATAAAATGTTTCTTCCAAGGCGTAAGCTTGTGGTTAAGACCTGTAGAGGTCCCTAATATCACATTTTTACACGCATATTCTTGAGGTTAAAGCCTTAGTAAATATTAAAAGTCATGTGTGTAAATTGATATTATAAAGTAACAAGTTGCTATGGAAAACAGTTGCAAAATGACTGGACAGGGGGAGGTACATCGTCTGCTTTTCTAACAAAAGTGAGGGGAAAACTTGACTTTTTTGTGGTGCCTGGATAATGGAAGCTAAAAAAATTTTAATGCTTATTTATGTGGATATAATGCAGTTACTGGGGTAAGACTTCAGGGTGCCTCACCCTGTAACTTCACTGATGTAGATTCTTATGGAGATGGAAAAAAAAGACTTTGGAATCAACAACGATTATCACAATCTAATTATTGATTGCAGACATTAAAAATATACAATACTTGATTGCATATGAAAATCTGCCATCCAATTAATTGTTTGTGAAACAAAAATAATCTACCATAAATGGATTATGACTTTTTTTTCCCTACAGTACATGTATATGTATGTAAATGGATTATGTCCTGTACATGAGGAATCAGAGTGACTTGTGGTCAACATAGGTAGGATGAGAAGGTTGGCATGAAGGTGGGCTTTGAGCATTCCATCATCAGATTTTCAATGAAATGTATAGCTGAAGAGTTGTGGGATGAAGTGGTTTGAAATCTGCCATTAAAGTATGAAGATTGGCTATCTTAATATAAGCTGAACTTTTTATATATGTATGTGGTGATGATAATCTGGATGAATTGACGAGTGCTGGTTTAGTGCAAAATACGTTTATTGGTGTGATTATTTATCTTTTCAACATGTGGTTTGAGATAGCATGGATGGTCAAGGGTCTATAAAAATCTGAGTTCAAATCCCTATATATTAGATAAATGGATTAATAAATTACATAGATTCAATACCTTCAATCACAAAGAAAGGAATTTAATGGATATCATGGATAAATTGATATATTAAATGAAGATCCATATGGCCCTAAATTTGTCTTGATCAAAATATCTCCAGTGTAAAATAAAATTGAACTCAATTGGATATAAAATAGGGAAAAACTGGTATTTTATAAATTGTTATGAATAAACAAAGATTTTCTTTTATACATGTTCTCTATACTAGTAGGTAGCAATAATTGCGTAAATATAAATTATATATAAAATCCCTAAATGTTTTTCCATAATGTTATCACATGATATTCAAGTTAAACATTTTTTTGTCAGAGGGTGTATTTTTAAAGGGAAAAAATAATAATTTGTACCTTTCTTATGATGCATTTAATACAAAGGAGTTTATTTGTTAAAGCAATCGATTAAAAAAAAAAACTAATACAAAATCAGTGACCTTTCCATAAGCAGGTTACATTTCTGGATTCTAAAAAAATATGGTATTGGAATAAAGCATTTGAAGAAAATCAGTATGTCCTTTTAACTACGGTGCAGAACTGATTACGATACATACATTTATGTTTAAAATGTGATATTTAGTGAGGGAAAAAAATAGATAATGTATTGTAAAGTTGTAATTATATATTAAGTGCACAGGAAGTATATGTAAATAATTTTAAGACAGGCTTTAATCTGTAACCAATGTGCCTTGAAATTTATAATAGTCAAATAATATCTTTAATTGCCAATAGAGGGACCTCTCAAACCATGACACAAGATAGTGACTTTTATAAAGATAAGAGCGGCCATTTTAACTTTAACCTAACTTTCCACTTATATAGCCAATCTGAAGCATCTAGATTTGGGAGTGTGAAGCTGTTATTCTTTCCACTGTTTAAGTCCATTCTTTCCTTTACAAATTAACCTTCGTGAAATCTTGCGATTTACAATCAGGTAATATTACGATCTTTATACTGGAAATATATAAACTATTGTAAAGTTGTAATTATTTATTAAGTGCACAGGAAGTATATGTAAATACCTTTAAGACAGGCTTTAATCTGATTCATATGCACCTTGAAATTTATAATAGTCAAACAATATCTTTAATGATAAAGGGAATTCTCAGACCATGACCCAAGATAGCGACTTTTATAAAGATAAGAGCAGCTGTCTTATCTTTAACCTAACTTTCCACTTATATAGTTCAATCTATATTTAGATTTGGTTAGTGTATAACTGATATCATGTAGTTTGCGGCCCATCATGCATGAATGAAATTTGTTAAAGCAACCAATTAAAATAACGATTACAAAAACAATGGTATAGCTGGGAACATATTTTGGTTTTATTATATTTGTTAATTAAAATTAGTGCTGCTATTAATAATTTGTTATTCATTTATTTCTCAATCAAAATCCAAGTTGTCATTTACATGGGCTCAGTCTAGTCATTATCCATGACTATTATAAATTAATTAAGTAAAAATAAAAATTGTATAGTCACTTCTCCATGTGTGCGGTTGCCTGTTTTGTTTCATAATTCCTCTAGACTAAATTAATTCTTGAATATTTATGTTTTCTTATTATATATTTTGATCGATTACCATTAATGGTGTATTACTGTTACAATATATATATATATATATTAACGGGATGGGGTGGAATGAAGTGGAAGTAAAAGATGATTATACCTGGGGTAATGGCAAAATCATCATCACTCCCAGTCAATTTAAAATGAAATATCAATAATTTACATAAGTATATAAGATATATTTAAGGGGAGCATGAGATCAAAAGATCTCTGAGATATCAGAAGGGCAACTAAAAGCATAATTAACCATCAACCAGCAATATAAAGTAAATGTAATTATAAAAATAAACCATTCGTCATCCTGAATGATCAACAATTAAAACAAATCAGTACAATAAATCAACAGTCAAGCTTGTGACTGGATTGGAAGTGGGTCTCCTGTAGACCAGGCTAACTATTGAGCCTTTGCCAGCTTGGGCAATCATTTAAACATAACTTGGACACATCACTTAAGTGCTAATCCATTAGAATACATAACCAGAAAAATCTAAACAATAATGCTGGGATACAAAAAATGCTGATCATCATCAATGCTCCAGCCACTTGTACTAGCCAACTATAAACTTAGTTTCTAATAAGACTAAATTAAAATCAAATGTAGTGCAGGTGCTTTGAAGAATATAATCCTCATGCCAAAACCAGGACAATGTCATACTGGAATGCTCCTAAAACACTAAATACATATTCCCATATATTCATCCCATGCTCGAATCTAGCTCAGAGAACATAAGCTCTATTATTGTTATGTGACCAAGAAATAATGATTTAATACAATTTTAACAATTAAATACAAGTTTATTAATAGCAAAAAAATAAATGATATTAAGATCTGCAGAATCAGGTTTCTGATTTTGAATAGTATACAAAATTATATACAATATTTACAATATTTTTTAATAAGTTTTTATAAATGCATATATATATATCCTTACATAGATGTGTGTTTTATGATATACAAGGAATACATTTCAATTGATATTCAATAATGACAAAAAATGATTAAATTTTACATATATGTCCTATTTTAATTTGTTACATAAATATTATATTTTCTAATTCCATTTGGAAAACATATAGAAAATTTCACACATATACATGTGTATAAATAAAATATAGATATAATTTAAAATCAGTTATTACAGCTTTCTTTTATTCTTATAAAAAAAGTATAGTCAATTTTTGAGAGGTTAGAAAACTTTTATCAGGTTACCCCTTAACTAATTATAAATGTCTTTAAATTTAAAAATATAGATTTAAAACATCTATCAAATGAAGTGTTTAAAAATGACTCACTTTTGTATACAAGTTTATCTGTGCTTCTCTGCATATAGACACAGCAGCATATGTATAACTACTTCTTTATTCAGCTGGTATTTCTCTTGGTCAAGCTGGTTTTTGGTCAATCCAGGCAATTGTCATCATCAGATAAAAGTATATAATTCAAATATGGTTGGCTCTCTCCCTTCTGCAGTTGGTTCCACTTAGACTTGGATTTGGTAGGCTTCAGGTCAGCAAAAAAACACTTAAGACTATGAATTTTAACATAAAAAAGTGGGTCATTTTCCTCCATGTGAATTCAAACTCCACTACTAAACTGAAGAGCAGTACTTCCTTGCATTCTTACATTCTCATGGCAGTTCTGTACATAATTTCTACTAGCCATCTCTGCAGCTAGCTTTACTGGTGCCATTCTCTGCTACAGTTACCAACTCTTCACAAAATATTTTAGCCAACTTTACAGCTAGCTCTTCTGCTAACTCTTACAAAACTATTATCCAGACTGACTGATATTTTTTATCAATCCTTTTTATAATCTTGGTTGGGTCAGGTGATAAAAACATAGTGATTGTTTTCAGTTAACTTTAATCCTTTGGAATTTGATTAAAGGTGTGATCTATATACATGTTTTTACTTTGATACCAATTAACTAATAGATTTCAAAAATAGACATTTTTATAATTATCAAAAAACATGCTTATTTAAAAAAATTTTAAATCAGAATAAAAATATTAATTTTTATTTATCAGACCTTTTTTAAATATTTAATTTTATAATAAAATATTATTTTAAATCCAGAGTTATTTAACCCTTTATTTATTATTTTTATTTCAATGAATGTAGAAAATATCTATTACAATTTTTGTCTGTGTTTATTTCTACTTTTCCTTTACTTTATATATATATAGCACACAATAATATAATGTGTGTGCATATATATATATATATATATAGCATATATATATATGTGCACACACATTATATTATTGTGTGCTATGTAACCCAACTGGTTATAATATATTGGATTATAATTGATGATAAAGTCATTTTTTTCTCCTTTGCAGATGGATGCTGATATTACAAAATATTTAATTAAATTTAATATAGACAACATTTGGATATTTCATCATTACAGAACATTACATATATAAATATACATCTTTACCCTGGTCAGCAATAGACCTAGTGATCATCAATTTAGAACCACTAGTTAGATTTACAATTAATTATTTACTATAACAATCTTTTTTAAAAAAGTAAAAAACTTGTTTTTAAAACATTGCCAAAAATGGAGACTATTTTTTAAATTGTTGACATCATAGGATAGTAACTTATTAAAACTGCATCAACTAAGGATAAAATAGTAACATCCAAGCAAAAAATGAACAATACAGTACAAAAAGTTTGTTTATTATGCAACATACATTTTATTTTGTTTATAAAATTAAAATATGATTACTGTACTTTGTCTAATTTTTAATCAGTATCTTCACAAAACAGTCAGTGTTTTCATTAATGATATATCCAAAGTAAAGAAGGTTTTAGCATTAACGATTACAAAAGCAAAACAAGCCCATTTTTATTTAGTACATTAAGTAATCAAAAGCATATTTTGATCATGTACAACAATCATATTTCAATATATTAAATTTTAAAATGTGTATATATCTAAAATATATTCTCTCAATCAATTTTTGATTAGAATTCTTATGAACACTACTTTTCTGCAGCTAAAAATAGGATCATCATAACTGTAAGTTATTTTTTAAAAAAAAAAGATTTTGTGTATTATGCAGTTAATAATCAATTTTATATGATCAAATATTACTAATCATAAATTGAAAATATCATTTATTTACTCAATTTTAAATCAATAATTTCATAATTTGATTGTGACATTTTCAAGATAATGGCAGTTTTTATCATAGACAGAAAACTGGCAAAAAAAAAAGTTATCTTTTACATTATTAAAATCATAGCAGTAAATTGCATGATACATTTCTTTATCTAATTTCTATGACTACATTTATGTAAAATAAATAGAGCTACAAACTTATTTTTAAAAAAGAACATTAAATGCATAAAAAAATTTTTTAATGTACATTTATGCATGCTATAATATAAAAAAGCATCTGTGTTATATATGTCCATGTTCAAAACTACTATACATTTGCAGTTTAATAAAGAATAAGTATTCTATCCTAATCACTGTTTTGTCAACAAAACGAGCTATTATATGTTATATGTTTGTATATGTGGGAGTCCAAAAAATCGAGTATAGTTTGGGCCTCCACTATCTATTTATCAATATATTAATGCTTTGCTTAAACAAGCTATTAAAACAGAGCCAAAACTCCATAAATTAGTGCAAGCCAGAGTAATTAATGGATGTAAGAAAGTTTATGCATAAAATCTTTATCTAGTGTCTTCTTATACAATATCCCCAGACTAATTTCTAGCTCATGGCATTCATCAGTGAGAAGCCTTGGATTACATCCTGTGCAGTGCTTTCAGATCCAATGCTCCTCACTGACGAAAGCCACAACCGCAAACTAGGAACTAATCTGGAGATATTGGATGAGGAGGTACTAAATAGGGGTTTTATGCATAAATCTTCTTGCATCCATTGATTACTCTGGTTTGAACTAGATGACAGTACTGTATGCAGAGTTTTGCCTCTGTTTATTAGTACCCTGCCTTAAATAATATGCTTAGTAATATTTTTATTCATTAATTAAAACTTTTTTTCAATTTAAGCTTAATTTATTAATTGAATTTTTATATACATTGAATTTAAGGTTAATGGGCTAATATTTTTCTCATAGGAATTCATTGCAATTGCTTATTTTTGCAAGATGGTGGTCATATGATGTTTAGTGAAAATTTTGATTTACTAAGACATATTGGAGAACCAATTGAGAATCACTGTCCAGGATAAAATTGTATATATAATGACTAGAGCTGGTATTTATATTTAAATCACTAAACATCACATGATCACCATTTCTTATGCTTGTTCAAGCTGTTAAAACAGGTAAAACTCTCCATACAGTAGTGCCACTCAGTGCCAGCCAGAGTAATCAATGGATGCCAGAAGGCTTGTGCATAAAATCTCAGATCCAAGGTTCCTCACTGACAAAGGCCACAATCCAGAAATTAGTCCGGGGATATTGGATGAGTAGTCACTAGATGGGGATTTTATGCACAAGTCTTCTGGCATCCGTTGATTACTCTGTCTTGCACTGAGTGGCACTACTGTATGGGGAGTTTTGCCTGTATTTACATTTAACATGATATCGTAAAAAGATCTGCAATATATCATTAGTGATATGAATATTTATTTTTATTATTACTTATTTTTTAGATTTATTATTTTTTAATAAATGTGTGACTTATTTATTTTAAAAAATCCGTAAAATGCTATAACGATTTAATATATCATTTTCATATAATAAGTCACAGATCACAACTTTGACAATGATTATTCTATTGTAGAGAAAATAGAAGTGCAGATAAACTCTATATTATCAATATATTCTACCAATGGAAGTCTGGGAAATTTTGTGAAGAATTTATACCTGTATCCAATTATCGGAAATGTATCGACTAAAAAATCAGAGGGTGTTGAAATAATAACTACTGAAACTAGTATATCAAACATGAATATGTACATTTTTTTTTTATCGAATTGTTCTATATATGCATTCAACATTCAAATATCACCACATCTTTACCTTCTGTTGATAACATATTTAAGCTTAAAAGACAATAACTTTATACTTACAAATAAGTACACTAATTAATAATATCTACTTTAAACCATAATAAGGTTAAATTCCAAGAATAAAATTGAAATGAACATAATTTATTGAAATACCATGTAACATATATACATATGCACAGAGAAACGTAACTATATCAGGCTTTTACCAACTAGGGGTATAAATATTTTGGAATGTTTTTTTATATTCCAATCTGAAAATTAAATAACAGGATGCCTCAAGAACTAAATGCATATATTATAATCATTGATGTACAAATTACCAAAAGAGTTTAATAAATGTAAAGTTTAGCAAGATTTATTGTACCAAGTATACTTTCAATGCTTTCATGTCATATTCATGGTTAGTCTACTACTCTACTGAGATGTCACATCCTACTTTTTTTGTTATTTATTCCATAACAAGAGACAAAGATACTGTCTTGATAATTCATGTAGTTCAACAACCTTTAAAGCCATAAATTATAATTATATTTGTTTGAAAGTATATGGTAATCGTACTTTAGTAGCAATTATATATTGGAATATTTCCAACTTCTAATGTTAATTGTTAAATGTCTTTACAAAAACACAAACTTTATTTAAACTTTTCAAATACATTCAACTCTTAGTAATAGCACATAGGTTAGAATACAACATAACATTTGGGGTGATATGATTTTCCTCTCTTCATCAGTTAAACTATGCCTGATCGGTATTAGGATTAGCAAGGTAATTGAACCTGGATTATTAGATTCTGAATTTAAGGTAACCATCTAACTGACTAGGATATTGTGACAAAGTCAACAATCAGTAGACATTTCATATGTTAATTTAAGAAGGTTCTCCTGATTTAGATTTTGGTCAGAATGAAACTACTGTGAATAAGTATAAAATGAATTCAAGTTTGGAACTACCTTTATTGTTCTAATCTCAGTTTATGATTTTGTTTGGAAAAAAAAAGGTATTCTCTTATAAATACCTAAACTCTTAAATGCAGGGGAACTATTATTTATTTGGCAATGTGTACCTAAATAAAAATTCAAAAGATATAATTAGATAATAGTATAAAATTTTACAGAATGGTCATCCACAAAGTTCAATTCTTTTACTTATATTATTTAATATATTCATCAATAATCATCAAGACAAAGAATAAAATTACTCTGTAATGATGATATTACTTTAACCAATAATCAAAAATAAAAAAGTCCTTTATTAAAGGTATGAAAAATTTTAAAATCTTCATCAATGATAGGAACCCGATCTCTAATCCTACTAAGATAGTATAATAAACTTTCTGTCTACATAACAATGGAATAGCATTGTACCAGAACCTAACTTACTTTCTTCATTAATCAATGATTAGATTGGAGTAAGGTTTAGAACAATCTGCTTCAAAATCTGGCTGGCTTCATTTAAACAAGGCAAAACTCTCTCTCCATACAGTAGTGCCATCCTGTGTCAATCAGAGTAATCAATGGATGCCAGAAAGCTTGTGCATAAAATCCCTATCTAATGCCTACTCATCCAATATCCCCAGACTAGTTTCTGGCTTGTGGCCTTCATCAGTGAGCAGCTTCATTTAAAGTTGTTATGTAAGTACTTTAAGGAAAACTTCCTTAGCACTAAAGTTTTCTATTGATAAATGTTATGCTACTGAATGAAGATACATGCATACATCACACCACTAGATACACAATTAAATATTATTAAACAACTTCCACACCTCCACATATTCTTTTCAAATCACCCCAAATCTTTAGTTTAATAAATGATTAGTGATAATCATTGTTGTGTTTATCTAGAGTGGTTAGCGTCAAAATTGTGGGTGGAATAAGTTTGACATCTGTAATTCAAAATGTAACAAATTAAATATCACCATGAGAAATTCTTTCAATGACTTCTCACTCTTTCACTTTCGACTCTCTTCTCACTGAAGGTATCAGAAGACAGATTCATCTATAGAAAATGAATAAAGAACTACCAAGAAGAACAGATTTTTCACAAACTTAAGACGTAATTTCACCATCTAAAATGTCTGAAATTAAGATTCCCTTTCTGGATGTTCAAACAAAATCCCTTCAAACATTCAAACAATTATGGCATAAAAATTGCATTTATTGTGAAATCCTAAATAATTGTTCTTTCCAGATTCAAACAATAGAGATAAATAAATTTAATCTTTTTGGATGTTACAGTGTCTTACACGCAGAATTAAAAATACCCATTGTTTAAAGAGACCGCAGGTGAGATGGATGGATGAAATAAAACAGTGTGCAGGGTGAAGTGGAGAAGAAAAGCTAAAGATTGGAGAAGATGGATTGAACTTGGAGAGACCATCCTGCAATGGATTGATAATGGTTGATGATGATGCTTGTTTCAGAAATGGGATTTACTGTGTTTGATTTATGCAGTTATGACAAAGACAAACAATGAACCACATAGTTAATTACTGTTCAATCTATACATACAGCGGCAGAAATGAAGGATTGGACGAACACTAGAGAATCTCTCTTAATTATATTATTTCTGGATTCCCTGTGGTTGTGAAATTTTTAGTTAATTAAATATATATAAAGTACACATTTCTAGGAATTTTAAACTCCATCTTTATTAAACGATGTAGCGAGAGAATCAAATGACTTCATTTAAATAAAATTTATTTTTCTATATTTAAAGGCAAAAAATGTTTGCCTTTTTGAACTATATTGAAATCAAACATATTATTTAGTGCAATATCTAGCCACTAGATGGGAGAATAATGCAGTCGAATTTAAATTCACACATCACTTAATTCTTGACCGTTTTAAATAAAGATATATTATTAGTAAATTTTTGAATAGAATAATTTTAGTTAGTTGTTTAAAATTAACACTTATCTACATATTGGGTTAATACCACATAGCAATTTTTTAAACGAATAAAAATACATTATAAAAAATAAATAAATTGATCTGTAGTAAAGAAGAATTTCTAAGAGGTCTCTAAATGTTTTAAATATTTTTATAAAATTTTAATAACTATTTAATGAAACTGATATCAAGATACTTCTGTTGACTTTAATTAGTTTTCACATTAATCATAATTACATGACAAATAAATCAGTTTGTACCTGAACACTTGTCAAGATTCATTAAAAGATTTCTTGTTACTATAGAAACATGAAGTTTAAAATGAGTTCCATTTCATTAAATGCTAGTTCGTAATGAAAAGATGAGTCTATCTGATTATCATTTAAAATATTGGTTTTGCTCTCTTGCTCTCTGAAATTTATCAGCATTAAAAGTTTTTTTTTTTTAAAAAAAAAAAATCAATCAGAAACATTTTATATCTGCCGATCTTCCTTTTGCTAAAACTGACATTTCGTCAGCGACTTAAAAATAATATAAATAATCACACACAAAAAAAACAAAACAGTAAGATTGTTTGCGGAAAAGGATTTCCATAGATAAAATCTAATTTTAGAAATATTACGAATAAATAAAAAAAAATCAAATTTAATACTTCCACCATAAATTGAATGTTAAATACAATCAATTTTAGAACAAAAAAAAAGGAGGTTAACCCTAAGCTCAATTCAACAAGCTTGGACTTTTTTTTCTTAAAAGGATGATTAATTTGGGAGTCTACATTACTGTGATTTCTTACATACATATTTCAATACAACCATATCATACCATTTCCAACTTTCTTAAACACTTCAACAGTACTATTTTTTCTATCAAAACTTTATTCTTACAATTTCAATTGTCCTGCAGTCATCATCAGAGCTACAATTAATATATTTTATAACATATTTATATACATAATTAAATACACAATTAAAACAATCTTAACCAGACCATTATAAATAATCATTTTCCATTTTATTACTCTACACTTAATTATTTTTAATCCACATTTATAATGGTCAGGTTAAAATGTATATTTTGTGTATTGAATTATGCATATAAATGTGTATAAAATGTATTAATTGTATGATTATATATTTAACCATTAGAAAACAGTCACTACCTAAACATACCAATATAGATAGTAATCAATATTTCTCACTGTTGTCAAGACAACCTCTCTCCTTTTTTTTAATAATAAGAGTGGAAATCCACTCTTACTAATGGTCCAATGAGTATATATGGACATTTAAAGATTGCAACTTGATCACAGAGATTGAAATATTGATACAATGAAGTTTAAACAAACTTCTTTAAACATGAAATAAACATGTCCATGTAATGAAGACTAATAAATAGTCATTTATAACATTACAAACTGCAATACTTTTAAATTTCTCATGTATTATTTAAATAATAAGTGAAATAATGCTTAAAGCTAAATGGGACAATATGTAACCATTAGAAATCAGTCACCACTTAAACATACCAATATAGATAGTAATCAATATTTTTCACTGTTGTCAAGGCAACCTCTCTCCTTTTTTAATAATAAGAGTGGAAATCGACTCTTACTAATGATCCAATGAATATATATGGACACTTAAAGATTGCTATATTTGGATATTGTAGCTCTGATGATGACTGCAGGACAGTCGAAACTGTAAGAATAAAGTTTTGATAGAAAAAATAGTATTATTGAAGTGTTAAAAAGTTGGAAATGGCATAATATGTGAATATAGAAATCAATACATAAGAAAAGAAAGAAGAAAATTATATATTTCAATAGTATGATAAATAGTAAAATTCATGAACATAAGTACTTAGTGCAAAATATTGCTTATAAAAGTTGGAGGGATAAATTTGAAAATAAGCTCAAACATACAGTTCAAATTTATTTTAGTGTATAAACTTTGACAGCTTAACTATTACAAGATATCATAAAGAAACCTGTAGAGATTCTAACCAGAAGATAGATTCACTAATGACTTTATTAAGTTTTTTAATTCTATCACTGTAGTTTGTATTTGTCCACATTTATAATGATCAATGATTGATTCCATTTACAAAACTGATGAGCATAATGACCATGAATTGTTGATCCTGAATCTGCTGATAAGACTTCAATTTCCCTAGGATCATTAAATCCAGATGGTTTTATTGTAGGATCAAGTAAAAGAAATTTATTTGGAATCTCATAAGAATTCCATTTTTTATGCAACTTCAATTGTAGATTTTTGATTGAACATCCAAAAAGGGAATATTGAGTTTTATGTGGTTAAACTACATCATAAGTTATTAGCAAGCCAGATCTGCTTAATGATTTTTTATAACTACCTGTGAGGCGATTTCTTTTCTATGGAGGGATATATAAAAGAATAGAAAACCACTGTAAAAAAGTAGAACTTAAGTGGACCACTAATATTTCTCATGGTCATATGTAATTGATTTACCAAAGATTTAGTGTGAAAACTTTTTCTTCAAAAGGGACACAATATTCAGCATTAGAATATGCTAATACTATGAAAGCTGTCTGTAAAATATCTGCATCACAACACTAAGTAATGCCAACCAGCTTTCCAAGGAGGTTATTTTTAGAAATTAATTTTGATCTAATCTTAGGTAAATGAGGAAAATAGGTTATGATTCAAGGTCACTCCTAAATAGCCCGGGGTAAAATCAAATTTCAAGCTACATTCACAATATGAGATGATTCCCTATTGTTTAAATGAAAAATTGAATATAATGACTTCATTGGATTAGGAATAAAATCCAAATCTTTGAAAACATTTTCAATTTTTTCCATATCCTTATTGAGAGACTTTTCTAATTCAGAAAAGGATCTCTTTGGAGAAGGCTATATTATCAGCATAGATGAATTTCCTGCATTCTATTTTGATGGAATATATTAAATAAAGTAGATAAGCGAACAGAATATTGAAGAACATTATATAAAAAGTTGTATCTATCATGATTATCACCAAATGCCATTTAAAATTTTCTATTGCAGAGCATTTTGTCAGGTAAATTAATGGTCTTCCTGCATTTGAAAACTTTAGATACTGTTAAAAAAAGACCATTTTATCAAACACAACCATAAACAGGTTAGATGAATAAAGGTAGCATCTGATTTTAATTTATTTAGGAAAGCCTTTTTCAATATGAGTTGTTAAAGGTGAAATTTATTCACGAACACTTCCTTTTAAATAGAGCCTTCTCTATACATAGATTGCCCTCAATTATTGGTAAAATTATTGTTAGTATGATCCTTTTAAAAAACTTGTAGGGAACACACAATAACAACATTCGACAATAATTTTTTGAATCATTGCTGGTTTTGTTTGCTTTTAAGACTTCTATAGTTTTACTTTAAGCCAAATTTTAGGATTATTTTTATATGAATAACATTATTGAATAATTCTGCCAACCATGTTTTAGTTCTAGGTCCTAATTGTTTTTAGAAATTCTGAAGGTATTCTATCTGCTTCTGGGGATTTTACTAATTTATGACAAGTAAAGTACAAGATTTATTTTATCAACATCTAACAGGTTTTATCAGATTGTGAGTGAGATGTCTGCAAACTACTCTAATGATGCTTTCCCTCATTCTATTAATTTTAGGCTAAATCTAGCGAGTAAGATTGCAACCTGTTAATAATGGCTGTTTTAGCAATACATTTGTATTCACCAAACTTCCATAAAAATCACGTCTCAAAACAGGCAAAGCTCACTATCAAGCTAGAGTAATCGATGGATGCCAGAAGGCTAGTGCATAAAATCCCCATTCCAGTGCTTTACTCATCCAATATCCCTGGCTTGTGGCCTTCGTCAATGAGGAGCCTTGGATCTGAGAGCATTGCTCCTATATCTTAGGATGTGATGTTTATTGAGATCAAGTCTTATGACAAAATTTTGAAAAGTTATGTTTCTCCATGACAACTTCCCACTTTTCTTTCCTAGCGGTATAAAGGTTTTATGAGTTGTTCCAATTCCTGGATCTTTCATAGATTAAAATTGACTATAAAGAACATTTCTAGCTTTATTCCAACCTAGGATGATTTGATTATAAAATTCATGAATATGGACTCTTGGGGAATTGTTATTAAAAGTTTGGCAAACCTACCACAGCAAGGGGGATATTTTGTTCAAGATATTTAGTACAATGACTCCAGTTAGTTTTAGTTAAATTTCATCTTAGAACAGAATACATTTTGATTATAGAAATGCAGATTCCAAAAGTGATTAGTCTTGATTTATGTTGAGTGTGGGTCAAATGATCTAATAATACCAGTAGTTCAGCGAGTAATGGTGAACTATTGTTTTATTGAAATAAATTATTTATCAGGAATTGTTGTTCCCCATCTGCCTAGTTAGAAGGTTTTCCACTTACTTGTCATCAAAAAGTAAATGCATACTGTTTAACTGCATTCACTCTATGAATTGTCAATCTAGAAAATAGGCCCAATTAGTTTTGGGAGGATGGTAAACATTGCATATATAAAAAAGTATCTATCCAAATGATGATTGCAATCATTTGAACTATCTTCAATAAAGTTGATTGCTTTACAAGATAATTTGATATAAAAATAGTCATACTATATTTAGAATGCTCTCAGTCATACAGGAATTTTAAAAAGATAACATTATGAGAAGAATGATGAGTTTCTTGAAATACAATTATGTCAACATTATGCTAAACTGTTAATTTGTAGATTTCTGTTTTTGATTTTTATACACAATCAATATTAAATTGTAATTTTTTTGTGTTTCCTTGTGAAAATAAGGTCACTCTGCAGAGGGCTTATCTGAACTTGAGGGGTTCCATAGTTTGATTAGCATGAATTGTCTTTCATTTTAACAGCCAAGAACCCACATCTCTGTAGTCCTGATGTGGCTATCCCCCCACGATACCACTGGAGTTCATATTAATAGTTTTATTGTGTATTTTCATAATATACTGCCTTAACCTGGATTTCATCAAGTTGAAGTCTAGTTTCTATGTGGAAATACTAGTTTCACAAACTAATGAATATTATTTGCAGTTTAGCCCATGAGAAAACCATCATTCATAATACAGAAGACATCAGCAGTATCCATGGCCAGGTTATATTTCACTAGCTATGCATACACATAAACAAATAATTATACCTAGGTATAATTTATAACAAGGAATATCTATAACAAAAAAACAACAGTTTTAAAATATTTTTTTATTATTTTTAGTGATATATTGAAGCAGTCAATCTTACCTTAAAATTGAGCTTCATAGTTCCATCTACTAACCTGTATTCAAACCCTATATCCCATCCCGCTCCTTTTGTCGTGTATGTATATATTTGAGATGTGCGCCTAAGTTATAAAATTTTAACGTTTCAATAACATTTTAAAAATTATTATTAATTCTTTTTTATTAATTATTAGTTCTTTTTTTATTAAAGTACATAGGTGCGGCTCAAATATATATATAAGAGCAAAATACTAACAAAATATTGATTTTTTAAAAATATTTTATTATATGTCATTTATACAACTTTTCTTTTAAAGTACTTTTTTTTCCCTATTAAACTGTATTTTATAAAATCCAATATGGAAGATGCGACCGTTTATTGTCCAAAAATAATTAAAGGGTTGGAAACACTATTGTTTTAATCTGGGGAAGGTATTTTTAATTAAAGTTTTACTTAAAATGGGATTAAAATTAAAGATTTTCTTTTGTTATAAACATTTTTGTCAAATCTATTTCTGACCTGGAAATAGATTTGAATTTATTTTTGGACGTTATCTAACAGTTGCATCTTTCAAAAACAATGAACTAAGTAATTAAAAGCATTCCAGAAATAGAGTATAAAATGGCCGGTTTTTAAATCACCAACAGAATTGCTACTATTGAGAGAACGGAATTGTTAAGATACTACACATCACTGTGAAACTTAAAAAAATGTAGTAGTAAGTCCATCACCCTTCTCGGTCCTGTTGGGTCATCATCTTCCGCTGCCATACCTTTCTGCTGCCCAAGACTGAAGTAAAAGCCTGAGGAAAGGACTTTAGAATGCTAATAAAAGCTTACTGTTATTTAAGAACCAATTGCCATGCATGAGCAGACTTTGAAATATGAACTCTTAAAATGGTGCAAGGTAAATTTTCAAGCTGCAAGTAAAGCTAGTCTAACTAATCTCAAACTCTATTATCAAGACTTCTTCTACTAATGTATTATTTACCTTTATTTCTAATGTAATATGTAAATTGCTCTCAAATAATTTATTTAAATCTAATTTTCTCTCATATGCTCTAACGTTCTTTAATTTTGGTGCTGTCATTTATTTATAGTTATTTATTACTTGATTTTATATGTATGTTTTTATTATTAATATGCCAATCTCAAACAAATCTGATGAATTGAATTTCTAAAATCTTTTTTCTTTTTAAGTAACTTCATGAATAAAGGTTATTAATGTCCCCTTAAAATATAATGCGTTATTAATTAATACACTCACCAGATTGTTTTTACGGCAACATTTTGTTTATGCTTTAGTGTAAAAAAATTGTTTAACTCTGGATTTTCTACCCGGGTGAATCCAGAACGTAAGCTAATTAACGCTTTGAAATCTTTTAAAATGTGTTTTTTATTAAATTCTGAAAGAGTGACTCATTAGTTATTTTCTATAACTGCCAGTCTTCTTTTATTTTCCATATTCTTAAAATTTCAAATATTGTATTTAATGATTCCAGTTACTATAAAAACCACGAAGGTGGGATTGAATTATTTTAAATATAAAAAAAGGGGGTAAATTTTACTATTTTAGTTATTAAGTAAAATCTTGTGTTTATATATATTAGAATTGCATAGTGTATTGTCTAAATTATGGCATTCAAATAAGGGTCATTTATTTTTAAAGCAGTAAAACTTATTCAATGTTGTTAGTGACATTTATCATTACTGTGTTACTGACATTCGGCCTATTTCATATATATATATTATGTGCTCCTAATCTGAGGGCTACGACAAGTTCAAACCCATAGAGTTCATTTCAAGCCTTGGCCTGAGGATAGTTAATCTTCCCAGGACTATTTATTTCGTATAAAGTGCCTCTGGTGGTGATTCCCATAAGTTTGGCACACACTATGCATATCCACTTTCTTCGTATAAAAAGGCCTCTGGCAGTGATTCCCTAAGTCTGGCACACGCTATGCCTATCCACTGGTCTGCATGTCAGCGATGTCCATAGCATGCTTATCCACTTCATCTCTCATCCAGAAGCATGACTTTTCCTGTTATTTCTTGGCTAATTATGTCAGCACCGCAAACTTCTTCATATTATTATTTCCTTTGCTTCATGACTCAGTTTTAATGCTCTAATATTAAAATTGCACTCTGCTTAAAAATATATATAAATGCCAACTACTTCTAGTTTTATTAATTAAATTTATTTCAGTCTTATACAATCCCACCGTCATAACTTATTTCTGTAGTTAAGAGTATCTTTATGCCTTGGGGGAAATAAGTGTTCCTCTTACCAGCATTAATTAAAAGAAGTTTCATTAAGTATTTTGTCATATAATCAAATATGTTTTCAAATGTATTTTATTTATTTTCATGACCGTAATGGCGTGAACATAGTTTGTATTATATCTGTAATGAATTTCAGAACGCTCCCCACAGTAATAATGTTAGTCACCATGTTTCAGAACCATATATAAAAGTGTTAATAGCAATTTTATGTAATCCTTTTAATAAATGATTGGCATCTTAATATTGGACCCACCAAAGATGTGTGCTTATTTATAATATATTATTTAGCTAATAAAGAGCACATGAGAAATAATAGCATGAATGACACTATGTAATCATCTACTGCTTGCTCATTCATGCACATACTAATGTTTGCAATTAATTTATAAATGTATGTAAACAATTTGTCATTATATTAAACTATATTTTTATTATCCAACTTGTCTGAGTAGTTCAAATTCCTCTTTTCTCCACTTCCAAATGTATAGCCATGCTTATATATATTTTAGTTTAGTCATAGTTAATAGATGTCTCATTGTCTTCTCCACTTTGCTAGTAGGCTGGATTAAAATTAATTCTAATGTGTGCCATCATTGTTATGTTGTCCATTAGGTGTTTGATCTGGGGCTTAGAGAGTGGGTTCGAATTCAGGCTGGTCCCTGACATAAATCTCGGGCTTGACTGGGTTTGATGTACATTTTGTGAGTTCCAGCTCATGTTAGATGGATAAACATATTTTGACTGGTACAATATATATATATTGTAATGGGGTGGGGTGGTAGCAAAAATATAAAAGAGTTTGAACTGGGTGATGGCAAAATCATCATCACTCCCAATTCAACAATACTTCAAATAAAATGATTTAACACAAAATTTACAAGAATATGATATTTAAGGATATAAGAGTATGATATTAGAGAAAATCTCTGAGAGATCATCACAACTAGATCAGAAGAGTAACTAAAACATAATTATACACCATATATATATATATATATAACAACCAGCATTATAAAGTAAATATCAGTATAAGTAAGACTCAAAAATACCATTCATCATCATTAATGATGGGAATAAACAAATCAGTACAATAAATCAGAATAAAATCAACAGTCAACCTTGTGACTGAATCGGAAATGGGTCTTCTTTAGACCAGGCTAACTATTTAGCCATTGCCAGCTTGGGCAATTATTTAACCATTAATTTGGAGGCACAAACTAAGTGCTCATCCATCAGAATACATAAGCAGAAAATCTAAATATTAATGCTGGGACATTTAAAACATGCCGATCATCATCAATGCTTTGGCCACTTGTACTGGCCAACTATAAACTTAAATTTTTTAACAAGACAACTAAAATAAAATATAGCACATGGGCTTTAAAAAGTATCCTCTTTTGCACCAACCAGGCTGATGATTGATCATCTCTGGATGCCCCAAACCACTAAGTACACATCCCCATTTATATATTCATCCCGTGCATGAATCTAGCTCAGAGAACACAAGCTCTATTACTGTATGTGACCAAGAGATGATGGAAACAATTTTTAACAATTAAATAAGTTTATTAATAACAATAAAAAAATGAATTTACGGTCTTATAAAAATAAAATTACACACATATACGCTTTCTGATTTTGATTACAATACAAAATTTCAAATGATCATATTGAGATTTAATAATTACTATTCAACATTTATTTTGTTACATTGGTTTACATATAAGATGCACACAGATGCACGATTTATAATATACAATTAATATTCACTAACAAAAAAATTGATTATAATTTTACATATATGAGTGCGTGTATATACGCACACTGACGTTTACCTATTTAAATTTGTTACAATAATAGATTTTTCATAATTAATTCAATATTGAAAGTACTGTATATAGAATCATGCTTAATTCTTTCATAAAGTTTAACATTTTTTTTTTTTGCTTTTTGATTTTAATTCAAACAAAATTATGCTTGCATTTAAGTTATATATTCTTCTTTTAATGTCTTTTTTTAAAATAAGAATGTACCAAAACAATTTCTTTAAATATATATCAAATCGTCTTTCTTTTAGACATTTGACTCAAGCAAATTATTTACTTGTTTTGCTTTAAGTTATTCATTTATAATTTTAAAAGTCGTTTCAAGAAATATTAAAATAAACTAATTCACTGTATATACACGAGATGTGTTTATTTGTGGTTCCCTGCATGTATTGATAAACAGCAGCATAAGTATACCAATTTCTTCAAGCTTTCTCTTGGTAAGCTTGGTTTTTGGTCCATCAGAAAAATCTAATCCAGGTTTGTTGTCATCATCAGGTAAAATGTAATCCATGTAAAATGTTGGTCTCCCTTTCTGTCTAGGATTGTTCCAAGCAAGCAGCAGTCTTGGTTTGATAGATTTCAGACAAGAAACTGTCCTCTCCACATTTAAGGCTATGAATTTCAGCACAAAGAAGTGGGCCATTTTCTCCATGTGAATTCAAACTTCTGCTAAGGAAAACAGTCTACTATCTTGCCTTCAGCTACATCAGTTTATGGTAGCTATTTTGCAAATTCTACAGTCAGCTAAAACCAACTGCTGCACTTCATCAAGTTGCAACAAAATATTGTAAACAACTTTTCAGCTGACTGTTCTTACAAAACTTATCCAGACTGGAGCTAATTTTGTTATCAGCTCTTTTATAGAATCATCTACGGTGATAAAGCACCTTGATTGACAACAGAGTTTTTATTTTTATCTCTCTAATCCCTTTGGAAACATGTTTTAATTAATTAAAAAAATTTCAAAAACAAGTATTGTGTTTTTACATTTCACAATCATAATAATAATAATAATAATAATAATACAATGTATATATTTATTTAGACCTTTTAAAAGTTTAATTTATAAAGTAATATTTTAAATCAGAGTTATTATTTATTTATTTCAATTAATGTAGAAAATATCTACTATAATTTTTGTGAGTTACACAGTTGCAGAAATCATTGCTAAGAAAATGAAATCTCATACAATTGCAGAATCTGTTATTTTATCAGCCTACTGTGCAATTATAAAAATAATGTTTGGAAAAGAATATGAAAAGGAAAATGTTAAAATTCCACTCTCAATACATTTTCTCAGTGTATTAGGCATTTATCTGAAAATATAGAATTCAGGTAATATCTCACCTCAAAAGAGTAAATACATTTGCAATTTAGTTGAAAGAATCTACTGATATCAATAATAAACTCCAACTGTTAACATTCAGTAGATTTGTTTGTAAAGAAGAAATCGTAGAACAGTTAATGTTATTGACTACTTCCTGCCTAAGTGTCTGTACCAATGGAACCTGTTTATGTCTGGAAGTGCAAAAGAATTTGTTATTCTTGTGCAAAAAAGAATTCAAAAATTATTTTTCTATGGCTTTTTTGTACACAGAAGTGCTAGTGTCAAAATCATTAGTGCCTGAATTATAAAAAGCAAGCCATTGTAATCAAGATTATTTGCAGAATTATGCTCCTCAATGGATGCTTCTCATATATAGATTTTATTGCACATGGAAATGAGATGGTTATCTTGAGGAAAAGTTCA
The DNA here is from genome assembly GCA_028023455.1 of Epiperipatus broadwayi. NCBI lineage: Eukaryota > Metazoa > Onychophora > Udeonychophora > Euonychophora > Peripatidae > Epiperipatus > Epiperipatus broadwayi. Next base: position 12,786,798 of record JAQFVV010006207.1, read on the forward strand.
ATCAAGACCTTATGAATTAAAATAAGTATCAATCTTTTTAAAAATGCAACATTCTAAATTGGGGAATGTACTTTGCAATGAGGTTTGGTACAATCAAATTTCATTTCTTGCTGATTTATTTCAGTGTTTGAACAGTCTTAATAAGAGTATGCAGGGAAATCATGAAAATATTCACAAATCTACACACAAAATTAATACTTTCAAAGAAACATTCTTAATCTGAAAGGCAAAAAAATGTTTGAGTTAGTGAAAAGGTGTGAAAACAGGCAAAACTCTTCACACATAATGCCTCTCTGTGCATGCCAGATTAATCAGTGGATGCCAGAAGGTTTATGCATAAAATCTCTATCTAGTGCCTACTCATTCAATTTCTCCACTAGTTTCTAGGTTGTGGCATCCATTAATTACTCTGGCTTGCATTGAGGGGCACTACTGTATGGAGAGTTTTGCCTCTTTTAATAAGTTATGAGTAAGCATAAGATATGGTGATCATGTGATATTTAGTAGTTTAAAAGGTGTGAACTAAATAAAAAATTTATTGAACAAATTGTACAAACTTTAGATTTATTGATTACAACTTTTGAAAAATATTTTTCTGTAACTACACTTGACATAATATCTCTGGGTTAGGTGAGAAACCCCTTTGTTTTATGTGTGTGTATGACAGAAAATTTAAATATTACAAAAAAGGAAAAATTTACAGAAATAAGAAATGATAGAGGAGTACAATTAAAAATATTCTAAACTTGTCCCATTACCACTTTGTCAAAACCAAAGGCTTGGATGTTTACATAGTCATTTACATACATGAGATTATTGAAGTCTAATTTACTGCGTTTATTATTGAAAGATTGAAATGTGGTTGAAGGGAGTAATATAAAAAGTAAAAATTAAAACAAAAGACCAAATGAATGCAATCTGTTTGCATTAAAAATTATATTTCTAATCTCAGATTAGCCCATATCTTATTCTACAAAGCAGCAGGAAATAATCTTGTTTGGTAATGGTTTATTGATTATTCAATCTTAGCCTTAAAACTTTAAATCATTTCATTAATTACAACCCAAATCCAGCAACTGACCTATATATAAACAATACCAACAGAGATCAAGACTGTGTTTATTAACTGATAAGATTTCATCATATTGAAATATATTTGGGGAATGATTTACATTTTATCTTATGTCTGTAATCACATACTTAAAAGAAATAATGTATTCATGTTGTTTAAAAATATATACAGTATATACTCATCAATGAAAAAATGAATCATTGCTGGGAAAGTTTTTTGAATAATACAATCATTGCTTGTAGTTATAAATGATGGACTATTTCCAATGTTTAATTGAATTAATAAACCTTTTTAGGAAAATTCAAACTTTATTTATTCTTTTCTAAACACATTGAACTGTGAATAATAACCCACAAGTTAGTATAAAACCCAACATTTTGGCTTGTGATATTCTTTCTTCTTTAAATGTTGCTGATCAGACAAATGATTGCTAAAAATTCACGAATACTAAATTTAACATGACAGTCAAACAGATTAGCATAGTTGGTAAGACCTTCGATTTAAACCCAGCATTTACAAATGTAAAATCACTGGACCAATTCCTGTGAAAATCATTACCGATCAGGTTCACAACATTCAAAAAGTGAGGAAACTAATACCATTCAAAATGTTAGATTCCATACTGATATTGTGTTATTATTAACAGTTGAAATAGGATTAATAAAACTGGAATTTTTCTAAAAACAAGATGATGGAAATAGTCAAATATGTAACTACAAATAATTTGCAATTTTCATAAAGCTGAAAATCAATGTAATCATTAGTCAAACCATAAGGCGTAAGCTTGAAACTAGTCTTGAGATATTGGATAGGATAGCACAAGATGGAGGTTTATTAAGCACTATCGTAAACAAGGCAAAACTCTCCATACAGTATTGCCACCCTGTGCCAACCAGAGTAATCAATGAATTCCAGAAGGCTTGTGCACAGGGTGGCAATACTGTATGGAGAGTTTTGCCTTGTTTATAAACAATTATGTGCTAGTATAAGATAGTAATCACGTGGTGCTTAATGGTTTAAGCACTATCGTGTGGCATTTATTAATTACTAAAGCTTACAGTAAGTAGATGGCACAGTGATAGTGAAAAAAAAAATGCGACTAATCATTAGTTGTCATATAACCTATTTAGATATAATTATTTGTATTCACATGTTTTATTGCGAGTTAATTTTTTAATTCTATCTTCTTAAGCCCGCTTTCAAATGACAAAGAAACAAACAAAAAATCAATTCATTAATATTATGTTTAAAAAGGATGAATATAGATTAACAACAAAAACTTTTTTTTTAACAAGAAAATTTTGCAATGAAAATAATTTTAGCTATAAAAAATAAGCGTTATTTTTGAATGAAAGAAAATTCAAAAATGCTAAAAATAGTTTTGCGATGTCGTAAAAAATTTATTTACGTTCGCTCACGCTTTTCTACTTATCATGTAAATAAAAAAATCATTCGTTCTGTTAATAAACATCCATACTGTTATGCTTTCTATTATTTTATGCCACAGAATACTTAATTTTGAATCAAATTTATTTTCGAAATTATCTATGTATAGTTATATTATTACTTTAAAAAAAAAAGAAAATTACTCTCCCATCAAAATCAATTCACTTTTAAATCACACACACACACAAAACAAATGTGCAATTAATTACTAAAAATATCAAAAGTATTCATTATATTGATATTCAAGGTTGCCAATATATTAAAACAAAATAGGTTGTGATAAGACGTCCTAAAATTTTTAATAAAATGTATATTAAATAACGGGGGGGGGGGAGAGTTATATATAACATTAACATAAATAAAAAAAATTAATATAGAAAATATGTTCAAATAAAAATAACATTAGCAATTCTTTAATATATATATCGATATCTTGATCAATTAAAAAAAGCAGGTAACTTTCAGAACAAACAAACATTTGTTAATTACTTTTTAATACAATTTATCCACTACTTTGAACAATTTTTAGTAAAAACCTTTTATTGACCTATATTCATACACAATGTTACATGTCGACTGTCCTACAGTCTTCTTCAGAGCCACTTTTATTTTAATTTTTTTAAAAATAAAAAACTCTGAAGAAGACTGCAGGACAGTCAAAACGTAAGATTATGCATGAATATAGGTCAATAAAAGGTTTTTGTTAAAAAGTGTTCAAAGTAATGGATAAATTGTATTTTTATAAGATATAACAGCAAAATAAATGAAGTACTGAATTTGGTAATTACTTTTTAGATGAGAAAATATGGATATATTTTTAAATGTGTTGAATTTAATTATCCAATGACAGTGTTTTATATATTAGTAAATAAAAGTCAATGATTGTATGTTAAATTTAAAAGTTTTTTTTTAAAAGAACACATGAAAATAAATCCCTAAATAGTGCACTTTCTATTTGCACATTTCACAATGCCTCTTATTGACAGTTTCGACTATCTAAAAGTCTTCTTCAGAGTTATAAACATAATTACATTACATTATTTCTTGTTTATTTTCACAATTATACAATAAAATATTCTGATGTTTTTGTATTCACATATACATACATACTAAGTATTTTATTTTTATATTTTAATATTTTTAAAACTTCCATATAGGTTCTTTTCTCGTAGTATGTTGAAAAAAAAGGCCCGGTAACGTAATATTTATGTTTGTTTACATAAAAGTGACGCCCTTGAGCGGTTTCAACATGCTACGAGAAAACTTCCATAAATTATTTTTCAAATCTACTTATTACAGATATATATTATATATTTATATTCTACACATGTATTGTAAAAAAAAGAAGATATATATATATATATGTTTAAAATAACAAAATATTGTACAAATAAAAAGTGGGAAGTATATATATTTATAAAAATAAAATATCAAAATACTTTTGTTGTATGTTTGTGTAAATAAACAAATAATAATACAATGCAACATTATATTTTAAAGTTAATGAAGAAAATAATTAGATTGTTAAAACTATATATAAAAAGCACTGTGAAAAGGAAGAAAGAAGTGTGTTGTTAAGAGATTTATTTAAATATAAGTGATATAGAAGAAATGAAAAAGTATTATAAGTTTAAGGTAAAAGTGTACATTTTTCAAGCAAAGAATTAAAAGTTTAATGGTAATATTATAGAGCCAAATCCCGACTTCTCCACCTGTAGGAAGACTCTGCCCTCACCACCCACAATGAAAGCTGCATCATCGCAAATGTATTTTTTTTACAGTCAGCATACTGATATTCATCTAAGCAAATCAAATAAGCTGAATCTTTATTCTCTAGCTAATAATAGTTAGACAATCATTTACGAGAGAATAAAAGAATGGCTGCTTCTGTCATTTATGGGTAACTATAAAAAAAGAAGAAAGAGCAGGAAAAAAACACCCCTCTGAAGAGCAAGCAGATTAAATGCAAACAGAATAAAATAGAATATGTTTAATATAGTGATTAGAAGTAATAAGAAATCATCACAAATGATTTAAATAAGTAAGCCATCTTGAAAAGATTAGACTAATTTAAATTGCAGATAATGTAAATGGTCAAGCTATTTTGTTTTCTATGGATGTGAAAGGTGGTCACTGAAAAGGAACTGAAAAATTACATCTTCTGAACTAAATAACTGATCATATTAGACCTGAACTTTGTCTTGAAGCAGAAATGACAAGTAGCATTTTTTAGTGTATCGTGTGTGTAAAATGTTTGATGGTGATAAAGAAACAGAGCTCAGCATTGAAGGGGCTGGCTGCCATCATCACAACAATGAATGTGCTTTTGATCAGTCTGAAAAGCAAACATTATGTAAATATTCTGAAGAAATGCTTGACATAGAATTATCAGGAGCTGAAATTGACTTGATGGCCCTTAATAATTATAATAATTAAAATGTTTAAATAGATAGATAATTCTCTTTATGGCAATAAAATAAACAACAATGATAAAAAATACAGGTATAGTTCTGCATTTGTTGATCCCCATCTTTTTAGAAAGATATAGATAAATGAAAAAAAAACCCAATTAATCATCAAAATGTAATTATTTAACATGAAACTCTTTTTATATACTATGAAATACTCTGAAAAAACTTGAGCTGAGCCAAGCCATTATGAAAAGGTATAACCATATAGATATATTCTCACTCAATATAGCACTGAGATAACTTTTGGCAAATTCTCACCAGAATCCTAGTGCAAAATTAATTAACTAGCTGCACTGGGTACAGGATGAATATATAGTATATAAAATATGAAAATTATTGCAGTGAGGAATGTAAATTATAAATGTCAGATGTCCCATTTTTTTGACAAAGGGATGCAAGACTCCTTTCCATTGATTGAATTCGGGTAACATTCATGGAGACATGGGTTATTGCAGGAGACCCGAATTCAATCAATGGGAAGGAGTTTTGCATCTCTTTGTCAAAAAAATGGAACATCTGCCATTTATAATTTACATTTCTCACTTCAATAATTTGCATATTTTGTAAACTATATATTCATCCTGATTCCGGTGCAGCTAGTTAATTAATTTTGCACTATGATTCTGGTGAGAATTCACTGAAAGTTAACTTGGTGCTATTAAGTGAGAATATATCTATATAGTTATACCTTTTCACTGTGGCTTGACTCAGCTCAAGTTTTTTTCAGAGTAATCAGCAAAATGCATTTGAAATGAGAATAAAAGAAAGTTGAAAAAATAAAGCGAGAAAATAATAAAGTGTTAGAAAGAGAATAAAAAATCTACTACTTAAAATCAACAATAACAACAAAAAAGAACTATAATGCAAGCAACATAAAAAAAGAGATAGGTCAAAAAAAGGATTATTAAGCTATTTTAAGAAAAGAAATATTCATAATGATATTAAGATTAGTAGTGAGTGTATCTGAATGGCTCAGTAAAGTGTTTTGGCAGAGAACATATGATAAATATAGAAAATAATTTGTTAATCAAGTAAGCATTTTTTATTAACATCAAAATCATTTATATATTAGTTAATCACATTTTAAAAAGTCTAACAACATTTTATTATTATAATAAAATAATAAAAAATCAAAATTCTTATTCTAAATTTTGGATAATTTTCTGATAAATTAAACAGTGCTTACCTAACATAGTGAGTTGACTTGGAGTAACTTTTCTTGAATTACGCTGAGGTTTCTGGGAAGAAGAAATACTGTCAGTATCTGAATCAAATTCAGTACTATATTCACAGCTGTCTTCGCCATGAGAAAGAATATCTTCAGTAACACTTTGCTGCTGAGACATAGTCGACCACAGTCTTAAGTATCAACTACATTTTACACATTAGATGAAGTAGGTGGAAATCCTATTTTAAAAAAAAATTTTTTTTATTAAACAAATTACACATATATCAGAATTCACATTATTTTAAACATACTCATACGGTCACTGTGAGGGGGAGAACACCTTTGTACAAGTTAAATTTCAGCCTCCTCTATCCAACCCCATGAAATAAAAGTTATAAATTAATACAAAATGAATTTTATAAAATTTTATTTAACAAAAGATACAGAAACAACAGAACAGTATAAAATAATAATTATTTACAATTACACTTCTATCTTTTTATTTACATATTAACTCTTCTGGTTTAGGTGTCTCAAAATAATAGCTAAACATCACATGATCACTATTCCCTATGCTTACACAAGCCAAATAAAATGATGGTGACTATGGTTATTAAAGAACCAAAGACATCAAAATTTATAGATACAGAACTGAGTTCAAATCCATATGAGTACACAAGTGAATGAGCTTGGATTGAAAACATTATTGTGTTTTCATTTTGGACTCACAGCTTTATAGTTAACTAAATAGGTAAAAGATGGCTGTTGGAGAGTTGCATTAGATACTAAGATCTACAGTGCTCTCATATCCAACACTCCACACTGATAAAAGCCATAAGCTAGAAACTAGTCTGGGGGATATTGGATGAGTAGGCACTAGAAGGCATTTTATGCCCAAACCTTCTTGCATCCATTGATTATTCTGGCTTACACTGAGTGGCGCTACTGTATGGAGAGTTTTGCTTCTATAGTCACAAAATAACTTCTAGAAATTTTCTCACCAAATTCTTATTAACTATCTGACTAATATAAAAATTTCAGCAAACTTTGATGTTCACCTAATGCCTGGATTATTAACATTACTTTTTCAGATTTTTCTCTCTCAAAATTACAACTTCCTTCGATTTCTTTTTGTTTTATGCTACAGATAACTTATTTGATATTTTACCCATGTTGTGTCCTTGACTGGAGAGATCAAAACAAATGAATATAAATCTTTTGCTAGTAGAATAAGAAATACACAAGACACAATGCCTCAATAACAAAAGGTAATTTAACATTACTTTAATGCAAATAATTAATTACATATACAACAAAATTAAGACAAATTTGGAACTGAATATGAGTTGTAAATCTAGAAAATTTCACATACATATATAATGTTATATAAGTAATTCTACTTCTAATTTATTTACTTCAAATTTAACTACCTTTATAATCTACATGACCTGTTGAACTTACTAATAACATAAGCTAGGGGCCACTTCTCTAAGGATGTGATAACCAATAGCTCTTCTGTAGTTTCATCTTTAAATTTGGGCACTCTTGTAGCTCCATCCCCTGTTGCAAAAAAGACTAGTCTGTTTTCTATATTTCTTATGTATTAGCTTATTTCTATTATTTTTTCTGGAATACAATAGTTATAACAAGGTTGATATAATTCTTAAGATTCCAATAGCAGATAATAGGTAAAATCAGCAAATAAATTAGTTTGTTAAAAATAGTTATTGGTTTGTTTCAAACTCATTAGTTACTATTTTTAAAATTCAGAATAACTCATGCATAAGCTGTTTACATTTTCTATAAAAAAATTCAACAGTAAAATATTTACACTATTATTTAACTTTTTTACATGCTTGTCATTCCACTATTAATAATTTAATTGTATTTTGTTTATATACATTATATAGTCTGACATTTTAATTTTTCATGTTTACTTTGTTTATTCAATAAATTTTCAGAAGCCATTACCACATATTTGCAGTTTATTTTAATGTTTGATTCTGTTTTTTTTTTTTTAAAACAAACCTTTAACTCTGTTCCACTAGACACTAAATGTTTTAGACACTTCCCCAGTAGTGTGATTATTCAGAAGAGCTGACAAATGACCTTATATAATTATTACATTTAATAGATTGGCTTAAAGTGGTACTAACATTTGATATAATGAAATTTGTTAAGAATTAAATATTTTGGCACATATCTTTTCTAAAAATTGTGTTTTTTTACTAATTCTGTTATTCTTGAATTTGCACTGCCCACAATCAAAAAGCAGGCAAAACTCTCCATACAGTAGTGCCACTCAGTGCTAACCAGAGTAATCAATGGATATCAGAAGGCTTGTGTATAAAATCTCTATCTAGTGCCTACTCATCCAATATCCTCAGATTAGTTCCTAGCTTGTGGCTTTCATCATTGAGGAGCCTTAGTTCTGAGAGCACTGCATAAGCCTTCTGGCATCCATTGATTACTCTGGTTTGCACTGAGTGACACTACTGTATGGAGAGTTTTGTCTGTTTTAATAACAGTTATGAGTAAGCATAATAAATGGTGATCATGTGATGTTCAGTGGTTTAATCAAAAACTAATTTTTGGCTATATTTGATCATGGATCAATTACAAGTTTTTAGGTAAGTAACCAACTCCATGATAGTCCAAATCCAAGAAAAAGCAAATTAATAAACCATTTAAAAAGTAATATCGGCTTTAAAAAAAATTATATATATATATTTTTTCAAAAAATAAGATAATGTTACTATGTTGGTGGTCGAGTGGTTAGCACAGCTGCCTTACAAGCAGTTGTCCCGGGTTAGCGGGTTCGCTTCCCGAGATGACACCAGAATCAATCTCAAAATCAAAAATCACAGAGACTGATACTACTGTGCTATACAAAATATATATATATACGGTATTTATAGAATATAATTAATAAATGCAATAAAATTACTATAATTATTATGAGACAATATTTTTTAAAATAAGGTTATTTTTAAAGAAATTATTAATAGGAATGTGCCATTTTTTATATATATAAAATAGGATATTTAAATAAAAGTGAATTGGAAATCTAAGCATTTTAATTTATGTATAAATTTTGTTAATAATCATGGTGACATGATGCCATTTTGTTCGAATAAATGTAATGGTAGGATATATAATATATAGTATATTTCAAGCAATTGTCACAACTCTAAGTAAAGAAGTAATTCTTTCATGTTTAAGTAAAAAAATATTTATAGTCAGAAAGTTTCTAACAATGGAGTGATTTGGAAATCTAAACATGTTCGTTTATATATAAATTTTATTACCACAATCACATGGCACCCCCACTGATGAAATGCCTTTGTGTTCCACACAACCTGCACACCCATGCACAATAAATCTGCACACAACATATATATATATATAATGTATATTTTCTTCAGATGTTTTAGTTAACATTACTGCATCTCTCATCTCAACACCACCATAATGCAAACATCCACCAGCACAGAAACTTAAGATCACTCTGTTACCATTATTATTTGTTAAGAAAAAATCTTTAAAACTACAAAAACAATACTTTGAAATCTTCAAAATCGACTGAAATAATTTATTTATTAACTATCATGAAATTTTTACTATATTATAGTAAATGAAAAAGAATATGTTTTTCAACGTTTATCAAGATGAGGCCCCTTTTTCATTATATTGTTTTTGTATGGATCTTTTAAATGTTTAGAAATATAAAATTAGACTTATTTTGAAATAAATTAGGTGTGGATTAAAAACTTTTCTAACTTCTAAACATCTTTCTTGCTAGCTATCCACTATTGATTAGTAAATTGTTACCTGACTATTCTGACCTAAATAAGACTAAAAACTCTCATCACATGGCATTGGAAGCTTGGTAAGTAATGTCTTACCCCCCCCCCCAATTTGGAGAACTGTTGAACAAGGTTTTACCTTATAATGGTCTATTTAAAGGCTGATTTACAATTATCTTTGTACATATTTTGGTTATAATTGTATGTAATCTTTATTTAACATTTTTATTTAAATTTCTAACTACTTAATCTTAATGTATTATGTATATACACACAAGTTTACTAGTCGAAATAATTAACATTCAGCCAAACAGACCATGTATTACAACAACACATTTAAAGTAAGATATAATGTTAAAAATTAAATATATCAACATCTTTTATTAGTTGCCTATAAACAATAGGCACTATCCTACGTGATTATATAAGGGAATAAAAGTAAATGGAGATTATTTAAGTCATCTAGATTTTGCAGATGATATAATTTTTTTTTTCAAATAATGCATCAGAGTTTTAGGAAATGTTGAAAGAGTTAGCAGATAAAAGTAAAAAGTGGGACTAAAAATAAATGCTAAAAAGAATAAAATAATGTTCAATGGATTTTCTCAAAAGATGAAAATAGAGATTAATAATAATGAATTAAAAGAAATTAATAATTACAAATACCTTAGTTAGATTATTAATATAAATGGAAACATAATGGCTGAAATTAAAATTGGATGAACCACTTTTGGTAAAAATAATTTAGTATTAAAATGAAATATATCTATGTTCTTGAAAAGAAAGGTTTTTAATAGTCATGGCTCTGATACTTGGACACTTAACAGACAAGCATGATACAGAAATTTCAGAAACACTCAATGAACTAGGTAGAGATATATGTTGGAAATAACAAGAAAAAAATCAAAAACAAAATACATGGGTGAGAAAACAAACACATATTACTGATACTGTTGAAAAGACTAAGAGATTGATGTGAGCTGGATGGACATATTGCTAGAAGAAATAAACTAGTTGAAATCTTAAACTGCAACCCAAGAGATTGTTAAAGACACAAAAAGCGACCACAGGTGAGTTGGATGAAATAAGAAAGTTTGCTGATGTGCTGTGAAGAAAAGAAGTTAAAGATCAGAGAAATAGATTGAACTTGAAGAGATCTAATGGTTGAAAATGATAATGACGATGATGATATCAATACAATAGTCAACTTTCATTTATAAATACATATACAACCTCTTTATTAGATGACAAAGCATTGAATTAAATCACAATAAATTCAAATATAACAACTTTCATTATTATGGAAAATATTGCCAAAACTAGTTAAAACAATTTAAATTTATTAATCATTAACAATAAATTCTAAATTTATAATGCTCACCCCGAGCAAAACATTGTAGTCAATCAAGTTGTGCAGTACATCAACATTTGGATTACTATATTGCAGGATATATATATTCTAGCCAGTCAGACATTTGGATCACTATGTAACAGTAAAAAAATTATCAATCACTCTGCACGACTTATATGTTTTCAAACAAACTGCATTTTGCATCAAACATTTGTATTAACATATAACATAAAATCTACTAATCATTCTGTATGGCATATATGCTTCAAGGCTGTCCTCAAATAGCAAAGACATATTAAGTAATGAGTGTTAATTAAATCATAATTAAGTATTAAATATTAAATTTTTTATTATTGTAGCAAATTTCACCAAAGACATAGTTAAATATTTTAACTTTATTTACATCTATTATATATATTGTATCAGTTGCAAAGTAAGATATACAATTGACTACAAGAGTAGTTAAGTGCTGATTATCTTTGGATAACAATTTTAATAAACACAATATTAAAAAAAAAGTAGGCAAGTAAATTAGAAAAAAAAAGTTATTTTTGCTTACAAATTAAAATTTTCTTGTGTCATCTCTAGGATTAAAGTTCAGAGTTAAAAGGTCAGTATTCAAAGTTTAAATAATTGAAATAAGATTTTATTTTTCTTTTATTAAAAAAAAAGATTTAAGATTTATTTTGTTAGAATATCAATTTATAAAGGATTTATATTATAATAAGTATTTTTTTTTGTTATTCTAAGTAATAAAAATAATTAAAAGAAATACGATTAGAAAAATAATAAAATACGATTTATTTATTTATTTTTTAATCGATGACAGTTATAATAAAATATGATTTAAAATTTTTACTGGAAGCTAGCATTCTCTAGTCTATTTTTTTTCTGTTTTGTTTGTTACTTAATAACTCAACAAATATTGCACCAATCATCATTAATCTTGCATATTTTTTTTAAATTTTTTTGAAGAATTACATAGTCTATGGATTTGTGCTTGATGATACTTAATTTCTTGAAAAAAAATTAGCAATTTACTATAAACATGACCAAAGCTACAGATATAGACTTCGAAATTTTCATCATCTAAAAGTAATATTTTCTAGAAATTCAGAAATTATCTTGTGGAATTAATAAGTAACAACAAACAAACTTTCACATATAGATTGTAACATGATAAAAATGATGATGTTGGGGAAATGATCAATATAATCTGAATAACACATAGCCCAATCGTTGATCACCATTTTGTAATGGAATACTGATTATAATATGAGATGATAATATAAAAACTTTAGTATGTCTCAGAAATGAGACATCATTCATCGTAATATAGATCTAACCTAAATGTGGAATGCTATTTTCTAACAGCCCCAAAGTTGATTTGGCATTTATACATGATCATCATTGGCTAGCATAGTGTAGCTACTTTCTCACAAATAGTAACTCTGTTAGAACGTGTGTAAAATTATCTAGCTCAGTTATTGATCATACTAGGCAATAACAATATTTCCCATACATAATTATTTAGATTGCCCACTACATTATCATAAAATACTAACAATCTCTATTAAAATCTAATTTATCCAGATAGTATTTAAAATGAAATAAAGCAAATGAGATCATTGCTTCAGACATCACCAAATCTATTCATTATTCCCAAAGTAAACTGCAATAAGTAGTGAAATCATATATCATTGCCCCAACCAATGATATATACCCAACATATTTATTTGATTGATAATTGAATAAAACTAAATTCGAATCAATAAATAACTAAATTCCAACATACTCTACTAATCTAATATTATTTATAGTAATACAAATTTACTTTAATATTTAATGACATTCTATTTAAATCAACTAATTTCTAAATAATTATAATTACATTTTGAGAACATTTTCAAACTACACAATATTTATAATGTTTAAATAAAATAAACCTTTACTCAGTTTTGTATCTATTTTAATAAAAAGTTAAATACAATATCAATATTTTATTCATACCCGAAACTATAGTGATATGCAATTATTTCTTCAGTTATTCTAAAATGAAACGATACACAAGAATTTATTATCAATAAATCCCATGAGATAATTTCACATTTTACAGTACCCAATCATATTATATACAATATATCCTGAGTTTCTATTGGATATTTTATGACTTATAATCAATGATATTATTCATCTACTTAAATCTCCAATCAATTGATCATAAAATGGATTCTATAACAATTAAACTATATATGATGATAATTGGCAGTTATCCAGGTCAAAGATAACCTTCAGTTATACTAGTCAATAAAATTTATGATCTTCACTTCAAAGAAGTTTAAAAATAATTAAGACAGATCATTCTGACTAATGACAGAGCAAATCTATTCTTTTTGTAACTGGACAAGATAAGCAAATAAATAATAAACTCTGTGAGCTAATGCAATTATTTCTACTAGTAATATTGACGGAGATAAGTAAACAAATATTTAAATGCAAAAACAAAAATAAAATATATATTTAATCAGATTTAAAAGTGATGTATATATATCTAATTCTATTTCACTTACCAAGATGGGTTTGATCTTGGATCAAACTTTAAGTATCAAAATTATCTTACACATTCAAAAGAAATAATTAGACAGATTCATCGGATTTTAAATCAACTCTAAATTTATTGGTTATAATAAACATTTATAACAGTAATAATAAAAATATAACAGAACAAACACTCAATGTTTGCAATAGACTAAATCAATAATAAAAAAAAATCTATGTGTATGAAACTCCAAAAATGTGTTGCAAGACAATACTATATATAAAACGGAAGGAGAGATTTTAAATATCTTCCTGAGATTTTAAATAGCATATATTGTGATAAAAAATGTGATCAAATAAAAATTGATCTCTATCTATTCATTAATGTAATCTCTAAATAATTAAACAAGCATAAAAAAAATCTGTTATATTTAAACCTTTTTCTATCCAAATATCCCAAGTTAAATTTTGAACATACAAAAAAAATAATTAAGTATTTGAAAACATCATGTCATATTAACTTAAATCATCAGATAAGAGTTTAAATAATAACAAAAATGGTTCTCTCCAACCTTTTCATGTGTGAATTCTATCATATCCACATATATACGATTTACCTATGTTTTTAAAATAAAATGTAAACATTCCTTTTTTTTTTTTTAAATATATATATAGATAGAAATCATACACTAAGTGAAAGTCTATTTTCACTCACTATCCATAAATCCATCATAGCTTCTGGTTCTTTATTTCCAATCCTAAGGTATAGAGATGATTTTTCTTTGAGTAGAGAAGACAAGCATGAGTGGTAACTAACACAGATTTAATTCAATTCCTTTCATGTGTAACTTTCAATATTTTCTTTTAAATATATAAATATCCAGCTTTCAAAAACAAATACTTAGTCAATGCAAAATTACACATCACTGGCTTTAATTTTCCTTTTTCATTGATAATAATGTGCAAAGAGAATTCCTTTAATGACACAATCTTATAACCAAGTGAAGTATAAATACTAGTTTTTCTGTTCCGAATTATGAAAGTGAAGTTTAAATTGCTTAATGTCACACATAAGTTGAGTTAATCAAACTTCTAAAATTCCTTGATCTGAAATATGATATCCATAGACACAGAATGGGGTTTATATCCATCACAAATAAATAAATAAATGAAATTCTGGATTTTTAACCATGGAATATTTTTATATAGCTGACCTACAATACAATGCATTTTGATGGGTTTTCTTTTTTTCACATTTTTGCCATTTCCCCTAATTTTCACCAGCTAGCTGCCCCCAATTGAATGGGCAAATAGTTAAAAAAAATTTTCTTTTATAGTTTTATAAATTAATCACTTAAACAATAAAATTTAATAAATTTTTAAAGGCAGATCTAAATGTAACCATTCTAGGCAATGACAAAATTACAATAACTCAAATTACAGCAGCTCTGTTCTATTTATAACATACTTTTGATAACATTAATATTGCTCAAATTTAACACTATGGTGTAAGAAAAGTGTTTGATAAAATTTGCCTCCAATTAATAAGTGAAATGAAGATTTTAAAACAATTGGATACCATGAAAATAAAATATTGTTTTACAAGTTCAATATTATTTTTCATTTTAAACCAAAATAAACAATTCCTATTATATTTTTAATATTTTTTAAAATTAATATATATTTTTTACATATGTTTTTTTAAATAATATTTTCCCATACTAATTTATAAACAAACATATATGAAACATAAAACATTTAATTTTGTAATATGTGTTGCTATAGTAATTGTAGTAACAGAAATTGAAATGTGCAATAATTAGTAATAATACTGATTTTATTTAAGTGATCTTTTTGTGATTCACTTAAATATTTCCAAAATCTATTTATTTATTTAATTGTTTTTATTTTTTTCTTCTGAAATTGATCATGGCAGCCTTATGATTTGATGCTAGAATTAGCAGTAAACAATATTATTTTAAAGCATTAGATTGCCATAGTTATCTAATTAACATTATATTTCAAGACCTTCATTATCCATAGATCAAGTAAAATAAAAATTAAACAAGATCAACAAACTTTATTTTTTTAATACTGTGGTATATAGCATTAATATGGGGACTTACAATATATAGGATTAATAAAAATATCTTTGAAGGATTATTTAAAATATTGTTGTGGATAATTTTTAATATTGTTCAAAGTAATTTATAAAGTATTTAATACAAGATTGTTAATATACATACTATTATTTTTAAAAGCAAGTGATGTAGAAAAAAACACATCTGACAGATTGATTATCTGTGTAAACTTGACAAATAGGTTAAAGGAATTATGCATAAAAGTAAGCATTAGCAATAAGTGTTATAATATAATTCAAATATTTCAATAAGGATGTTTGTAATCAATGACCAAGATAAATAGAGCTCTAAAATAAATAATTCAGGAATATTTAAATTAAAGATAGCTCTATTGTGTATAAGTTACTGGTAATCCTTTAATCGTAGCCTTAAAATATATAAATTTGAAAAGTTTGTTTGTTACATAATAATTCAACAAAAAATACACCAATATTGATAAACCTTGCACAAATTTCATTTTCTTTCTTTTTTGGAGAATTACATAGGCTATGGATTTTTGCTTTGTGGTACTTAATTAGTTTTAAAAATATGGTAATATTCTATAAATATAAGCAAAGCCATAAGGACATTTAGTTACTATATCAATTTAAAAGTTTGCTTGTTTGTTACTTAATAAATATTGAATCAATTTTGATGAATCTTGTATGATTTTCATAGATTATGAATCTTTTGTATTATGGTATTTAATTGTTTTAAAAATTAAAATATATCACACAACATACATGCAAAGTCTTGTAACTTTATCTTTCTTATTGCATTGCCAATTCCATATAATATTAATATCATTTATGTTATTTATTCTTTTCCAATGCTTCATATAATTACAACCCATTATAGATAGTTTCGATTGTCTCAGCAATGTTCTTCAGAAATTCTACCTATATTTTCAAATCTTAATTGCTAACTATTCAAACTTGAATAGTTAGCAGTTAAGATGTGAAAATATGAGTAGAAGTTCTTAAGAAGATTTCTGGAGCAATCGAAACTATCAAAAGTGGGTTTTAATTATATGAAGCATTGTAAAAGTAATAAAGAATGTAAAAGACATATTACATGCAAAGCCTTGTAAGAAAAAAAAAAGTAATCTAAAGACTTTCTATTACAATTGTTTTCCAAGTTGAAAGACTATCTAATTGCCCCCCCCCTCAAAAAAAAAATCCCCATAGTGAATAAATTACTTTTTTAATAAAATTAAATATCAGGTAATTGGCACTACTGTATGGAGAGTTTTGCCTATTTTAACAACAGTTTGTGAACAAGCATAAGAAATGGTGATCATGTAATGTTTCATGGTTTAAATTCACACATAACAAACATTTACCAATTTTGACATCACATTAAAATAACCAACAAATGATTTTCAGAATGATTGTTCCATACTTATAAGCACCATTCCTCAGCTGGTTGTTGAGTTATATAGTAGCAAACCAATGCAATAAACAAAATCTTTTTATATAAATATCAAATTTAAGATCAAATTGATTTTAAAGCTTGAATTAATTTAAATACTTAATATTTAAGAAAACAGTGACATGATTATTTTGCATTTTAAAATTTTATTAAGTCTCAAATTTGGTTTCTGCTGAAAAATGATGTATCTGTAAAACACTGATTGGTTAACTATTTTAGTGTGATGTCAAAATTGATAATTCATTCTATGTGAATTTATAGGCTAGGATGATTTGCTTATATATTACTATCATTTTAGCATCAACCCATTTGACTTTGTAAAAATTGTTTGATCAAATAAAGAAAAGATCGCAAACATAAAATAAATGAGGTGTGGTTTATTATACAAAATGAATATGTGGTGAACGAAACATCAAATAGCATTCAAATCAGCAAATGCATAAGCATTGAAAGTATACTTGGTACAATAAATATTACTAGCTTTTATACTGCAATGGCATTTGACAATAAACTCCAATCGAAATTGGTGATGAACATATTGTAGGCTTTATCAGTTAATAAGTCTATTGCAATATCTCTCTCTATCTAGCATCAGTAATATTTCCTGCTCATCCTCGTTTATGAGAGTATATACACCTTCAACACACCCACATTGTTTAAATTAGAGACATTACCCCTCCCTTCCATGCACGATTGATGTTTTCACTGTGGGCATTTCAAAATAATAATTTCTATAAGAAAATATGCATACAATATTACAATTCATTCAAAAGAAATATATGTAAATAATATTTTTTTCAAAAGAACAACAACAATAATAATATAGTATAATAATCATAATTATCACCGATGTTATTTATTAACACCATCATCTATTTTTTTTATTTATATAAGCACTTAAGATCAGTCAGAAGTTCTTACTATCCTATATTTTTTTTTATATATATACAAACTTAGTTGAACCGTCTTCAGATTACTAGCAGTTATTAATAATACGTTTTTTTCTTCTTTAGAATCATCATTATTTTTTTCTTAGCTGGTCAGAATCGTCTTTGACTGAGTGAACTATTCCCTTTATTGAAAGTAAGATGCCGCTATTAAGGCATATTTTAAATTTATAATTTTCCAATTTATTATCTTGCAAATCACTCGTTCGAGGGCGATTCTTTTCTTTAATGTAATATAATCACATAGTTTAAAATCTACATGTTATTGATTTTAATCTAATATAAGAGTATGTGCGAAGTCAATGATTTAAATGTGTCCCCAAATGAATGATTGCGTATATAAATCTATACTCACTTTTCAAACCCGCAAGCATGCATTTTCCTATTTTAATTACCGTGTTTTACTTTAATTATAAAGTTCATCATTGACGTCGAGAATGTGCAGACCCTTTTAAATGAATTTCGGGGAATTTGATTGGGCATTTCTCTTAATCCGAGTAAAACCCATTTAGTATGTTTTTATATACCCTAGTCTCATATTGCTGGTACATGAATTGGTTGTTGAGACCACTTTGTTTTATTTTCCAAGGATTCTTTACATGGCTAAGGCCGTTCTCTCCACGCTTGCGGTTTCCAGGCAGAGGGTGTCTCAAATGACACCCCTGGGAATTAAACGCAATCGTCACACAGTTGCTAAGTTTCAGCTGTTCGTCAAAATACTTTCCTACAGGTTAGCGGCGAGATGCCCTCCGTAATTATTCCGGATCTCCAATATTGTTTTATTTTATATTTATTTTACAAAGCATCCGTGACTTAAACGTGTCACACCCTCCAACTTTAATAAATTCATTATCAGCAATGCTGACTTCCCAATGCATCTCTATTAATATTATTATCAAATAAATGCTTTGATCATATTTCCATTTTTGCTTAGTAAGCTTTAGTCCATACTATTCTTGAAATCAATAAATATTTTAGAATATTTAATTTCAAATATTATCTTAAACTTGTATAAATTCTCACAGCACCTCGCATATGTTCCTATCTCATCAAGCACATTATTGTAATGCTATTAGCCCGAGAAATAGAATATATCACTTTGCTTTATAACCTTTTGTCATTTATTGAGATATAATGCCAACAATTATTTAATACACGTCCCTGTCTCATATAAGCAGACAGTGGCATTATATATATATTTATATAAATAAATTGTGTGAAATTATTTAAAACTAAATTTGATCTCTTATTTTATTTGATTCCTATCACTGTCTCGGTCTATATATATATATATTTTCTGCATTTCTTTTGTAAATCCATAGACGTTAATTAGCCACCCAAACTTCTTTTAGTATAGAGTCTTTTGTTTCTCCCTGACCACCAGGCACCGGTCAAAGGTTATACTAGTAGTGGCACCAGATGCGTTATCATGTAGATGGCACTGTGAAATTTGGGCTTTAGATTTGAACTTAGTATATCTAGAAGGCAACCCCTCCTAGAATGTTCAGTTTCGTGTCTGGGGTTTGAATTCTGCAGTGTGTTAGTGAGATAGACGATTCTGACCGTTACATAGTAAATTTTTTTTTCTGGGTCCATGGCGCCCAATATGGGGCCTCAAATATTTAAACACCCACATCCCTGTAGATCTCAATTATATAAACACCCACATCTCTGTAGCTTAATTTTAGCATTTTGTATTCGTATTTAATCACTCAAATCCTTTATATTTTTGATATATAAAATATCTTTTCAAACTCTATACTATCTATAACATGGAGCCTCGAATATTTAAACACCCACATCCCTGTAGATCTTAATTATTTAAACACCCACATCCCTGTAGCTTAATTTTAGTATTTTATTCGTATTTAGTCACTCGAATCCTTTATATTTTGATATATAAAATATCTTTTCAAACTCTATACTCTCTATATTGTTTATTTGCGTGTATATTTCATATATTTTGTTTAACTCGGGCATTCAATTACTTATCCTATATAATCAGAACTTGTCCAAATATGCTATAGTGCGATACGAGCCATCTGTATTATCTGTATTTATTGTTTCACTTAAATCACGCTATGTACGCATAGCGTAAATTACTTAAATATTGTCCCAAGTGAATATTGTGACAATTATGAATATTTCAAATATTGTATTTTCTATCAAAATAAAGTTTTATCGGCTCAACGCGCAAGATAGCATAATGATAATTTTGTACGGTAATGACCTAGATATAATAGGCTATCATATGGAATTCAGAAATAATTATAAGTCAAATGTAATCAATAAAAAAAATGCGAATGTTTTAACGAGTGCCCGTAGTTAAATGGAATAGTTATTAAAATTAATTTTAGGAAGCTAACAGTCTATGGATATTTTTAACTGGTGACATGGCGCCCAAGGGTAATTTCACTAAACGGAGTTACTTCTAAAATAAATTTTGTCACCAGGCTCAATTCTTTTGTATGTAATTTGTTTTTTTCCAACGCATGTAAATTTTTCTTAGACCAAATAATGAGACGTGAATCGGATCAATAATTATGTAAATAAAAATATATATGTATGCTAATCTTAAATAAGAAGGAATGAAATAATTATACCCGGATCTAGCGAATGTTAACATATATAAATAAAATTTGCTTGAATTTAAAAATATATTTTAGCGAAATATTTTGACAGGTAGAATTTAATAGATTTTATATATACGGGCAGTTAAAAATATATATGTTGGCAGCAGATTTAAGCGAGAAATTTTGGCAGTAGTAAGAGGGCAGTAGTTGGGGTTTTAGTGATAAATGTAAAAGCAGCAATTAGGCCAACAGAACCGAGAGGGAGATAGCCTATTAGCCATTAATAAAATTTGAAGTCAAACGTAATAATCACAGAGAATCAAACAAGGAAAATATAGTAATAGTATTTTTTTTACCATATTAGTTTTAATAAGCTCAACATAAAACAGTTTAAACAGTTTCTTTATCAGTGCTATACATTGTGTTTAAGAGTTTTTAGGATATATTAATATAGTTAGCAATAAAATAAAAGGAAAAAAATCATCATCAATCACAGTAACATCCAAGGCCATGGAGGATATGGATACTAATGAGGTCCATTTCCGGGCTATTATAGAATTGTTTAAGCAAGGTGAAGAAAGAGCGAAAAGACGGGCAGAAGAAAGCCAAAGGAGAGGTGAGGAACTTAGAGTGCTGTACAGGATCCTCCCTGGATGGCAAGAGATGGCAGATGAACTCCTGAACCAGAAAGTTGAGACAAATGATTCTGCAGAGAAGACTGATACACCAGACCTGGGACCTCGAACTCAGCCAACCCAGCTCAACACTAGAATATTCCAGGAAGTAAAAAAATGTCCCGAACTTTCTTTGGAAAGAGTACTTCCATTAAATGATGTCCAGGACACAGGACATCAAACCCAGCTAACCAAGCTTCGTCACATAAAAATTTTTCATGAAGTAAAAAAATGTCCACAACTGTATTTAGATGAGATATGTTCAGCCAAGAATGTACAGGACTTATGGATTCAAACCCAGCTAACCATGCTTACCACCAACATTAAAGGACGTAAAGAAAACCAGGAAAATTTCCCATCTGATATAGCAAGAATATATCGGATAAAGGAAATAGTGAAAACAATAATGGCACTCGATGTCAGCCCATGGGCCAAGGAGCCACCAGATAAGGCAAATAATTGCAACAGCCTAAAGCTTCAGTTCTTAACCACCACTATGGATTTCAGTCCCTGGGCCAAAGAACCGCCAGACAAGGTAAAGAGACCTGATAATCCGAGACTGCAGTCATCAAATTATAAAAGGCGTCATTACCCACCAGACCCAGGATTATAGTAGTTTTTTTAAAAAAAATAAAATAAAAATGGACACATCACAGGATAATATAAAAAGGAGATCGGATATAAACAGTGTTAAACTATTAGTTTTTTTTAAATAAAATTTTGTTGAAAGAAGGGGGGGGAGATAATAAAAAATGTTCGCTAGATGGTAGATTTATTAATATGATCCGGGTATATAATTCAGTTTCGTTTCTTCATGTAACGGTCAGAAAATGTGTGACTCGTAAACATAGTGCAGAATTCGACCACCATACAGAACAGCAGCACCATCGATTAGCGAAGCCATCCATTGTACTGAGTTCGAACATAGTTTATCGGTTCCACAATACAATCCATGAAACAATGCATCTGATGCAACATTAGTAAATATTTCCTTAGGCACGGTGGTCAGGGATATGCAAGAGACTCATGATTTTATTCTTGAGTTAGCCAATAATCAAACTAATATTAATTAAACATTCATATTTACATAATCGAGGAAATATATATAGAATAGGTATCGAATAAATGAAACGTAACTGCAGACGTATAGTTTAAAATTATTTATTAATACATTTTAATAAAACAATCGTTAATAATATTTTATGGACTAACAGCTTCAGTAGCGGGATTTGCAACATGATTATATTTTAAAGAATACATTTATTTATTTACACATTATTTTATATTGGGAACTCAGTAGCGGTATTTCCAATACTGTAATGTTTACAAAGGGAATTCACTTATTGGAAGGCATAATCTAGCTACCTAAAATTCTCGAGTAAGTATTTCTAATGCATGCCTTGGGGAATTTATACCTTTGCAAAGCAAAAGTCTAAAGTAAGATTTAAGAGTAGCGGCGGACATATATTTATTTAATTAAACTATTTATTTTATGACTAAGGGCAACATTTATTTGAGAGTGAATTATGAAGATAATGCAGAGGCGGAGTGATATATAGAATAATAAAATGAAGTAAAGGAACATGTGGTACACTTTAGAAAGGCGATATGGAATGGCAGTATATTGAAACTGCAATGCCGCGAATGCGTTTATAAAACTGTCGGGCTGGTCTCTGCCGCGGCCCGACGAAGTAAGGTGTCACATAAGCATAACCAGGGACAAGCGGTACATGTCGCAATTTGCCAGCTGGCTGCATGACAGGTCAAATCCTACGGGAGCATTTATTATGTCCGCTTGTGTAGGATGACGGGGGTTAATTTCAACCCTGAAGAATCCGGAATATGTACGGCGGAATAGATCATCACGTCTCTAAAACGTAACACATGTATACTGTATAAACGATTATGATGAGATTTCAACAGATTTCTAATTCGGTCCTACATTATCAACATTTATTAAAGAACGTTGGCGACTCTCAAAGAAATGTAATTTTCTGGAATTATTCATGATGATTTACTAAATACAAAACATATATATATATATAAATTGGGAATTATTATAACTAATACGTCAGCCATTTGCGAAGTTGTAGACCTCTGCATTACAATAAATGAAGCATTGAATGCGTGTCGATTTATGTGACAGTTAAGTTATTAAAGAAAGTGAATATTAATGAAAATTTGACACGCATTCATTGTTTTAAGTGATCATAGATTTAAACTTTGAAAATTAAAATAATTATGAGCATGCAATAATTAAATAATAAATATAGATAAAATGCAGATTTTAGAAATATGCACCCAAGAAAGATAGAATGAGGTAAGCTAGATTATTAGAGAAATTTACACATTAAGTTAATTATTCAGTTTTAGTTATACATATGGTAGTTTTTACATTTCATAATTTAGATAAGTAGTATGAAGAAGAGCTATAGCATATTATTAGAGTACTCTAGAGTTTGAACACAGACAGGTACCTGTTTTATAAGAAGTTTTCTGATTCCATTAGTTTAGCAGCAAAAAGTTCACGAGTGGCAATTCTTTCTTGTATTTAGATATTTCATTTACTTTCACAGCAGCTTTCTCATTTATTTCAGGCAGCAGATCTTCATGGTAAATTTATGATGGGCAATGGAAAGTTCGGCATCCGATAGGCCATCTCCCGATGGAGAATAATGTAGGTGCTTTTACTCAGTCATACCTTGGCAGGAACAAATTATTTTTATTATTTTTGGAGACTCTCAGTGATCGAGAGCAAAGCTAAAGTTTAAGTGAATGTCTCCAGCAAGTCTAAGATGGCCTCTTTTTTTATCTTGATCTTTCACATTTTTGTTAAGATATTTTTAGGTTCTACTTAATCTGCCCTGAGAATAATCAATGCATTTTGTTGGTTTTTAATTAAAGAAAGCTGCCGTTCTATTGTTTACATTTTACATTTACTAATTATATTTTGGGGAATTTTTCTTTAATTAATCTATTATCTATCACTGACCGATGCTTTTAAATTTCAAAGACAAAAGGGAAACATAAGATTATTTTAACTTTTAATTAAATATTACATCAGATTTTTTTAGAATTATTATTAAATGAAATTTAAACAAAGCAATAAATACGAACTTTATAATCCAAAATAAATGATTAAAATTATACAAAATTATATAACTAAAAGAAATCTAAATTATATTATTTTATCCCTATTTATTGCCTTTAATTTGAGATCGAAATGTGTACATGTTTATGCTGAATTCTACATATATTTATACATTTTTAATATTGTTACACACACAATTCAATATCAAAAAGTTTAAATTTGGGCGGGATAGACCAGTCAGTGAGAGAAGACAGAAAAAGGTGAAACTTAAGATTCGAATACGAATCTTACTGTTTCATTCATTATATTTATATCCTGTACATTATGGGTTATCTTGTAAATTTTTTTTATGCAGGCTTCATAGGTGGACACTTGTTGTAAGATCTTTTTTTTTTAACAATTTTTTTTGTTCCGTCACTAAGGAAATGTGAAACAGTAAGGTCTGCTTTGCAGATCTTCGTTTCACCTTTTCTCACCTTCTTCCTACCCTCATACCTTAGTTTGAACCCCAATCTATTGTAGTGTGTCTGCAATACACGTATATACCGAAAATCCTGCCTAATTTTAAACCACAAGCACAATGCTCGTATTATATATATAACTTATCCCCAAATAAAATAAAATATTATGAATTATGTATTTGTTCACATAATTTACATTTATTAAAAAGTAAGTTATATAAGTTGTAATTGCACACACACTATGATATCCATTTTAAAACATATCCAAATTATAAATTGTTAGTTATTTTGTTTGAATCTGTTTGCAAATATATTACCGTCGTAATATATTTTGATTTAAAATAAAATTCATTTAGTAAATATTCGTTTAGTAAATAGATTCAAATATTGCAATTTAAAAAGTAAAATCATTTTCTTTAATTTAATAAAAGTTATTCCAAATATTTCTGTTAAAATCAATGAGGGACAATAGTTTAATTAGTAAATGTTGTATAAGTTTATCTAAAAACAGCAGATGTCTACTTAAGGTTTTCTTTAATTAATAACAGTAATTTTTAACTAAATCTAGTTTGTAATTCGAATGTCAACAGGGAAATTAACAAAAGAAATTAATTAATGTTGAATTCCTTTAGACATTCCGATGATTTAATTACAGCTGATAAGTCCGATATTTTTGTAATGCTCCAGGGCAGTTCTATTGTTAAATTCCACTATAAAAAGGTTTTTCTTTTGTTCTCCAGTTAGTTAGTTGTTTTTTTTATTCTAATGTGTCTAAGAGAAATCATTCTGTGTTCTATTCTAATATTTTGCTAACCTTGACATGTCCGAGTAGAGGCATTAAGATGGCTATGTCCCCTCGGAATAGCCAGCCGCTGCTCCATACCATCAGAAGTTATCACATGGACCCCGGAACTGCTGCTACCGCTGCCAAAAATATGAACATTCCAGATTTTGCTGCTGAATTATAAAACCTGCCGAACATCTACCTGCAAATGTGTCTCCAGAGGTAACCTAAATTAATCCAAGAGCTCTTGTGATTCCTAACTAACATGCTATAGCTATTTAACATTGTTTTCTTATATTTCACATAACTTCATTATGTATTTCTTTAATGTATTTAAATATACTCAACATTTTGCTCTCTATCCTTAGGTTAATATTTTCTATTTATAAAGCTTTCTTTTATTTTATTATGATAATGTGTCAGAATTGTCTTTGACCGAGTGAACTATTCGCTTTATTGAAAGTAAGACGCCGCTATTAAGGCATATTTTAAATTTATAATTTTCCAATTTATTATCTTGCAAATCACTTGTTCGAGGGCGATTCTTTTCTTTAATGTAATATAATCACATAGTTTAAAATCTACATGTTATTGATTTTAATCTAATATAAGAGTATGTGCGAAGTCAATGATTTAAATGTGTCCCCAAATGCATGATTGCATATATAAATCTATACTTACTTTTCAAACCCGCAAGCATGCATTTTCCTATTTTAATTACCGTGTTCTACTTTAATTATAAAGTTCATCATTGACGTCGAGAATGTGCGGACCCTTTTAAATGAATTTTGGGGAATTTGATTGGGCATTTCTCTTAATCCAAGTAAAACCATTTAGTATGTTTTTATATACACTAGTCTCGTATTGCTGGTACATGAATTGGTTGTTGAGACCACTTTGTTTTATTTTCCAAGGATTCTTTACACGGCTAAGGCTGTTCTCTCCACGCTTGCGGTTTCCAGGCAGAGGGTGTCCCAAATGACACCTTTGGGAATTAAACGCAATCGTCACACAGTCGCTAAGTTTCGGCTGTTCGTCAAAATACTTTCCTACGGGTTAGCGGCGAGATGCCCTCCATAATTATTCCGGATCTCCAATATTGTTTTATTTTATATTTATTTTACAAAGCATCCGTGATTTAAACGTGTCACACCCTCCAACTTTAATAAATTCATTATCAGCAATGCTGACCTCCCAATGCAACTCTATTAATATTATTATCAAATAAATGATTTGATCATATTCCCATTTTTGCTTAGTAAGCTTTAGTCCGTACTATTCTTGAAATCAATAAATATTTTAGAACATTTAATTTCAAATATTCTCTTAAACTTGTATAAATTCTCACAGCACCTCGCATATGTTCCTATCTCATCAAGCACTTTATCGTAATGCTATTAGCCCGAGGAATAGAATATATCACTTTGCTTTATAACCTTTTGTCATTTATTGAAATATAATGCCAACAATTATTTAATATGCGTCCCTGTCTCATATAAGCAGATAATGGCATTATATATATAGTTATATAAATAAATTGTGTGAAATTATTTAAAACTAAATTTGATCTCTTATTTTATTTGATTCCTATCACTGTCTCAGTCTATATATATATATTTTCTGCATTTCTTTTGTAAATCCATAGACGTTAATTAGCCACCCAAACTTCTTTTAGTATAGAGTCTTTTGTTTTTCCCTGACCACCAGGCACCGGTCAAAGGTTATACTAGTAGTGGCACCAGATGCGTTATCACGTAGATGGCACTGTGAAATTTGGGCTTTAGATTCGAACTTAGTATATCTAGAAGGCAACCCCTCCTAGAATGTTCAGTTTCATGTCTGGGGTTTGAATTCTGCAGTGTGTTAGCGAGATAGACGATTCTGACCGTTACAATACAGTATATAATATTACAAATCGATGTCTACGCAAATGTATAAATAAATATTAGAAAATACAGTAATTAAATTTTTTTAAAAAGAACAAAAGATATAAACATCACTTACGAGTGCTTTCGACCATCCTCATAGCCTTTGTCAACTAATAGTTTGAAAGGTCAACTTTGCCATGCCTGCCTATTGATTGTCTTGCTTGTATTTATATATTAACATAGCTTCCTTGATTTTTCTTTTATTATTCTTTCTTTCAGTTTGCAATATTTTTACAAAGTATTTTCTAATATACAGTATATATATTATTATTTTAAAATTTGTGTGCATATTTTATTATAAACTATTGTTTGTATAAGTTCATTTTCTTAAGAGGGTTGGGAAAATTATGCTATCAGTGTTATATAAAATTTGATGAGAGAAATCCACTTATTTAGTACTTGCAAATTTATTAAATTTTTCAATGTTAAAAAATAATATAATATTATGTAAAATTTAATGATATATGGTAAACATGATTACATGATATTACAAGTGAAAGGAGTATAAAGTAACATGGATGATTAAAGACCTAATATATTGAATATGAGGGTACATAAAAGCTTTGAATGCATATGTGACATTTAATATGTGTATAAAATAGAATATATTCAATTTTTAAGTACAGTACAAAATAATAAAGTTTAACTGTTAAAAAGTAAAAAATAATTAAAGTTGACTATTTAATTCTTATATAGACACCCAATGCTAAGTAATTTTATATATGCCAATAATTGTAAGCCACCCAATTATTGAAGTAATAATCAGATAGCATCAAGATTATCTAATTATTGAATCGTAATTTTTATTGATTATTAATTATTAATATTTTAATCAAATTTACCACCTTCAATATATAGCAGGTCGAATTAGTTTTCCTGATCATTATCTTATCCATTGCCCTTTTCTATCTTATTATAATATTTATGACAAAATAAATTCTAGCGCAATGTAAAATAAGCGTATACTTTTTCTGCCATTATTAGATTTCCACATAGAAACCTCTGATATGCTTCTTTTAATGTACACAATTTATCAAAAATTAAGATTTAAAACAATCTTTTATTATTTTTAAGCAATTTAAATGGATGATTATATACAAATAAAAAATTATTTAATAATCCTGAGAAGTGTGATTATTTGATTAAAGAAAATTCACTGTTCTTTATCCTCATCATTTATCATTATCTTATCTATTACGCTTTTTCATCCCATTATAATATTTATGTCTGAACATAAGAATGAGACTGAATATAATTTTTAGAGAATATTATATATATATAAAATATGTATTTTATATCTTCGTTTTAACATATATATATATGTGTGTGTGTGTGTGTGTGTGTAATGCTATCTAATGACCCAAGCCATTTTGCATTTATTTGAGGATATGAAGAGTCAATTATACAAGTAAAACTGCCATAAACAACATATACCAATATTATTTCAAATTAAACATAAATCAATGATTATCTATAGTATCTTTTTCTAAATAAGATGCCTGTAATCAAATTACAAATGTGAGAAAGGCAATAAATAATTATTTTTTATAATATTCCAAATTTCAAAATATGATAGTGATGAAATGTAAACTTGCACCATGTTAAAATATCTTAACTACATGTCTCTGATTCATCATTTTTTGATAAATTCATGTAATCAATATCCTTCTGTATATAATAAGTAAAACACTGCAGCAATAAATAAATGTTTATTTTAAATATACAAGAGTACTTGTATAGGTTTAATATGTAGTATTAATCCACACACACAAAACCTAGTAGAAATAAAAAATACTCAGGAAGAGCATGAAAGCAAAAGAAATGATAAAAAAAATAAATGAAAACTATATATTATCCAGGAAATAAAGTGGATTCAATTATTATTAATTCCTTTCTCAATTTTTATCTGTCCATAAGTTTCCTGTGTGGCTTTTCTCTTTAAATTCTCTCTTGCTACATATCATTGACATCTTCCTACCAAATCTCTCACCCAATAATCTACTTTAATTCCTTTCCTGAGTGTGCCCATCATCAGAATTCATTGTAATCTACATCACTTTTTTTTATTCATTTGCTTAGCTCATAGTTAATGTCAATATCAATTCTTTTTAATATTTTAACTTTATCTCAGTGTAATATTGGATAGATCAAACACAAGATCAGAAACTTTTCAGAGTGGAAAATGTTTTAAGTCTGTATTTCTTGTTAATATCTTCATAAAAAAGTTCTGTGATAAGTTATTCATTGATACTGTTTTGTAAAATTTCACCAACTCCACTTATAGATATAACTCTTGCTTGGATTATATAAGTTATATTAATTTACTATACTAAGGCTTGGAGATCCACTCACATTAAGGTTTGAATCAGGCTTTCTGCTGATCTTGTTTGACAGCAACCAAAAATCCTTTCCTCAGCATTATACTAGAGGAGGATCACATGACTCTCAATCACAGGCAATCTATAGAAAAGATGTTGGCCATCGCTGGTCACATCCCTAATTATCATAGCTTCACATTACACACTAATTTATATTAGAGTAACAAAATCACCAAAAAGTCAGACTAGATAACTGAAAAGATTTTTAATGAATTTTTCCCAATCCATTAACATTTCATCAGAAGGTGCAATTAATTTTTCATATTCTAATATAGGTAAAATTCACACATTTTTTTATTCCATGGTTGCATGATCTCACAAGAGCAGTGACTAAATGGTGAATCATGCTCATAAATGATAGACATCCAAACAACAAACAATAGAAAAGATAGAATTTTTTCATTAGCACCTTTACATTTCAGTCACCGAAGTGCACCCCCAATTCTCCCCCTCCCTAATATGGAATTTAAAAAAATATTCAACAAAGAATTCTATTAAAAAAAACAACTTTGATATTTCTTTTTTAAAATTAATTTTTTTTTTATTTATTAAATTATTTTAATTCCTCTCCTCCATATCCGTTTTCCCAATTAACATTCATCAATTTGTTAAATAAATTAACTTCAACGCACAATATTTCTTTTAAATATTAACGCTATGAAATACAAATGCTATAACAGATTTAAAAAAAGCAATGGCCAAGAAAAATAATAATAAATCACATTTCATAACATATAATCCATTTATATTTTGCAGAATGTGGTTTAGGGCAGTGACAGAATGGCAAACTGTAAAAGCTCAAGATCCACAAATCGAATCCCAATTCTTTTATGTTTGCTGCTAGAGCTTCAAAATACCTTAATTTATTAATATTTATATTTTTAAGTAAACAAAGTGTGTGGGTGTGCA
Source organism: Epiperipatus broadwayi (assembly GCA_028023455.1). Classification (NCBI taxonomy): domain Eukaryota; kingdom Metazoa; phylum Onychophora; class Udeonychophora; order Euonychophora; family Peripatidae; genus Epiperipatus; species Epiperipatus broadwayi. The sequence goes on from JAQFVV010006207.1 coordinate 12,817,946, forward strand.
TAAATTGATATTTATTCAGAGTGGGACAGAGTAGTTACACAGTACTAATCAGAGATAAGTTTTAGGAAGGTTGCAATGTTGCTGAATAATATTTTGACTACTTGTCACCAATAACTATTATATATATGCTTTTATCTCTTTATAATGTATTGCAAGCAGAAGAGTGAAAAAACTCAATAATTGCCTCTAATTGAAGTTAATTTTAGGATAATCAAACCAAAGATTATTCTGTCAAATAAATTAGAGTAAAACAAAAAATAATTTATCTATGAAGTGGGTTTTCCAAATGTAACAGGATAATGCTTGAATAAATTATTTAGTCCTAACTATTGAAACGGTCAGTTTCATCCATCTGCCAACCCTCTCAGAGTACCCATTTAAACAACCTCGAATTACTATATATGCGGAATCATGTATATATATATATATGCGAGTGGTATGTCTGTAGTTTAATAGTATATGTATAGATTACAGATATGTATTTAATTTATGGGTATTTCTAGTTTAAGAAATTCATTTTATATTTCTACTTTAAGAAATATTTTAGTTAAATTATTTAGCCAATTTTATTGTTGTATTATTGAAATCGCATACATATATTTCCTGTTATTCTGCATGTATAGTTATAAAATTAGTTTTTTTACTAATTATGAAAGTAACTTTGTCAAAATAACATTTGATTTTTGTAAACAATTTTCGAAGTAGGTCACGCATTGGTCCTAAAATAGAGTGGACTTGATTTTGTAAATATAAAATGTTAATAATAAAATATGCAAAAAAACAAAATCTCAATTAGTTGTCATAATTAAAAATGTTTTTCTAAAATAAATAAATGGGTTTTTCTACTAGTTGTAGCTATTAAATATGTTTTGCTAAAATAAATAAATGGACTTTTCAGCTACAGACAAGCTCATAAAAATTAACAGGTGGCCAGAGTTTGAAAAGTATAAATACTAAAAGTTTTGTTGCCAAGTAATCGATGATATATATATATAATAAGTGAGTTGTAAGCAGAACCTGCACCCATTTTATCTTCAAAATGGTCGAGTAGAATGGCATTAACTCACCCCTCTCCTTGATCGGGAATGGAGAAGAACTTTGGCCCGATAAAACCTAATGCCATACACCAGCAAAGCAGCCCATGGAAAATCTCTATTAACTTTAAATCATCATCAAAAGTGTCAACTTAATATCCTCCCAAATGCTCCGGAACTAACTGCAATTAAAACAACTGAATGGTAAACTTTCTCTCAGAGCTCTGTTTATAAACTGTGACTTTCGATTCTTTCTTTTAAAAGCTAGCTATTTATTAAATCTGCCTTTCCCAAACACCTTTACTAAAATCTACAAAGAATATTGTTAAATGCTAAATCTTGCCTGATTGTAAAACTTGAATTCTCCTTTAAAACGTAACCCTCGAATTCTCTTTTCAAATGTAAAACTCTAATAATCTATTTTAAATTAAATGTATAATTTTCTGTGGTCTTTTATGCCTATTTATAATCTATTCCATTTATTCTATGATTTTATCATTTTAATATTGTATGTATTTAATATGCCAAATGACTCAAAAACGCAAGTATTTATAAATATAAGTTTAGCTTATCGATCTGCGAAGATAATTTCAAATCTTCACTATAATAAATATTAAATAATTGAATTATTATTTTTCTTTCTCACTCGCTGTTTTGAGATCATATTATTATTTTACTGATTAATTTTTGGGTATTAATATTACAATAATCAGTCGTTCACTAGTTAAAATTGTAGTTTGCTTAATTCTAGTTATGAACTATAACTATTTATATATGTAACTTGTACATCATAGGAACTAGCCACAGAGATATTCTCAAAGCATATTTTAATGTTTTATTCATAATTACCCCACAAATATGCTTTGTCCTCCTTAGATTTATATATGTTGAGATGCAGGTGATAATATTAAACTAGGTTACTAATTAATTTAGTCCCTAAATAGTATATTTGAAAGACTAAATTTGAGAACTGGATTGTATAGATATGCAAATAGACGCTATCTAATTTTAAGACACGCTAATATAAATTTACGTATTTGCATTATATATATGTATAAGTTGCAGATGTGTCCTTACAAAGTACGCAATGTACAATTATCTGCTTGCTGCATGATTATTGATGAGTTGATGGCGGAGGTCACACTTATCCACTTTAGTTCGGGTTAAAGCACACTTTTAGAACTAGGGCACAAGGACCTAGATTATTCATGATTAATGCTTATCCGATCTCCTGAACTACTAATGTTCCTATTCTTAGCAAGTTGATTGGTTTTAGGGCAAACCGAGTCTTTGGAGACTGAAGCCCGTGAATAATGACCCATTCGCACCTTTGAGCTTTATTAATATTTTAATATGTGCCATAGAGTATATAGGTAAACCTATCATAAACCAGTTTTCTCTCCTTTTATATTAAATGCTTATCTAGCATCAGTGTATACCCTAATCTAGGTTAACATGCTAACCTGCATATCTCTGAGCCTAATTATATGCTCGATTTAACTTTGTATAGATAGACGCCACAGGAGCGCTATTAATTTAGTTATATAACTTTGGCTATAAAGTTCCATATGATCTAGCAGACTACATAAGAGCTAGAAATTTGGCATATTAATATAGGCATAAACTCCAATACTGCACTACATTTTATTAAACGCTTATAATGAGATATGTAACATTATTCTCATTAGTTATATAATGCCTGCGAGCATAATATCTCACGTTCTCATCACATAATTTTGTATATTTTAATTTCACTATTTGTTATTGTTTTATTAAATTAATAATATTTAAAATTATAACTCGTTTTCATATTTTATTGTCCATGAGTTCATTTTATCCAGCTCTAGATTTACTTGCACATACATCATTACATCTATAGGTAGATCATTCTATTATATTTTATAAGCAATCATTGATATATTAATTAATCACTTAGTCTTATGTGTGTATATCTGACCAAATCAGTATTAAATTAGTTAATTTGTGAGTCTTTTGTTTTACGCTGAGTGACTGCCGGACCATGGTTAAATTGAATGTCTGTGTAAGTTGAGAAGTGTCATCCATAGGGTATTAGATCATTGAGCAGAGGTGAAAGGATTGAATGTTGGTCGGATTCTGGATCCGAGTATCCGTACTCGATCAGCTTTAGTGTATTTTGTTTGTGTTCTAGATTTTGTTGCGTGGAGGGACAATTCTTACCGTTGCACTATGTATTTCAGAATACTGAATATTTCCCATAAATAAATAGTACTTATTGTTCACATGAAGCACTAAAAACATGGGCAATTCCTATATATTTCAGGCTAAATATTAATCACTAACGGGCTTTATGCTACCCGATAGATTGTAAAAATTCACAAATAGAACATGGTAGAGTCCATAATAAGAAGAGTTACCTTTGAATAAAAGTCTATTATCCAGAATCAAACTCTCACATAATTTTGTTTTCCCATTATAGCTGATAGTTCTATCTCACAGAAAGCATACACATTAAATATGTGAAGAAAATATTTTATATATGTAAAAACGAGATTAAAATGATAATAAGCTAGATTATATAATTATCACAATATTTATTAAAGCGAATAACATAACAAACAAACAAACTCTATTAATATAAACATTTATCGTCATAGAGATACATATTATGGAGATTTGAACCAATTCATCTGCCATATATATTTTTGATATATCATTCATGTTACTTTAACTGTATTGATTAATAAATGTAGAATGATTATCTATATTCTTGACAATATTCAACAAATGAACAAACCCAGTTTATTATATCTTAAATAATAATATAGGAAAAAAAAATCTCCGTTTTGTTTTATTCTACTCTTTGTTAAAATTTCAGCCCAGAAAGAAAAAATTTAAAGGAGAATGAAAAAAAAAAGTGTATATATTACAAACACATTACAAGATAATTTCAATTTTTTACACCTTTAATCAGAAACCCTTTAAAACTGAAATATTTAAATTTCTCAATGATGTTAAAGTTTTAATGTGCATATATATTATTATCAGATCTCCTTATGTAAAAACTTGAAGTAGATACTGTTTTATATCTTTTTATTTGGTCTGCTTCTTCGTTTAATTTTGAAGATTCATTATGGGTTTATAATTTCAATTATTTTTTATATTATAGGCATTTAATTTACTTGCAGCTTATATCAAATATATTTTTAGTATATTTAGGTCTTCTATTTTTATTTTTTGTTTTTATTTAGGTTTTTATTTTTTGAGCATGGAACACTCAGGCAGTAAGGCAAATCATCTCTAAGTCAGGTCAATATACTTTTTGGCATACTGAAGATAACGAGCTATATTTCAAACGTGGTTAGGATTAGACAGACCATCCTTTTTATCCTGGGCTCTACATGGGTGGAAAATGGTTGACAAACATTTGATGATCTTTAACCAGACATCTTGAATCAGCTACAAGTATAATAATGATCTCATTTTAGCAATGAGCATAAACTAATAGGTATTACTTTCACTGCTGGTTAATTTGCTTATTGTTCCTGCAATAAGGACTTACAATCATAACTCACTGATAAACATTGCTGGTATTTTTTTTAATTGACCAAATTCTCTTTTTCACTAATTGTAAGTTGACCACCATTTGGTAATTTTCAATTTGACAGGGGCTGATGTCTACTTTGATCTTCTCTAATATAGTTTGAATATAACTAATACAACCTGAATTAGTCTTTTATATTGCTTACACAGCTTTTCAGCATTCTTTCTCTCCTGTTTGCCAAAAATATATGATTTTCAGAACTCAGAAGCTAACTGCCAACCTGCACAGGATAACTTTCACAAACATCCCGACCTTTTTAGTCTTCCTTTCCAAATCTTAATCACTTATTATTTATATAAACAACAAAGCTGTTTTGAAAATAATATTTTGCAATAAGAAAAATATACAATTTTAAATTTTTATACAAATAAAAAAATGTTTATGTGCAAATATTTATACATTTTCATTTTACCTTCCAAGCAGCTGGCCCAGAATTGCTTCCCAGTCAATGCATTTGACATATGAAAAAAAAAATTATAATAAATTTAACCATTTACAATTTTCCCATTACTCAAATGCTTTTAGATATGTATGTTCAGAAATTATATTTTTGATTTTCCCTTTACAATAAAGCCAGGATGTGTTTCCAAAATTGACTCTGCTTAATAATAAGAACGAATTTCTAACTAAAGAACTCTCATGAATGCACGCTACAAACTCAGTGTAACGTGTAAAATTGACAAATACAATATATATATATTTCATTATCCACTGTGAACAATTCCAGAAATTACTTATATATGTTTTTCGATAGAGACAAGGTGTTCTGAATACTGAATAAACGAACAGGGGAAATCACTCAAAACTATAATTTTTTTTTGTATCCGAACATATATATTTTTAGAGTCATATAATTTTATATGATATAATTAAGTATTTACTTGTTTTTGTTTAACTTCCATTTGATTTTCAATTGTATTGATATATTATCAAAACTTTTATTCATGGTTAACTTTATTACTTTAAAACTCTGCCTGTTTTTATGTTCAATTAAATTAAGATCTCTACCAGAACTCCTTTACTATCACCAATATAGAAATAATATAATGTCAAATATATATGTGACTGGTCCATTCAATCTCTTTCTAATATTCAAAAAATAATTATGATTTTTTTAATTATCAATTTGGTCTAAGCATTTGCTCCAATTAATCGAGAAGATTTATGATTGCTTGAAAGCTCCCCACTTTCCCATTTTTTAGGATAATTTTTTTCTAGGATACAAACTATTAACATTTAAAATTAATTTTATTAAATCATTTCTGGTCTGTTTTCTTAATTAATAAACAACAACAAAAAAAGAGATCTACAAGTAGATGTAGTAAACAAGGCAAAACTCTCTCCATACAGTAGTGCCACCCTGTGCCAAACAGAGTAATCAATGGATGCTCTCAGAACCAAAGCTCCTCACTGATGAAGGCCACAAGCCAGAAACTAGTCTGGGGATATTGGATGAGTAGATAGGGATTTTATGCACAAGCCTTCTGGCATCCATTGGTTACTCTGGTTGGCACAGGGTGGCACTACTGTATGGAGAGAGTTTTGCGTTGTTTATAAACAATATGCGCTAGTATGATATAGTGATCATGTGTTGCTTAATGGTTTAGATGTAGTAATTAGGGCAGTGTATTTCAGATTGGTACACAGATAATAAACATTCTTTAATGGAAGACAACTATCTATTAACAATATTTAATAGTCATTCATTAGACTAGAGATTATCCAATCATGAAATAATATTTTGTAGTAATTTTTAATACACAACTCTCCATGAGGTAATGATTGTTTATATCTGCTTTTAAGCATAAAGGGTACAAATAATAAAGTTGTAGAAGAATTAATATAAGCAAATGATTATACAGAAAATGAGTTATTGGTGGGTTTGGGAAAAGATAAGGGGGATTTAGATATAAAGGCCATGGAGTTGATAAAGATTATGTTGTGGAAATGGGATGGAGCAAGTTATGGGAAAACATAGGGAAGGGAAAGCTAAGGGAAGGTAAAGTGGCTAACAGGTTTCACTGGGCATAGTTGCTGAGAGTTTCCTGACTCCATATAAGGAGAAGTCACAGTGCATCACATCACATCAACATCTTATGGAGGGATGTAATTATAAACATATGACCAAAACATGTGAAAAAGATCTATGACCCCTAAGATACACATTTCACACTGAATCAGCACTTATCGGTTCTCCCAGATCACAATCTCTTACACATATGTTTATCATTGGTCTGCATACAGTAAATATAGATGGAAAATTACTACACTATTGTTTTTTAAAAAAATAAATTTTTGTATTTCATTAACACTAAAATCTTAATCTTTAGTTTTTAACAAATAGTTTTATCAGCTGCTTCACTCTAAAAGTTTTAATTATCAGTCAATATGATCATTTTCAACCATTATAAATCTTTTATAAGGTAAAGGTTTCACCAAGCTTAATCCACTTTTTCCAATCCATAGCTTCTTTTCTCCACAACATTTTAGTAAACATTCTTATGTCATTCATCTCACATGGTCTTACTTTTTTCAACAAATCTTTAAGATCCTATTAATGACTTCAATTGTCAACCTAGTCTAGGTCTATTTCAGCCACTTAATGTCAGTGATAATTGTTTGTTCTCTCATGCTTTAACTTTCAATGTTTCCTTGTTTCTCCCACAAAGGCTTTCCATATTTAATAGGTTACTCTGAAGTTTTTTGCATTGCACTTGTGTTAGGCATCCATGAGCCAGATCTATATGTAAGAAATGGAAAATTGTTATTAAATATGTTCTTTTTCTGTAAGTATATACTATTCTTAATTTATCAAAAGTATTCTATCAAAGTTTTAATTCTATGGTTAATTTTGATCATATGCTTTTATTTGTATTAATAATCTGACCAAAGTATTTATAAATATTTCTAATTCACAATTCTTTTTTGAAATACCATTAAATATTATTTTTAATTTTTTAATATATATTATTTTCCCTAGCTGTATTTTTATATTGGACTATTTCCATCATCTAATATGTGCAGCTTCTTTAAATTTTCTTCTTTGTACCTTTTCTTTTTTATTTAATATTTTTGTATTTTCCCAATCGAATGTATGTTCATTGGTCCATACATGGTCTGCTACCTTAGATACATCTGTTTTATGTTTTTGCAAGCGCTTTTGAATGGGACAGCTGGTCTCACCAATATATGTTCTTCCACATTCACATGGTATTTCATAGATGCAGTTTTTTCTTTTCAGCATTTCATGTTTAGGCTTTGTAGATGTTAGAATTCCTCGTAGTGTGGTAGTGGCAAAAGATCCGATACCATGTACGGAAACAAAATTACAAGCATTACTCAGAAAGCATCGCAAGTACTTCACAGATTCAGAAAAGAGTAAAATAACATCATATTTCAGCAAAATGCCTCATCTTTATGGTCTACCTAAAATCCATAAGGATCATGTTCCATTACAACCTATTGTTAGTTCTAGAGATTCAACTTGCCAGAATTTGGCAAGATTTCTTCTCAAAGTTCTAAGTCCTTTGGCATGCAAGACCCAATCATTTGTCAGGGATTCTAGACACTTTGTAGAATTAATCATGAACATGAAAATTGAAAGAACTGACTTACTGGTAAGCTTTGATGCGGAAAGTTTATTCACATATGTACCATGTGAAGAAGCATTCACTATTGTAAAGAAAGATTAAATGGTGATAATAGTTTACAAACCAGAACAGCTCTTCCTATTGATATCCTAATGGAACTATTAACATTCTGTATAAAAACAACTTACTTTCAATATAACACAGAATTCTTCCAACAAAATCAAGGAATGGCTATGGGTTCACCATTGTCTCCCCTGATTAGCAATATTTACATGGAAGAAATTGAAACCACAGCCATAAAAACTACTCCTTATCCACCTAAAGTTTGGCTCCACTATGTGGATGATACATTTTTTGTATGGCCACATGGTGAAGCACTGCTACAAACTTTCTGGAAACACATCAACAACATATCCCCTTCAATTAAATTCACAATAGAATCAGAACAAGAACAAAAATTGGCATTCTTAGATGTTCTTGTGACAAGACTCCCTCATGGCAAAATCAAAACTACAGTTTACTGAAAACCTACACATACAGGAAAATACCTAGCCTATACATCCAATCACACCAGAAACACAAAACATGGAGTTATACTATCACTATGGAACAGAGCAAAAGAAGTTTGTTCAGAAACCAGCGATTTGGAAGAAGAAAAGATCTATATAGAACAAACTCTTATGAAAAAATGGTTATCCATCAACTGTTATTAAGAAAACTTTAAATAGACAAAAAGAACCATCAAGAGAAAAGACAATTATTGGTACTGTAGTGTACCCATACATTCCAAAAATAGCAGACAAATTAAGGAAAATCTGCAATCAGTATAACATCAGAACAGCTTTCCAGAGCCATACCACGCTACGAGGAATTCTAACATCTACAAAGCCTAAACTTGAAATGATGAAAAGAAAAAACTGAATCTATGAAATACCATGTGAATGTGGAAGAACATATATTGGTGAGACCAGTCATCCCATTGAAAAGTGCTTGCAAGAACACAAACTGATGATTAGAAGAGAGAAAACAGATGTGTCTAAGGTAGCAGACCATGTATGTACCAATGAACATATGTTCAATTGGGAAAATACAAAAATATTGGATAGAGAAGAAAAGGTACAAAGAAGAAAATTTAAAGAAGCTGCTCACATGACAATGGCAAAAAATCCCATAAGCCAACCTAGTGTGACTATACATAATGTATGGAAACCACTAATCAACTTTGCTCTTAGAAAAAAGTGGAGAAATCAGGAGGAACCTCATAGATAAGTATATGAAATTACTACAGACTGTTGCCTTTGGCAGGATGGCTCAGTTGGTTAGAGCGTTACCTTAAAATTCAATAATCAAGAATCTAAGGACCCAGGTTCGAATCCCATGCTAGTACTGTCACTGGTCAGGCCAGCAACACCTGAAGAAGAGGGGAGAAAAATACCTCTCGAAACGTTGTGCATATACTAACCTGTTTGCTGTGATATTATTAACAGTTGAATGCATTTGGAATAATTAACTAAAATTAAACTTATCTAAAGACATTCAACACACATATTAGATGATGGAAATAGTCCAATATAAAAATACAGCTAGAACACCATCATCACAAACCTTCAGAAAAACATTATTATCCCTACTTTGTAGTTCTCACCTGATAATTATTGCAGCACTTCCTGAAGTTCTGAAGCATTATTTGCAAAAAAAAAAAAACCCGAAAAACAAACATCATAAGCTTAACATAGATGTCTTAATCTCAATTTATTTTCATTCAATTACATTCTGATTTCAACATGCAAAATACTTCTCATAAAATTGCTGTAAAAGGTTTGGAGAAATGGAAGCACTCTATTAGATACTCTTATCCATGTAAATCTTTTAGTGTCACTTATAATTGACAAATATTCTTTAAAATAGGACAATATTTTTCAGTCCATATCTTCATGGAAATAGCTTTAATCATGATGGAAATGCTTATAGAATCAAATGTCTTTATAAAACATAATAGAAATACATATTCATTGATACTTTCTATAGCTTTTCTCAATAAATAGATGTCATCTACCACACTAAAACTACATTTAAGATCAGTTCATGCTTTTGATTGGTTTAAGTCCAAATAAGCATAGTTGCAATTATAATTAGTAAAGATCTTTCTAATGTCTTCTTTTTCTTTTTCTTTTAAAAATATCAATATTAAAAGTGCATTAATAATTACATCATTTTCAGACACTTTTTACCTTTTCATTACCTTGTTTTTCTGTTCTTTATAAATCTTTTCCACACATTTCAAGAAGTTATTCTTCTTTTTAGTTATAAGATCTTTTTCTTACTGTTCAAATAATTTCTTTTAATATCAAGATATTGTTTTATACTTTTGAAATGTTTACTATCTTCTTTAGTCTTCCATGTCAATTCATTCATATATATATATATTAAAATCCTCCAAAATAAATCCTACAAAATTTAATATGCCTATATAAAAAATAAATAGCTAAAACTGAACTACAGAAAGCTTATGACAGTTTACGTCACCTTGAGTAGCAAACACATATCAATATTTAAATCTTATTGGAATCACACAACACTAACACTTCCTCATGAATGGCCAATTTCTCATAAATTATAATTATACACACAATTATACTGTTTGTGACTCTTTGATTTTTCTTTTCTTCAAGTCATTTTACATATTTAAAATAAAAATATCATCAAAGCAGAAATTTTCATTACAAGCACAGATTTATAACTGTCTACATAATTATGCAATTTCTTATATAACAATTCATGATATAAGCTGGCTAAAATTCTGAGACTTAGTTATTTATTTTTTATATAGACATATTGAATTATGGGGGATTTATTCTGGAGGATTTTAATATATTTATTTTTATTTTATGCACACACACATATATGTGTATAATTATAAGGGACTTGAACTCAGACTTTCAAATTCTCTACAGCTATGACCACATACATGTGAGAAAGATAAATCATTTCCAGTATACATATTTGCTGAACCAGCACTCATCAGTTGGCCCAGATCACCATCTCCAACATATATCTACAATCACTCTCAGTTTATATTAAGATAGCAAATCTTTAAACCTTAATGAACAAGCCTCAATCTTATCTGCTCTCCAACTTTTCAGCCATCCATATCATTGAAAATCCAAGGTGATGATGCATCAAATATAGGTATTGGATATAATTTATCTTTTTCACATGTATGTGGTCATGTGTATCAGTTGTATAAGATGGATTGGATAGCTGTGGGGAGTTTGAAAGTCTGAGTTAAAGTCCCTTATAATTACATTAATTTTGTATAGACTAATATACAACCATTTAAATATTATATATTGTAACAGGATGGAGGAAAAATGATTTTGATCCAGGGTGATGGAAAATCATCACCACTCCCAGTCAATTTAAAATGAAATATCAAATTAATTATTAAAGTAACATTTAATAATCAAAAATATATAACTAATTTTATATATTAAAAGGCATGAGAGATCTTGCCCAGAGCAGCAGCTAACTAATTAGCATACATCAACCAGCATTATAATTATAAAGTCATTCATAAATAATATCAAAAAGAAATAATTATCCATCATCATGAATGATCAACAATCAATTTACATCAACAGCCAATCTTGTGACTGAATTTAAAGAATAAAAAATATAAATCAACAATCAATCTGGTAACTGGATTGGAAATGGGTCTTCTATAGATCAGGCTAACTATTTAGACCTTGACAGCTTGTGACAGATTATTGAAATCATTAATTTGGATGCACCACTTAAGTGCTAATTTATCAGAATACATAATCATAAAAACAATAATGCTGGGACATCAAAACATGCTGATCATTATCAATGCTCTGGTCACTTAGTACCATTAATATACTGTCCAACTATAAATTTAATTTCTAATAAGACTAAACTAATTTCATGGGCTTTAAAGAATATAGTCTTATGCACCAACCAACCAGGATGATGATGATTTATCATCACTGGATTCCCCAAAGCACTAAAATACATCTCCATTTATATATCAGACCATTATGAATAAATCTAGCTCAGAAGAACCCAAGCTCAAGTACTGTTATGGTGATCAAGAGATGATGCAATACAATTTTTAACAATTGAATACATATTTCTTAACAACAATAAAAAAAATGAAAATAAGGTCTTTATAAGCCTTCTGATTTTGATTACTATACAAAATTCAAATTATTACATTGATTTACATGAATAATCATACAAATTTCAAGTTATTACATTATGATTTACATATATGTTCCATATAGGCATACAGACATACATTTTACTATTACATGAATATATTTCAATTGGCATTTAATAAAATTAAAAAAAAAAGATTACCTTTTACATATGTGTTTACTTGACAAGCATTGATCTATAAATGCGCACATACATGTGTGTGCATGTAATTTCTGAACATATTTGACTTGCTACAAAATAAACATCTTTAGTTGTCACTTTTAAATATAAAATATATGGTTTTACATATATGTTCTAATAGGTTTACCTAAAACACATATATATGTGCACAGATATGCATTGTATTAATCTATTAACACAAATTCAGTTTTGTCAAAATAATAAATGACATCAATTTTTACCTAGATGTGTCCATCTGCTATACATTGATATATAAATATGCACACAGAGTGTGGTACAATTGATGAATAACATAAATGAAATTCATTTTCTATCATATTTGAATTTATCAAAATAAAATTATTAATTTTATAATACCTAATTAATTCTTTGTTTAACATATATATTGTGCCCATAGGAATGTATGCGCACATTGACATTTATATTACATATTTTAATTTGTTATAATAATAAAAGTTATTCAAAATATACTTTTCATAATTAATTCATTACTGAAAAAATAAAAAAAAGTGAATCATGTGATTTTCTTTGTCTGTCCATAACAAGTTTTCATTTTTAAATAAATGTCTTTAATAATAATCCTTCAACAAATGATTATTTAAAAATCATATTATTCTATATATATCTCATAATCACAGGTTGTTCTCTAAAAGATTTTAAAATATCTTTTAAATGATAATTCTGACTCTTAAATTTTTTTAAATCCACGCAGAGTTATTTATTTGCGTGACTCTTTTCTTTAATAAATGAAAAATAAAATTGCTTTATATATCTCTAATTTTTAAAATGCCATTTTAAAAAATCAATTATTTAAAACAACTTATATATATATATATATGATTTGAGGCATTTTTCTATGGTTCCTTGCTTGTATACACAGCAACATATGTCTATCAATTTTTTTGGCAAGCTGATGGGCAAGTATCATCATCAAGACAGGAAAAGTCTGGACAATTGTCAGCATCAGGAAAGACATAATCAGGTATGTTGGCATTTAATCAGTTCCCTACTATTTAGGATTTGATGAGATTCAGAACAGCAAACTGTTTTGTCCACATTTAAGGTTTTAGAGACAGAGAATAGACAGAGAAGTGGATCTTCCTTCCAAGTTCCAAACTCCAGTATAGTGAATCAGCAGCAGCTACCTCCTTCTGGTTTGACTTCAGATACATCTTCATGGGATCTTTCTATATAACTCTGGAAACCATCTTTGCTAAACAACTCTTTTTGTCCAGCTATTTACAACCAACAGCAAACTATTACAAAAAAATAGCTGAAATCTTGCAGCTGGCCAATGTGGCCTACTGCTTCTCAAAAAATATTAAAGTCAACTTAATACCAGACTCTTCTAGCCAGATCTTACAAAAACTACAAGGCAAACTAAAATAATCTTTTTATCAACATTTATGAGTGATTGAGATAATAAAAACACTAATTTAAAAACTGTTTTTATCTATCTAATCCTTTTGACTATTTTCAGATGCGTATGATATACTCAAGAAAGTGGCCAACTATTTAAACAGCTTAATGATTTTATAAAAAATATAGGCACATATATTATATAGGTCAAGAACACATATGTAATAATGATTTTAAAATCTTCAATGGCATTATTAATTATCAATAAAACTAAACAATATTAAAAAAGTCAATCTATCTCATTTAAAACAATATTTCTTTCTTTATACTTCAAATTTGAAATTTCTTACTAAAAGTAGCACAAATTGACTTAATCTTAATCTATTTCAGGATGACAGAAAATTGCCTTTTGGCCAATTCTCCCCCTGGTGAATTTTTTCATAAGTATTATATGTTAAAATGTGTATAAAACAATGTATTTTATTATAATAAATTTTTTGCCCAAAAAATTTGCACTAAAAGGTGCAAAATTCAAAATTTCCACTCTTACAATAGACATAATGTCCCACCCTGACATGTTCAGCCATTGTCTGTTGCCAAGGCTATAAAACATTTGGTATTTTATGACATAGTAGTTCCAATGATGCAAAAATGTGCTTATTTGTGAATTTATTATGGTTTTAGATATTTTTTTAAAAAAAAAATTATACTATATTTATTAGATATCAAGAAATATAAATTATTAATAACTTATTTTGACTTGAAAAACTTTAATTTCAAAAATATAATGTTATATTAGCAGCTAATGTAAATATGGCCTGAAGCAATTTACAAGAGTAGTTTTGACATAAACAATCTACTTTATATTTATGAGAAAGAAAATATTGCAATTTTGCAATAAATATTCAAAAAATTTAAACTTTTAAAGCATAATTCATTAGATATAAGAGAAATAAATAAATATTTGTTTGATGTTTAAAAATAATAAGAAAAAAACAAATATTTCATTGATTTTGTAAACTGAAAATAATATTTCTAGAAATGATGATTTGTAAACTCTTTGTTTTGAATACAATCTCATTTTTGTAATATTTACAGACACAAAATGTGAACATTTAAAATTTATTTCAGTAGTAAACAAAAATATGTATCAAATGAAGTCAAATGTATTATTTTCTGATAAGTAATAATCATTTTGTCATATATTTTACGTTGATGTGTGAGACAAAGAAAAACATCAGAAATATCAGAAAAATAGCAAAATTTGGTAGGGTTAACAATCACAGACATTGCTTTTTTTAAAAAACTTTATGAGGGGGAAAATTTAACTTTAACCCTTTAAAATTTCAGCATTTTCTGACATTTTTCTTTATCTCACACATCAACATAAAATATATGATTAAATGATTATTATTTATCAGAAAATAATAAATTTGACTTCATTTCATAGATATTTTTGTTTACTACTGAAATGAATTTTAAATGTTCACATTTTGTTTCTATAAATATAAAAAAATGAGATCGTAATCAAAACAAAAAGATTACACATCATCATTTCAGAAAGATTATTTTTAATTTTTAAAAATCAATGAAATCTTCCTTATGTGTGATTATTTTGAAAATATAAACAAATATTTATTTATTTGGCTTATATCTGACAAATTATATTTTAAAAGTTGAAATTTTTTGAATATTTATTGCAAAATTGCGATATTTTCATACTCATAAGTATAAGTAGATTGCTTACATAGAAGCTAAGCTTATAGATTGCTTCAGGTCGTATTTACTTTAGCTGCTAATATAACATTATATTTTTGAAAATAAAGTATTTCCATTCAAAATAAGTTATTAATAATTTAATAAATTTGCAAATAAACATGTTTTTGGTCATTGGAACTATTTTCTTTAAATGATGTCATAAAATGCCAAATGTTTTATGCCCTTGCCTTCAGACAATGGAGGAACATGTCAGGCCAGGTCTTATGTCTATTGTCAGCTGGTCTTTTTTGAATTCCCCACTATCTATCATAATTTTTTGAACTAAATTATTATATAATAAAATATACAGAAAAACATGCATTTTGACATATAATACTTATGGAAAAATTTACCAGGGGTGAATTGCTAAAAGGACAAACTTACAAGAAAATTAGGGGGGGTTAAGAAACCAACTTATTTAGCTTATTAAAATTAAAGCTATCAAGCCATGCCATATGCATTTTAAAATATAACAATACATGAAATATAAAAAAATTATAAAATAGATAAAAATATAAATACAATGTTACACCCTTACTTATATATCACTGGCTTACTAATAATGTCTTAATAACAATTCATGAAAAAAAATTTACTTTAAGCCCAAAGAGGAGTTGGTAAGAGCTATTATTTTCTGGAAAAATGGAATTAAATAAATGCACATGCATAACTTTAGACAGGAGTTTCTGTGTCTTCTTTTCTTGGTTTCATTGATATGGTATAAGAGTTTGTCTTGGAATTGCTTCATTAACAGGACAAAGTGCATTTCTTCAAAGATCTCTTCAAAGATAGTAGTTGGTTTATGTTGTTGGTGAGTTGGCAAGCAAGGTTAAACATACAGGTTCATACTGGAGAGTGTTCATATTCCTGGTGCTTTAGTAGTTCATAATTTTAAAAATGGTGATTAGTAGAAGTTCTGAATACCAAATGTTAAAGTAGCAAGATGGCAATTACAAAATAAAAACAGAATCACTGTGGAAAGTAGAATGTAGAACAAACTGGAACCAAATGCAGAATATAATTTTCAGCTGGTCTTTTTTATAAACTTAAAGTTAATTAATTAGCCCACACATTTTCCAAGAATTCTTAATTAAATTAAGTCAGTGATTATATTTTTATTTCAGATAAGCCAGTAATTTTTAATTAATGGATTTACCAAATTTTTATTAGATCAATCTGGGAGGTTTACAGATAACAATATGTAATTAGAAAGAGAAAAGCTTTAACCTTTTTCACATGCATCTTAAACGTTTGTATCATAGCCAAATGATGTAGTTTTTGATTATAGAGAGACCTCTAATATCTCAATACAAGATAGGGACTTTATAATGATAAGAGGCCATGTTATCATTAACATAAATTCTTATTTATATAGGCTAATCTGAAGCATCTTGTTTTGAGAGCATGAAGATATTACTCTCTTCACATTTAAATCCACTATTTCTTTTCACAAATTAACTTACACAAAATCTTGCAGTTTACAATGAGACTAAGATCTTTTTAATGGAAATATAGAAACTAGTGTAATGTTTTGATTATTTATCAAGCATGCGAGGAAGTCTGTAATTAGAAAGAGAAATTGTTTAACCTTTTTCATATGCACCTTAAATACTTGTATAATAAGCAAATGATGTAGTTTTTGACTATAGAGGGACTTCTCAAAACTCAACACAAAATACGGACTTTATAAAGATAAGAGTGGCCATCTTATCTTTAACCCAAATTCTTATTTATATAGAGCAATATGAAGCATCTTGATTTGAGAGTGTAAAG
This sequence comes from Epiperipatus broadwayi, assembly GCA_028023455.1. NCBI lineage: Eukaryota > Metazoa > Onychophora > Udeonychophora > Euonychophora > Peripatidae > Epiperipatus > Epiperipatus broadwayi. The sequence continues at coordinate 12,835,462 of JAQFVV010006207.1, forward strand.
ATATTACTCTTTTCACATTTAAATCTACTATTTCATTTCACAAATTAACTTACATGAAATCTTGCTATTTACGAGTTAGAGCTTTTTAAATGAAAATATAGAAACTAATGTAATGTTCTGATTGTTTATCAAGCACACAATTAATCTGTAATTAGAAAGACAAAGGCTTTAACCTTTTTTACATCTGCCTTAAAAGTTTGGATAATAGCTAAATGATGTAGTTTTTGACTATAGAGGGACTGCTTGATAAATAATCAGACATTACATCAGTTTTTATATTTTCATTAAAAAGATCCTAATATTAACTTGTTGTAAATCACAAGATTTCATTAAATTAATTTATAAAAGGAAATAATGGATTTAAATGTGATAAGAGTAATATCTTCACACTCTCAAATTAAGATGCTTCAGATTGGCCTATATAAATAAAAATTTATGTTAAAAATAAGATGGCCACCCTGATTTTTATAAAGTCCCTATCATGTATTGAGGTTTGAAAGGTCTCTCTATAATTATAAAATACATCTTTTGGCTATTATACAAATATTTAGGGCACATGTGAAAAAGGTTAAAGCCTTTCTCTTTCTAATTACAGACTGCCTGTGCACTTGATAAATAATCAGAACATTAGATAACAATATGTTAAAATAAGAAACAAGACTTAATGAAAGAAAATTGATTTTCTTAAAAGTTTTAATTAATAAAATGAACTAAGTAGGAATTGATAAAATTTTAAGATTAACTATTGTTCTCAGAATACAAAAAAAATTCGTTTACAGACTGATAATAATTTTAATTATAAAGTACATATTTTTTTACAACTAAAATAATCTTGACCAACATAATAAATGTAAATTTATTACTGTGTGTGTGTGAATATATATTACAGCATCTATAGAAAATAAAATCTGAAATTCAGCTTGTGCTTTGCCAATATAAAATATTTACACATAAGTTAGATATTCAGATAGTCAAGATCTATTTCTATACTTATATAAGATAAATGTTAAAAAGACTAAAGTAATGTTTAATTGATTTGCTCAAAATATGAAAATAAAGATTGATTATGATGAATTAGAAGAAGTTAACAGGTACAAATACCTTGGTCAGATTATTAATACAGATGGAAACATAATGGATGAAATTAATCATAGACTTAAACTTGGTTGGAGTGCTTTTGGTAGAAATAACTTGATACTAAAAGGAAATATGCCTATGTGTTTGAAAAGGAAGGTTTTAACAAATGTGTTTTGCCAGTTCTTACTTATGGATCTGAGACATGGACACTTAATAGAAGAGCAATACAGAGATTTCAGATCACTCAAAAAAGTATGGAGAGATGCATGCTGGGAGTAACAAGAAGAGATCGAAAACACAATGTATGGGTAAGAGAACAAACAGGTATTACTAACCTCATTGAAAAAAATAAAAGATTGAAGTGGAGTTGGGCTGGACATATTTCTAGAAGAGATGATAATAGATGGACAATTGAAGTCTTAAACTGGATTCCAAGAGATTGTAGAAAACCCAGAAAGAGACCACATGTGAGATGGATGGATGAGATGAAAAAGTGTGCAGGGGTGATGTGGAGAAGAGAAGCTAAAGATCGGAGATGGATTGAACTTGGAGACACCTTCATCCTGCAGTGGATTGATAATGGTTGATGATGATGATATATATGCACACACATTACCTTTTAATTTTTTTGTATTCCAAATATTTAATTATTTTTAATGGATCATTTAAACATATGTTCATGTTCCTTCATTTCCTCTTTCACTGTCTTGTATCAGTTAAAAATTGCTGCCTTTTTTGTAGCCACCATCTTTATTGCAGACTCAGTATTTTCTTATTATTCACAATCAAGTTTAACTATCTTCAAAATCTGTTAATATTTTAAAAGAATTGGCAAGTTTTAATTTAAATTCCTACAATGGTTTGAAAGTTTCAGAATAGTCATTAATACTGTCTTCCATAACATTTTTTGTCCGTCTGATTTTGCATTAACATGTATTTTACATCTCACTAATCAACTACCATTTCCTGTATTGAATATATTAAGAACATTAGAATTTTGAAATATAAATTTTTTGTTAGATAAAATATAATCCAATTCTATTATATCTTCATTTGGATGCTTTTCTGTCTATTTCTGTTTAGTACTTTTTCCAAAAGGAGGAAATTCATAAAATGGGGGGGGGGGTTCTTCTACAAATTCCACTAACTTACGTCTCCCATTTCTGTCTCCATAATTAAATTTACTCACTATACTTTCATCTGTTTACCGATTCTAACATTTAAATCTCCTTCTATAGTTTTAAAATATGGTCTGATATGTTAAAAAGCATTATTATTAACAATCAATTCAACTCAATTAAAATAAACAACTAATATTAAATAATTATTTTATTCTAATCTAATATTGGATGAAAACTGGTTAGAATAAAATAATTATTTAATATTAAATTGTTTATTTCAATTGAGTTGGATTGATTATTAACAGTGATTATAGAAATAATATTATGGACAAATTGGGTATATTTATTATATGTGACCATTGTTAAAAATAAAAAGCATTTAATATATTGCTATAAAAATCCTATACTTTATCACAATAAAAATTGATTGCATTATAAACCTGAATTATCTCATTTGGTATTTAAAACTGATCTTGCCATTTTGTCTGACATACTGTTAATCTTCACATTTTTAAAATATTTATAATGAATTCCATTCCATTTGTGCTTCAAATATATGTGCCTTTGTAATAAATTATATGTTCATCTTTGAGATCAATTATGCTTTCATTTTTCTTCTAACTTCATAAAACCTGTCAATGTCCTACTTATTATTAGATAGTTCTTATTTCAATTCATGCAATTTTCTTTCAGACTCATATGACTATATAAGCCAGGAATGCCCAATCCGTAGCTCGCGAGTTACATGTGGCTCGTGCAACCGTTTAATGTGGCTCGCATTGCACTCAAGAAAAATTGATAAAATATTTTATGTTCCTTGACCACATGCACACACTAAAAAATAAAAATTTTTACAATACAAACGATATGCAGTGTCAGGTTTCACATTAAATAAAATAATTAAAATATATTTTTCCTGTAATTGTAATTTATATGTATGTATGTTACCAAATTTTCAATAAATAAAATGTATTTACATTTTTTTTCTTTTTAAAATATTACACCAGTTTTTTTTAGTTTGTGAATTATGTTTATAAATGTAATATGAAAAATGCAATATATAATTGTGGCTCCCCAAATTTTTTTAAATTCTCAACTGGCTCGTGTCAAGTTAAAGGTTGGGCATCCCTGATATAAGCTATTGAGTTTAGATTGAAATTATTATTGTCTTTTCAATATCATTCTCATAGTTTTGTAGTTAAGTAGAATAAAAGGTGGCTGCTGGAGGGTAGCATTAGATCCTAAGATCTAGGTGCAGTACTCTCAGATCCAAGGCTCCTCACTGATGAAGGCCACAAGCCAGAAACTAGTCTGGGGATATTGGATGAGTAGGCACTAGATAGGGATTTTATGCACAAGCCTTGTGGCATCCATTGATTACTCTGGTTGGCATAAGGTGGCACTACTGTATGGAGAGTTTGCCTTGTTTAATATTTATTTATTTATGATAAATATTCATTAAAAAATAACTGAATAGTTTATTGTTCAGAATTTCACAAAAAATTCAAGATTTCAGGGTTGGAGTTGCATTACTTAATGCAATGGAAGAGTATTAGACTTTGGATCTCATGATTCATTAATAATAAATCAATTTTAATTACTGCATACATATTTACACTTTATTGAATGCATTGCAGTTATTTTTATATCACAATAACATTAAAGAAATGAATATTTACCATTTTTTTGCTTCACTTATTCGGAGTAAATATATCTTATTCAGCGAGTTCCTACTTTTTACTTAGTAAATACATTTGGTTTTGTAGCTAAGATAATGTACAATAAGTGTTTATAAACAATTAGATATTAAAATTTTCTGTTGTTTTCTCAGAAAAGAATAAAAAAACTCATTAGGATTAAACATCGGATAAATTATTAGCTCCTAACTTCAGATTTACCCAGACATGGAATCAGATTACGCTGACGGTATGACACCTTGTAATATATAGTGAAAATCATGAACATAGTTTAACACGTAGCTGAGTACACATCTCCCAAGACTGTTTGGGTGAATTATATTGGTCTACATACTTGGTAGCAGTAGACATGGTTTATATATCATTTATTTGCATGATTTGTAGTACATTTTACATTTATTACAATGCATGGCATAGATATTTTTACACATTTTATATTTTGTGATTAACATTTGTACCTTTTATCCCTATTTACACATTGTATCATTATACTTACTTAATAAATTATTGAGATATAAGTAGAACAGTTATCAACTAAGAAAACAATGAAAATGTGGCATTCTCATCAATTAGATTTATTAATTTACAAGTATTTATTGAATTATTATAATTATATCATCATTAGCATCATCATCATCATTATTATTGTAACAAACTATAGAAAATTATCATCTTTTCATAAGTGCAGTTAAACACTGGTGTTTAATCTACAAGGATACTCTCACCCCAGCTACAGGATAGACTTTAAGAAAATAAGAGCGCTTGTAAGGAAAGGATAATTACTTTCTATAGTTTGTTACAATCTAAAACACAATCTTATAAAATTTATCAAATATATTATTATTATTATTGTTGATATTCTTATTATTTGTTGTTATTATTAAATATCGGAGTATTCAGTATTAAATAAAAAATGTTACTTACTTAAATCATAATTCATACTAAAATAATAAAGTTAGGAATATTAAAGTGTTGTAATTTTGTCTTAATTAATATCAGTTACGGGATAAATAATATTGTATTTGTATTAGTTTAGTAAAAAGCAAAATTTTAAAATCATTTACACTTAAAGTTAGCACCTCAAGTAAGCATAAACCAAATATATATATTTTTGTTTCATAATACTAAAACCATACCCAATTTTTCAATCCATCTTTATAATTATGTTTTACTGTTAAGCTAAGATTAATTATGTTTTGTGATTGGTTGATTTTTTTAATTTTATTTAAAAAGGAGGATGAAAAAGCATAAAAGAAATCTGATAACTAATCAAACAATTTGTCTCCTGCTGGTTTATTACTAATCAATTAATTTTCTCATGTGTTTTTAAAAGGAAAAAAACCCCATTAAATACAATTATAAAGATTGATTACTTCAATTTCTATTATAGTTAAGTGATAACAGTCAAAATAATGTTTTTTATTATTTTCAGATACCAAAACTCATGAATAATAGTATACAATATTATAATCTAAACTATTGACACACACACACAACACTACATTCATATATAAACAAGGCAAAAACTCTCCATACAGCAGTACCACCCTGTGCCAAACAGAGTAATCAATGGATGCCAGAAGACATGCATAAAATCCCTATCTAATGCCTACTCATCCAATATCCCCAAACTAGTTTCTGGCTTGTGGCCTTTGTCAGCGAGGAGCTTTGGATCTGAGAGCACTGCACCTAGATCATAGTTTTATAGTTAAGTAGAGATAAAAGGTGGTTGCTGGAGGGTTGCATTAGATCCTAAGATCTAGATGCAGTGCTCTCAAATCCAAAGCTACTCACTGATGAAGGCCAAAAGCCAGAAACTAGTCTGGGGATATAGGATGAGTAGGCATTAGATAGGGATTTTATACAGAAGCCTTCTGGCATCCAATGATTACTCTGATTGGCACAGGGTGGCACTACTGTATGGAGAGTTTTGCCTTGTTCATAAACAATTATGTGCTGGTATATGAGATGGTGATCATGTGATATATATATATATCAGAAAGTGCCTGGAGGTGAGAATTTGAACAGTTTTTTATCCCTGTTTTAACTTTTAGCTAAGAATTGCCAAGCAATTTTAAACAGTTAACTGAGTTGACTATGGATTGGTTTTATAGTGAAAAATCCTAAGTTTATGAGTCAAGACAAGTGGATATACAACCACTATTAGGAAGCCATTATATATATATATGAAGCAATGATAATATAAAATAAAAAATGCCAAATAAAGCACGCAAGTTAACTTCAAAATTACTATAAAGTATACAGAGCTAACAATCATAGCAACGTTGCTTATATCTCACATTAATTAAAAGCATTGTGTGTTGCTAATTATGAAAATATATTAGACTCAAAGGGGAAAATTACATGCAGAAACTAAAATAAGTATGTGAGAAATGGACCAATTATTAATCCATCTGTTAATTTTATAAATTAATATATATATCTAGAAGGGACTTGAATTCAAACTCTTTATAGCTATCCACTCTATCTTATACAATCAATACATATGACTACATACATGTAAAAAAAATAAATTTATCTCCAATATATGTATTTTGTGCTGAACCAGGACACATGAGTTGATCTAAACCAGTGGTCTTCAACTTTTTCACACCTGCTGACCAGCAAAAGTAAGAATTTGCAGACCTGCAGAAGTCTACAGATAAATTTTCTTAAAGATGTAAACTGCTTAGCCTTAAATGAGCATAATTGTTATAACTGACCAAAACAACACACAAGTTACTGTGTATTGTAATGGTGTTGCTTACCTTCACATGCTGAACACTCTTTCTCAAGTTGCGCAGTCAACAATAGTACAATAACAATCATTCTCATTAATGTGCCTACATTGCTACATTTATTATTTCATTGTTAAAACATGCAAGAATAAAATTCACCTGAATGTTGAGAATTATCACAGCTAGTGTAATTACATGACAATGTTTATGATAAATGTAATATCTGTATTTAATGTTAAATATACAAGATGAAGTTATATATATATATATATATATATATGGAGTTTGTATAATAAAAAACGTTTTTTTTTTAAATTTGAATTTTTTTAGAAAAATAATAAAAAATGTAATTCTATCCCCCCCTCCCCCATAAACATCTGTGATAACTAGAAAAACAAATTAATTTATGTATGATTGATTAGATTTTATTTTCGTTCTGTTTCTTTTTTTTTAATAGGGTAAAAATGAGATGAAAAAAATATAAATTGTTTATACTAATTAAGTTTAAAATCTTATTATTTTACTATTACAACATTCCTGCCAGTCTGCAACTTGGAGCCGGTCCTTGGACCAAGGGTTGAAGACCACTGATCTAGACCAACTAATGAATGCTAGTTTAGCATGAAATATGTATACTGGGGTTCATTTACCTTTTCCACATATATGTGGCCATGTGTATTGGTTATATAAGATAGAGTGGATAGCTACAAAGAGCTTGAAAGTCTGAGTTCAAGTCCCTTCTAATTATATTAAGATTAGTATAGATAATATACATGCATTTAAATATTGCCTTGGCTGCAGAAAGGAGTTTGCTATTAACTGAAAGGAGACCCTTTGATTCCTCTTGGAGGCCTTAAAGGAACCGAGCAGGGCAAATTCCTAATGTCCACTCCATAGGTTCTTGTCGTTGTAGCTGTTATTACTATGTGATTATTCATATAGTATACAAACATGGATGGGCTGCTCACCAACACACATTAGCCAGTGTGGTGAGTTTATTGGCTTTTTACCTCTGAGTTTAAGATCAAGAAACACCATGGTCTTTCTTCTCAGTGCCTGATAAGGCAGAATGAATGTTTGTGTAAATGATAAATATTTTTCCAATACATATATACAATTATGACAGACAAAAATAAAGCATGGCCCTTATTCCCAGGAGGCTGTAAAGTCACCAACCAAGGCAGCAGTTGATGGCTGAAGGCGGAGGGTGCTAAGAATCCCCTGATTGTGAACTCAGGCTGCCATTTGATGATGACTTTTTATTTAGGTACTTACAACTGCAGATCACTTTCAAGTGAAGGAAGATTGCAAGAATTAGAAGAAGAATTGTCTTATATTAAATGGGACATTATTGGACTTTGTGAAGTTAGAAGAAAAGGTGAAGAAACAATCGATTTAAAAAGTGGACATATACTCTATTATAAAGGCACACATATTGGAAATACAAGTGGAGTAGGATTCATTATAAATAAAAAGTGGAAGAACAATATTGTGGAGATTGATGGTGCATCGGACAGAGTTGCAAGATTAGTTATACAACTTAATAGCAGATACCAAATGCAGATAATTCAGGTTTATGCCCCAACAAGTTCTCATAGTGATGAAGTAGTAGAAGATTTTTATATGGATGTACAAAAGGCTTTGGATCAGAGTAAACAACATTTTAAAATTGTTATGGGAGACTTTAATGCTAGAATTGGTAGACAAATGAAAGATGAAATTGCTGTAGGTAGTTTTGGTTATGGTAATAGAAATGAGAGAGGACATAGACTTGTGGAGTTTGCAGAAAAAGAAAAACTTTATATTATGAATTCATTTTTTGAGAAAAATGTTAAAAGGAAATGGACATGGAAGCATCCAAATGAAGGTACATCAGAATTGGATTATATTTTGACTAACAGGAAATACATATTTCAAGATTGTAATGTTCTTAATAAATTTAACACAGGAAGTGATCATCGATTAGTAAGGTGTAAATTACATGTTAATGTAAAACTAGAGAGACAAAAATTATTAAGAAAAAACAATATTTACAGTTGATATTCCTAATCTTCAGAAACATTCTAATGAATTTAAATTAGAAATTACAAATAGGTTTCAAGTGTTAGGAGATTTTGAACATGATTCAGATTTGAATGAAATTAATATGAAAATAACTGATACACTTTTAAAAACTGCAACAAAGATAGCTGGTAGAAAAAAGCAGCAATTGACTAATAAAATTTCTACTGAGACTAGAGAATTTATGAAGAAAAGAAGGAATATGAAGATATACAAAAATGATGTATTAAAAAGAATTGAATATCTCGAATTTTGTAAAATGGTACGGAAAAGAGTTGAAAATGATATAAGAAAGTATAACTGTGAAATAGTAAGGAAAGCTGTAGAAGAAAATAAAAGTCTCAAGAATGTTAAACAACATTTTGGTATTGGTAGGAAATTTATATCTGCAATAAGAAAAAAAGATGGAATTATTACTAAAAAGAGAGATGACATCATGAAGTTGGTAGAAGATTTTTATCAAGAATTATATAGTAATAAAGAACAAGTACCACCTATATCTATTACATCTTCCGAATTGCCCAGAATTTTAAATGAAGAAGTGAGACATGCAATTAAATGTTTGAAGAAAGGAAAGGCTCCAGGAAATGATGGAATTATAATTGATATATTAAAAGAAGCAGGTGAAGAAATAGAAACAATTTTAGCAAAGTTATATACCAAATGTCTAAATGATAAAGATGTACTGGAAGATTGGAAGAATGTAGTAATAATATTAATATTTAAAAAAGGTGATAAAGAAGATATTAGAAATTACAGACCTATCAGCCTTTTATCAGTTTTATATAAAATTTTTACCAAGATAATTACAACTCGTCTACAGAGAACTTTGAATTTCCACCAACTAAGAGAACAAGCTGGATTTAAAAGTGGTTTTAGTACAATAGATCATATCCAGGTATTGAGAGAAGTCATAGAAAGGACAAATGAATATGAGTTGTCATTATGTTTTGGATTTGTAGATTATGAAAAGGCATTCGATTCTATACACATTTCTTCAGTGATTAAAGCATTGGATCATCAAGGTATGCAGATGATGTAGTTGTTTTTGAAAATAATGCTTCAGAGCTGCAGGAAATGTTGCAGGAGTTAGCAGATGAAAGTAGAAAAGTAGGACTAAAGATAAATGTTAAAAAGACTAAAGTAATGTTTAATCGATTTGCTCAAAATATGAAAATAAAGATTGATTATGAAGAATTAGAAAAAGTTAACAGTTACAAATACCTTGGTCATATTATTAATACAGATGGAAACATAATGAAGGAAATTAATCATAGAATTAAACTTGGTTGGAGTGCTTTTGGTAGAAATAACTTGATACTAAAAGGAAATATGCCTATGTGTTTGAAAAGAATGGTTTTTAACAAATGTGTTTTACCAGTTCTTACTTATGGATCTGAGACTTGGACACTTAATAGAAGAGCAATACAGAGACTTCAGACCACTCAAAGGAGTATGGAGAGATGTATGTTGGGAGTAACAAGAAGAGATCGAAAACACAATGTATGGGTAAGACAACAAACAGGTGTTACTGACCTTATTGAAAAAATTAAAAGATTGAAATGGAATTGGGCTGGACATATTGCTAGAAGAAATGATAATAGATGGACAATTGAAATTTTAAACTGGATTCCAGGAGATTGTAAAAGACCCAGAAAGAGACCACATGTGAGATGGATGGATGAAATAAGAAAATGTGCAGGGGTGTTGTGGAAAAGAGAAGCTAAAGATCGGAGAAGATGGATTAAACTTGGAGAGACCTTCATCCTGCAGTGGATTGATAATGGTTGATGATGATGATGATGAAATATTGCCTTAAATGTTTCTATGGATTGTTATAATAATTAATAGAAATGAGGAGATAATAGCCATTCGAATAGAGAGAGAAGCTTTAACCTTTGTTGTTACCAAGAAATTCTAATTATTACTGATTGATAATTTCTAAGGCTAATCAAGTTTTACTCATAAACCTATCAGATCTTTTGTTGGGGTGGAGCTATTATAGGTTTATGAGAAAAACTTGCTTACCCTCAGGAATTGTCAATTACTAGTAATTGACAATTTCTAGGTAAGAACAAAGGTTAAAGTTTCTCTCTCTATTTAACTGCTTGAATCTAGAAGCTAAATATTGAATTTTTTTAAAAACTGACCTGAGACACAATTTTCACAATAACTTCAGCTTTAATAATGTTAGAGCAAAAAACTTTACATTGATAAAAACTAGAAAAACTAAGGAAATCAATAAGGCTAAGACAAATAGTGATTACCATTTAAAAAATAAGGGAAAAAGAAATTTCAACATCTAATATAACTATTACTTTATTGTTTGTTCATAATTTCGAATTCATCATTAACTAAATTTAAATTACATTTTCAGTGATTATTTCTTTGTATTTTTCACAAAATTATCTTTCAAACCATATATAATACTTTTTACCTGACATAATCCATAGCTTCAGCATCTCCAAAACTATTCACAAAAGAATTCTTCATTTTTATCTTTTTCTTCCAAAAAGGTTTATTAGACTTTGAATTTACATGTTTACATACAGAGTGATAAACAATGCATATTTTGATTTTTAATGTAATTTTACATCATAGAACTTCATTATCTCAGAATAAATTTTTAAACTGGCATGCTCACACGATATGATATACAATAATATACTTATGATATTAGTAAGCACACAATGTTACAACCAAATGAGAAAAAATAATAGAATCATTTTCATCAGTCACCAAAATCCATTCAATGATTGACTGTTGACTGTAGACCCACGTCACAATAAAACCCAAGAAGCGAGTTATTTCTAACTCAAACCTGGATTCCAATGGCCAACATTCTCAAAGATTTGCAAGTCCAAACAGTAAGAATCCATAAAAAAATCTGTTCATACATGTTCCATGGCTGGCATCAGTGAAATACCCACTGTCCAGGCCCTTCTCTGAGTGTACCCCAAAAGTTACCAAATCTCAAAGGCATCCATAAAAAAAAAGATTCGTCCTAATAAAAAATACAAAACAAATCATTTCCAGAAGATAGATATGCATTTGTCATCATAGCAATTGACTTCTTGTATATCTAAAACTAGAAATTGTAGGCTACTGTCTGTATCACTGATAAAATTAGTTTCACCTCTTCATTTTATATTATTTTGGGTACATCAATGTTTATATTCTTTATGCACACCAGTGATGCTATCTTGTTATATTTATTGTATCACATAGACTTAAAAATAATGTGATGAAAGATATGGCAAAACTAGTGACTCCACAGCATGAGTATCAAGGCATAGGCAAGAATCAGGATTTGATTCTTTGCCTGCATATGCAATCTTTCTGTACATTTGATTATTAGTTTTGTAAAACATTACTTGTTATACAACACACAAGAGTAAACACAAACACACTATATAAACATAATAATAAATTATTAAACCTTTTGAGAATCATTATTTTTATAAAATAAGTTTACTTTTATAAAATAAGTGGATTAGAATACACAAAATTACTGTACATATGGATTTATATGAGTATAAATAAACATTATAGAATTTATATATACACACACCAATACAAACCCAAATTAATAAAAAATTAAATCATTTTTCAAATAATAAATTAAAATATTCAAAACATTAAAATTTATGCTTGTGAGCCCAATATTCTGCAATTACGTTTAGACTCCATGGGAGGCCTTGTTTGTGAATGATCAGCGTATTTTTAATCTGTTTGGCTAACTTATGATGCTGATAAAAAGTTTTCTGTCTTTATTGCTTCTTGGAAATTAGAAAATTGATCAAAAAAAAATAAAATTAAATGTTCAAATTTCATTGGATTTTTTTTTAAAGACATCATTAGAAGGCTACGTTCCAGATTTATCAAATGCCTGTATTTCTGATGACACATCATACTTATAGTGTTTATGTCATTAAGAAAAGAAAACATTTTGACCAATCAAATAAGATGCGCGGGACAACAGCTTAATAAGCAGAATTAATGGATATTATCATCTCATTTCTATTATATATGTATATAATATTATAATTCGATGTCTGTATTTTTTCAAATCAATATACATAATCTTATAATTGAATATTTATAAATACAGTAATTAGATATATATGAAGTGTAAGTTTAAAAATTTTATTAACTTAGGAGCGCTTCAACTATCCTCAGTAGTCTTTGTCAACTAACAGTTTGAAAGGCTAACCTTCCCACAGTTCAGTGATCTTTACATTTGCTGCCTGTCTGTTAATTAAGTCTTGTTTGTATTTGGCATATTAGCATAACTTCCTCTATTTTCCTTTTGTTGTTATTTATCCATTATTTGAGAGTTAACTTTTGCTGTGTTACAATGAGTTCACAGCAAAAAACATCTATATAAGCATTGGTAATACAGTAGAAAAGACATTATAAAGTCAATAAGGTCACCATTGGCAATGGTTAAATTGAATTAAATTCTTAAGAGGTTTATTTTTTTAAAAAGTCATTAACTTAAATTAAATAACAAAAATAAGATGATTTCTGCAATTCAGAGTTTTTTTAATAATAGAGGTCAATAACTAAAAACTAATTTGAGGATTTGGTTGGTCCCTCCATCTAGTGTTCATTCATTACTTAACTTAGAAAGATGGGGCTAGAGTAAATTATAGCTGGTTGGATTTCTGTTATTCCACAATAGTTTTATTGTATGTTAATAATAAAATCAATACAAATTTGAAAGTAATAAATGTGATAAGTGTGTTTTACGCAACTATAAAAAAGCTTGTTATTTCTATAAATTAAATACAGTTTAGCATTATCAGAACTTATGACATTCTCATATCCATAACAGGATGAACTATAATCATAATGGAGAGATGAGTGCAATTATATATTTGAAATTAAAATTTATTTAAATTCAATGTTAAATATTTAAATTAGAGCATCCATTTTTTGGACAGAGGGGAGGATGAGTCTTTATGATTGAAAGCTTTCGTATTATTAGCCATATTTTTCTCTTTGAATCACTTTGTTCGATGTATTACATGGTTGCATAGGAGAGGATAAACCAACATCCTGTCACCTTTTGGTGCTCAAGGAATATAGAACTATATTCTGGCTTGTCTGAGACTCTTATATAGTATTGGTGCTGGGAAAGGTATATAGACAATAATGCTCAGGATTCTCCATAATAGGTTGATTGACATCCAGTATGAGGGCAATTGATTTTGTAAAAGGTGATAGGGGTAAGTTCAGGTTCAAGCCTATCTTTGGAATTATTCAGTAGTCTATTAATTGAGAGGAGGTTGCAGAAAGCAAGGTGATAAGTTGAAAACAATATTTTATTAAAGATTTTTGTTAAGGTTGGTACATATGGCAAATGAAGCCATGGTCTATCATCAGCAGAACATTTAATTTTCTGTAGAATTGCATTATTTTACTTTTAAAAAAATTATGTTTAAACCCAATTGATGTTAAATCTTTAATATATAAGTCTGTGTTTGCCTTGTGGGAGGCTTCATAGTTATATAAAGTATGGTTGTGGGATAGAAAGAAGGATAGACTAACCAGTTTATGAAATCTGTGTACAGTTGAGTAAGGGTGCATAAACCCATGAATTTCAAGTGGTTTGACATACATAGAATAATTTAGATGAGCTGTTTTTTTGTATAATCAAATTTAAGTATTTTAGGCAATGGTGTGAGTTTTTGCAGTCTATTGTAAGCAATAGCTTTGTATATTTGCTTTAATATTTTGAAGATTCAGGTGTAGCAATGAAAATGTCATCTGCATATTATATATATATAAACATTACAAGCATAAAGCTAAACTAGTCAATATAAAATCAAAACTACCCCAAATCTAAAATTAAACCAGACCAGCATAAAAATAATATTAAAACACAACCTAAGGTTTCACTGCTACAAGCAGACTTCTCAAGAGTAAAGAACTACAAAAAACTACACAATATATATACTATTAAAAACTACCCACAAATCCATTGACTTCCCATCCACCCTTAATAATAAAAGACCTCTTAAATAAGTTAATTGCTTCAGAATATAATAAAGACTCTTTAATTCTTCTTTTGATTTCATTTCTCTCAAAGAAGACAACCTTAGCTTCATCAAAATCAATAGTATGGCCTGTATCTTTTTCATGGACATACAAAGCAGAACTAAGATATCTATTTTTAACTCTACTTTTATGAACCTTTATTCTTTCATTTAAACTCAAACTACTTTGACCTATGTAAACCTTCTTACCGAATAAACAAGGAATAAAATATACTACACCAGGAATAGTCCTTCTATCAAAAACTTCTTTTGTATTATTTAATAAAATGTAGGGAATTTAGTGTTTTTCCTAGGTGCTGTGTTATTAATTTTAGTAGAAATAAAAAGTTGCTTCAAAATAAAAATTTAGTTTTTAAGTTACAAACATATATATTGAATAGTTTTTTAAAAGATACTTTTGTAAGGTTTTATAAATTTATTTATCTATATAAAAGGAATAAATATTATTTAGAAAGGAGACAAGATTTTAATTATTCAATTTTGAATTTTTTTATGAGACAATTTAGAAAGAATAGGTCAAATTTCTATTGTAAAAAATATGAAAGAAAATTAAAGTGGTTGTTTGGGAACGTTAATAAAGTTTATTGTAGTGATAAAGGGTATGAGAATAAGGTTTCTGAGAATAGAGTTAGTTGTTAATCTTTCGGATTTGAAGTTTAATGATAGAGAATTAGATATTCTTGGTAAAGGCCCTAATTTTGTTCCATTTCATTCAAAAAATATAGTTTTTGATACAATTTCATCTATTGAATCTAGTAATTTGAGTGATGAGCAGAAAGTTGGTATTCAATCGATTTTGAATAAAAGTTTAAAAAGGAAAGAAAAATTTGTTATTAATCCTGCTGAGATTAAACATCTTAAAAATAGGTTAATTGCTAATGATGTAATCATTTCTCATGAAGATAAAGCTGGTAGGTTTGTTATTATGAAAGGAGATGAATTCAAAGAGAAAATGGATAGAGAATTAAATAATGGTAAATATATGTTGTTAGATAAAAATCCAGGTAATATGATTAAAAGAAAATTGATAGATATTATGAAGAAAATGGTTAATTTAAAATTTTTTAATAGAGTAGATTATTTAAAATGCTATCCTAATGATTTTACATCAGCTAAGATGTTTGTGAATATTAAAACTCATAAAGATGGTTTTCCTTTAAGATTTATTTTTGATTTTACAGGTAGTGTTGTAGAGGGTATTTCTAGATTCTTGAATAATTTTTTAAAACAATTTGTTGATTTTGGTCAGTACACAGTTTCTTCTTCTTTTGAGGCTTTTGATAAGATTAATAATTTTAAAATGGAAAGTAATTGGGTATTTGGAAGTTTAGATATTGAAAATATGTATCAGTCTGTTAATAGGCTAAGCAGTATTGATTAAAAAAAGTTCTTTATCAAAAAATAAAATTAAGGTAATTAAAGATTTGCTTTTGTTATTGGAAGATTCTATGTATTTTACTTATAAAGGTAATTTTTATAAGATTAAGGAAGGGTGGATAATAGGTTATATTATTTCTCCTTTAGTATGTTCAGTTTATATTAGTTTTATGGAAGAGGAAATTATTATTAAAAAGAATTGTTTATATGTAAAATTATTTGTCAGATATGTTGATGATTGTTTGGTGAGAATGATAAATTGAAGGAATTTGTAAATGAGTTTAATTGTTTTGATCCTTCTATAAAATTTGTGTTAGAAGGAGGGGGGTTAGATTTTGGTAAGTAAATTTTTTAGATCTTTTGGTGATTAAAAATATAGAAACTAATTGTTTATTGTGCAGTCATTTAGTTAAAAGTAAAGAATTAAGATCTATAATTAAACCTGATAGCTATCAGTCTGTATCTCATAAAGTAGCTGCTTTAAGGAATTATTGTCATAGGAATATTAAATTAAATAATTCTAGTGGGGTAGCTTTGTTTCAGAAATATCAATTTTATAAAGATTATTTGAGTGTTGGATACTCTGATAAATTTGTTAAAAGTGTTTTATTTAAGAATAATATTTGTAAGGATGTAAAGGTTAAAGAAAAATATGATTTTATTTCTTTGCCATTTAAATTGTCTTCTTATAAAATTGTGTGTAGAAATAGTAAATTGTTTGGAAATAAGAAAATTGCTTGGAAAAGGGGTGTTACATTGAATAATTTATTAAATAATACAAAAGAAGTTTTTGATAGAAAGACTATTCCTGGTGTAGTATATTTTATTCCTTGTTTATTTGTAAGAAGGTTTACATAGGTCAGAGTAGTTTGAGTTTAAATGAAAGAATAAAGGTTCATAAAAGTAGAGTTAAAAATAGATATCTTAGTTCTGCTTTGTATGTCCATGAAAAAGATACAGGCCACACTATTGATTTTGATGAAGCTAAGGTTGTCTTCTTTGAGAGAAATGAAATCAAAAGAAAAATTAAAGAGTCTTTATTATTGAAAATTTATTATTCCGAAGCAATTAACTTATTTAAGAGTTCTTTTAATATTAAGGGTGGATGGGAAGTGAATGGATTTGTGGGTAGTTTTTAATAGTATATATATTGTGTAGTTTTTTTGTAGTTCTTTACACTTGAGAAGTCTGCTTGTAGCAGTGAAACCTTAGGTTGTGTTTTAATATTATTTTTATGCTGGTCTGGTTTAATTTTAGGTTTGGGGTAGTTTTGATATATATATATATATATATATATATATATATATATATATATATATATATATATATATATATATATATATATATATATATATATATATATATATATATATATATATATATGAGATCTGGAATGTGTATAATATGTGAAGAAACAACAATATTTTCAATGTGGTTTAAATATAGACTGGAAACGATGTTGATGAGGGGAAGACCCATCAACCATTTGTCTGTCATCTTATATGATTAGTTGTTGAATGTGGCTATGTTGATGTTCTATAACCATGATAACTCTATACATGACAGAGGGTAGTTTTTCTTAATTAATGTGGCTTCATGTTGATGGATAATTTACTATTAACTGGGTCATATAATTATAATTTAGTTATGTCTAGTGAGATGATTTTATATATTGAACTGAGTTTGATATGCTTAAGGTGAGCTATAAAATTAAATGAGGATTTGATGGTGTAAGGCCATACCCTAGATTATCAGACAACCATTGCTTGATCATTTTAGTTGTAATAAAATAATGAGCACCCCAAAGTCCAGCATGAGAGAAGTACTAGGCTCATGCAGGTTAGAATTGGTAAACATTTGAGGAGGAATAGCTGCTGAAGGGTAGATTATGTTTGCATAAGATAATGGAGACAAACATGTCTTGACTACATTTTATATTGAAAGTAGGTATTGGGATGAATCTTATTTATTTGAAGTTGCATTTTGTTGGTAAATTCAGCCTTGCTCATTCATGAGGATGAGTCTATTGCCTTTGTCTTCCTTCAGGCAAATTAAGGTGTTATTTGATAAGAACTGTTTGGTGATCCAAATACATTCACTCCAATTAGAGTTTAAGGTACCTAAAAGTTTGTGCCAAATGTATCTAAGTTTGTAATTGTCTTTTGAGGGGTTGTTTATAAGGTCTGCTTCTACATTGGTAATTATCTCCATGATTGGTTGCTTCCAATGGCTGCCAACATATCTAAAACTCAGTTGTAACATGGTTCTGGGAGTGGAGGGAGGGTTACTGTAGTGAGATTAATAAAGGTATTTTTATTCTTATTGAAAGGAAAATTAATTCCCTGTTTTTTTAGCAAGAAGGTTCAGTTTGGGGTGAATTTCTTTTTTTAATTTTGTGGACAGGTTGCCACATTTATTTTTTATAAACTAGGAATATTATTATGTGCTGAGATTTTAGCAAAACACTTTGTGTCTTTTTTAAGCATGCCCTTGCCTCCCTTAACAATTAATTTTAGCAGCTGCTTTGATAGTTGCCTTTTAATTTTGTCATGATTGAAGATAGATGTATTAATTTTCACCCCACAACAATTAGGGATGATGTTGAGGCATGCACATGTCTGAAAAAGTTCAAGATACTGGGTCATTGTACTAGTTGATAGACAGAGACAAAGTATTAGTTTGTAATCCATAATTTTATCTGTACGTAATGATGTTAACTGTTTATATTTTTTCTATACGGAATGTAATAAATGTAATAAGTGCATTTACATGCAACTATAGAGAAGCTTGTTATTTCTATAAATTAAATATTAGTGCTTTCAAGAACTTATGGCATTCTCATATCCATAGCAAAATAAACTATAATCATAATTGAGTGATGAGTATAATTGTATATATTTGAGATTAAAATTTATTTAAATTTGATGTTAAATATCTAAATTAGAGTGTTAAATATTTAAATTAGAGCATCCATTTTTTGGAGAGATAGAAGGTTAATAGCATTCATATTATTAGCTACATATCAAGTCTCTCTTATTTTTCTCTTTGAATCATTTTGTTCGATGTATTGGATGATTGCATAGGAGGGGACAGACTAATGTCCTGTCACTCTTTGGTGCTCAAGGAATATAGAGCTATGTCTTGACTTGTCTGAGGTTTTTTTGTATAAATATTGGTGCTGGGAAAGGTATGAAGACAAAGATGCTTGGGATTCCACATAATAGATTGACTTCTAGTTTGGGAGCACTTAATTTTGTAAATGGTGTTAGGGGTAAATTCAAGTTCAAGCCTATCTTTGGGGTTATTCAGTAGTTTATTAATTGAAGGGGGAAGGGAAAGCAAGGCGATAAGTTGAAGAGTAATAAAAATATTTGTCTCATTTCAAATATTATCTGGACAGCCCCCCTTTTTTGTATTTAGACATATTAACCTGTAAAATATGCATTTTAAAATTAAACGGACATACAAAAGTGTCTTATTCTAAAATATTACTTTTAAAAGACATTTAAATTTCTAATATTTTAATCATAGATGTTAATTAGTCATTGTCTGATTCCGCTTAAAATGCAATCAATTGAACCAAACTAATTAAACAGATAATGAAGGAATTTAATTAAATCCCACCTTAATTTATAAGCGTTACTCCAGAAAACAACAGAAAGCAAAACGATAAAAGGAGGGCAATTTTGAAAGGAGCCACAGAGAGAATGCAGAGCATATTCAGGAATTCCATGAGAGCATCCATTGCAAGAATACAGCATGGGAATTGTGAATTACCCTACATTGAGAAAGAAGAGAATTAAGATGTAGAAACTATATGTTCAGGATTATAGTGCGAGTATTTGTTATTGTGCAAACATAGTGTACTTTTCTAATACAGCTCGGCGGGAATCAGAACTGTTTTAATTTGTATATGTTAATCTGTCATCATGCCCTTAACTTGGAATAGTTGAGAACCTTGTCTAAACTATAAACTAGTTAGCGAATTGAACTACTTTGTGAACCAAACTCTAACTAGTTCATGAACTAACATTTGTGTGCTGTAATTGAAGAATCAATACACAACATAACCAAAGCTGTTTTTTAAAATCAAAAAATGCATTGCATTTGTAAAGCCTATAGTATTCCTTTTCCACACATACCTGAAATTTTGTATAGACAGTTTTGACTTATTTATGATTTTAAAAAAAAAGTTTAAAGTTCAAAATTCCAAAATCTAATTCAATTATTAATCCAATTTTTATAAATAAAGCATAAAATCTTTTTAATCTACTTATTTCTTTTTAAATTTTGTTTATTTTTTTACTGAATTTACATATAGTAAATATATTGAAATGGTGTATTCCATTAGACTACACATTTCATCTACTATAAGCCATAGTAGTACTCATTATAACTTTAAACCCCATCGAGTGCACTCATATCTATATATCTGTTTAAAGCTATATCTGTGTAAATGTTATATATATACCAGTACACACACACACACACACATATATATATATATATATATATGAATATAAGCTGTAACATATAATAGCTTTAGTGATGTTACAGCACATTTATAATTAAATGTTTAAATCTTTGAATTATTATAAATTTATGCATATAAATTTATTTCATTATTTCCTTAAGATCACATATATATGTACAATTTCACAGGTGACCAACATATATATATATATAATGAAATGTATATGTAATAATTTGTTAATTTCTAAATTTTAAAATCAATCTTATTAACCAAAATCATGCCACATGCATCTGTTTAAAATTGTGTGTCAACAAATCTGTAATTTGACAATAACAATTTTTAAAACATAACTTTAGTATAAGCAAACTCGATCAAGCCGCACTATTTTCTATTCACTTTGAAATCGAGTTGGCTATACTAAGATTAAATTTGTTTGATTAGAGAACTTAACAATAAGAAAGTCAAACTTGTAATTTTAAGCAAAACTTGTAAACAAGCTAATGGATTTTTATGCTGCAAACCTAGCTTGTGGACAAATGCGATAGAATAGTAGAAAATGGTATATAAACCCTAGATTTTACCACTGAGAAATATATATGCACACTATAATCCAAGTTTTTGCTACACGAACCCATGCAGGTTCAAATCTTATCATGAGTGGCTAGAAAGGCCACCTATTTGCCATATTCCTTTGGAAGAATGGTGACATTCATCCCATGCTGCATGCTGCAATGGCAATCATCATCATCACTAGGATGGAGAAGTCCATCTACCAATTGCTTTTAAGGAAGGATGCCACAGATGAACAACTTATACAGAGAGAGTGCCAGTGCCTACTCCCAATGCCAGACAATTCAACTCCAAGAATAAAATTGATAATACTTATTCACTACTGACCTCTATAAATCTAATTTTAAACTTAATAATACTTTAATTAAGCTAGCTATCATGAACATTCATTTAAACTGTAAATCCCCCACTAAACTAAAATCTTTTAAAGTAAAACTATCAAAAGGTAACAATAAACTTGCCTGTAATTTTAATATAACTTATTCTTTAACTGTAAGCATTTATCACTGAAAACCTTTTATAATCTGTGGCCATGCCTATCTTTCTAATTTGATTATTTCTTTTCTTTTATTAAATTTATATGTTATGATATGCCAATATTTCAAAGCAGAGAGTAATTAATTTAGTAAGCTTTTGTGAGAGGCAATGAGAATTCTCCAGCATAATATTATCATAGTTCTTTAGCTGAGGGAAATTGCTGCTTTGAAGTCATACTCTATGAGATAACAACAGATCGCTACACACTCATTGTTATCTAAATTGTTATTTAATATTTATTAGTATGTTTATTAAGGTTTGCTTAATCCAGTCAAATCATTATTATATTTATTAGATAGTGACCAAGGGATATTAAAAGCATATTTGTAAATGTTGTAAGGTCCAAAATATGCTTCCTCTTCCTAATTTTTTTTAAAAAATTCCTCTTCAGATTCACTATATATAATGAGATTGATATTTAATTAACTCTTTCTTAGCATCATTATGATATGCTATCTTGAGAACGAGCTCAAGTTAGTTTCAGCAGACTGAAACTATAGATATTTAAGCACACCTTTTAATTATTTAAATATGTATTAGTATTATTATTAAGCATTGCAAATGTGTCTTTATTAAGCACATAACATGTGATAATGCCTTGCTATGCCTTCTTAAATGGATTTCCAGTGACTGTCCACCCCATTCTTTAGTTTGGATAGCTATATTTTTAGAATTGGAACATGAGGGTCCAGAATCTTATTCAAAGCTTATCCAACTTACCAAACTAGAATTATTCTTTATTACGCTAGCAAGCCATCTGGTCCAAGGGTACTGAGTACTAGGTACTGAATCCCATGATTAACTGCACATTCACACCATGATCTTTAATTATTTTTAGCACCATAGTCTCAGACGCCAATCAGATAACGATTTTTTTCCACCTTATTAGTAAACTTCAGCATTAGTCTGAACACAAAATCTGGTTTTACCTAATGAATCTGCATTTTGAGTGTATTTATGTATTTAACTGCTCATTAATATTAAAATTAGTAGCTTAACATTATTTATATGTATCATCCTGATAAATCTTTAACTTACCATTAGCAAACCTAAAGAAGAGCTTGGCATATCACAATATTAGGCATGAGTCATGAACTGCCAATAATTATATAAATTACATTGCTATCAAGATGAGGCTGCTGTACCGTTATCCATCTTATCATTATTGTAATGCCTGCATGCATCATCCACCCAACCAATGTAAAGTAATTATGTTCTTTTCCTTTATTTTTAACTAAATCATTTAATTCTTATGTTATTAAATATATTTAAAATTATCAGTGTTTAATGTATTTTCTAGCAACTTACTCCATATCACACAAACTCGTTATTAATATATATTATGCATTATTTGAGTTAAGTCATAGCATGTTGAATAGTTCAGTCAATCTTTAATTTGTGTTAAGTTATTAATTTCCCCCACAGTCTCAGGTTTCTCCCTTTGCTATGTTGGCTCGCTGAAGAAATTGAGACCGAGTGTAACCTCATAAATGTCATCCATAGAATATTAAATCATAGAGTGCAGGGAAATGAGTTGACATTGGATGGATTTGAGATCTCACCATCTCGGTTCGATCAGCTTTGTTACATTTTGCCTGAACTCTGTATTTTATTGCGTGAATGACAAATATAACCATTGCAATATATCTTATTATTTTTCTATATTTTGGCTATTTTTATATTGTCATTGTTAGAATATTATATATATATAATCTTAAAAATAACCATTACGAAAATGATCAAAATGAAGAAAATAATTAAACATTTATGTATGTCAATCTATTAAAAACAAAAATTTTAAAACAAAAATATGGATTATGAAAAAAAAAGTACAAAACAATAAAAAAAAACAAGTCAATTTTTTACATTTTTTTTGTTCACAATGAATATATGCACATGGTTATATATATGTTGTACATGTTTTCGACATTACAAAAAAATCAAGTCAGATGTCACATGACCTAATTTAATAAGCTTGTATTTACAAATGTTATATATAGAGCTCACAAAATAAGCTCTTAACAATATAAAAATCTATAAATGTGTGTGTTAAAAATGTACATTTTGATATCATTCACTACTATTCATTCAGAAAATAAAGACAGTGGTTATTTTAATGGTTAAATGGCACTGGTGACATTTTCTAAAGGGTAGATGAAAAAACATTCAAAATGTTAGAGAGACTATCATTTAAAATTTAGATATAATTATAAATGTACTTGAAGATTTTTTTATGTGTTTGGATGAAAAATAGAGTGAGAAAGAAATACTTCTTTTTACATAGTATAAATTTATTAATTTTTTTCTCTGGACTTTATATTAAAAAGGTAAAAAGTAATTTACATCTCTAGCACTTTACAAAGTGATGTTTTTTTTAAAAAAATATTTTACTAAATATAAATATGTGCTGTTTCTTATTTTTTATATATATATAATATATACACTATAAATGTTTTACTAAATATAAATATGTGTTGTTTCTTATTTTTTTAATATAATATATACACTATAAATGTTTTAATGTAAATTATCATCTTTACTTTAATCATTATTTTTTCACTCTTTTCCCATTTTTTTTATTAACTTACTATCTAAACACAGACTTTCAAACTCCCATTAGCTATCTATCCTATCTCATACAACTGGCACACATGACCATTCACATGTGAAAATAGTAAATGTTCTCCAATATACATATTTTGTGCTGAACTAGAAATCATCAGTTGAACCAGATTATCAATTTCCATGCACATATGTAATCAATGCTCAATTTGTATTGAGATAACGAAGCTTCAAATTTTAATGGACAGGCTCCAAAATACAATCCAAGTATAGGAATTATGTTAAACCACTAAACATAACATGATCACTATTTCTTATGCTAGCACATTACTGTTATAAAAACAGGCTTAACTCTCCATACAGTAGTGCCACTCAGTGCCAAACAGAGTAATCAATGAATGCCAGAAGGCTTGTGCATAAAATCCCTATCTAGTGCCTATTCATCCAATATCCCCAAATTAGTTTCTGGCTCATGGTCTTATCAGTGAGGAGCTTGGGATCTGAGAGCTTAGAGCTCCTAAGATCTAGATGCAGTGCTCTCGGATCCAAAGCTCCTCACTGATGAAGGTCACAAGCCAGAAAGTAGTCTGGAGATATTGGATGAGTAGGCACTAATTTTATGCACAAGCCTTCTGGAATTCATTGATTACTCTGGTTGGCACTACTGTATGGACAGTTTTTGTCTATTTACATGCCATTATGCTTGTATTAAAATATTACAAAATCAGCCTATATCGATCCACCCCTCTTCTGTGTATTTAGATGAGGACTCAGAATGACAAAGTCAACATAAGTATGACAATAATATTGGCATCAACAAGGAATTTGGGCATTACATCATTAGATTTTTAATGGTACGGATGACTGGGGAGTTGGAGGGTGAGTAAATTGAAGCCTATTTATTAAAGTTTGAAGATTTTCTATTTTAATATAAATCAAGCACTGACTATATATATATATGTGCGAGATTATCTGAACTGGTTCAGCATGAAATATATATATTGGAGATCATTTATCTTTTTCTCATGTGGATAGTAATGTGTATCAGTTGTATGAGATGGAGTGTATACCTGAAGGGAGTTTGAAGGTCTGTGTTCAAATCCTCTAATAATTACATCTAAACTCCAAGTATATGAATTATGCTTGTATTGAAATCAAACTTACTATCTTTAAATTTTTAGATTAGTACAATTATCATGAACTTCATTTGTTATTGGTTATCTTATATGCTCATGCAATCATATTTCCATACTTTAAATATAATTTTGCCGACACTTTTTTCCCCTTGTTTTCTATTTATTTATTTTTGTTTTTCTTTCCTTTCTTTTTTTTTTAGGAATAAAATAGCTCTATCTGTTTATAGTTTGCTAATGATGATGAATATTGTATTTTATATCAATTTGCATTAAGGAACACAAAAGATATGTCTGACTAAAACAAACAGAAATCTGCTACTGTCTTTACACGTTATTTAATAAACTCAATGTATTTTTTTAATGAAACTGTGGACCTGTTTAATAATTCTAACTACCTGAAAAATGTCAACACAAAAATATTTACATTAAAAATAACTTCAATATAAGATGCTTTGGTAATAATATTCCATGTCTGTTTCTTTTTCATCCAAATTTAGACTTTCCTATGGAAGGCAAATTCTATATATAAGGGAATAAGACAAACTTCCTCAGGCAATGAATTAAAATAGGTTCTAAAATAATTTATATTTAAATATATACAATTCATAACACAACAGCCAAAACACAAATAGACCAATACAATTATCAGCTATCTGATTTCAAGACAACTTTTCAGTAGACAATAAATGAATTCCATTTATTATCCTAGACTCAAATATTTAAATAGACAACAAGTAAAAGCATATGATTAAACAAATTGACATTAAATCTGTCCAAAAATGTTAAATAAATTTAATTGGCAAAACCTCTAAAAAAAAAAATCCTGCCTAAATATACACTAATTATCTTATAACTGAAACACACAGACTTAAATATATATATATCTGTGTGTATATATGTAATATATAGGGTATATGAGCACAGACTTTCATACAACCCACCACTCACTATTTCATAACACCGATACACTTGAACACATATATGTTGAAAAGATAAATAATCACCAACAATCGTATTTCATGCTAAACCAGCAATCATCAGTTGGTCCAGATTACCATCTCTATACATATATGCTATAAGTGCTCAGTTATATATTAAGATAGCCACACCTCATACTTTAATGGACAGGCTTCAACCTACTCCACACTCCAACTCTTCAACCGTCCATCCAATTGAAAATCTGATGATGGATTGCTCAAAGGCCACTCTGAGGCGGAGATTCTTGTCACACACATGTTGACCTAAGATCAATCTGACCCTCATGTACAGGACATAATCCATTTAATACATATACAAGGGATGGCCAGACCTCTCTACTATGTAATAACTGAAACACACAGGCTTATTATATACCTATGTCTATATATATAATATATAGGGTATATGAGCACAGACTTTCACACGATGATTATTTATCTTTTCAACATATACGTGTTCAAGTGTATCAGTGTTATGAGATAGTGAATGGTGGGTTGTGTGAAAGTCTGTGCTCATATACCCTATATACTAATTGTCTTAGTATAAACTTGCTGCACGCAAAGAAGAAATATATGCTATTTACTTTAATGTAAACTCTTTTTTTTTTTAAAAAAGAAAGAAAAAAAATCAAGATCACTAATGAAAGTAATGCCCACGCCGACACCAAGAAGAAAACTTAAAGGAAGAACTCTAATACTTTCTCAGCATAATATATAAGTTCAGAGAACCAATTACAATGTGACAGCTTATTTCCTAAATATATGCTTAATAAACATGAGGGATAGCTGTAAAATGAGCTAAAATCCTATAAATTTTATTTTCATTGCTTTATTTTATTTTAATTATTAAATGTTTATATTTATTTAAAATATTTTAATATAATGTTTGCTACAAAAATATTGGATAGAAAAGAAAATGTACAAAGAAGAAAATTTAAAGAAGCTGCTCACATGACAATGGCAAAAAAATCTCATAAGCCAATGTAGTGTGACTATATATAATGTATGGAAATCACTAATCAACTTTGCTCTTAGGAAAAAGTGGAGAAATCAGGAGGAACCTCATAGATAAATATATGAGATTTCTACTAACTTTTGCCTTTGGCATGATGGCTCAGTTGGTTAAAATTCATTCAAAAATCTAAGGGTCCAGGTTCAAATCCCATGCTAGTATTGTTACCGGTCAGGTCAGCGACATCTGAAGAAGAGGTAAGAATAATACCCACTCGAAACGTTGGGCATATACTAACTTGTTTGATGTGCTATTACTAACAATTGAATGTACTTGGAACATTTAAATAAAAAGTTAAATTTTTCTAAAGACATTCAATACTCATATTAGATAATGGAAATAGTCCAATATAAAAATAAAGAGTACGATCTTTATTCTGAATTAGAAAAGACAAATATTATACATATATATATATATATTAATCTGTGCGTGTATATTAATCATTTTCGGAATAAAAAATTTAAATAATTCACAATAAATGATATCAAGGACAAAGAAACTGACATGGAAGTAGAGATAGGATTAGCAATATGTCAATGTAATGTTATCAACTATTATTATAAATTTAATTTTTCTTAGTTTATTGATATAGAAGTCTGTTTATTCTTTGGATTACGAACATTTTCAATTTTACATGTGTGTGTTAACATATATACAGTATATATAATTAAGTAATCAGAGTATTTGAGATATCATTTAACATCTGCAGTTCGTCAAATTTGATTATTTTCCCTGATAAGATTTTTTGTAAGTTTTCAATTTTTGATTGTATTAAACCATTATTCTATATCAGAATACAAAAAAATTAATTTGATTTGGCAGTAATATATATTTCCAAATGAAAAAATTTCTAAAAAATTTATATTTGAACTTGAAAATACTGAAAATATAAGATTATAATAACAAAAATAGATGACTTCATCATTGAATGGTTGGGAGATTACAGTCTCTCTTATAAAACAAATAGCTTTTTTAATTGCAGTTTGTTTTCAAAATATGAACGGAAAATATTAATCTCTGATAAATCTATTAAATTCTGCTTTAAAACATTAAAATTGTTTCCTAGTTTTTAAAATATATCAAATTATTTTAAGACAATAATGGCAGCGATGAATTAGCCATTCTTTTCATAATATGAGCTGATAAGAATGTCACATTTTTCTTTTTTAACGTTTACACTAGA
Source organism: Epiperipatus broadwayi (assembly GCA_028023455.1). Lineage (NCBI taxonomy): Eukaryota > Metazoa > Onychophora > Udeonychophora > Euonychophora > Peripatidae > Epiperipatus > Epiperipatus broadwayi. Next base: position 12,864,046 of record JAQFVV010006207.1, read on the forward strand.
AGATATTCCTATTTTTTAAAACTAAATTTTTCTGTAAAATACAGAGGTATATTATCTAATGGGCAGAATTGGCAATTGCCTGGAGCCCTCATCAACAGAGGCCCCCAAAGTTCTCAAATCAATATTCCAAAAACTCATTTTTGTAGTAAAAAAATCGGAAATTAAATTTCAATCACATATCTGGAGACCTTAGATTGTAGTTTGACACTGGCATGTAGCAATACATGAAATATAAATATCTTGCAACAGGGCAGAATGTATTGCTTTATATGGACCAACTCTATGCAATGACCCTATTTTGTTAAGTCTCTCCTCTATCCTGCTGATGACTGCTGCGGGACTTACATCATGAAATAAGCCTGATAGTAAAATAATATCTAGTACATAACAATAACGAGAGCAAATGCATAAATGAATTTTATTATTTTTATTTCAAAATAGAAAACATCTTCATGAAACAGGCAATTATAGTGAACAATCTTAAAATCTTATATCAGATTACACATGGTTAGAAGAATAAAATTCAATTATATTTGCTGTGGTTATTGTTGATAAGTATTGATATCATTTACTACCACACTTATTTTGCCATTGGAGGTCCTTCCGTCTATACAGGATTTTAAGATTGACAACTCTAACACTGTGTGTCATTCCTTTGGTGCAGACAATAGGCATGGCTGATCCTTGATATTAATATTGAAACAGACAGATCGGAGAACCGATCTTCGTTTCAAGTGTTTTTATGTACGGTAATTCAAGCTACTGTTCGCCCGCAGTGAGATTTTGTCTATTTTAATTTATAATAAAAATTAATTATATATTTTATAGTTTATCAGTCAATGTGTAAAGATGCCGTATATAAATGTCGCAAACCATGAAATAATATTTGTGTGTGCGTGGTTTGCGAATTTATATCATTTAATTTAAAGTTTCAGTGCGGGCGTATTTGTTTTAAATTTTAGTTTTAAAATTGTATAAAGTCGTTTAAAAATACTGATCAAAAATCACATTCCTTTGATCAGTGTTTTTAATTAAAATCTAATTGCACAAATGTTCAGAGCAATTAAGTTGTATTCAAAATTAGTAAGGAATTTTTATATGTAATTATTATGTCAATTTAAAAATAGGATATTAAATTAAAAGATTGCTAAAAACAGATAATTGATTGTTGGTCAAGCTGCATCGCTAGAGGCTAGAGAAAGTAGGCGGAGCCTAAAACAAAAACAAGTCGGAAAGGTCAGCAGTGGCAAATTCTAGAAAAAACTTACATTCTAACTTTGGTCGTGTTTGAGAGAGGTAGTCTCGAGACAACACAGCAGTTAATAATAATTCAAATATCTTATTAAGAAGTTTACCAGTGAATCGCCATGTTCATGGGCTAATTGCCAGGAGCTGGTCTCTGCCTGCCAATATGGATCCTCGTGCCGCTGTTTGATCATGTTTCATATACTTCAGAATTTCCAACTTCCAATCTCAAAATTTACTATGCCTTACAAATAACTTTCAAAAATGCGCGCCTACGTTACAAGCCAAGCTGGATGAAGAAAAAGAGAACTTTGTTACACGAACTTTAATTTTCTTCCGTGCTTAATATTATTAATCAAGTGAATCATATGTAAGTCTTTATATCATTTATAATGCTATTATTTAACCTGTCAGTAAATTTTCTTTTCTTTTTAACCCTCTGCTCTAGTCTTTAGAAATAATTTATAACATTTGTAATTAATCGTAATAATCATTTAAATGAATGCATTTATATTGTTTTGTGTATTGCTTATTCCATAAACAAACGATGCCAATAGTAAACTAGTGTACTATAACGATCAAGTTATTTTAAAAGTAATCCCACTTTCTGAATTAAATATTCTTTCACATTCCGAGTTGATAAATGTTAAGTCACTTTATTATTCTATGTTAAGTTGTTATAAAATTACAATCTAAGTTTCAATATTAAATATATATAATAGTTTCAAAGTGTTCATTAATGTTATGTATAATATGAGAAATAATTCACTGGATAATTCGATACTATCGCTACCGCCTGTTAACCCGGAGGGTTAGAGTTTCAGAGTAAATTTAACTAATCTTTGTTCTCACCGTCAGTTAATTTCGCTATGTTTTTATTGGGATAAGGATCTCAGCCTGTGGCGTAGAAACAGACAAATAGTTTCCAGGTTTTATATAATTTCTTTTAAAAAATCCGCTTCAAGTATTCGTCCTTCACGTCTGTGGCAATGCCTTCCCTTCGCTGAAGTTAGCGTCTCGCCATTCTACCATTGGGGAATGAAAGCAGTTTTTCTTTCCCGGTAATCTCTTGGATCACCGGGGTTCGAAATGATCCCGGCTGGTTGTCGTGTCCCGGAGCTACTTGGGGGCATTAAGCCTTGTCAAAGTACAAGCCGCCCGGTATTCCGTTAATGCACCGCAATTGATTACTGTAGGGCTCTTGAATATAGGCAACCACCAGTTCATATATTTTCCACGTCGTATTTATATAAAACCACCAGTTCATCTATTTTCCACGTCGTATTTATATAAAACCACCAGTTCACCTATCTCTTATGTCGTATTTATATAAAACCATCTCCACTGTTCGTCTACGTTCCGGCTCGAGCCTATTCAAATAAAATAAGTAAACAAAAATCTTTAGATAAATATTTTTTCCAATGCTCTAATACTCTGATTCTCTTAACCACCTGTCAATTATTTAACTACCCAGCTATTGGCATGAGTTTGTTCATTAAATAAAACGTTCACTAAAGACTAGTAGCCAAATACAAGAGGATTTATGAAGTCTTACCGTACTGTATAACACTATATTTATATGCTGTATATTTCTATTATATAACACTATATTTATGTGCTTTCTATTTGTCTTATTTAACACTATATTTATATGCTTTATATTTTGCTTATTAAACACTTTATTTAATCTAAATTTTTGTGTCCTCCACCTTATTACTCTCTAAGTCTATTTAGCCACTTACTGTCTGTATTGGCAACTTAAATATATACGATACATAAATGACCGTTCCAATATCTATAGTCTAATAAACCTTATATCATTAACTGTAAGAATTTAGTCCATGTTCTAAGCTGAGCTAGAAAAGGGATAACCCCGTGCTGTTATAAAGTCATCATCGGTTAGTCATACCGGGGTTTGGGTTTGAATTCAGTTGGCGTTTTGGGAATTTATTCTTAAACGTGGGCTGGGTTTGAACTCGGGTACTGTGTATGATTAAGCGTGGTGGATTTATACCGGTACAATATAGTGTGTGCCAATAAGTGTATTGTGTATTATTGTATAACCAAAAAGTGTGTAAGTTAAATATTTTTTAATAAATAAAGAGAAAATTCACTAGATATTAATACTAGTGTTTTGTTGTTAAAATATTTATTTTATATTTTATACTAATTTTAACACATAATTTGGCACAGATCCTTTCTCACGATAATTTATAATTGATTTAAACAAATTTTCTTTCATTTTATTTTCTGTTATAGGGGTAGAAGACTGCATTTCTATTTTACATTGTACATTTAATATTTATTAGGGTTGTAACCACAGGAATGTGCGCATGAAAATGCAATAGTAGGGACCTCTATAGGTGTTAACCACAAACTTACGCCTTGGAAGAAAAGAGGGGAACTCTTCTTTACTTCAGCCTACTTTCTATATAAATAGATGAAGCTGAAGCAGTTAGATCTGAGAGCGTGATGCTATTCAATACTTCACTGATTAAGTCCCCATTTCTTATTACACATTAATACTCGCGAAATCTTTCGATTTACGAGTCAATGGAAAGATCTTATAGTTAGAAATCTATTACGATAATTTAAAATTGTAATTATAAATTTATTTAAACGTAAGTAATATTTACTAAGGCTGTAACCACAGGAATGTGAGCGTGTACATTTAAATATTATTTTATTTAATTATGAAAACCGATCAGATAAATAAAGTAAAAAAATAATAAATTGTACAATATACGAATATAAAAGTAATATTTTAGGGCAATGAAAAGAAGCAGAAAATTAGAGAGTCGGGATTAAAAAATAAACCAAACCTCAATACAGAATTTTGAAGCAATAAAAAATCAGGAAGATAACAGCAGCAAAACAGAAAAAATAGGATAAAAAAATGAACTTTTCAACTCAAATTGAAAACAATACTAACAATGCAATTATTTACAATATTAATAATAACGATGGTAAAATACTAATACAAATCATCATCATCATCATTTTCAACCATCACAAATCTACTGCAGGATGACGGTCTTCTCAAGTTTATTTCATCTTTGATCTCTAATCTCTTTTCTACACAACACCCACACACACTTCCTTATTTCATTCACCCATCTCACATGTGGTCTCTTTCTAGGTCTTTTACAATCTCATGGAATCCAGTTTAAGATTTCAACTATCCATTTATTAACATCTCTTCTAGAAATTTGTACAGCCCAACTCCACTTCAACCTCTTAATTCTTTCAATGATGTCAATAACCCTTGTTTGTTTCCTTATCCATATATTTTGTTTTTGATCTCATCTTGTTACTCCTAACTTGCATATCTCCATACTTCTATGAGTGGTCTGAAGTCTCTGTATTGCTCTTTTGTTAAATGTACAATTCTAGGATCCATGAGTAAGAACTGGTAAAATACATTTATTAAAAAACTTTTCTTCAAACCCATTGGCATCTTTCCTTTGAGTATTATGTTATTTCTATCAAAAGCACACAAATCAAGTTTAATTCTATGTTTATTTTCATCGGTCATGTTTCCATCTGTATTAATAATCTGAACCAAGGTATTTGTAGTCATTAACTTTTTCTAACTCATCATTATCACATTTTTATCTTTTGAAAAAATCCACTGCACATTTTGATAGTCTTTTTAACATTCATCTTTAATCCTACTTTCTTATTTTTATCTGAAATCTCTTGCAACATTTCCTGAAACTCTAACACATTATTTGCAAAAACAACTACATCACTGGAAAAATCTAGATGACTTAAATAATCTCTATTTACTTTTATTCCTTTAGCTTCCCATTTTGATCCACAAAATACTTCTTGCAGCATTGTTGTAAAACGTTTTGGAGATATGAATATTAATACAAATATCAATGATAATATCACATGATCACCATCTCTATACTAGCACATAATTGTTGTAAACAAAGGCAAAACTTGGCACTACTGTATGGAGAGTTTTGCCTTTGTTTATCAATGATAATAATGATCAAAATATTAATAGAAACAATATCAATGATAACAAGAATAAAAATACAAATGCAATATATACAAACAATATCAAACAAAGCACTACAAATAATATCAAACATAAAACATACACTAAAATTATTGCTTTATGGCCAAACCCCATCACAAATACTTTTATTGAGTTTTGCCTTCACAAAAAACCCACACAATTTTGAAAACATTAAAAATTCAAATCAAAATTCTAATTGAGATGGAAAAATCATTACAAGAAAATTAAATGAATCCCAGTTCTATTTAAGTAAAGTTATAGGTATCACAGACAAAAGAGAGTAGTTAATATTTTCAGAAACCACAAGATGTGTGCACTGTTTTATTTTCAAATTGTTATCAATTAAATTTTTTATTAGTTGCAGGATGTAGTGATTGGAAACATGTTATTTTAAAAAGCCATGATGAATCTAAAGAAAATAAGGAAAATATGTGTGTGTACATAAAGTGTTGAAAAATATAGGAAGAATTGATTTAAAGTTGATAAAAGCTTAATCAAGCATTGGTGGCCTAGAGGTTAGCATAGCTGCCTTCCAAGCAACTGGCCTGGGTTCGCTTCCCGGTCAATGCTTTGACATATATAAAAAAAAAGTTGATAAAAACTTATGAAAAATAAAATATTTATAGCGGTAGCTAGTTTCATTAAGATTGGGATTTTGATGGCATGATAATAGTGAAGGAAATTTTAATGAGTTGCTTAGAATACTTAACTAAATTTGATATGCTTTTAAAAATCCATTTACAAATTTATGATAAATGTGATAAAGAACAGATGAATTATCTTTCTAATACTATGTGTGATGAATTCATATATTTTATGGCTTCTAATATAAAAATATAATTATTAATGAAATCAAACAGGCTAAATAGTTCTCACTTATTGTTAACTCTACTTCCAACATAAGTCACACAGATCAATTATTATTTATTATAAGATATTTAGATTAAAAAAAAATAAAATTCAGAATCATTTCTTATCTTTTCTACATATTGAAAAGCATGATGCTAACTATTTAGAAAATATTATAACTTCAAAATGAAAGGAATATGATTTAGATATCCCAAAATATTGGGAACAATCTTATGACAATGTGACCAACAGGTCCAGGATATAAATTAGATTATGAACGAAGATTAAGAACTATAGTAAAACTGCATTTTATGTATCTTATGTGGCTCGTAGCTTAAATTTAATCCAAAATTCTGCTGCAAAAACTTGTCCAAAACTACTCCACTTTCTTCAATTTTTTTTTTCCATATGTCATAGCATTGGCCGGGAAGCGAACCCGCAACAAACGTATGCAACCAACTGCTTGCTTGTAAGGTAGCTGCGCTGACCTCTCGGCTAACAAAATTTATTCATATTTTTCTCCTTTTCTATAAAGAGATAGAATATTTTAATGAAAGCCATTACAAAAGAAAATGTAATATTAAAAAAAACCAATTGCTTTTCAAGATGGTTCTTAAGAGCTGATGCAATTTTAACTGTTAAGATGAATTTTTTGTCACAAAATAATCTTTATTTAAAATTTTTTGAAGATTGCAATAAAAAACCTACAACAAAATTAGAAGCAAAAAAGCTACATAAAACTTTGACGACTTTGAGGCAACACTTTTACTTTTTTATACGGAATGCAATTCTACAAAGATTAAATGCAACTAGTAAAAGTTTTCACAATAAGTATTCTGATTTACACAATGGCATAAATTTTTAAAATTGTTATCTTTGTACATATCAGAAGACATTCAAAACAACAATAAATTTTTTGATACTATAGAATCAGAATATTTTGCATTAACAAACAATAAAAGTTAAGAGTCAGACAAAGAGAGAAAAGGCAAAAGAGAATGACATTTTGATGAGAAAAGAGATGGAGATGAGGATGTGCAATTGGTAGGCAAACAAGGATTTATAGTAAACTGTTTGAATGTTATCTGTGATCAGTTAGTATCAGACATTCAAAGATATGTTAAGGCTTATCAAAATATTTTAAATTATTTTTCCATATTGATAAATATCAACTTAAATTTTTTTTTTTTCCAAATGAGTATGATGAATGTATTTAAATTTAATAAATACATATTTAAATGCCATCGATGTCAGAATTCTATTATAAAAAATTGCATTTTGCAAAAAACGAAAATCCTTTATTAATGTATAAAGCAATTGAAAAAGAATTAGTTCGATGTTTTCTAATGTGGACATATTTTTTAAAAAATATATAACTACATCTATTTAAAAATATATATAACTATACCTGTTTTAATGCATCAGCAAAGTGTTCTTTCAATGTATTTAAAATTTTAAAAAAAAGTCAGATGTCACATGACCTAATTTAATAAGCTTGTATTTACAAATGTTATATATATATAGAGAGAGAGTTCACAAAATAAGCTCTTAACAAGCTTTGAGAATATCCCCAACCCCGAGACCGGTTTCTGCTACTGGCATCATCAGTGAGATGCTAGGATATTCAAGCATTAGATTAAAAATACAAGGACAAGCCCATCACTTTATCTAATGTATAATTATTAAGTAGAAAATTTGAAATTTTCATAAATAGCCACATGGGACTGAACTAAGTTCAGATACACCATATATTAATAGCTTTAGCAATATAAAATCACCAAAGCCTTAATAGCAAAAAATAAAATTACAAAAAAATCAAGTCAGATGTCATATGACCTTATTTAATAAGCTTGTATTTACAAATGTTATATATAGAGCTCGCAAAATAAGCTCTTAACAAGCTTTGAGAATATCCCCATCCCCCAGACTGGTTTCTTCTACTGGTGGAATCAGTGAGGTGCTAGGATATTTAAACATTAGATTAAAAATACCAGGACAAGCCCAGCACTTTATCCAATGTATAACTATTAAGTAAAAAATCTGAAATTTTCAGACATCCATATGTCTTCCAATTCAATGATTTTATATTGCTAAAGCTATTAATATATGGTGTATTTGAACTTAGTTCAGCCCCATATGGCTTGCACTGAGTATCACTACTGTATGGAGAGTTTTGCCTATATTAACTGTTGTTATATTAATCATATGCCACCTAGCTTCAGCATTTGACAATATATACAATAAAAAAAAGTCTTTTATTAAGTTCTCTTTGAAAATAAAGAAAATTATTATGAACAACATTAATCAGTAAAAGATAGTTCATTCTTTTATTATATATATTCTATTATGTTACTATGTATCACATGATCACCATTTCTTATGCTTGCTTATAACTATTATTAAAACAAGCAAAACTCTCTATATGCTGTGCTGGTCAAAATCGTGTATTCATTCAACAAGACCAATAATCCAAGCAAAAGTACCTTGAATCCAACCATGCACAAGATACACATGTCAGGGCAAGGGTGAATCCTAACCTATTTGCCTGAACTATTGCTTCTCTGACTAATGGATAACGTTTGTGATGACACTAGCAATGCTTGGTTTTATTCCGTCCCAGCTGGAGATCACGGTTCACAAAGAGACTCAAAATAATAAATGGTTTATATGAGAAATTAATGATTTAGTGAATCCTGATGACTGCAGAATGGTACAGATGTGATTTGATATTGATTACTAATGGTTTGAACCATAATAATTATAATTCTTTCTGGCAACATTACAAAGAAGTAAATTTAAATCAAAGAAATATTATAAATAAATAGAGAATTAACATTAGAGATTTGGAATGATGACAAACTAAGGTAATTTAAAATAATAATATTACAGGAATTTATTAAGAAATTGAGTTATTGTTATACAAAACAAGTTGAGTTTTGTTTATACAACTAGGTTATTATATTTCTTGAATTCGTTTTGATGTGGCTAAGTGCAAGGCATTTGATAACAAAGTAAAAATTTGTTAATTGGTCTGCCAAGAACCAATCAGCAATAAACTGTCATTAGCCCTCTTTAAGAGATTACAAATAAGTCTATTCTATATATAAATAACAAGACATGAATGATGTGTATTTAAAACACTATTACATTTAAATCAGTTTATGAGTGTGGAAAGCAAAATAGTTCATTTTAAATTAGATAATCAGATTTAACTAATTAACACATTGATTTGTGAAGGACGTGCCATTACAGCAGAGAGCATTTCAGGTTTGCTAAATAAAGATATAAAATGATGAAGGCAGTATGCTATTATAGATTACAACAAAAGAACAAATGAGATCTGTTATGAACCTTTGGGTGGCTTTGCTAAAGGAAATTCCTAGCAAATACAGCTAGATGATGAGAAATGCTGCCCCTCCAGCCAAAACATGTCTCTTGAATAATAATAATAGATTTGATGTGCTGGACTTTCCATACACATCTTAATGGAAATGCCTGGAAAAGATTCCTAGTAGGAAATACGTCTACTATGAGGGAAAGTAAAAGATTGGACTGGTCATATTTAAACTTCTGAAGGTCCTGAGTGGTATGTAGCAAAGCAAGACTAATAATAATAAACAAATGGTTGTAACTATAAATACATAATGCCTTAGATATATAGATAGTGTATCATTAACAAAAATAATAAATAAATTTCTGATTAAAATAATCAGCTCCCTGACATAATAGAAAATCCCCAGAAACCTTAGGCCATTAATGACTGAATCATAAAATATAATATAAAAAGCGAAGGCAAAAATTACAATTAAAATATAAATTGTTTTCCATACTTTCCAAATATTTCATTTATTAATGAGTTATCAAATAGTTCATCATGGAAGATTACAAAATAAGTCAGTCTTTTAATTAACATAAGCAGACTAGGCATTAAATATCAAACTCACTTCTGGTGAAGTTTGACAACATATATCATAATAAATTATACGTCATAATTTTACTATTTTATTGACACAAATGAAAATATATACATATGAAATATACATTGTTAGTAGTTGATATGAAATCTCTATGATAGCTGTGCTTTAAGTGATTCTCTTTTAAGATATTTGTTTTACAGAAATTGTCATAGATTTTACTTAACTGATTTATTAAAATATACTATTCTCTCAGAGAAAATTAGAGGGCACTTTTAAATTGGAGATAATAATAAAATACCTAACTTTTAAAATAATTTCAATCATTTAAAATAAATTTATAATATAAAAGGTACAAAACTAAACAAGCTTTCTCTATTAATTAATTTAAGGGAAATAAGTATCCTGTAATGATTTTTAAATGGAGAAAATAAGAGGGAGGGTTTAAAGTTAGTTGCTCATTAAGTTTTATACTTGGCAGTTTCAGTAAATCAATACTATAAATAAACCAGCAAAAAATTTAAGATAAATTTGCCGCATCGAAATAATGTGAGATTTTTATAAGAATTGATATTTTTAAATTTAAGAGAAAAAGTTAAAAGACGCATTTTAAAATTAAGTTGTATAAACATTACAGATATATATAATGTAAATTAATATTGATTTAGAAAACAAAGTAAGCTAGAATCATAGGCTTGTGGAAAATTGTAGGTTACCTCAGAACCAATCGGTAGAAACAGGCAGTTATAAAATCAGATCATTTAGCAGGCTTCCTTGACACAGTACAGTCTTGGGCTAGGTGTTGAAAGCACTGGAATGGCATTGATGAGCTGGTGGAACAGAGCTCTGGAAAGCAACGGCCGATCTTTTACACCGTCTTTCTTTAGGCATGATGTTCTATATATACTAATCAATTCTCTCCAGTGAATTGTTTTTCAATCCTCCCTTATCAAAATTTTTACTATTTATTTGATCTGGCCTTATCTATAGGATTCAATCTACATTGACAACTACCAATTGCAATTGCTCTAAGCGGTTCTCTGAGGTTGGTGTCTGCTTGGGAGGGAAATCTATAATCCTGCATTCAACATGCCCCAAGGGTTCATTTGCTAATTAAAAGAAACAGCAACAAGCATATTAAGCTTATCAGTCATTGTATTAACAAAGCCTATTTAATTAAGATTTAGATTAACAAAAATGTAAATTTTATTCACAAAAATTTAGGAATTTGGTACAATGACTTTCAAACTTATATTTGATATAAAATTTAAATACAAATTTACAAAATATACCTTACAATTATTAGATTGTTTACATAATTGATCCTTTAATGTACATTTATCAAAAGATAAATATAACATGTTACCAACTGATTAATTGAAAAAAAAAGAACTTTAATAAAATAATTTAAAATATTTATAACATTTTATAGATATCTAGGATTCAATTATTTTTCAGTGCCAATTTAATAAAATGAACACAATATACATTTTTACAAATATTATAAAATAAACTATTATAAAAAGGTTAGTTTTAATTATAAAATAAAATTAATGAAATATAAATTAGATAAAAGATTATATTGATTACAGATATTGATTATAATGAAAGATTATAATATTGATTACAAATATTGATTATAAATATACTTCCACCTATTATGAAATGGGTGTCAGTTAATATACAAGATTGGGTTCAAACCCATACTAGTGCTGATGACATTGGCACTAGGTGAAGCAGAAATACGTACTATATTTCCAGCTTCAATGCATTGCCACTCAATGCAAGCCAGAGTAATCAATGGATGCCAGAAGGCTTATGCATAAAATCCCCATCTAATGCCTACTCATCTAATATCCCCAGATTAGTTTTTAGCTTGAGGCCTTTGTCAGTGAGGAGCATTGAATATGAGAGCACTGCACCTAGATTCTATGATATAATGCAACATTCCAGTAGCCACCTTTTATTTCTACTTAACTACAAAGCAATGAGTCTTAAATTGAAAACACGATAATATTTTCAATCCAAGCTCATTAGCTTATATAGTCATATAGCTCTGAACTCAGTTCAGTACTCATATATTTTGGTGACTTTGGTTCTTTAATAACCATAGCCACCACTATCCTTGTCAATAATTTTGAAATGACATTTTTTAAGAATTGCTTCAGTCACTAAAATTGATCGGTCAAGCTATGCCCATGTGATATACACTGTATATGCACATATTTATGATTTACGGATTAGTTTGTGTAGTCAACACGAGTTAATCTTTATTATTATTATTTCCTCCTGTAAGAAATATTTTCTAATGGTGATTATGATTGTGCAATATTTATTTGACAATTTAGATTCTTTTTAAAAAACTTTTCTTTCAAGACAAAATTTATGATTGCCTCTCCCTACCGTGCAAAAGTTGTTCTTCCTACGTTGTGAGCTCTAGGCTGTTAAAGATTCTCACCCAGAGGGTAACTTCGTATTTGTTTTATATTTGTAATATGTCTGTGATTTATCTTATTATTTATAACATAATTACATATTTATAAAAAGTAATAAATATATGAATTAATTAAAAGAAATATAAATGAAAAGAAACACTTCTCTACACAGACGATTTAATATTTCAAAAACGGCTGCGTTGAGAAGTAATTGTGTTTGTTTTTATTTATATAATTATATGTTTGTTATATTTCATTGTTTATCTTTTGACTGGTAACTATTATATGATAACTGTATAAGCATTTGGTGAATATCATCTTGATAACAAGACTGCGAGAAAATAATTCTTGGAACAAATTGGATGAGCTTTAGAATGACTACTATTAGATGGGTTTATGACTTAAAATAAAGTAGAAGTCTTGCGTTGTTAGCCGAGAGGTATCGCAACCGCCATGCAAGCAAGTAGTTGGTTGCAGACGGGTGTGGGTTCGCGTCCCGGCAGATGCTATGACATATGAAAAAAAAAAAAAAAAATAAAGTAGAAATATGCATTTTATTATTAACTTTTTTCAATCTTCAACATTTATAAGTTTCAGTTATGGATTGTATATAAAATTTCAGAAAATCAGAAAATGGCTAAAAATAATATGACTTTCTTAATTAATTTAAAGTATCTGCTTTTTGTTTGTAATGACCAATTTCTTTAGGCAATCGGAATTCCTAAATGTATTTCTCTGCATTATAATTTACTTTTTTTACCTGAATAATACATTGGATTAAATATATAAATCATTAGTTTTAACAGGTGCCTTTTAAGAACTTATGTATAACCCAATAGCAGAATAGGATGTCAAAAGATTTTTTAAAAAATAGAATTTTGTTTTCTTAATTAATAAAAAGTCACTTGTTTGCAGTATTCTTTTGGATTAAAGATTTAAAATATCGAAACAAAAGGAAAGGGGATATTTTAAATTACACATTTTATTTGTATAGGTCTACTTTGTTAAAAACAATTAATTAAATCACTCTAAAGATGCAATAAATAACATCCGAAAGAAAAATTCTATGACCGCTAAAAGTTTACCCTGCCTGAATTTGAGCCTAAATTGCAGGTATGTCAAACAAATGTACTACTATTGCATACATATGAGTTACTGATGCATGTTTTTTTTCTCATGTGTCATAGCATCAGCTGGGAAGCGAATCCGCCAACCCGGGACAACCGCTCGTAAGGCAGCAGTCGCTGATCTCTCGATCACCATTGCTTGACTACTGATGCATGTTATTATTGCAAACAAGTCAATTTCTAAAACATAAGCATGTATATCAGATGCTGTTCTTTTACTGTTTTTTTTTTTAAAAATTGTGATAGTGCCTTTTATTATCTTCTGCAGCAAAGCTTTCTTTAAAAAGAAACTTCAAAACCTTGCCAAATAATTTCTCTTTGTAATACATGTATTTTATTTTCAGATTCTCTTAAATATATGGTGTCTATATCTCTTACAAAACCATGTTTAAGTGTTTCATAAAATATTTATTTAGGAATCCATTCATTTACTTCATAGGATCAGTCCTATAATTACAGATTCGACGTCGCTACTTCCAACAAGATGATTCATCTTATAATCTTGGTTTCATGTTTTCAAATTATTTAGAACATTCTTAAAAGTTACTGTTCCACAGCATTTACAATACACTAATAGAGAGTCTACAACTTCTATTCATGAAATTTGTAGAGAATAATGATTGTTATCGGTAATACCCTACCTTTTAATTCAATATCAGTCTGCCTATCTATACAAAATGTTAGTAAAATATTTTAACAGATCTATATTCTCAAGATTATAACAATTCATTTCAAAATTGCTGAAGACTTATCTCTCATTAATAATTAACAAATCATCTGAATTTTTTAACATTAATTGCTAAACCAATTCTTTTATAAATTGCACTTAAAATGAAGAACATTTTGCAGTTTTTAGTTTGAAGTGTTAAAAATACAGGGTGGCCTTTAGCGTTCCATCATCAGATTTTCAATTTGATGGACGGATGAAGAGTTGGAGTGTGGAGTGGATTGAAGTCTGTCCATTAAAGTATGAAGATTGTCTATCTTAATATATATCTGAGCACTTATTGCACATATGTGTAGAGATGATAATCTGGACCAACTGATGATTGCTGGTTTAGCATGAAATACGTAAATTGGTGATTGTTTATCTTTTTGACATATATGTGTTCAAGTGTATCAGTGTTATGAGATGGAGTGGAGAGTGGTGGCTCATTTGAAAGTCTGTGCTTATATACCCAATATATTACATATATTGATACAGGTATATATATATATTAAGCCTGTATTTCAGTTGTAAAAGTCATTATTGTAAATCTAACATCAAAAAGATAAAATTCCTTGCTTTTGTTTTTAATCACTTCAAATGAAAGACTTCATGACACTTAATTCCGGAATTCAGTAATAAACTGTTATAAAGATCACTGACTTAAAATTATAAAAACAAAATTGGAGTTAATGCAAATTCCTATTTAACATCAGTTTATTCTTGAAGCATCTTAGATTTTTTATTACTAATTCTAATGCTTCCTGTCATACTATCATGTAACTACTATGTAACAGGAATACATTTTTATGATTAGACATAAACTGTTAAACAATATCAAAAATCTTTTTTGATCATATGAATTAAATGCCATGACAAAATCACCATAAGAAATTTATAAATCACACTATAATAGTTTAAAACTTGTAGCCTTTCCATTTTTAAGATTACAAATATCTGTTTTAATCTTGTCAATGGAATATCTCTAATCAAGTTCAAATGAGTCTAATAATATGAAAATGTCATTAAATGCAGTCATCTAAATTCTTGCGCGATTATTCAAAAATTGATGAAAATATCTTCTCTGTATGTTTAAAGTATAATGATGCTAAATGCAAGGTCAAAGAAGCCTGCTATATATTAAGCAACCCCACAGCTATAAACAGAAGAGAAACGACACTATAGTCAATTTGCATAAATTTACATAAAGCTGTATTACAAGCATTTCTCAATTGTTGACATGCTATGATTATGAGAATTTAGACTTCCCAAAAGCGCTCAGATGATTAATTAAGATTATTAATTACTACACTATATAGCTTCATTACACGTGCATAAAGCACAATTATAGAATTATCAGAGAAAGAGTTTTATTTCTTTATATTATCAACTTTAAAGTTGTAATTATAAATTTATTAAACGCACATTGATTACGTAAGTAATATTTACTGAGGCTATAACCTCGATAATATGCATATAAAATGCGATAGTAGGGACCTCTACAGGAGTTTTAATCACAAGCTTACGCTATGGGTTCCCCTCTTTTCTTCCATAGCGTAAGCTTGTGATTAAAACACCTGTAGAGGTCCCTACTATCGCATTTTATACGCATATTATCGAGGTTATAGCCTCAGTAAATATTATTATCAACTTTATTAAGTTTTCCAAATCTTATATAACATTAATTGATGTGAAAATCCAAACTGACCATTTTGTTCTATAACATCTATTGAAATTTAGCGTGAGTAACTATTACTTTTAAAGAATGAATATTTAATTCCAGAATATGACCTATGCAACTATTATTTTAACTTTGGGCATTTAAATCTATGAATTGTCCAACAATCTTCATCTATAAATTCTTGTGTAATATTAACTTTCTTTATATTCTGCCTTCTAACTAGATGCTATTGTTTAGAATGAGACTACATTCAATTTTCTTTATCTATACATTTGTAATGGTCCATTCATGTATTGAGCAAACATTCAATGTCTGCATATTATTTAGATCCACTGAAATATAAGTGGGTATATATGTGTATATTGAAGTAAAGATGTATTTTTGCAAAAGATATGATTAAAACACTAAACATCACATGATCACTGTCTCATACTAGCACATAATTGTTATTACATTGATTACTCTGATTGTCACAGGGTGGCACTACTGTATGGAGAGAGTTTTGCCTTGTTTAAAAGATATGATTCATGGAAACTTTCAGGAATATCAGTATAGAATATTAAAGTATTAGTAATAGTAATATTAGCGATTAAGCCAATGCACATGCGCTTTAAAGATAAATTAGTATGTAAATCTTGAAAATTATACACTTTTCATTAAATATGTAATCATACAAAACTTGGTCTGTTTAAATTAATATGAAAAGAGAAATATAATACAATAAGGTTCAAGAGCACTGGGCTAGTGTTTGGCAGGTTGCTGACAGAATCAAAATGCTAACATTAAAACTGGTCATTAAAAATATGTATATATTGTGGTGAAGATCAAAATGCAAATAAAGCACAATATGTAAATTGGATGTTCTATTTTTTTTTGGCAATGGGACACAGAAATCTTTTCTATTAATGGAATGAAGATTCTTAGCAATTGTTCAGCTTCTTTGTACTTTATTTTCTATCATCTCTCGCTACCTTTTCATATCAACTTGAACAGTACAAGTTTTGTACGATATTAAAGTATAATAATAACATGAAAGACTGAAACCTTTGACAGATGTGCCTTAAAAATGCTTAAATGACAGCCAATTATATAGTAAAATAATTACTAATGTTTCTACAATTTAATATTTGCTTTTGATTACGTAGAAGTTATACTATGTGATAGTTACAGAAATATAGCAGTTGTAACAAAAAATAAAGAATTGTAGCAAAAATGAAGAACATAAAAATTAGAGAATGACATAGAACAACTTTATGAGCACATTTTTTGTCCAATCAAAATAAATAATGATTAATAAAAAAGGATAATCAAGCTTGTATCGATTATTTGGATTACATTTGCATTGATGGTTTTAATTTACTTGTGTAAGTAAATTCTTCCATATAAATGATAGTTTGACTGCTTCATTATAAATTTGGTCTCTTCCAAATCTCTATGGCCTCCTAAATATTCTTTGATGAGAACTGTCACATCAGTCAGTGTCTAAATCATGAGATTAAGTTATGAAAATCATAAATTATTATTTTTTACTGCATTGATGTGCTTATCTCTTCTAGCACTTGTGCAATGGATATTCATTTATATATATGGGACCTGCCATATTCCTGAAAGAATGTCATAAATTCCTTGAATCTGAAGATTTAATAAGAATATTATTAATTTGGGGAAATATTTTAATGTTACAGCATTTTAACATATGTCAAATGTGTCCTTTCTTTTATAAAGAAAAGCATATCCTAAATATATATATATTTTTCTTTTTCTGATGTTTTAATTATAGTGCATTGCCCTCATTGATAAAATGTCAGGTTTACATTTGATTTCTTTCTCCTTAGAACAGTTTTATTTAAAAAAGTTCCTTACAAAGAGCAACCTAGCTTCAGAAAAAATCTGAGCGGGATGGTTATGAAATATCTATCATTCTACATTTTGTACATATTGAAAATGTTTAAGTATTATTGTTTGTATTGGAATTAAGAATATAAACCAATAAATACCACCTGACTCCATCACATGATTTTAGCATAAATACTATTGTTATAGTAGCACAATTTTTATCATCGCTATGCCATTTACTAGAAGCTTTTGTAACCATAGATGCCAGATGATAGTGCTTATTAAATCCCTACCTTGTGCTGTACTATCCAAAATCTCCAAACTAGTTTCAAGCTTATAACTTTTCATCAGTCAGGAGTTTTGATCTTGAACCAATGCACATAAACCTTTAGAATCTAATGCATCCTTTTCTAAAACTCAAGTCCTTATTATGGAATAGATATCCCATATTTATTAAAAGAACTAGAAACTGGTAGACTTGGTTTCAAATCTATATGACCATGCAAGTAAGTTAGCTTAGATTGAAAACATTTATATGATTTTTTAGTTTGGGCTGATAGCTTGATGGTATAACAGAGAGATAAATGATGGGTGCTGGAAAGAGGATGCATCAAATCTTAAAGATCTAGGTGCACTGATCTGAGATCCTAAACTCCTCACTAGTGACAGCCATAAGCTTGAAACTACTTTCAAGATATTGGATAGGACAATTCAGGATGGTGATTTAATAAGCACTCTCATCTGGTATCTACTATTATTTACTAACGCTTATAGCAAATGGCATAGAGATTGTGAAAATTATGGTGAATTAAGAAAATCAAGAAAAAGAGTTATTCTCCATTCTGAATTTAATTTGGGAATAGAAACTCAGTATATATTAAAAAATCAAACAGCTTTTTCTTTCTGTGTAATTAAACAATAAATACACCAACAAGGTATTTAAGCCAGTCAGATGATTAGACGATGTGCAATTTAAAGCTCGTGATTTAAATTCAATTACTTGCTAATCATTCTGTTCATTGTACATTAGTGAGATAACCTTTAGCTAATAGGATAATGTGTCCTGATAAGTTACAATAGTGTGAAGTTATATATCTAAAGCATCATCAACTAACATGTTAATAAACAATGAGATAACATCAAAGCTAACAAGAATATAATTTGTTGTGGTTTTTAAATTATTGACAACAGAAAATAAGTTAAGTTTTTTTTAATAAAGGATTTCAGAAATGGAATTATTAGCTATATTTGATTAGCTACATATTTTGTTATCCATGGTAGACAATTCTATGACACTAACAATAGTACAGAGTCAAACACCTATTTTGTTTATTTTTGATAGGATTAGAATGTAAAACATATAGAGAATTTCTCTTTTGCGAATGATTTTCTTTTTCATATCATCAATAGCACATTTATTAATAAGGTTCTTAGATGTTTTGTCAAGATGAGAGGTATGACCACTCTTTGTTTTTATGTTTTGTCACTCAGTAGATACAGAATTTTATTATTATGGATGTTATGCCCTGCATTTTACTTCCTGGAAAGAAAAATTATTATATATATTCAATTTAATATTTTTAAGAACTCATTTTTCTCTTTTGGTGATATTATTTTTAGGGATTGGGAATTTGCATAGAATGTTATAGATTTTAGTCATCCATTGAATGACTTTATATTATTGAAAGTTGTTTCAACATTGTAAATAATTTTTTCAAAAGGAATGTTTAATAACATTAAGAGAAAATTAGAATGTTTTCCTACTATAAAAACACAATTTTGGAAATATATTTTTTTTAACCAATTGCAAATAGTCTTTAAATTTGTTTCCAACTTTCATGAATTATAATATATATATATTATAATAAATGCTTATAAAAATTCCCAACTAACATTCATTAGCAACTCTCACATAAGGTTTTAGACCATTAACTTTTTTTTTTTTTTTTTTTTTTTTAAAAAAATTAATTAATATTTATTATTTATCAGCCCCTTGTTTAAAAAAAAAATAAAAAAAAATTAGCACTATTTCACTTTTTTTTAGTTAAATGGTATTTTTTTTCTTTCTGATGAAAACCAGTCCTCTGGTTGAAATATAATATTATTTATTGGATTTATAAGTTTTTTTGTTTTTATATGTATTTCCTTTGGTTAGTTTGTTATATATTAATATTTTGATATATATATATATATATATATATATATATATATATATATATATATATATATATATATATATAATGACCTTCTGAATGGGACAAGTAATTAAATCATACTGTGTCAGTGGTGAATAAGTGCATTTAACTAAAAAAAAGTGAAATAGTGCTAAATTTTTTTATTTCTTTTTGTTAATGGTCTAAAACCTTATGTGAGAGTTGCTAATGAATGTTAGTTGGGAATTTTTATAAGCATTTATTATTATATTTGATGAAGTATTTAATGCAAAAAAGGGGAATGGATTATTACAGGAATTGTTGATATGCAAGTTAAGTTGATGTAAATTGGTTTTATTTATTTGTAGAATAGTGGTTGGTATTTGTTTAAATGGTTTTCTGATCTGTTTATTCATTGGCACACCCATACATGTATAAGTAATGTAATCAGTGAAATATGTTTAACTCATAGCCATATCAGGCATATGTTAGTCAGGATAATTTAGTATTCATATAGCAGCATATATGTATGCATGTATGTCTATATCATCTTCCAATTTCATTTTTCATATTTAATTACAATATAAAATTTTACATTTTACAATAAAACATTTAAAATTACAGCAAATATTTCTAATAACAAATGTAAATATATTTTGAGTGATTAATGGATATCTGGATTGGTGAATTATTTGACTAAATTTTGCTATCAACTACTTTATTTACTAATTAATTAATATTCATTTATTTCAAAAGTGTAAAAAGTTATTTTTTTATTATTATTTGTTTTATTTGGTTTGGTTTAATTTAGAAAATCAAAATGATTTTTTTTTTCAAGAAAAGCTTTCTTGAATATTGTTCCTTAATTAACTGAGCGCAAAGGGTGGAGCTAATCTTTGAAGGATAGGGTGACCTCTTGATTGATGGAAAGGAAATGTATTTAAGTGATAGTAATAGATTATTATCCATTCAGTCATTCATTCATTATCTGCCATTATTATTCACTCTGCTCCTGCCACTTCTTCTTTGTGCATTTTTAAAAATATCTTCTAGAAATCAATTCAGTTAAATTCCAAAATGTAAATTTTTAAACATTATTTTCTTTATAAAATTCAGTGTGGGAATTCTAGCTACCAGACGGCTTTAAGGAAGGATGGCAGACTAATTTATACAAAAGGTATATTTTCTTCATTTCTTTACTCAGTTAAACTTTAAATTAACCATATCATTTTAAAATGTATTTATATGCTGATAACTTTAATCTACTTTGTTTGCCTATGTCTTCTATTATTATTAAGAAAAAAATGAAATTGCATGAACTTTCTAGTCTTTTAAAGAAATTGTGTGAACTTTATAATCTTTTAAGGAAATTTATGCAGGACTTCTTAACAAAACCTACCATAGACTCTACATTTAAATTCTCTTCTAATTATATAAAAGTTAAGTTAAAATGGAAGGATGTGAGTATAATTTATTGTGCTATATATTTGAACTACTCTGTGATAATAATTATGTTTATTATTCATGCTTATAAATTAATTTATTAAAGAAGTGAATGTGTGGCTTACAAATAATTAACTAATTACTAGTATTTATTTAATGTTTACATGTTATAAGTCAAGTAGGAGGACATTAATATTACATATTTCTTGTTCTCCTTGGTATGTGGACTTATTATAAAAGAAAATCATTATTGCTTAAGGAATTGTAGATTTATGTAAATAATTAATTAGCAACAGACCAAAATAATTATATTTGTGATAATTTATAAAGTTTATGGCAAGCTACTGTTTACTTTTGAAAACCTTCTAAAGTTAGTGTTAAATTAAAATATTTCCAGAATTAATTAAATGATAAATATAAAAGAAATACATAGCTGAAACTATCTATCCATATCTCTGTCATTCTTATAAAAATTTATTACTTGCATGCCATATTAGTGAGCTCAATTAACTATTTCTAAGAATATTTGAGATTGCTAAATTAAATCTAAGTTGTGAATGTTTATTCTATAGGAATTTGTCTCCATGTTTACTAACATGTACTCATCTGAAATCATCACCCTTGTCTTCATGTCGTTCAGGAAACTTTATGTTTAAGAAAGAAAAAAACTTAGCAAGTGAATTTTTTTAAGTTAAAAGTGTGATTTTTTTCTTTTTCTTGTTGCTATTTATATACCATAAATAGATAGATGGGTTTATTATTTATTTGTTTGTTTAATTTATGCTATTTCTTTGACTTCAAGAACATCTCGGATAGCGTGTCGCAAGTCTCAATATGCCAGTAAATGATTATTATTTAAATAGAATTTATGTGTATTACATATACACTTTTGTGTATTTTATTAAAGAGAGGATATATATATATTTATTTATTTAATGTATTGAAGTGAGCAAATTGGCTTAGAGAGTGATAAATGTATGAAAAAAATAAATATTGTTATCAGAAACGATGAAATTCTTGACAATAACTACTGTCATTTAAAAATTTTAAAACAGCTAATAATTTCTCACAAACTAAAAGTTTTATTTTCAGTTTATCATTTACTTTATCATAATACTCGCATATTATATAATTTGAAGCTATTTTCATGCTCTTATTTATATATGTGTGTGTCTGTCTTATGTATTTATTTCATATAATTAGTAAATATTCAGTTTTATGACTGTTTTTCTCTCTGTTAATTTAGGATAATACCGTATACTAAAAGAACAGAAGGAATTAGTGACCTATCTGTTAAGAGATGCTATTTTTTCTTTATGCAAACATCAGTGTTCACTCAGAATTCATTTGTAATGATCAGGTATTTTACTACAAATTCTGAATGTTTGTGTGATGTAAAATAAAAATGTTTCAATTTGTGGCAAAGTGGGAGTGCTTCAGCACCTCAATGCACCAGTGCATAAATCCTTGAGTGTGAAACAATTTTTAATTTAAAAACAACATGACCCAGTTTTATCCATCAGCCATATTCACTTTATCACACTCCATGTGACTTTTTTTATTCCCCCCACTGAAAAAAGACTTCAAAAGAAAAAAATTTGAGGTCTTAGAAGTGGTGAAGTAAAACCAATGGAGATATTAAAAGGCATCACTTTGCAGGACTGTTTCAAAAAGTGGAAAATAAATGGACAGTACTTTGAAGGAGATTCAATCTATAATATTTATAAATAAACACACAATTTTTTTATTACAAAATTACAATTATTTTTGGATACTCTCTAGTATTGTGCTAAGTATTTGTTTACTCATGTATTCACTGAAGCAAGAAGAATAAGAAAAACAAAAAAACTAAATAAAACTAAATACCATATTTATATTTTTGAAATAAAGTAAACTAAGGGATTTTTTTTTTTTTGATAATTTTTTTCTCTTAATAGAAATATGTTTAGTCGAACAAGGAATTATATCTTTTTTTTAAAGCCAGTATTATCTATAAGTATGTTTTAAAATTTTGTATAACTTGTATATGTATTAAATGGATTATGTCCTGTACATGAGGAGTCATATTGACTTTAGGTCAACATAGGTGTGACAAGAATATCGGCCTCAGGGTGGCCTTTGATTGGTTCATCATCAGATTTTCAATTGGATGAATGGTTGAAGAGTTGGAGTATGGAGTGGATTGAAGCCTGTCAATTAAAGTATGAAGATTGGTTATCTTAATATATATCTGAACACATTGCATATATGTGTAGAGATGATAATCTTGACCAACTGATGATTGCTGGTTTAGCATGAAATACATAAATTGGAGATTATTTATCTTTTCGACATATATATGTTCAAGTGTATCAGTGATATGAGATAGAGTGGTGAGTCATGTGAAATTCTGTGCTCATATACCCTATTTATTATATATAACTTGTATTATTATTCCTAGAAAATAATTTATTATGTGAAATAATATACATTAAATTTGGAAAAATAAAATAAAAAAATAATAAAAACTGTGTACCTACAATACAAACTGAAGATATTTTCTATATTACGATCATGTCCAGCACTCCAAGAAAAAAATCGTGTTGGAATATAAAATTTTTGAATTTTAATGTTTTTTTAAATATGCTTTTATTGACTTTGGAAAATCAGTTTGTTTGTTTATTAACTTTTGATCTTTTTCAAGTTAGAATAAAATTTTAAAATTGAGGTTTAATATATTTAAATTCAATAGAATTGCTTGAAAATTGTTATATAACTAAGTTATCTCACCCTAATCCATTTGAAATACTTATCTTTTCAGTATGTCAACTAGTTTGATAGATATTGAACAGAGAGTGGGGAAAATATGAAAAATATTCAATAACTTCTAAAGCGCAGTTAACAATTATTCTAGAACTTTCATTTGTTTTAAATAATGATCACAAGAGGGCAGTAAAAAAAATTTTCTTTCAATTTAATAACATTTTTCTAACCATTTATATGCACAACAAATCAGTAACTAAGTTTCCTCTTTAAAATTATTTATATTTTCTATTTTTATTTTAAAACAATTGTTTTAAAAAAAATATATAAACTAGAAAACTCGCATTATTTAAAATGATCTCAAAAAGTTAAAAAAGATCGCACATTTTTTTCTTTAGCATTTTTTCCTAAAACAATTGTTTTAAATAGAAATATATCTACCAAACAATTTTAAATAAAAAATGTTGTTACTGATTTATTAAACATATATAATTATGTACACATACTAAATATAATATATGTCTAAGAGATGACTGGTTTCTAATGATTAAATATAATATATACATTGAGTATTAATTAAAGGGGATTTGATCCCAGACTTTCAAGCTCCTTTCAGCTATCCACTCTATTTAATATAAATGATACACATGACCACATACATGCAAAAAAGATAAATGATCCCCAATATATGTATTTCATGCTGAACCAGCCTGAAATATGTTTATTTCACTATTATATGACTATAATATTGGCATCAACAAGGACTGTGAGCAT
Organism: Epiperipatus broadwayi; assembly: GCA_028023455.1. Taxonomy (NCBI): domain Eukaryota; kingdom Metazoa; phylum Onychophora; class Udeonychophora; order Euonychophora; family Peripatidae; genus Epiperipatus; species Epiperipatus broadwayi. The sequence continues at coordinate 12,888,981 of JAQFVV010006207.1, forward strand.
TCCATCATCATACAGGATTGAAACCTGTTTATTAAAGTGTGTAGATTTGCTACCTTAATATAAACCAAGCATTGATTATATATATATGTGTGTGGGAGATGATAATCCAGATCAACTTACGAGTGCTGGTTCCACATGAAATACATACATTGGAGATCATTTATCTTTTTCGCATGTATAGTGGTCAGTGTATCAGTTATATTAGATAGAGTGGATGGCTGAAGGGAGATTAAAAGTATGAGTTCAAATCCTTTTTAAATACATCTAGCTTAAGTATATGTACTATACTTGAATTTCAATATTATATTAAGAGTATATATATATACATTACGTGTCTAAAAAATTCACGCTTGCAAGCTGAATAGAAATTGTTTCATAAACGCTCAGAGTTTGTATTTAGATCTAGTTTCTTTATTCCTGTCTTTCACTGATGATAGCAAATAGCTTGAAATCATGATCTGAAAGTGGAATTATAGTTAGAGATAGTGAATGCTACTCTGATGTTTATGTAAACAAAACATACGCTTGATCGGTGTTTTTGGTAGAACGCCATCTGTGGACATAAATACAAGCGTTAGCAAGTTTTTTAGCTTGCATTTTTGTTTATCATAAATGTACCTTTGAGGTCTTTCTTGCAATGATATAGATTGCAGAGGCTTCTACTATGTGGTGATGCTGAACTGAGATCAGACCCATATAGCTATCTGGTTTGCTATGCTGAGTTTGAAGACATTACGTGTCTAAAAAATTCACGCTTGCAAGCTGAATAGAAATTGTTTCATAAACGCTCAGAGTTTGTATTTAGATCTAGTTTCTTTATTCCTGTCTTTCACTGATGATAGCAAATAGCTTGAAATCATGATCTGAAAGTGGAATTATAGTTAGAGATAGTGAATGCTACTCTGACGTTTATGTAAACAAAATATACGCTTGATCGGTGTTTTTGGTAGAACGCCATCTGTGGACATAAATACAAGCGTTAGCAAGTTTTTTAGCTTGCATTTTTGTTTATCATAAATGTACCTTTGAGGTCTTTCTTGCAATGATATAGATTGCAGAGGCTTCTACTATGTGGTGATGCTGAACTGAGATCAGACCCATATAGCTATCTGGTTTGCTATGCTGAGTTTGAAGACATTACGTGTCTAAAAAATTCACGCTTGCAAGCTGAATAGAAATTGTTTCATAAACGCTCAGAGTTTGTATTTAGATCTAGTTTCTTTATTCCTGTCTTTCACTGATGATAGCAAATAGCTTGAAATCATGATCTGAAAGTGGAATTATAGTTAGAGATAGTGAATGCTACTCTGACGTTTATGTAAACAAAACATACGCTTGATCGGTGTTTTTGGTAGAACGCCATCTGTGGACATAAATACAAGCGTTAGCAAGTTTTTTAACTTGCATTTTTGTTTATCATAAATGTACCTTTGAGGTCTTTCTTGCAATGATATAGATTGCAGAGGCTTCTACTATGTGGTGATGCTGAACTGAGATCAGACCCATATAGCTATCTGGTTTGCTATGCTGAGTTTGAAGACATTACGTGTCTAAAAAATTCACGCTTGCAAGCTGAATAGAAATTGTTTCATAAATGCTCAGAGTTTGTATTTAGATCTAGTTTCTTTATTCCTGTCTTTCACTGATGATAGCAAATAGCTTGAAATCATGATCTGAAAGTGGAATTATAGTTAGAGATAGTGAATGCTACTCTGACGTTTATGTAAACAAAACATATGCTTGATCGGTGTTTTTGGTAGAACGCCATCTGTGGACATAAATACAAGCGTTAGCAAGTTTTTTAACTTGCATTTTTGTTTATCATAAATGTACCTTTGAGGTCTTTCTTGCAATGATATAGATTGCAGAGGCTTCTACTATGTGGTGATGCTGAACTGAGATCAGACCCATATAGCTATCTGGTTTGCTATGCTGAGTTTGAAGACATTACGTGTCTAAAAAATTCACGCTTGCAAGCTGAATAGAAATTGTTTCATAAACGCTCAGAGTTTGTATTTAGATCTAGTTTCTTTATTCCTGTCTTTCACTGATGATAGCAAATAGCTTGAAATCATGATCTGAAAGTGGAATTATAGTTAGAGATAGTGAATGCTACTCTGACGTTTATGTAAACAAAACATACGCTTGATCGGTGTTTTTGGTAGAACGCCATCTGTGGACATAAATACAAGCGTTAGCAAGTTTTTTAGCTTGCATTTTTGTTTATCATAAATGTACCTTTGAGGTCTTTCTTGCAATGATATAGATTGCAGAGGCTTCTACTATGTGGTGATGCTGAACTGAGATCAGACCCATATAGCTATCTGGTTTGCTATGCTGAGTTTGAAGACATTACGTGTCTAAAAAATTCATGCTTGCAAGCTGAATAGAAATTGTTTCATAAACGCTCAGAGTTTGTATTTAGATCTAGTTTCTTTATTCCTGTCTTTCACTGATGATAGCAAATAGCTTGAAATCATGATCTGAAAGTGGAATTATAGTTAGAGATAGTGAATGCTACTCTGACGTTTATGTAAACAAAACATACGCTTGATCGGTGTTTTTGGTAGAACGCCATCTGTGGACATAAATACAAGCATTAGCAAGTTTTTTAGCTTGCATTTTTGTTTATCATATATATATATTAACTTACTGCAAAATATTTAATGACATATATATTATGTGATATTGATTTAAAGTAAAATTATATATATTAAGTGAAATTCATTTGCAATATATATGTATTATTATATTCACATACTAAATATGATATATACATAAGGTGGACATTTAAAATTATAACAGAACTATCTAGTACAGGGGTGGGCAAATAGTGGCCTGAGGGCCACATGTGGCCTGCCAAGACAATCAGAAAAATCCACCTTGAACTGAGATTTCCTTTCTGTGCATGACCAAAGATTCATCTCATATTTTCCACTAGAATGGCCACATCAATATACATGCAGTGTAGATACGATGTGCAGTGCTTTTCCAGTTGATCTGGTTAATTTCAATTTTGTCTTTGCATTAGCAAATATATACATTTCCAACTTTAGTGAAACCATGAACCCTCTGACAAATGTAAAATTGGTGATGAATGTCATGCGTTTATGAAGAATGGACAAATATTTCTTTGGTAATGCAGGGAATAAAGCAGTGTGTTTATGGTGTCATGAAAAAAAAGGTGCGGCCTTCCGCTAACCTTTGATTCCACAAAGTGGCTCCTGAAGCGCCCTCTGCCAACCTCTGTGGCCCCTGAGCCAAAACAATTGCTCACCCCTGATCTAGTGATATATGTATCAACTATAATTATCCAGTCATAGTTTTACATTTTCTTTACCTACCAATACTAAAAACTTGAGAATAATAGTTTTTTTTTGTATTAAATACTTTTATTGACTATGTATTAAAAAGAAATAAAACAATTGTTTATTCAGCCACAATTGTGAGTTTTCAGATTTAACTTGAAATGAAAGCATAAAATCCCTATTTTTTGTAACAAGAGATTAATTTAATTAATATCTGGAGCCCCCCCCCCCATGCTTTCATTTCAAGTTAAATCTAAAAATTCCAATTATGATTGATGAAATAATTATTTTATTTCTTTTTAGTGCACAGTCAATAAAAGCATTTACTATATATATATTTATCTCTAATGTTTGTTTTTTATTTACATGTTGTTAGTTTGTTTACATTTTTCTTTGAATAGCATTTAATTAAAGTTGCACTATTAGATATAGCATAGCTCATGTCTCCACTGTAAATAAAATCATGAATTACTAGAATTATTGGGGAATCTTTTTTTTTTTTTGAAGTTAAAAATAGCAAACTAAGAATATCCAAAAGCAAACAGGTGCTTCCATCAATCAAGATTAATGTATATACTGTGGGCTTTTTTAAAAATTTAAAATATATCTGAATTTATTCAAAATTAAAATTTAAAAATGTTATCTGAATAAATCTTAATTCTTTCCAAAATAAAAACTTCCTGTAGTCACTTGCAATTGTGTCTAGATTAAAATCAACATCGTATTATTAGTTGCAAGATTTTTTATGTTTAAACTATAATTGGAAGTCTTTGAAGAAAAAAGATAATCAAGACTTGGAGGTGGTCCAGAATGAATTGTGATAAATACTCTAAAACAGAGAGATAATCAAAAAACTATGCGATTTTTAATTTAAATTAGCATTCAATTTTTAAATCTGTATGTAAAAATGTCATAATGTAATTAGTGGCAAGAGAAGTAACTAAAAGTAATACGATTAAAATAAATTATAATTATATTAAATTAATAATTGAGACTTAATTTAGATTGGCAAGGGAAAAAGATCTAAAAAAAAATTAACAAGCAAAGATAAATTGTGTATTAAATAATCTGAATATTATGAATAAAATAAAAAATAATAGGAAAATTTAAAAATGTGAAATTTGTGCAAAGAAAGTTCTGCCATAAAAAAGTAAGACTACATGTAGGAAATGAACCAATAATATGAGCAGATTCATAGACATAAGTAGTAAAATTCAGATTTAACAAGCACTGATTGACTATATATCTAATTTAACAGAAGTAGACATGCACTGAAATGGTCACAAGTTTACTCTTAGTCAGAAAATATCAGATTGCAAAAATGAGCCATGAGTTAATATAAAATTCTTTGATACACTGAAGAAATATTTCAAAACTTTTTACTTACTGATTGAAGCTAATAGCAACAATGCATATATCATGCATGTATTTTTGAATATATAATTATTTTTTTAAAAAAAGCAGAAAAAGCATGAAAATGGAGCTGCTCAGTGGTCTCACAGTAAATGATTCACAGCATTTCTTTGAAGAGTTGCAGCATTGCATGCAGAGATATGTCAATTCAGAGAAAAACTACTTCAAAGATTGCCACAATTTCAAAAAAAAAAAAAAGAAAAGATTGCCATAATTGATTTTCTTAATTTGGTAAATAAAAAGATGTACAGAAATAGTTTCAATTTTATTTTCTTTGCTCCTGTATATTCAAATGGTAGGCTTGTGACTAACACAATACTGATTGGTAAATGACTATCTGATTAGATTCAACTGACAGATAAAGATAATATATACGAATACATAAAATCCTTCAATAGAAAATTGACTAACCTGGTATGTGTAGACATTTCCAATATTCTTCAATTCTTGAGGAAAAATGTTCAAGAAATTTTTGCTTTATAGTGAACTATGTATAATACTTACTTAGGTGCATCCACTTGCAATGCTTATATGCTGGGATTTGAATCCTAATCATGCAAAATTTTGGACATTTTCCAGATAGGCTTAGGATTTTTGTTTAGGTAGCAAGCCCATGTTCAACTCAATTCACATTCTAACATTGGCTGTTGAATCTCATCACAAGTTGAATGAATCTTTGGCAGTAATAGATTATTTAAAAACTGTTTTAATCTTTACCTACAACTAAAAAATAAACTAAAACAGAGAATCTAGTACAAAATAAAAGATTTTAAAAACATTTCAGATATCTTATTTGTACAGCCTTTGAACTTCTTTTGAGTGAAAATGAAAAAGATTAAAATAATTGCAATGCATTACAATTTCATTTCTCTCCCAAAAAAAATAACGAGAGATAGATATTGAAGATCATTTATCTTTTTCACATGTGTGTGGTCATGCGTATTGGTTATATAAGATAGAATAGATGGCCAAAGGAAGCTTGAAAATCTATGTTCAAACCCCTATATTGCATCTGATCTTCAGGTATATAAAATATACTTTTAAAACATTATAAATTCAGCCTGTATTTTTCCGATCCCTCTTCTGTGCATTTGAATGGAGAAGATTCTGTACGTAAGGAGTACGAGTGACTTAAAGTCAACATGGCATGTCAATGGCATTAATAATAGATTTGGGTGTATGGATGGCTGAAGAATTGGGAAATAGATGAGATTGAAGTCTGTCCATTAAAGTGTGAAGATTTGCTATCTTAATGTAAAACCAAGCATTGATTATATATAAGTGTGGAAGATGATGATCTGGACCAACTGATGAGTGCTGGTTCAGCACGAAATATGCATATTGGACATTATCTTTTTCATATGCGTGTAGTCATGGGTATCGGTTATATGAGATAGAATGGAAGGTTAAAGGGAGCTTGAACGTCTGGGTTCAAATCCCACTTATTATATTTGATCTCCAGGTATACAAAATATACTTGTATTTAAAATATTTGATTATTTTTTTTAACAAGCTGATTTTTTAAATATACACATTTATAATATTATATAAACATATTCTGAACGTAGTCATCTCCAAAATTTATCTAAACAAAGTGCACAATATATGTATGTTCAGAGAAAAGAGGGAAAAAATATCTATTTGAAAACTAAAAATAAATATTAATTAAGATTATACTTATATAAGACCATTTTAGATAAGAATGATATGTATAAGATGAAGTAGGATAAACATTTTTGATTAAATGAATGCATCTTAATGATATTGAGAGTTGATCAAAGCTTACAAAGTAGTCCTAAATAATAAGATAGTAGAATAAGAGGGAGGCAAGCAATGACTGACTAACACAGATCAAATATTGCTAACTGGTCGGAACACCTATCGCCTAATTATCTCAATGCTTTTAAGCGGAAACTTAAGTTCAAACCTTTAAAAAAGGCAAAAAGAATGGATCAAAGAATCTTATTAGTCACAAATCATCAAATTTGTAAGTTTATATAATAAATTCTTATGGGCAGATACATTTAGTATACGCAATACATTAAAATAAATAAAAAAATTATTTGATTTTGATATATTAATTAATCAGAAAAAATATTAACAATAGCAACACTAAGATACAAATAACAGATTTATTTTGAGTAATTAAAAATTCAATGCCAAAATACTTCAATGAATTTATTATTAATATTAAAATTATTATTCTAACTAATAATCAAATAATGAAAGTACTTACTTCTCAATTTTTTAAAAACTTTAATTATTCCAAGAAAAGGCATGACTTAGTTTAAGAAGATAACTGCGGTGGATAAATAATTTTTTGTTTTAAGCTCTACAGAGATAAAAGGTAAAATGGAATCACCAAAGCGGATTAAGTGTTTCTAAAATTGTCTTTTTTTTTTTTCATAAAAAGTAAATTACAAAGTTCATTTGAAACATTTTCCCATTATTTTCGGCAAGTTCATAATTATTAATTAATATTATTTAATTTTGTAAATAATACGAATATATTTTCAATTCTTCTTACTAATTGTAATAAATTAAACTTGATAAATCAAGCATGATCTAATTGAAAAAAAAGCAAACAGATTTATCAGTTATGCATTAATAGTGCACGAATGAAGCGGTTTCCATGACAGCAGAATGGCAGAATCTAAACTTTTTTTTTGATTAACAATTGAGTATTTTTATCCAAAAAGAATTATAAAATAAAAATAAAAGATAAACTTTTTTAATATCTATTTAAGTACAGTACAAACATTTTTCATACTATAATTTTAACTATGAATGATTTATTATTGTAAATTTTTAGGAATAATACTAATATGAGTACATTAATTTACTTTTGACGCATTAATTTCTGTTTATTTATGTCCGTCGACAAACTGTTGGCCTAATAATAAATTAGCTTGTGCCTGTCGATAAACAGGTGAACTAGTGTTAAGTTAGCATAAGCAAAAATTCTAGATTCAATCCCTGAATGAGAAAAATGAGTAGATCATTCTCTTTTATTTTTAAAAAAAAAATGAATACATGTTATATACGGATTTCAAATGGCATTTCTAAATTCAACTGATAAGTTCCAATAAGAGGTTAAGACCAGTAATAAATTAGCTACAAGGTCTTCCAAGCTGAGGAGATTTTGAAGCTATAATTAGCCAATCGTCGTCAGTACCGTATATAATAGCACAATTATTATTGAACTAGAACTACTGATTAATAACTCTAATGGCTATTCCTTTTTCTTGTTTGTATGTAATTGCTTTAGGATAGAAATTTATAATAATTAGAATTTGTTTATAATAAATTGATTTGTTGTTGTTATTGGACTTTATAATCTCTTTTTTTTTTCATCGTACAAAACAACTCTATTTTGTTTTTTTAAGTCTCTAATGCAGGGGTGGGAAAATAGCGGCCCACCAAGACAATCACAAAAATCCACCTTGAACTGAGATTTCCTTCCCATGCGTGACCAAAGATTCGTCTCGTTTTTTCCCACTAGGATGGCCATGTCAATACACATGCGCAGTGTAGATACGATGGGCAGTGCTTTTCTAGTTGATCTGGTTAATTTCAATTTTGTCTTTGCATTAGCAAATATACACATTTCCAACTTTAGTGAAATCATGAACCCTCCGAAAAAATGTAAAATCGGTGATGAATGTCACGTGTTTAATGAAGAATGGACAAACAAATATTTCTTTGGTAATACAGGGAATAAAGCAGTGTGTTTATTGTGTCATGAAAAAAAAGTGTGGCCCTTCGCTTCTCCAAAGTGGCCCCGATGCGGCCCTTCACCAACCTCGGTGGCTCCCGAGCCAAAACAATTGCCCACCCATCTAATGTAATATGTTTGTTAAATTATCTGCCCAAAGATAAGCAGAGATAATTTGATCATGATTGATAGTATGTTACTGCGTCCACTATTCTTTTCCTTGTAACTTATTTAAGTATCTCAATATTTGGAAGATAAAACAAAGAAATGCAAACTCTCATCACTTAATATTTGATTAGTACAAAGCCTTCTACTCCACCATTCTTCTTTGGAAAAATATTGAAGAAATCTTGCTTTGCAGTGAGCTATTTAAGTACTAGCTTATTAAATTTAAGCAAAGGGATTGTTCTTGGTTAGGAAGATATTAAATTGATAACATTGCTGATTCGAATAAAGAAATTCATTATATCTTTATTTTAAAATTAAAAGATGTATTGTAAGTGTAAACATGATAAATTGAGAATTCTCTGACTATAGGATTTTAATTAAATGTATGGATGTTTCTTACATTTTCTTATTAGAAAATAGAAGTGTGATAATAACAATTAAAGTTCACAGCTACCTTGAAGTGGTCTATCTTGAGCATAAGATATCAGTGAATCATATGTGCCATGCCACTAATTAATATCTTTAACTGGGTGATCAAGCTAGTAATATCTTATGAGATTCTGATAATAATTATATGATAGAATATGCAGGCAGCTGAAACACATGGATTTGATCAAATTGTTTTTTTTTTTTTTTACTTATGCTGAAAATTAATTTAGGAATCTTTAATAGAGTCAATAATTCTATTACTGAGCTAAATGTTCAGGTATTAGATTATACTGAAAATATGTTGTAATATAGGAGTGGTGAGGTTTATAAAAGCTCTGATGAGGACTGCTGGATTGTTGAAACTGTAGGCAAGAGGAGATAAAATAAATCATATGTTAAACTGCATTGTAGAGTGTAAATTGAGGTGTATATGGTATATTATATAATATAGTTAACTTCATAAAATAGTATCTGAAAACTAATATTTACTCATTTAAGTGCAATTTTATTTGTAAGAAGCAAGTAATAAATTAAAGATAAATTTGACATCATAAAAAATTTTTTTGGGTGTGGTTTTTGTATTGACATCTGGGGAAAAAATGGAGACTGCATCTCTTAAAATTTATTATGTTACCATGGTAATTGCATATTTGAAACATAACGGTGAACTTGTAAATAAAAATATATTTGGCAAACTATTCTTAATGAATTAGTATAAAATTTTCTAGCTATTCTGTTTTCTCTAATCATGAGAAATATACTAGACATGAATTTTATCTTCAGATAATTAATGCTGACAACAATGAGCATCATAAAAGGAAGAGGAAGATAAAAGAAGCATAATAAATACTATTTTTGTAATTTAATTTTCACTACCCCACCTCTCATGCAAGGTAGGGACGGGTTTCTATCTGTTTTTAACACTTGTGGAGGGGTGTAGTCATAAACATATGTTCAAAGATGTGAAAATGATGTATGATTCCCAAGATATGCATTTCATGCTGAAACAGTACTCATCAGTTATCCCAGATCACAATCTCTTACACATATTTTTAACATTATTCAGAATATATTATAATGGAACTGCTGGGTACACCACATGGCAATGTGAATATGACTTGATGACTTGAATACTAACAACTCACAACAAGCCATATCCTAAATTCATAATTCGACATCCCATTTTGGTGTGTCAGATGTTATAGAATCAAAAATGGCATATAATAAAGGGAGCACATCTCACTACTGTCAGACCTAGGCCTTCAAATAGGATGCTAAAGATCTCACAATGAAATGCACAGTTCCAAATCACATCTACTTTCAATATACTAACTTATAATTTACTTACAATATTTCAATATGACCTAGACGAATGCATATTCATTACATCTCCCTTTTTAAGCCCCATTACACCACAGAATTCAAACTCAGGGAGTTCCTGCAATCAGCTCTCTTTAGGGATGAAATTACTTAATTATTAACCAAATATACCTATGTATAAACATGGATATAAAAAAATACTGATGATGATCAATTATTTATAAGAGCAATACATAATGATGATGATCAAACCTTTAATGGTGTAAATTTATAATGATGATGATCAAACATCTAGTGGTATCAATGCACAATGATGATAGTGATGATCAAACATCTAGTGATGCAAATGCATAATGATGATGGTGATGATAAAACAGAGATCAGATTGGTTTAAACAACTTAATACGTTTATTAACAACATATATAATAAATATTTACAAACAAAAAATAATAAAATAAATAAATATTCGGTTATCAAGAATGGTTTTCTATCATTTTGATGGTTTCACACAACAGAAACAAAATAATTTAAAGTACATTATATACAAAATTATATTATATAATTCATTAAATATATACATAAAACAAAAAACAAAACAAAATGAGAGTTCACTAATTCTAAAACTACCCCATTTTAGGCTAGGGTAAATATATTTATAACTATTTTTTTATTTATCAAAATATATATATATATAGCCCCACTCCCATCTATATGTGTGTGTAAGTCAAAGTAAAAATTAATGATAGATATGAAAAAGATCTTTTACTCCAGTGGGTTAATTGTGCACTCAGAAATAAAACAAAATTACAAGTAAATATTATTAAAACTTATTAGTAAATAATACAGTTTTGTTTGGCCTAAAGTTTGCCCTCAATGTTAAATATATAAAAACCTTACTTGAGGTCACCTTGATGGATCAATGTTGAATTTCCAGACGAATCTGTAAATTTACTTTTATTAAAAATAGTACATATTAATTGATTGTGATTCCTTTTTTAAAATACATCAACATATGACACATCTATTCACTGTTTCCACTTTTAAATTGCAAGTGATCAAATTTGAAAATGAATCTTGAATACACAATAAAAATAAATAAATTACAATACATAAACTTTCAAATAAAAATGACAAAAGCAAAAAAAAAATCAAGGTGCATCAAAATAAAATATATTTATCTTGAGGAAAACAAGCATTTTGTCTACGGTTAAGAGTTTATAAAATGTCAATCTCCATGTATAATGCTCCTGTTCACCAACTCTGTTAATATTCATATATTTCATGTTGCTTGGTTAAAACAAACACATACCAATTAGCTCTTCTGAATGTACATAAATCCATTGAAGATTGTTGTTCACCAGCATTTTATAAATAGACATTCTGATGGAAACTTTTAAAATTTCATAATTTCATAATGACATTGAAGCTAGCTTTGGAACATCCTACAGCACTGGTTTCTTTATCCCACACACATTGTAATGATTCCTTTATTATAAACGATTATTTATAATGTGGCTTCAATATGTATATATATTGAACTAGCTTAAAGAAACAGTTAATTTTTAGTAGTTTCACATTTCTTTTCCATCATTTCCATAATAATGAATTCCAGTTTGCAGAATAAATTAAGTCATTAGTTCATTTCTGCTAATACTTTCCAGTTTCCCTCTATCCAAAATAAAGATTTTATATTATCTTGAAACTACAGTTTTTTATTTTTCTTTTTTTAAAAATAAATAAATAAAAATTTTACTTATGTGCTGTTGGTCCAATTGTTAGTTTCCAAGCGAAGTAAACACTCCTAGATTTTCTCGTGCTAGCTAAAACCTATTGTTACAACTAACAAAAAAAAATTATAAAACATTATTATTAGTATTATTTTTATTTAATCTTTATTATTGAAATTCGATCATTTAGCAACAATTTTGATCTCATATAAATTTTGACCTTTGTCATGTCTGTCTTATAAGTCAATTAATTATTATTTTAGTTAATATTAAATGAATAAAAGAAAAACAATTAACTTCTACAAATAGACAAACATATTAGTTTATATGTATGTTTATAAGCATATATACTTCATGTATAAAACAAATTTATTTGTTTTCTCACAATAGATAAAAAAAAAGAATTAATTTCTCAAACATATTCGTTTATATGTAGGTTTATATATGTATATACTACATGTGTATAAGCAAGTATGTAGGATATTTTATTTGCCTACCACTTGGTCTGAATTCAAATATTGTGGAAAAAAATTGGGACAGGTGTGAAGATTGGTTATAACCCATCTCTTACAATATGGATAGCCAATTACTGTACTTTAATTGATGTGTCAAATTTACTGCCCTCATAAAATTGATGCAAAACATTGGATGGAAATATATTTTTTATTAGCCATTCATTCAAATAGAGATTATACACTCAATGAATACTATTTCTGAGCAATGATAAAGATATGGGTAAGATATTGTGATCTGGGCCAACTGATGAGTGCTGGTTCAGCATGAAATGATCATCTTGGGGATAATACATCTTTTCCACATGACTTTGGTCATATGTTTATGATTACATCCACCATAAAGTGTTAAAAGCAGATAGAAACTAGTTCCAACTTTGCATGAGAGTAGCATAGTGAAAATTCACAGAAATAGTATTCATTAAGTGGATAATTTCTAGTCTAATGAATAGCTAATAAAAATTATTAATAAAAGGGTTTATTTCCAAGTCTAATAACATTGTCAATCAAAGAAAAATGAGTCCCACTGAGTGTGCACTGGAAAATTTTAACCATTTTGGTTTAAAAACAAAGCAAAGCAAAACTCCATATAGTAGTGCCACCTGTGCTAAACAGAGTAATCAATGGATTCCAGAAGGCTTGTGCATAAAATCCCTATCTAATGCCTACTCATCCAATATCCCCAGACTAGTTTCTGGCTTGTGGCCTTCGTCAGTGAGAATGAGTAGGCATTAGATAGGGATTTTATGCACAAGCCTTCTGGCATTCATTGATTACTCTGTTTAGCACAGGTGGCACTACTATATGGAGTTTTGCTTTGCTTTGTTTATAAACAATTAAGTTCTAGTATTGGAGATGTGATCATGTGATGCTTGCATTTTGTTTTAGTTAGATTGCCCTGATTTTGGTACACAGAATTGAAAGCGCACTTGGTTAAGTATTATTATTATCACATTTTTATTCTCTGATACATGTGTGTATAATAATATAATACAAGTCGAATATAATTTTAAAAATATAGTAATTTTATAAAGTGATATATATATATATGCAATTTGCTTTCACCTCTACCTTTCTTTTTCTCTCTCTTTATTAATTGGATGGACGGTTGAAGAGTTGGAGTGTGGAGTGGATTGGAGCCTGTCCATTAAACTATGAGGATAGTCTATCTTAATATATATCTGAGCACTTATACTATATATGTGTGTAAAAATGATAGTCTGGACCAACTGATGATTGCTGGTGTAACATTTTTCGTATTACTAGGCCACTATATGCCTCAAATTTATATTTGAGCATGAGTTGATCAAGCTGTATCAAAAGAGAAGAAAGTTATATTTCTATTCTAAAAACATAGCTATATTTCCTGATCAACTCGGCCTAGAATTATTGCTAAGTCCAATTGTGAGCTGACTCAGTTTTTAATTTCTCATGAGGGCGCCAGAGTCGTTAGACCCACTGAGTCGGCGTCAAACATATTGTAACTCATAAACTAAATAGAAAAAATGCTTTTAAACAAATCGGTATTACCTCCTACCGTAACGAGAATTAATTTTTTTTTTTAAGATTTTTTTTTTTAAGATTATTATTCCTGGGCTTATTCAAACATATTGGCAAAGGTAAATTACAATTTAAAATCTTATTAAACTACTAATAGATTTAATAATAAAAAATAATAACTACTATTAATAACGCACAATGAAAAGGTTGATAAAAGTATAATCTCTTTTATTCTAACAAACTAAAATATTTATAAGTTAAATTACGAATTAACTAAACTGGAAAGTACACACAGGTTAATCCAGATAATGAATCGATTAACAAAAACAGTTAGATTAAATAATGAACACAATTTAATAACGTTCCAAGATCTTGTATAAAATTCTTTATAAGAAAGTCCCTTGAATGTGAAAGTAAAGTCTATATCAGGATGGTAGTCTAAGCTTAGATAAATAATTGTTTGCAAACTTTTAAGTCACTATCAGGAAAATTTATTCTTAACTTACCGGTAAGTTCATGTAGGTTTATGGGATCCCAGATCATGAGAATTTCCATTGGTCTCTCCTGCCGGCGTCTTCCATTATTGTTCCGTTCTATAGCTGGAGAAAAGGCACGGTTGTAGAGACCCTTTTATTGCAAAAAGCGGTCTTCACAAGTCCCGTTTCCATGCTTGCGTGACAGCTTGGTACAGCAAGGGGCATACCTGTGTAGAAGTATATTTCTTGCCACAGGTTATGCTCGTGGAAACCTCCAACTTTCGGAGACGTAACTAGAAGTTAAAGAGAAGACCCAGATTGAAGTTGTCATCTCCTTTTTATATCGCGCTCCCTTTTTTGGAACTTCTGCGCACTCTTTTGTCTTTTTATCAGCATATAAGATAATAATCTTATACACTCTCTCTTAAATTTAAGTTACAAAGTTCTCTTTTTTTTTAGCATTATTCTTCCATCTTTAATTAGCTAAAATATTTTTCTTTTAGCTTATACTTTTGGAATTCTTTTAATTTATCTGGATTAGTAATCTGTATGTCATTTATTCTTTCCAATTAGATAAAAAAAAATAAGAATGACAATTTTAACCTTCATTGCACGTTTTAACAAAAATTATACTAATCAAAAAAAAAATCTAAATTTACTTTTTTAGCTTTTATCAAATGCCAATATATTTGTAACATATATAAATAAACGTTACACTGGTTTAGCATGAAATACGTATATTGGTGATTATTTATCTTTTCAGCATATATGTGTTTAGGTGTATCAGTGTTATTAGATAGAGTGGAGAGAGGTGGGTGGTGTGAAAGTCTGTGCTCATATACCCTATATTACATATATATAGCCACAGGTATATAACAAGCCTGTGTTTCAGTTATTACATTATAGAGATGTCTGCCCATCCTTGCAAATGTATTAAATGGATTATGTCCTGTACTTGTGGGGTTCAGATTGACCTTAGGTCAACATGGGTGTGACAATAATCTCGGCCTCAGGGTGGCCTTTGAGCATTCCATCATCAGATTTTCAATTGGATGGACGGTTGAAGAGTTGGAGTGTGGAGTGGATTGAAGCCTGTCCATTAAACTATGAGGCTAGTCTATCTTAATATACATCTGAGCACTTATACTATATATGTGTGTAAAGATGATAGTCTGGACCAACTGATGATTGCTGGTTTAGCATGAAATACGTATATTGGTGATTATTTATCTTTTCAGCATATATGTGTTTAGGTGTATCAGTGTTATTAGATAGAGTGGAGAGAGGTGGGTGGTGTGAAAGTCTGTGCTCATATACACTATATTACATATATATAGCCACAGATATATAACAAGCCTGTGTTTCAGTTATTATATATATAAACTTGTACATTTTCTGCAATCTGTTTTTAAAGTAAGTTGAAGATAATATCTGGAAATACAATCAACGTTTGCAAATATCTGTATTTATTTTCTGGTTATTCAAATTTTTCTAATTAAATTCTGACCATTCATCTTTCAATGAGACGTAAGGTACTTCTTGAAAGTGAACAGATCTTATTTATTTCATCTAGAAATGTAATGTCATCATAATGCTGATTTAAAAATAAAATAATAAAATTTATGACCTTTTTAAAATAATAAATATATTTTGAAATTTTATTTTATGTTCAGAAAACTTTTCAATAATTTATTTTACTATATTGTACAGGCTTAACACCTGCATTTATATATGTAATATATGCGGGATTCGAACTCAGACTTTCACACGACTCACAACTCTCAGTGCCATCTTATATTGCTGACCCACCTAATCATACACATGTTGAAAAGATAAATAATCATCAATATACGTATTTTGTACTAAACCAGCACTCATCAGTTGGCCCATATTACCATCTCGACACATATATACAATCAGTATTCAGCTTTATATTAAGATAGTCAATCTGAGAGTTGTGGGTTGTGTGAAAGTCTGAGTTTGAATCCCGAATAATTTATTTTGTAAATCAATTTAATAATAATATGATTAATAAGGTTCACTTTATAAACATAAAAATTAAATATAAGATTATTTTATGAACTGGATATACGAGGTAGGACATATTTAATTCCCAACATGTACTTTTATAAATTATAGATGTGGAAGTGTACACTAGTGACTATTGTCATCCTCAAAGTAATCCCTTTATGCATCTATACATTGATTAAAACAGTATTCCCAATTCTGAAAGCACACCTGGAACTCATTTTTAGGAATACAGTTGAGTAGCTGTCTCATATTATATCAGTTATAGTAAAAAATCTTCATCCTTTTGGCACAGTTTCAAAAATCATAGGGGACTAAGTCAGATGAATAAGCAGGATAGTCTCGTTGTGTAATTTAATTTTTGATTTTAAAAAGTCTCTCACAATGAGCCTACTATGACTTGGTGCATTGCCATGATGAATGTTCCACTTGTCAGGCCACAATTCAGGTCTTTCTCTTTGAAAAGAATCTAGTAATCTCTGAAGTACTTTTAAATAACATTGTTGGTTGATTGTTTGTCCCTGCTCAATAAATTCTTGATGGACTATTTCTTATGATCAAAGAAACATACCAGCATGGGTTTAAACTGAAAGCACAGCATGTCTTTTTAGGGCACGAGAATGGGGATTTCCATTTCATGCTCTGATATTTTGTTTCTAGGTCCTAATGTAAGCACCCAAGGTTCATCACACGTAATTAATCTCAGAAACAGATGCATATTTGAAGATAGTTTGGTTGCAACATCAAACTGATGCTGTTTCTGTTCATCAGTCAAGATCTGAGGCACAAACTTTGAGGAAATCTTTCTCATGGTCAATTCTTTATTTAAAATTAGCATAATTGTTTCTCAATTTATCTGCAATTTTTCAGCTATCAATCTGACATTTAATCATCTGTCAGACTGTATTACATCTTGCACTTTGTTAATATTAGTGTGAGTCATCGTTGTTTTTGGCTGTCCATTTCTGAGATCATCCATCACATCTTTTCACCCATCTTTAAACCTCCTATGCCACTCAAAACATACTTGATTTTTTCATAGTATCTTCCACCATATGCTACTTGCAACAGATGTAACATTTCAGTAGCACATTTTCTGATTTTCACACAAAATTTGATATTAATATGTTGCTCAAAATTTCGATCATCCATTTTTGTGCCAAAATGTATGCATGGATATTTATTATCTTCTCAATAGCTAAGTAACAATTCGTATCAGCTTAATATTTACATGTTCGCTCATGTAATTTTGATATCATTAGGCCATATGTAACACTGCATGGTCATTGTATATATAAAAGTGCAAAGCTGATGGCTGACTACAACAAAACAATCAAAAGGTAATTGTATTTTTGTATTGGACTATTTTTATCATCTAATATGAGTATTGAATGTCTTTAGAAAAATTTAACTTTATTTAAATATTCCAAATACATTCAACTGTTAGTAATAGCACATCAAACAAGCTAGTATATGCACAATGTTTCAAGAGGTATTATTCTCCCCTTTTCTTCAGATATTGCTGGCCTGACCAGTGCCAGTACTAGCATGGAATTCAAACCTGGACCCTTAGATTGAGTATTGAATTTTAAGGTAATACTCTAACCAACCCATCCTGCCAAAGGCAACAGTCAGTAGTAATGACTGATTATAGTATTTTGTTGTTAAATACATATTTTGATAGTAAATTTTCTTATATAAGAAAGTTAAATACCATAAAGGGTGTTTATGTAGTACATATGCAATAAAATCTCAAAAGTTTATAATTTATACAAAATACATTTAAAAAAAAAAAAGTAACTGGATAATGAACATTTGATTTGTACACAATTTAAATAATTGGGGAAATCCTTAGTAGTAATGAGCTTTTTTGTATCTCTAAATAATGCATCCAAATATAATATTCAGAGATTCTGAATTCACTTCCTTTGAAATTGAACTCCAAGCTATGGAAATTTTTCCCATCATAAAACTATGGATAAACATCTTACAGGATAAGAGTTTAAGCTTTTATTTTAAAAAAATCATTAGAGCTACATAGTCAGGAACAGTGTCAGATATCTACTCTTTGTTAAATTATAAGCCTTATCATACTGAAAATAAAAGCATAGAAATATAATAACCATTTTGCAAACTCATACTTATAAATAAACATTCAAATTTAACTAACAAAATATTAACTTGGTAGTTAAATTGTGTCCTTTTTTTATTTTTTAATGTGGTTTATAATTTTTTTTTGACAGCTAACTATTAAATCAAGAAACCTAAAATCTGTAGAGATTCTAACAAAATGATAGATTCACTGGCAACTTTGTATTTTGTATTGGTAAATCTGACACTCATTAACTAAATTGTTTGTGGTTAAATTTATCCATAAGATAAAAGCTGCTAAATTTGACTTTTGAAAACAATAAGTGCATTGGCCATGAGAGGTCCTAAATCTGTTGATGATGCTTCAGTAGTGTCTATGAAGATCAATTGTGAATAAGTTTTCAATGAGTCCATTCCTTATCTTCAGCATTAAATCATGTGACTGTTTTCTTCCTCCTTTGATTTATTACTATCAGTATTTATTATCACTCTAGTTTTCTGTTAATTATTTTTGTTGATGATTTATTTCCTAAGAACTAGTTATACAACTTATAACAGACAAAAAATATTAAAAAAAACCTATTGCCGAAAAAATATATTTTCTCATATGCGTTATATGTTCATTATTTGCAGTACGGACATAAAATAAATTGTATTGATAATATAAGTGTTCTTGATTATATTAAAAATGTTAATAGACGTAAAACATATGAAACAAACTATATCATGTATAATAAAAACAACTGTATGAATATATACAAAACATTCATTAAGTTGAATAATAAGTGGTTAATGGATAAAGAATGGATAGTTAATTAATTAATATATGTGGATATATATCCCTTCAATATATATATAACAGGGTAATTTTGTAGCAAGATTGAGAAAGAAAAAAAAATCACATAATAGATCGTGTCGGATATCCATTTGCTTATCTGTCTTCTCTCATGTATTGATATAGATATCGCTGTATGTGCTTTAAATCGTGGAGACATATTGAAAAAGGCAAAAAACATAATTTGCCGAAAAAGGCTTTTCTATGATAATTTTATAATTTGTAATCTTTGTTGCTTGTATATATGTATTTTTAAACACATTTGACTATTGTATTATAATATAACAAACTAAATACACTTATATAAATTCACTTACTTCAGCTTATGAATGTAAACATTTATTTAATGATGTCTTTTGAATTGTCCGTAAGAATGTTGTACCTTGGTGGTATATTCTATATTTAAGGTAAGCAATGGGATCTTCAAGTGTAAGGTTCCAAGTTGTCTAAATATAGCACAAAAATTAATTATAAAAGATTTTTCCATCATAATATAAACAATAATAACCAAAAGAGGAATACATGATTATAATCATATACTATTAAATTTGTCAGCAAAAAAGATTAAGATAAATAACTATCTTTCAAAACAGAACTTTTTAAAAAAAAAAAAAAACTAAAAAAAAAAAAAACAATATTAAAGACAAAATAATGTATCATTGTTAATTCTGTACAAATTATCAAATGATTTTTTCTTCTAGATAATCCATTTAGACAAATAATTTTGGTATATCATGCTATTAAATTAATATAATGTATTTGTGTTTCACAGATTGGTTTGTATAGGCACTACAAAACTCATTTCTAGCATAGTTTGTATCTTTCTCTTTTTTGGAGCTAAAATAGCCATACTCATTTATGAGTGACTGTTTATTTATTATTATTATATAATTAATTTAATATCTTATCTTTGCACTTATAATTTTAAACATATAAATGTTCAGTCATTTATAAAGAAAATGTATGCACTATGCTGAAAACATGTTCAGCATTAAATAAAGCCATTTTTTAAAATAACACATCTACCTTTTCTTTGCAAATGTCTGAACATTTATATGTTTAAAATTAAAATTATTATGTTTAATTCTATAATTATGTTAATTTATGAATACATTTATTTATTATACAATCATATTTTGGAAATTATTATTGCTTATATATTACAATTTAATTATACATTTATTCTGTAATCAATCAAAGCTTTTAGATTTATTAAAACAGGCAAAACTCTCCATACAGTAGTGCCACCCAGTGCAAGCCAGAGGAAGCAATGGATGCCAGAAGGCTTGTGTATAAAATCCTTATCTAGTGCCTACTCATCCAATATCCCCAGAGTAGTTTCTGGCTTTTGGCCTTCGTGAGGAGCCTGTATGGAGAGTTTTGCCTGTTTTAATAACAGTTATGAGTAAGCATAAGAAATGGTGATCATGTGAGCATTTAGATTTAATTACACATCTGCTCTTAAATCAATCAAATCTTTTAGATTTGCGATGAACTCCTCCAAAGTTAATTATAAGTTTTGAATTATCATTTCTGTATAAAATTATATTTCATGGGAAACTATCATGTGAGTTAGAAAATTAAAACATCTAAACATTTACATGAAAATGATAGACTTTTCTACTTATAGGTATTATTTTGGAACTTAAATATTTTAGCACTCAATTATACCGATATATAGTAACTTAATTCATCAGTGCTTCAATATTCACATTTTATAATAAGTGGGAATAATTTATATCCACAATAAACACTTACAATGAAGTATGAATAATGAATCATTGATGGATTAAATATCATATTTGCATGTGAATGATCATTAAAATATTTAATCTCTAAAATCAAATCGCTTATAATTAAGACAAATGAAGGAAAAAAAAAATTCCAACTACCATTTTTGTGTTGACATTTAGATCTTTGAAGTCTTTAACTTATCTAAATCATAGGGGGTTTTCATGAAAAAAATCTAGAGTGAGAAAAATTGGTTTGGAAATTTTATATTGAGTGATAGTTCAATATTTATAACAAGCTTCAGAGGAACAGGTTTCAGATCTGGAATATTTAATTGCTTTTGTGTATTATAATTATATTTTTAACACAAGAATATCAAATCACTATAAAAAATATTTGTTATTTTGAGATTTACAATTAGAATGCTAATACTGGAATATTTACATTTTACCACACTGCACATTGACATCTTCTTCAGGATGTAAGCGGTAATTTTTAATGGGCTTTAACATCAAAATGTTATTACCTTTATGATAACAATAATGACTATTGGTTATATATATATTCTCTCACTGCCTGCTTGCAAATTATGGAAAGCTTTCTCATTGAAGATCAATTTAGTTCAGATTATGCAAAAGATTATACATTTAATCATTTGGATGTACCTAATAGTTGGTTCAAATAACTTTGATGAAGTTAATCATAGAGAATTAATGGATTAATAAAATAAGAATTAAATGAAACCTTGTAAGGATTAGCACAGTGGTAGAATAAAGGGTCAGAAATAAAAATTCCAGGATCAATTCTCAGCTGAGGAACACAATTAAAAAAAAAAACAGTTTAGAATAGCTGAATAGAATAGTTAAATGATTAATCAGTCTCTAGAGACTTCTGGCGAAATTTAACCACTCAGTAACTTTTTACTATTAGTAAAGTAAGTTAATAAGTAATTGAAAACATCTATTATTGTCTTGCGTTGTTAGCCGAGAGGTATCGCAGCCACCATGCAAGCAAGTAGTTGGTTGCAGACGGGTGTGGGTTCGGTCCCGGCAGATGCTATGACATATGGAAGAAAACATCTATTATTGTTTAAAAACATCTATTAAACTTCATTTAATATATATATTGAATATTTAATAATGTAAGCTGATTTCTCAGAAAGTAATGTAACATTCATTTACTAGAATTGGCAGATGGTATTTTGATCCAGCGATTTTAGCTCTCTCTATACTTGCACTAAAGCAATTACAAATTCATGGAAAGGATAAAGTAGGATCTGAATTGGGATTACATAGTTCTCATAAAAGTGAAAATAATAAACGATCAAAATCATAATGCAGTTACATGAAAGAGATATTTGAATGAATTATTTAATGTAAAATATTTAATCCATGAACTCTAATACTTTTGGATGTTAACTTATGAAATGAACGAAAAATATGTTTAGCAGTGTAATTTTTACATGACTAAAAATGTAACTGAGCAAATATTAAATTATCATTTCGTCTTCCTAAAGTGATAAAGAGTTGTTAAGAAAATTATTAATATAAATAGATTTAGCACAGAAATGAATCAAATAAAAATGTAATGAAATAAAAGTAAGTAATCAAATGATTCGTTGCTTGGGAGTTGATAGGAACTGGAAATGATGTAACTGGTCTAATATCCAAGGTCATTCGGTTTCAAAGTCTGTTACTATACCATGGCACTATATTATGCAGAGCAAAATGTAATATAATAATTCACCCTCAAAGAATCATAATGTTTTGAACAGTTTAGTATAGTAGTACCAATTCAAGAGTTAAAGATTCCTAGATTGATTCTCAACTGAGAAAAATGATGAAAAAATCTCATCTTGGGTAATGGATAGAAATTTGGCACTTAAGCATCACTTGATCCCCCAAATCAACTAACTGTGCAATTATTTATTGAACAAAACATAATAAATTTTAATTTTGCTATCATAAAAAGTTTATAATAAACCTAATTTCTCATATCTAGATCTCATTAGTAGTCATTACCTTCGAAAATTTTCCATAATACTTTAGATCAGTGGTCGCCAACCTTTTAAATATTGCAGACCACTAACATAATTTTTAAAAGTACAAATTAATATGAGCATTGATTATGATATACATATATATTTATTTATTTGTTTTATAATTTGTTAAAGAATTCTTTTTGTTTTTTGTTAATGTTCATTTTATTTCATAAAAATAAATGAATGTATAAATACGTGTTTGTTATGTTTTATATGTGTAATTTTCTAATTCATATCTACAATAATTATTTAATATTTTATTCTTTAATAATTTTTATATATGTGTTTTCTTCAAAATTTCTTCATAAAATTTTTGAGTTTTAGTTCACTCAATTACCAAATTTGATGCCTAGTCAATTGTACAGAATTCGGTACTTGTTTTGTTAATTTTTCTATGCTGCTGACTGAGTAGGGGTTAATTAAATGCCTTTGAGGTAGATGTTTTTTGCATGTCACAGTAATATTTTGTAACAAATCAATTAGCAATATAATGTTCTTGTTCTATTTTACAAAATTTGTTTATTTAAAAATTTTATTAAATGAGCTTAGCAAATTTAAATATCTTAATTTCTTAGCGGACCATTAAAATTACATCACAGATCACGGGTGGCGACCCCTGCTCTAGATCACTTTTTTCAAGTTTTTAAAATTTCTTGATTTAGTTTACAAATATCACAATTATATTCTTTATTGAAATCAATTATCAAATTATTTTTTATCTTTACCTTGCAATCTCTACTCTACAATTCTCTAACAGCTGTTTAATTCAATCCTATATTTCTTGTTTGTGCAATACTAAGCTGTTTGTTTTACTTATTCTTTTAATATCTCAGTAATGCTAACCTTATCACACAAATTTTAACCTGTATAGTCTATTGTAGTGTAGAACGACAGATTCATGAGCTAAAAATCCATAAATTACAGTTCAAGTGATCTCCCAAACAGTACACAGCTTGATTATTTATTTACCCAATACACCTGGGTCTCGTTTTATGCAGATTATTTTAATGTGATTTTGAAGTTATGTGATTCATGTTTCTTCTTAATATCCTTCATATTTTACTATATTTATTAGATATCAAGACATTTAAATTATTAATAACTTATTTTGACTGGAAATATTTTTTTTTCTTCAAAAATATAACGTTATATTAGCAGCTAACAATGGCCTGAAGCTGTATTTAGAATCTTAGCTTCTATGTAAATAACCTACTTATACTAATGAGTAAATAATAATAATAATAATAGATTTATATGTACATATAAAAATATTGCAATAAATATTCAAAAATTTTAAACTTTTAAACCGTATTTTGTTATATATAACAGAAATAAATAATATTTTAGATTTTTAAAATAAAAAATGAAGATTTTATAAACTGAAAATAATCTTTCTAATTATAATGTATAATCTTTTTGTTTTGATTGCGATCTCATTTTTTTTAATACAGAAACAAAATATGAACATTTAAAATTTATTTCAATAGTAAACAAAAAAAGACAAATTTTCTGATAAGTAAAAAACCTCTTAAATTCCAACAAGAGCTAAATAGTTATATGTCTGAATATCGCGAGCTTCATAAACAATTAGTAAAATCATCTCAAAGTTTAATCACTGATTACATCGTCAATAGAAAACCATTAACACAGCACAAGACTGAAAGTGGCACTAGTTGTACTGGTTATGTAATGGATATAGAAAAGATGTTAGATGTGAAGGACAGAGATATAGAAAATATGAAAGCAAATAGTAATGGGAATATTACAGAAAATGACCTGAATGAGGCAGGGAAGAAATTGAGAAGTGGTAAGGCAAGAGGTTTAGATGGATGGGAAGCAGAAATGATAATGAATTTAAGGCATAGGGCAAAAGTAAAGTTATTATCATGTTTTAATAAGATGGCACAGAAGAGTTTTTCCGGGTAGTTGGAGCAATATGAGATTAAGATTATTATTTAAAGGAAAAGGTAAGGATAATAGAAAGTTAAATAATTATAGACTGATAGTGGTAACATCAGCTTTATATAAAGTTTTTTCATATATGATGGTGGGAAGAGTTGTAAAATGAATGGAAGAAAATAATGTAGTGGGGGAAATGCAAGGAGGTTGTAGGTCAGATAGGCGTATAGGAGATAGTTTATTTGTAGTTACACAACTTATAGATATGAGTAGGAATTCAGATAGACAGTTATATATGAGTTTTATAGATATAGAGAAGGTATATGATAGAATGAATAGAAATAGATTATGGATAAGTTTAGCAAATCTGGGAATGGATGAAGCTTTAGTGGATGTTATTAAGAAATTATATGAAAATAATTACTATACATATCAATTAGGGTATATAGAATCAGTTAAAGTTAAAAATGGGATGGGACTAAGGCAAGGATGCCCTATGTCACCTATTTTATTTTTGTTGTATTTGAGTGAAATGGAGAGAGCAATAGAAAGACTAGGAAGAGGAATAGAGATACCAGTAATAGGTGGCAAGGGAGTATATACATTGTCGGGTCTTTTTTTTTGCGGATTATGTCTTTTTGTGTGCAGAAAGAAGAGAAGATATGGAATTTATGCTGAGTACATGTGTAAAGGTGGGGATATGGGGATTAAATTTAGTGAAGAAAAATCAAATATAACGATGGTGAATACTGGAGAAAGAGAAGACAAAGATTGATTATTGGGGGATATAAAGTTAAGCTTGGTGAATAGATATAGTTATTTGGGAATCATCTTGAGTAATCAGAAAAATTGCTTGGATGAAAAATTGATGAATGAAGCAAAGAAAAGAAAGGGATTGATAAAGAAATTAACAGTGTTTTCATATAATAAATATGATGTAGCTAGAATTGTATGGAAGGGAATAGCAGTAGCAGGGTTAACATACGGCAATGATGTGTTATGTGTTAGTAAAGGATATTAGATTACTTAGAAAAAGTACAAAGGGAAGTGGGAAGACATGCATTAGATGCAAAGGAGGCAGAGGAAGAATGGAATGGTCAA